>CANTUZ010000003.1:91671173-92271173 GCA_947846985.1 Fratercula arctica | reverse complement strand
ATGCTCTCTGGCCTCAAATTCTGTCCAGTACTGCCACTGGTTTAAGCTATTTGAAAAAGGAGTGATCTGGATGCAGTATCAGAGAAATTGTATTTTCCTCAACTGGCTAATGAGGGTATAAAATTCCCCCGATCATTCCCTTGCGTTGTCAGACTGTTATGTCTAGCAGTTATTTTTGAACTCTTGCTAATAGACAAGAAAAGATATAGGGGATTAATCAGAGGAAATGCGTGAGGCTCTTATTATTTCCCCTTCTCTTTATTCCCATAGCAATGACAGAGACGAAGCATCCTCTATAAAAACGCCAGAACTGCTAAATCAGGACTCATGTGAACGCATTTGTTTTACTGCTGCCCTTGTGATTCTCCCGCTGTTTACGTGGCTTTTGTAATTTAAGTGATATTGTTGAAATCATATCTAGCACAAGAGCTCCATATTTATTCTTCCTCCCCCTCCACAACTTTGGTCTCAGATTTCTCTGATAAATGACGTGAAGCGACACATTTTCTTCCAGCTATGCAAACATTCATTCTTCCCCACCTCCCCAGACGCAGCCATTCACACCATCCACAGAGCTCTGGTTTTCTGTCTTCGCTTGTCTGTATCATTAAACGAAGAGGTAGATGCAGCCCCCAGATCAATGGGAGGAGCTCTGCAAGTCCAAGCACATCAAATGACACAGAAGATTTTACAACAAACCAGAAAGTGCTAACAGAGACGTTACGACCCCTACCACGCTCTTTCTCTCCATCTGCACCTCTGGAAATCTGGGACTGGTTAAAGGGAACTTTCTTTCCCAGCGCTGCAGGATCTTTGCCACCAAGGTATGAATGTGTTCAGTCCACGTATTCTAGAGTGTGACTTCGTAGGTTGCATAAGGTCAAAATGCATTGAACTTGTGGAGCACTTCCCTCAAATCCTTATTTTCATGTACACTTTTTCCCACTTATTGAAGACTGTGGGAATACACTGCTAGTGTTACCTAAACTTCCCATCCACCTGACATTTGGCAGATTTTTACAGGAAGGAAAATTAAAAAGGCTTACTCACGGTCACACAGCATGTCTGTGCCAGCTTCAGTCAGGTAATCCTGAACCTGTGAATCCCAAAACCATGTCTACCACACACCTTTTCCTATTCTTACTTTCCCGCTCAAGTACTGCACAGAGCTGTGAGAGAAGCTGGTGAGAAGTTTTATTTTGAAATTTAAATGAACTTCAGCATCAGCGTGTCCTTTTGCATTTTTGTTGTCTCTTTTTCGTGTTTGATTTTGACTCCAGTCTGAGGGGATGCAGGGTTTGATGGGCTGGTATAAACATGGACACGATAGCAAGAAGTGAAGGTTCATAATGAGTCCAAATGCCCTCAATTTCCACTGAAATCAGTGATTCTCAGCATCTCACAGGAGTGGGTTCTATGTTTTTACCCTACTTGACACAGAATATTATCCAAAATGTCAATTTAATCTTGGGATGGCAATGAATGACAGCTTAGCTAAGAATTTGTATTTCATGCAGCACTGAAGCCACATTTCAGTTTACTGGATAATGGAGAAATACAAACATAAAAAATTTCCAACTGTCTGACATAAATAGAGGTTTGTAAAGGCTACGAGGAGGAGTTTTCACTATATTTTTGTTAATACACAATCTGTTTTGTTTCATTTGTTCTGCGCTTTTTTATTTGAATCTCATCTTATTAAAGTGGTGCAGGAATATGAACTGCAGAGGATATTTCACAGACCTGGTAACTGAAGTTACAGTGTTGGAATCAATAACCAGACTGAAAAAAATATATAGCGTTTTATCAGGACCATAAATTGCCAAACGCAGTAGTATTTTCCCTGTCCAGAACCCCTCTCAGATGGCAGTGTCATGCTGAGCTGATTTTCCTTGGCACATCAGTTTCTATCTTGGAGAAAAGAAATTTGATCTTTGGGCTTTGGATCCATCATACCACTGACAATTAATGATATTTTCATAAAAGTTGTACATCTCAAAATCCACCAAAGTATGTCTGGCCTGTAGCACAGCAGGACAGGAAAATTTAACTATTTAAAAAATAACTTTCCATTAGCCTCAATAATAGAAATACAACAATATCCTGAACACTTTTAGTGTATGAAATAAATAATAATTTTCTCCTGAGCAGTGGTTGTCATAAGGAGAGTAAAGTGATTGCAAGGAAAATCTAGAAAAACAGATTTTTCCGGTTTTTTCCCCATAAGTCCACCACTTACCAGGGCTCTGTGATTGTGATGGGGACACGATGCTTTTGTAAATGGCTTTCAGATGAGATACGAGAGTCTTGATGAGCTGTATACAGAAGCTGGCAGAGAAGTTAAAGGGAGAGGTATTAGCCAGAAAACCAGGACAAATTCCTTCTTGGGTAATTTCTCTGCATTTAGCAATACCTTCAGGAAATAAAGTTGCTGTTCTTTCTGTCCTAAAGTAACAAGTTACTTTTACAGATTGTTGGTATGGAGCTGGATTGTGCTCCTCCAGGGTGAGATTACTTTCCCACAGGTCCCTTGTATAAAGACAACCCTGAATTTACTGCGTTTTCCATTTGACGTTGAGTTTGTTACTGCTGTGTCAGCCGGGCCGTGTTAATCACAAACGCTGTGGTGTGCTCTGGATCAGTCAGCGATGTTCCTGCCTGGTCCCAGGGTTTTGCTCAGCGCGGAGCAGCGGGCTGCCTTGTCCCCCTGCATTTGCACACTCACCGGGCAAAGCTGACACCGACCGTGGGAATGAATACCGTGAACAAACTGTATGAGGAAGAGTCATGTTAGATCCGTACTAGGCATGGGTTTTGATAGGACGGGACCATGAAAAATTATGTGAGAAATAATGAAAGAGTGGCACTGAAGGAAAGGGAAGTGAGCGGGGATTCGGAAGTGGGAGAGGGTAAGGAAAAGCAGTGAAGCTGAAGCAGTTGGGAGCCGTGAGACGGAGAGACTTTGCACTAAAGGCTGAGTGAAATTGCACTGTGTTCTTTGAGTGGGCATTGATTTCCCTTCTGCTCATGGTGGTGATTTTGCAAGTACTGTTACTACTTTGTCCAACTGGAAAAAGCTCAAAATGAAACTCTTAGAAGTACACCTTTACAATATAGTCTCTAGGACAATTTGGGAGCTTTTAAATTGGAAAGTGCTACATTAAAACTAGGTTATTAGCAATAATTATATGCTACAGTCTTGCAAACCTCTGGTTCCTTCATTCCCATCATCAAAGCTTTTTATATCACGAGTTTTTTATTCATTTAATTGTAGCCTTACATTAAACTTGTCCTGCATTTTATCTAGCTTCGGTTTCTGGAACAATAGCTTATGCTTTCAATTATGTAACTATCGAGTCCCTTTGTAGCATGAGAGAAAGATGAAGACGCTGAGTTGATTCACAATAATTATATTGTTCCATTATAAAGAATCACAGAGCACTCTCCTTGAGTTCCTTAATAAAGACCTAGCTGTAATTAAGCATTAGTAAGACCTATTAAAACATTAGTCTACCTGGAAAGTTGGTATCCTCACCAAAATTTGTATCTTTGTTCTCCACTTTGATCATTGTTATATTAGATGCTTTCTATGCAAATTAACTATATCTTCTTTCTGAAATATTGTCCTCCTTGAAGTTTTCCATGATTAGCTGGAACTTCAACTTCCCAGCCAAATTTGGTTTAGCCTTTTCTCTCTGCAGCTCACTGCTATTCAAAATTGACTCTTCACTTAGCCACTTTCACTGAGCTCTGAAATTTGGCCAGTATTTGACACCTCCCCTTGGATATCTAATCATGGGCTTAACTGAGTAAAATCAAAACTCCTTGTCTTCCCTGTAAAATTCTCAAACTCTCTCAGTCTTTGCCGCTGCTGCCACTGCAACTGTCCCTGTGTCTCCCTGGACACTATGTGGGGCTTATTTTTCTCCTTTCTCCAAACATCCAAGCCACATTTAAATCCAGCAGAAACTCCTTCTAATGCATATTCTCATTGATGCTTTGCACACTGCCATTCAGAGCCTCCTCACCTCCCATAGCGTCGAAGCCTACTGTAACACATTTGGTTCCTTTTGCCTGTATTACTCCTTTCAAGCTATCAAAAGATGAGAAAATAGCCAATGTGTTCCTAAGCCAGCAGCCCAGCTCTCCCACCCTGCTCAAAGTCTCCACAAGTTCACCCTTTCTGCTGCTGAACCCGAGATGTTCCACCTCATGGACGAGGCTTCGTGCAGTTTCACCTTGTCCTACTTTTCTGATTCTTCTCTCAGAACATGTTGCCCTTCCACCTTTCATTATTGTGCCACCAGCTTTGAAGGTTCCCTTCCCTGCCTCCCTCACAAAAGACTGCAATCTTCTTTGCACATCACTCCTCGTGCGTGCTGCACTCGCCCTGCGGTGAGCCCGTGAACCCGTTTAAAACCCTCCTCAAGACACCACTGCCTTCTGCAGCCTACGCGTGTAGCCTCCAAGAAATCAGTCATCCATTAATAGCCAAGACACACTGAAGCTGATATTCTTGGGATTTTCTTATATTATACTTAGAGAATCAGACTTAGTGATTCTTTGGAAGCGCAGTGTTTTATGCGACTACAGCATCGTGATTTTTCATCGCATCACCACTGTGCTCATCTTCCATCTGGTTCTTCATGTTTACAACTTGTTTTGAATTCCTTTTTAAAGTCTTCGGGGCATAGATGATGTCTTCCCATGTATCCACAGTCTTTTCAATTTCAAGGGAACCTTGTTCCCAGCTGAGGCTTTTAGGTGCCATCACATCTCAAATTAATTTTAAAGGACAGCAGTAAAGGTGATTATGTTTCAGAGTAACAAAAAAACGCAAAATTAATAGTAGCAAACAGGACTGAAGTCTGAAACATGTTTCTGGACAAACAGAAATAAAGCTATTTGTAGTTTTCTTATGAATCCTTAATAAAAAGTGACATCCCACAGCCACAGTCTTAACAGTGAGCAAGGCAGTACCTGGGGCAGACAGACACGCGACTGTACAGTGCTCCTAAGGCTAAACATATTTTGGCAGTGCCTTTCCAAGTGAATTGTTCCAAGTATGATCATCCTTTCATACTCGTTGAGATACTTTAAATAATGTTAGGCAGCTGACCTTTAGGACATGAAGTGATACTGAAGCTACGCAGTTTTATGTTTAAAGGGCTAGCATTTTTAAGTGTTTTTAAAAAACCAAAATTGCTCTGACTATGCTCTGCATAGAGCTGCTCACACCAGTAGACACCTTTCATAGAGGAGAGAAATGTGCAGCCTGTTGTGGAGCTTGGTGTCCCCTGAGAGGGGACATGTTGTGAGCCTGTGGGCTGACCTGCGACATGCACCGAGGGAGCGTGGCCTGAGGTGAAGAGCACCTCTTGTAGCTTGGTCTGCTGGATATTTCAGGGACTAAAGTAGTACCCAAAAAGCACTAGTGGGATCTAAAGCTTTTGTTTTGGCCTCAGCTGTGGCACAGCTGCAGAAGGCTGGAAGGGTAGCCAGAGTCATGCCACCATAACCAAATGGACGGACACTTGGTGATGCAGGAAAGCCCATGGTACCACGACAGTCAAATGCCAAAGGCCAGCAAATAATCAAATGTGTCACTTAATGTGAGATGCCAGTCTGCTTTTCTGTCAGGAGACGTAGTGATCTCTGATGGTTTTAGCTTCTGAAGACTCGGGTGCATTGGTTGCTGCTATGAGCCAGGGCAGAAGTCACATGCATCTTTGCATGCGTTCCCCTGAATTGAGAGCTGCTCTGCCCAGTACTTCTGTGGAAGTATTGGAGTTACACCCAAGAATGGTATTTAAACCATGCTTTCCAGAATGTTATAAGGAAACAGAAGATTCATGTGGACTTTTGGCAAGTGTGACTCTCTTCAAATGGACACCAAGATTAGGATTTAGAGACCACGTGGTTAGCGGAGATGGTCCCATTACACATGCCAAAGGCTGCGGGCAGGAGAAATGTGCTCTGAAACATTGAGGTGCAAGAGTCAAAATAGACCGTGGAAAGACAGCAAAGGGGGGGATGCTTGGAGGCTGCAGTATCACATCTCTTCTACCGGGGTGGGAATATAGCAGATCTGGCACATCTTTGCAACAGACTGTATGCTTTTACCACTAATTTCGTTTCATGAGGTTTCCTGTCGTCTTCCATACCATTCCCCGGGAAAGTGAGCTGTATTCCATGTGAGAGCGTCATTGTCTGGGCCAATACAGCCTTTCTTCTCCTTCCTAGTCTAATCATCTCATTAACTGTGATAGTAATATTTTGAGTCGGTGTGCCATTGAAATAACGGACAATTCACACCCCTTGCTTTTCATAACATTAATTTTAAAACAATGATCTCTGACTGATAATTAAGCCCTATTAATATGAATAATCTCAGAGCCATCAAAGCTCACCACTTTCTTGAAGTAAAAATATACAAACTTTCTGGGATTGGTGCGCAAAATTTTTTCTTAACTTTGTGCTTTATGTTGCAGCTCTTTTTGTGATGGCAACATAAAATGGTAGAAACAGAAGAAGCAGTAACACTGAGAGATCTCAAGAGGATTTTTTACCACTAGGGCCAAACAGCAGGTTGACTTCATAACATTGTTTAAGGCTTAGCACTAATCAAGTCACATCAAAACACAACCATGCATTACCAAACATATCAATAAATACAAAACACAATAATTTTCGCAAATATCATGTACAATTTATCTATTTTAAATAATTTTAATTTCTTTAATTTTGCTTTTTTACAGAGCTGCTTTAGTCATTGAACGAACAGTTGGGAACAATTTCCCAGGCACATTATGACTTAGTCTTAAAACTAATCCCTGTGCCTTTTCTTCCAATGACTTTGCATGTAAATGGTAATGTAAACAGGGATTTCCAAACACTGCCTGTGATTAAGTGAAGCACAATTTGTAGGGAAAGTTCTCCTTTATTAGAGAAACTGATATAGTTGAAGAAACCGTTTTCTGGACAAGCTGCTGTGCTTGTAAATCCTTTTTCAGGTGATTAGGGATTAGGGGATTCAGGGAGCCCTGAAAGGAGAGCTTGCCTAGCAAATAGCTTTGGAGGGGGTGTAATGAGAGGAGAAGGCTCTGGAGGTGTTATGGATAGGAGCTGATGTTTGTTCTTCCCATCCACACAATGAGCTCCTAAACCTCCCTAATCTCTCTAGAGTGCAGATGCTGCTTTGTGAGCTTTCTGTTTTAACTATAGCCCGGCAACAATTTCTGCTACCAGTTGCTCAGTTTAGTAAGATTTGACCTTTTATTGAAGAGGAAAGCTGTATCCAATGTAATTTTAAAATCCTAGGGCAATTTACTTCAGTGTTACAGTATGCACCAGAAAATAACATCCTAACCAATCAAATGACAACAGAATGCAATTATTTAGTACAACTAAAATTATATTCTGAAGGCAGTCCAGAGTATAGTCTTAGTGGAGTCTTCTTTATGAAAAAAAAAAAAAAAAAAAGAAACGTCTTGTTGGGTTCGGTTCAGGAATGTGTAATTTGTTCAACCATGTCCTGTCACTTGTTATCAAGCGAGATATTTAATAGAAGTGATAACTGTAAAAACACAGCAAAATTATTAGCCTATCATAACTTCCTAGGGACAATAATTTTTTTACAAGACTGTGGATTCCGAGTGAAAATATATTGCTCAATAGTAATGGGAGGTAAGGAGCAACTACTTTATAGTATTGCCTTTAAAATCCCCCTTACTCAACATTTGCTGACATTGCATTATCTCCCATAAATGGATTGCATAGATTTGTAATAAAAGCAAAATTTAAAGAAGAAAATAAATCACTGACGTCCATGTTGAGAAGTGGCTTTTTTTTTGGCATCATCAGAAAAAGTAGTAGTGATGACAGTACCCCCTTGTATACAGATGTGTGGGCTAGAATTCACCTTTAAATGCTGGCAACAGTGGTATCTCAGCTGGGATGCAGTATCATCCCTTCGGTTGCAGTGGGTGAAGCACAGAGCCAAATGAACGAGTGTGACCCTGGCTGAGGCAGGGCTGCCCACCTGGGCCACCTCCTCCCTCCGTACCAACATGTAGGGAGAAGCCTGTTCCCATGGACAAGCCTTGCCCAGCTTTTCACACCCTCCTTTGTTGAGGGCCAGTCACACGCCTTTTCTTTCAGGGAAGTTCCTACAGTTCTCAGCACTGGGTGAAGAACTGGTTGAAAGGCAGAGCTCAAAGGGTTGTAGTGAATGGAGCTACATCTGGCCAGTGACCGGTCACCAGTGGTGTTCCTTGGGGTTCAATTCTAAGGCCAGTTCTGTTCAATACATATATATCTCTCTCAATATCAATGATCAGGATGTGGGAATTGAATGCACCATTAGCAAGTTTGCTGATAATACCAACCTGGGAGGTCCTGTTGACTCTCCTGAGGGACAAGACGCCTTGCAGAGGGATCTAGATAGATTGGAGCATCGGGCAATGATTAATGGGATGAGATTTAACAAGTCAACATGCTGTATTATGCACCTAGTATGGATAATGCTGGACACAAGAATAAATTGGGAGAGGAGCGGCTGGAGAGCAGACGTGCAGAAGAGGATCCTGGGGGGCTGGTCAACAGCAGACTCACCATGAGTCAGCAGTGTGCCCTGGCAGCCAAGAGGGCAAAATGCATCCTGGGGTGCATCAGACACAGCATAACCAGCAGGTGAAAAGAGGTAATTATGCCAGTGTATTTAGCACTGGTGTGGCCTCACCTTGAGTACTGTGTGCAGTTCTGGGCCCCACAATTTAAGAAAGATGTGGAGGTCCTTGAATGCATCCAGAGGAGAGCAGCATAGATAGTCAAAAGGGTAGAAGGAATGTCCTGTGAGGAGCAGCTAAGGACTTGGGGCTTCTTTAGTGTGGAGAAAAGGAGGCTGAGGGGCACCTCATTGCCCTCTACAGCTTCCTGAGGAGGGGAAGCGGAGAGAGAGAGGTGCTGAGCTCTTCTCCCTTGTATCCAGCGTAGGACACGTGCGAATGGTTCAAAGCTGCACCAGAGGAGGTTTAGACTGGACATTAGGAAGCATGTCTTTACTGAGAGGGTGGTCAAACACTGGAACAGCCTTCCTAGAGAGGCAGTCAATGCCCAAAGCCTGTCAGTGTTTAAGAGGCATTTGGACAATGCCCTTAATAACATGCATTAGCTTGGTCAGTCCTGAAGTGGTCAGGCAGTTGGATTACATGATTGTTGTATCATTGTAGGTCCCTTCCAACTGAAATAGTCTATTCTATTCTATTCTATTCTATTCCATTCTATTCCATTCTATTCTATTCTACTCTACTCTACTCCTATTCTATTCTATTCTATTCTATTCTATTCTATTCTATTCTATTCTATTCTATTCTATTCCATTCCATTCCATTCCATTCCATTCCATTCCATTCCATTCCATTCCATTCTATTCCACACACAGGGAATATTGTGCTGTTTATTGCTGGTTGTTTGTCATGGTTTTATCTGGGATAGATCTGACTTTCTTGCTAGCAGCCGGTATAGTGCTATGCTGTGGATTTGGGATGAAAATGGTGTTGACAGCACACTGGTGGGTTTGGTTGTTGATAAGCAGTCAAGGCCTTTTCTGCTTCTCATGCCGTCCTGCCAGCAAGTGGGCTGGGAGTGCACAAAAAGTTGAGAGGAGACAGAGCCAGGCCAGCTGGCCCCAACTGACCAAAGGGATATTCCATACCATATGATGTCATACTCAGCATATAAAGCTGGGGGAAGAAGAAGGAAGTGGAAGATGTTTGGAGTTACAGAGTTTTGTCTTCCCAAGTAACCATTATGTGTGATGGAGCCCCGCTTTCCCGGGAGGTGGCTGAATACCTGCCTGCTGATGGGAAGCAGTGAATGAATTCCTTGTTTTGCTCTGCTTGTGTGCCTGGCTTTTGCTTTACTTATTAAACTGTCTTTATCTCAACCTAAAAGTTTCCTCACTTTTACTGTTCTGATTCTCTCCCCCATCCCACCAGGGGCAGGGAGTGAGCGAGCGGCTGCCTGGTGCTTTAGCTGCTGGTGGGGGTTAAACCACAACATTGTTACATGATAGACACGGTGAGAGGCCCCAGCTAAAACCGGGCTCTATTGTGCAAAAATAGCAAACGTGCTTGCCTTCTCTAGCCTCAGACTCTCACAGCCTAACTAGCAAAATAGGACACATTTACATTTCCCCAAAGAAATCTTTTTACTCCTTGTGTCAGAGGCTATTTCATATCAGCCGTGGAAGGATTAGAGGCTCAGCTCAGAGAGGTACAAAACCCTCTCACACAAGTCCAAACTATTTGAAGAGTTCCCTGTCCTTGCTTGCATTGCAGGACTGGTGGTCAAATTTGTGGGGAGTGCTGGAGCTGCCCACAGCATCCTTCATGGTTCCAAGGGGGTGTACCAAAGGAAACTCCATGTTTTGCTCCTGTACAGGTGCAGATATAATTCAGATATGAACATATTTATCCAGAGATACCTCCGTTCCAACATTGATTATTTAGCTGCACACTGTCAATCCTGCTGCTGTTGCCTCAGCCAAATACCCGCTGAACGAGGGAGAAAGATGACACTTTCTCTTCTCTATCCCTGATGGACAATACCAAATTAGTCTGCCCAGCATTCGCCTCTGCTACATTTTCTGGGAGTGAATTGTACAGATTAATCCTGCAAAATGTGTGGCATTATTCCGGGAGATATAAGCAGGGTGCCTGTTTTGGGTGAGACTTTTTACTTACCCTACACACTCCCCTTAGAGAAAGTAGCAGAAACAGAGACATGTGTGGTTTTGGATCTCTTTGCATGATCCATGTATAATGGGAAGAAAAACTGTAAGGAACAAGCCAGAGGAAGCTACCAGGGTTGCTAAACTGTGCAGTGGCTGAGACAACATGGGGCTGCTCAGCTGCGGAGCTCCTGCATGCACCCTGCCCAAAGCTGTGTCGGGTGGCTGGGCCACGGTGGGAGCAGCAGGCATGTGGTCCTATTCCTCCTGCATCCCAACCGTGACAGCGGGTAAACCTCTGAGCCTCCCAATTTGTTTTTTATGACTTCTTTGGGACTGAGAATGTTTCTGACCCTGTGTTTGTGCAGTGCCTCTCTTTGTATGGGGCTCTGTTTCCTTTTAGCTGTCCCTAGAGATATTGTACTTTTAATACACACCATAAGGAGACAGAAATAGATTTTTTTAACATAGTAGGAGGAAAAAATGACAGACATCAAATGCTAAAAGTAAAGCAGAAGGCTGCTCATCATTCTTTCTATGTATGTCATTTTAGAATACGATCTGTAATTTATAATAAAGCAGTAAAGTTTTATGAATTCTGGTATTTTTGTTTCAATTCCTACTCAGACTTTTGGAATATGGTTAGTAAAAAGAGAAACAAAGACAACAATAATCTATACAAGTGCTAGAAATGGGAGCACAGGGGAGCAGTTTGAAGCCGTATATCCAGCTATGCAAAAATGTTGTGGTTTCTGCTAGTGCCTCAAATGGGTCCTGGTTGTAGAGCTCAATTCACAGACCAGACCTGGATGTCAATACTGGTTTTCTAAATAATTTAAGTTTAACTCTCCGTTTCCTCTGTTCTTTTCATCTTTCCACTAACATCGCTCAGCCTTGCTGTCTCCTATTGTCTTCCCCTCCCACCTATCTAGGATCGATCGTCTGTCCTCCTGCCCAAAACCATTCTGTCAGTGCTTTCAGGTCTTCCAAATTGCTTTGGAAAATCCCTGCTGCCAAACAATTGTCTTAGCTACAGTTCTTGTCCTTCCTGTCTCCTCCATCCTTTTATCTCATCATCACCATCACTCACTGTGTCATGCCAAATAGTTGGATTTGAGCTCTTCTTGGCAGGATCTCTGTCCTCACATGTTTGTTTGAGGTGTGTAGCACATACCTGATAGCTTGAAAAATAAAGCAGGTGAATCATATTTATCTATTAAAGCATGATTTTCAGAGAGCTGAGGGTGGAAATTTCCCAAAAGCTCTGTGGATTTTTATGGGTGACTCACAACCATAAATTTCATACAGATCTCACTTGGATCTCACTCTGGGTCAGGATGGAGGGGAAAGTCCACAGGAAATATGCACTGAGGACAGGAGAGCTATGGCTCTGGGTGCTGGGATGAAGCCCCTCCCATGTTAGGGACTTGATTTTGAAGAGCTGTTCTTGAAAACTGCTTCAGAGACAGCAAAGGGTGTGAGATTTCCTTCAGGTAGTGACCCAGCAAGGCAGGGCACCTCCAGCCAAGACTCTCTTTGCTGT
The DNA here is from genome assembly GCA_947846985.1 of Fratercula arctica. Lineage (NCBI taxonomy): Eukaryota > Metazoa > Chordata > Aves > Charadriiformes > Alcidae > Fratercula > Fratercula arctica. The sequence continues at coordinate 92,258,898 of CANTUZ010000003.1, read as the reverse complement.
AAGTCATCCCTCAGTTATATTCACAGAGCTTTGGCAAATCTGCAGTAGGATCTATTGTGGCAGTAATAACGCACCGACCCTGTAGAAGAAGTCTTGTCTAAACAGTGAGTATGAAGATGGAACCTTGCTGAATACAGGAGCAAAGAAAAGGATGACATGCTGGATGGCAGCAGTACCTATGCTGTTGAAGGAGCTAAAAAATGGTTAAAGGCTGTGCACAAAAAGGTGAAGACTTTACTTAACAGACTTAAAACCATTAAGTGACCCAGATCCAAACACAGGGCTTTCTTTATTCGTAACAAGGATGTTTAACATTACCTCACTTCCTGGTGAAGTCACATTTTATATTTACTGTGCAAATCTAAGTGATGGCACAGATCTCAAGGCAGTGGTGAATTAGTGCATGTTTGATATTAAAAAGGAGATTCTGAAGTACTTTTTTGCTGTCCTGGAGAATGTTTAGGTGTTTCCATTACCCCTTTTTGTCATTAGGCCAAAAACCTCAGTGATATGATAGAATGGTTTGGGTTGTAAGAGACCTTTAAAGGTTATCTAGTCCAACCCCCCTGCAATGAGCAGGGATATCTTCAACTAGATCGGGTTGCTCACAGCCCCATCCAAGCTGGTCTTGAGCACTTCCAGGGCTGGGGCATCTACCACCTCTCTGGGCAACCTGTTCCAGTGTTTCATGACACTCATTATAATTTTTTTTTCCTTCTATCTAGTCTATATCTTCCTTCTTCTAGTTTAAAACCATTACCCTTGTCCTATTGCAACAGGCCCTGCTAAATACCTTGTCTCCATCTTTAAGTACTGGAAGGCTACAATAAGGTGTCCCCAGAGCCTTCTCTTCTCCAGGCTGAACAACCCCAACTCTCTCAGCCTTTCCTTGTAGAGAAGTTGTTCCATCCCTCTGATCATTTTTGTGGCCCTCCAATAGGTCCATGTCTTTCCTGTGCTGAGGACTCCAGAGATGGACACAGGTGGTGTCTCATGAGAGCAGAGTAGAGCAGCAGAATCAACTCCTTCGCCCTGCTGGCCACACTTCTTTTAATGCAGCCCAGAATACAGTTGGCCTTCTGGGCTGCGAGAGCACATTGCCGGCTCATGTTGTTTCTCATCCACCAGCACCCCCAAGTCTTTCTTGGCAGGGCTGCTCTCATTCCATTCTCATCCAAACCTGTATTTGTGCTTGGCATTGCCCCATGAAATCCGTATCTCTCCAATTTAGAGAGAAGGGTGTTGTGGGGGACCGGGTCAAAGGCTTTACAGAAGTCTAGATAGACAACATCTGTAGCTCTTCCCGTACCCACTGATGTAGTTATTCCATCATAGAAGATCACTGGGTCGGTGAGGCGTGTTCAAGGAAGACGCAAGAAAGAAAGAGTCACAGAATCAACATTTCATCCAAAACCTAATCTTTACACTACTTCTCTGTAACTTCTATGTGTCAAATGCAGCTGTTTGATGCTCATCTCTGTCATCTCTGCTAACTGTGCTCAGACACTTTCAGATTTAGAATATTACTTGTTTTTAATCTCTGTCAATCTTTGGATAATCTCTGATAGATCTGAAGTGATTTCAAATTTCAAAGATAATTTGAACTTTGAAAGTATTCTAAAATACACTGTAATAAGTCATTCCATTTCCTCTCCCCATACCCTAAACCCCCAGGGCACATGCAATAACCACTCCTTTCTCCAGTCTGCTTCACCCTTCAACGAAGAAGATTTATTTAATAACCTTAACATAGGGAATTTTGTATCTCTCTAATCCCTACAAGTCGGACCCCTCAATCCATATACCCTAGACACTGACAAATTGAAAGTTCATTCAGAACCAGAGCGATAGAAAGACCAAGGGAAATCACGACACCTGTCAGTTCCCGTGGCAGCTCTGCTGCTGTCGGCGCTCAGTGGAGCTGACAGGGGGTCGGATCTGAAGGCGTCACGCTCTGAGATGGACTGAAATGTGCAGGGGAGATGAAGACACTGAAGCACTGTGAATGCTTCCTTTGGACATCATACTATAAAGGGAAAATAATTGAATTAGTCTGAGGCTTGGCTTATGTTGACATTTTCAGTGAGAGAAGTCAACTTGTAAGCTTCTGCAACCTTCAGTCCTTCCTGACATAAAGTGATAGTTTGTTCTTTGCAATATCTTATTCACTTAACATTTCAGATACGCATCTGAAGTACCTTGGGATCAAAAACACTCCCTAGATAAGCATAAGCTACTAATATAGAAGGATACTGTTTACTTCTTTGTGAGGCCCTTTCTTCCATTCTCACTTTAAAATGAGTTTTCTGTTGGTAAAAAAACCCACCAGATATTGACATCTTTATAGACTGCAGCTCTTATCCACATAACAAGTATATTGCAAATAGCAGGACTCCAGCCATCCTCGTTGCTACACTATCCAAGAAAGTGCTTACCAGCAAGGAGCTGCCTCACCAGAGAAAAGTTCACTCACTGCAACGCTCATTCAGTCTATAATTGGTTTGTAATGGGTGTTAATTGGCATTCTCAAGTAAGCAGCAACTTACCTTGAGACTGGAGTCAGAGCATAAAAATGTTGAAGCAGAAAGCACCAGCTAATTAATTTCACCTAGTTTTAAATATCTTCAGCATAGAGATGAGCTACTTGTCCAGAAGTCCTGCGTAGTTCAGGGAAATAGGACCATCTAGATGATTGGTCTCAGGTAAATTGGATCTCACATGCCATGTTTATACACAGACATCTACATTGCAGGCACCTGGATTTGGATTGATGAATCCCATTCCAAATGACATTTAGGTGGGCAGAATTTTTTTTTAGTTTTGTTGGTCTAGATCACATTGAAAGTTATGACTTCAAAGAAAAAAAAAAAAAAAAGACGTATGCTGTGATTAAACCGCAATTTTGAAAGATGCTGTTAGTCCACTTGAAGTACTAAACTGCCACTTCAGAATAGATAATAATAATAATAATTTAAAAAAGCAAAAAGGAATATATTTTTCAGTGCCCTGTTTTCAGAATCTTAAACTGCCCTAAAATAGTCAGTATTAGTATTATTTATTTTTTTAATTTTACCTGCAGAGCACCAGAAGCATTGATGCAACTTCACAGAGAAATAAATGTGACAGGCCCCGACCTAAGAACTTAAAATATTAATGAGGCTAAACATAGGAAGTGACGACAACAAATGAGTGGATAAAGTGGAGCACAGAATAAATAGTTCACTGCACTGTAACATCATGAGAGAAGCGCTTTGGGGTGGCTATACCTCTTTAATTCATAGAATAGAATCATAGAATCTTCATGGTTAGAAAGGACCTTTGAGATCATCGAGTCCAACCATACACACACACACACACCAAAAACCCCTACAATCTCTGCCGCTAGAGCATGCCCTGAAGTGCCAAATCTAGGCATTTCTTAAATACCTCTAGGGATGGTGACTCAACCACCTCCCTGGGCAGCCTGTTCCAGGGCCTGACCGCTCTTTCAGTAAAGTAATTCTTCCTAATATCTAATCTCAACCTCCCCTGCCCCAGCTTCAGACCATTCCCTCTGGTCCTGTCATTATTCACCTGGGAGAAGAGGCCAACACCCACCTCTCTACAACCTCCTTTCAGGTAGTTGTAGAGGGCAATGAGGTCTCCCCTCAGCCTCCTCTTCTCCAAACTGAACATGCCCAGTTCCCTCAGCCTCTCCTCACATGGCTTGGTCTCCAGACCCCTCACCAGCTTGGTAGCTCTCCTCTGGACACCATCCAGCACTTCTATGTCCCTCTTGTACAGAGGGGCCCAGAACTGAACACAGCACTCGAGGTGAGGCCTCGCCAGTGCCGAGTACAGAGGCACGATCACTTCCCTACTCCTGCTGTCCATGCTACTCCTGATACAGGCCAGAATGCTGTTGGCCGCCTTGGCCACCTGGGCACTGCTGGCTCATGTTAAGCTGGCCGTCCACCAGCACCCCCACGTCCTTTTCTGCTGGGCAGCTTTCCAGCCACTCTTCCCCAAGCCTGTAGCGTTGCTTAAGGTTGTTGTGACCAAAATGCAGGACCTGGCACTTGGCCTTATTAAACCTCATACGATTGGCCTTGGCCCATCGATCCAGCCTGTCCAGGTCCCTCTGTAGAGCCTTCCTACCCTCAAGCAGATCAACACTCCCACCTAGTTTGGTGTCATCTGCAAACTTACTGAGGGTGCACTCAATCCCCTCATCCAGATCATTGATAAAGATATTAAACAAAACTGGCCCCAAACCTGAGCCCTGAGGGACACCACTGGTGACCGGCCGCCAAGAGGATTTCACCCCATTAATCACAACTCTCTGGGCACGGCCATCCAGCCAGTTTTTTACCCAGTGAAGAGTACACTTGTCTATGCCATAACTCCTCTTTGGCTCCTCCAGTTACTATTTTGCATGTGTGAAGGGGTTGACAGAAAAACTTTGAATGACTCGCCCAAGAAGAAACAGTGCCAGAACTGGGACTATAAACTACAGGAGTTCACCAGACCTACCTCCAGCCACTGTACCAAATTGCTCTCTGAAGAGCTCACAACAGTGGAACAAGTAAAAGTCTGAAAACATAGGTTGGTAAACTCTTCATTGCTCCTCTCCTTTTTGAAAGAGGTTAAACAACTTAAACAGAATTTCAGTCAAACATTCCCATGCTGATGGACAAATTTCCTTCCAATGTAATTGGAAATGGCAGTTGAAAAACCTTGATTAAAGGGGTTTAGCTGAGAACGCTAACAAAGAGCAGCAAAAACTGGCAAGGCTAACACAAGATTGTTTTTCCTCTTGTGCCAACAGTAATCTTCTAATCCAGATATTGAATTTCTCATAATATTCATTAGGTATCTCCTGAGGGATGCTGTGAAAGCTGCCATTCAGCTGCTCTAAAGGAATCCTTATTGTCTGATTTGAGAAGACACATTCAGCTTGTGAACCTAAGTCAAGCTTCTTTTTTTACTTCCAAGGTTGTTTTTGAGAATGTTTTTCTCATATTATTCCAAATTATGGACCCAATTCACCTCAGGCTACAATAAACTATGGTTTCAGTATGTTCTGGGAGAAGATGATTGATTAGGTGCCTGCCAGAACACACGCTGAATTAAGCAGGATCATCTAACCCCTTCCCAGTTAATTAAAATGTCTTCTGTGATGACCTGTCGATAGCACACCTCACATACCATGACAACCCTCTCCTCAAGTCTTTAGGAAGATCATCAGCATTTGTGACCCTTCAATAATGATGCCCCTTTAAATGACTTAAGGTCATTGTTAAGGAAATACACATATGACCTTCAACCAAGGGTGACAGCATAGGGTTACATGTGCAGCTTCAATCAAAAGACGCACAAGAGACTGTGTGATAAACCAGAGTATTTTTCTATAACTTTACCCGCAAGACAGCCACAGCAAGGAGCAAAGGGTGTAATAGTCGTGTATGAACCAGGCATGTGCAAACTGGAGATACCAAATGAAAGAAACCCTGCACCTTAAACAGGTGGTGCAACTACCAAAATTGTTACAGGTTTGTCTATAACATAAGATTTGTCCTGTTTTGTATCTAGGACAATTGTTCTTTTATTAATGGCACTGAAGGAAGGACCCTGTGAAGTGTTATTTTGCTATTTAGAGTGATGATTCCAAGCACCACCAAACGTTGCAGGGGAAGCTGTGTTTATCTGACAGAATATTCAGGAGGAAAAGACACGCTGTTCATGTGAGAAATTATGTTTTGGGGTGTCTAAATAAGGGCACAGCACAATGAATGGAGGGGGGCATTGATGCAGTGTGAAGAAAGGTGATAGAACAAATGGAACTGATGTGAATAAGATATAGAGCATGTGTGCATACTATGCTTTCATATATCACATAAAAACCGGATTATTTCTGTGAAGTAGCAGAAATAATCACACCTACATCTTTTAAGGAGTGAGTGAACTGGAATAATACATTGCTCCATAGAATGGAGTCTTACAGCATATTACAGAGAGACTGTGAATAACATTGTACCATCTGGAATTCTATTTCTCAGTATCTTATATGTGAAAATAAAACTAATCAGTGAAATCTGAAATCAAAGCAGTCCACATTCCATTGAACTTCCTGTTGCTAGGCATCACTTGGTCATACTGTGATGTGAGGTGTTGTTTTGTTTCTAGCATCAAAAAAGGTAAGATTTTCCCACCTTGTAGACATTCAATCAGGCAGTCGAACAGATAAGCAGATGCCAAAAGAAGACTGGCTAGATCCATCATCCCTTTAAATCCCAGAAGAATACAATAACCCAATCTGGGGAAACCGACTGTTCCCCATGGTCGTGTTCGTGCCTTTATGCTACCGGTTTTGTTGTCGGACTGGCAGGCTGGCTCCTATCCACTTAACCTTGGTTTGAGCCCAGTAACTTGGATTTCACTGTAGCGTGTACTGCAGGAAATCATTGAGTCCCAACATGAAAGTGCACAGAAATGGAGAAGCCACCCTTTCCCTGGTTCTCAAATTATTCACATTATTGAACTTGACTGGCTCTAGGCTCCAGTTACCAATTCCTTCTGTCTTCTTTTTCTCATCAGTAAAGGATCTTTCAGTACCTCATCTTTTCTCTCAGATGTAGTTACACTATAACCAAGTCTTCTCTTGAGTGTCCATTGGATAAACTAAATTCATCGAGCTCTGTGTGAGTGTCGCTGAAAGACTCTTCCTGTAGCTGCAAAATATTGTTTATATCATCTTCAGTGTTTCAGCATCCTGAAAAATTATGGACATTGAAAGAGTTCAAGTCATCTAAATTTAATTGTCCAAAACAGAGGTGTCTAGTCTAAAATAATAGTTGTGGCTATCTCTTTAGTCAATGAAGAGAGATGGACAGTGACAGGAGGCAATTTATCCCACCTTTCTCAGGCACCTAGGAAGGGCTGGATGTCCCATGAGGGTGTCTAATGGAATGCACGCGCTGTTTGAATGCCTAGATTAGATTATATGCCTGTCTTTTAAATGGTGAATGCTAGGTGAGATGTGTAGCACCACAGAACTGTACAAATTCACATCTCAATCAGAGAAAAATATATCACCTCCCACTCTTTCCTTACTTCTACTCGTAATATACCCACCAACAGAAGTAGCGTTTTCCACTTGGAATTTATGTTCAATTGCTCCTCTACTATGAGCTCTAAATCTGTTTTTAGAGTCACGTTTACAGCATACATTCACACATTCTGTAGTCCTGTGCACTCCCAGCTTCTGGGTGTGTATTTTCAGTTGTTACTAAAATGCATGCTGTGTGAAGAAGATCAGTTTATCAGACAACTCTGTCAAGACTCCTTTACCACTTATTGTCCTTCTTGTTGTCATATATATATATATGACGAGGGGTAATGGCTTCAAACTAGAAGAGAGTAGATTTAGATTAGATATTGGGAAGAAATATTTTACTGTGAGGGTGGTGAGACAGTGGAACAGGTTGCCCAGAGAAGTAGTGGATTCCCCATCCCTGGAAGTGTTCAAGGCCAGGCTGGATGAGGCTTTGAGCAACCTGGTCTAGTGGGAGGTGTCCCCCCATGGCAGGGGGGTTGGAACAAGATGACCCTCAAGGTCCCTTCCAACCCAAACCATTCTATGATTCTATGATACACGTTTAGCAACACTTCTTGCTGGTGTGGGCTATAGAGACGCATTATATACTAGGATCCAGGGTGCTGTCAATAAAATCCACAGGGAAGTCCCTCCTTTGGAGAGATTACAAAGTAAAACAGCACATCTGCTCATCATTCATTGTAAATGGTGTAACGTCTCATATCGCTTTATTTCTGAGGAGAAAGAGGGAAAGAAACACACGTCACCAAGTGAGTTTGAAGCTTGTGTTACACAAGTACAGTACTTTGAAAGGGACCATTATTGCAAACCTGCAAGAGAGGATTTGATGGACAAGGGGACACAGTAATTTCAGACCAGTATGAATGATGACCACGGTAGGACGGCTTTTCTTAATCCAAAGTTTTGCGTGGCAAGATTGCAACTGTTACAGTCTGGTCCAGACAAAGCAGTTGCAGAGATAACTGCAGCTTCTTTCACGTAATCCTAGCAGTTTAAGCAGAAAGCAGAAAACGCTAGAAGCTGCTGCTGTTAAAAATGCACTCTGCGTACAAAATAGGCTGGCTCGCAGAACTGTGGCTCCCTTTAAATGCTGTGGAGGACTAATGTTAATCTGACTGCAGCTCTTCACAGACAATGCTGAAAAAGCTCCTGCATTACCACACCAACTGAAGCTCATTTTGGTGGAAGAAATGTAACAAAGACATGGAGAAATGCCACTTCTTAAGTCAGCATTCTCACATATCTTGTTGGACATCACCACGCTTAGCGGTGACATTGTCAAAGCTTGAAAGAACACTGCTTTAGCATTTTACATGATTTTCAAAAGCAGTTTCCTCCTCACCGGAAGGATTAATACTACTCAGATAAACATCTCTGCTGGAGCAACAGAAAGGTCAATATGTATTTGATTTTTATTTACCAGACAGAGGACAGTTTTGTAGTATAACTTCTTGACAGTAGCTCCTTTTAGCATGTTACAGAATCTCTTTTAAGAAAACAGCTTGTGTTTTGCAATCAAATTTGCCACTGGGGGAGTGTTTTGCTGTAGATTGGAAATCTACTGCTGTAGAACTGAACTGAAACTGAATTTAACTGAAAAGAATTTAGTTCCTGTGTCTATTTTAATGGGGTCAGAAATACTATTGTTTACGTAAGCTGCCAAATTGAGAACATGAATACCTAGATGTCTGAGCCATAAGGCTTTAATCCACAGTTTAATACTGGGTTCAATTTTAGGACTGGGGAATATAATAGACACTGCACCTTGTGGAAATATCTAATGGAGTAGACATGAAGTCACTCTGGAAATAGCTGACATCATTATTTCAGGTCCTAGTACCACGAGCACTATCATTACTTCCTCAGTTCCCTGCTTCCACCCCCCACACCAGAGATGGCTGAAAGAGGATACGAGCAGTCCTCACCCATTCCTGCGCCTGTTCTCCATTTCAACTTGCACAGCAGATCAATCTGGTTTGGGATAATCTAGCTGATTTCATTCTAAAGTGAATTAGGCTGGGAAAGAGCAGCCTCTTTGTAGATGTGATATAATTTCTTACAGATTCTAAGTCACTCAATATACCCTGGGAAAAGTGCAACGGCCAAAGGATGCAATCACAACTTTTGTTGTGATATGTGGGTAAATTCACTACTATCAGACAAATCTTTAAGTGCCATAAGTGGAAACAGCCCCAGTGATACCATTTAACCTACCCAGCGATTCTTCCTCCAGGTCTGTGCAGGATGCCGGTTGCTCTAGTTCGATGTCAGTCTTCGTGGCTATGTCACTGCTAGCAAATAATATGGGCAAAGGGACGTCCTCTAAAAATGGCTGTTTCCTCCCAAAGCAGGGTGACCTTGCCCAGGGTGCCCATTGGGAATCTGCCTGGGAATGTGCTGTTTGAGGTAGGCCCAAGCTGTCCCACAAAGTGTGCTAATAACTAAACAACATAGTCGGTCCCCTGGAGGGTGTTCGTCCCGTGTGTCTGGCTGTGTCTGGCAGTGTAGATGTAGCCCAGAGAATGTGACAAGCAAAATTTTTCCCAACTGTGCAAAACGGGATGAAAGACCAAATATAAAACCTGTGTTTGACACCTGCTCCCAAGCAAATTTGGGTTCTGATTCTACTTCCATTAGCATCTGTTCAGACTTACAGAGAACAAGTCTTTCATTAACCTAGTTATTAATCATAGAATCATAGAATTGTCTAGGTTGGAAGGGGCCTTTAAGATCAAGTCCAACCATCATTTTTTTTAGTGATTTTGAAGTTCTTAGTTGTTTTTAAGTACTGTCTTAGTCTGTTCACAACTAACAGCAACGTACAGTGCAAGTAATATATTGAAACTTTATAATTAGAGTTCAGAGACTTTCAGGTTATACAAGTGGAGCTTTGGGGATGCTGAGTAACGTTACCAGACAATACCCTATCCCCCATGTTCTGCACTCTCGCTGTGGAGCATGAGAGTTACATTTCATATTGATAAAGTGGTTTTAAAATGACTGGTTTTAGTGGCTTCGGCATGTGTTTCTTAAAAATTAAATTCTGTTTCTATTTAAAGAAACAACAGAGAAATAGCTGTGACGAAGAAAATATCCCTAGGGAAGTATCTGCTTGAAGTTCCAGATGGAACAGAGAGAGGCAAAATGCAGCTGTCCCAGTCTCAGACGAAGGGCCCTGATATGGGGAGATATTCTCATCTTTGCAGATATTTCCAGCCTTCACGTTTTTCAGATATTCTCTGTCCACATATACAGTTTGCTTCTCCTAGAAAGCCCAGGCATGGAGCAGAGCAACTGTCGTCCCAACACGTAACAGAAAGATGGTGCTCATCCCCAGAGGCTGAGGATAAGATCTAAAACATTTGCATCTCTTATTTAGGCAGAATATAAAGAGGCAAGCCCTGCAGGTGCCTGTTTTTCCTTGCAAACACCTCCTTAGGGACCCAAAGCTGGCTGAGGCACACTTCTGACCATTACGTGCTGTTACAAACAGGTTGATGGGTACCAGCCATAGACACTCCAGCATGTCTTGCTAGAGCTCCACACCAAGATCCTTCGGGTTTTTTTTGCTGCTGTTAGCCAGCTAATATATACTCTTTTTTTCCCTCCATATTTTTTTTTTTTAACTCAATTGGTTCCTGCATGAAAAACTAAGGATGACTATTTTTTTCATGTTAAATCTATGCATTCACTTGTCAGGTGGAGCAACAGCAAAAAAGGTTGTGCATGTACCATAATTGTTTTATGCCAGTGAGTCATGCCCCTGATTTGCTTCTGAATCTTGATTTCACTTCAAACATTTTGCTCAGGTTCCTTTGTGCTTTTTTTCTGCTACCTGCTGTAAGAGTTAAACACTCAAATTTCCTGTGATTTAAGCTGTGAACAGACCGGGTAGAATAAAGGAAAGCATTGGGAGAGACCAAATGCGCCAGCTTTCTGTCACTCTTTTCAGGCTGATTACAAGTCTCATACTGTGCTATGCCCCCTTGGAGTATTTTACAAAAGATTTAAAATCTGTTGAAAAGGTAAATGAAATTCATCCGGGAGGAAAAAAAAAAAAAAAGAAAGATTTTTCTGACAGTCTTTGTTCTACCCAGATAAGGGATTGCTCCTGTATCATTTACAGTCTTCGTGCACAGCGAAGCTTGTTGACATTCAGAATGGCTTTAATACAGTGTCACTGTACTTGGGAGACATCCTAGACCGCACCACGCTTTTGTCGCATTGGAGTCGCTCCCCCTTCCAAACGGTTGTCGCTTCTTTTGTGAAAAAAATGTGTTTTTTCAGCCTTCCCACAAAGCGTGTATATTATTCTCTGAACAGTCTCATTAAAAAATAGGAATTTAGCAATCTTTCACTTCCCAGCACTGGAGATTGGGAAATAACAGGAGTGATACAAACTGTCTTAATATTATTTTAATCACTGGTTTCTTTTAATCTTCCACACATCAGAGGTAGAATAGCTTTTCCTGAAGAACAAAGCATTCAAATACATAGTTTGTGTTTTCCCCTGCTGCGTTAATGAAACTGGGCAGGTTTTAGGGAAATCAAATTAGTCTCCTCATTAAATATTCATTAATTTAAAGAGGAGGACTGGAAAATTAGTCACTAGCTATTCAGTAAATAGCACTCTCAAATTGGCTATATCCTTATAATTGCTATGATTTTTTTTTTAATAACATTGATTTCTTTAAGCAGTGAAATAACATATTGATACAATCACATTCAGGGCCATTAGTACGGTTATTGTTCAGCTGTTTTCTGTAGGGCTCCTGCTTAAAAAATGATACCTTGGTGATATGACCTTGTACATACTTTGTGAAGGCATTAAGTAATATTTCTCTGACTGTCAAACCAGTAGCAAACCTCAGGGAGCCCACAGCCATAAACGCTGTAAAACTTGAAACAAAAAACATGTAAGCGCTTTAGGAAAATGTACTCTAAATCCAATTTTTAATGAAACAGACCCTTGAATGTGCAAATGATTCTTGAATATGGGCCTTATGCTGTTATTTAGTTGCTTTAAAAATGCTATTCATACTGTGTATAGCTATATTACAGATGGGTTGTTATTTCTGGTCCAGATTTCCTAGACAGAAGTTTACAAAGGTGCCCATGGATTCTGCAGTGGCCAGGGTGTATCCAGCCTGCCATCATCGCTCAAATGACAAGTATTTGCAAAAGTAAGCCTGAGGTCTTCTCCACGTGGTGGGCTTGCTGAGGAAGCACTGACCATCTGTCCATCGCACGAGCAGTACATCTGACCCCTCACCATTCAAGTGCATCCACCAAAGAGCTTAGCTGTGTACTCGTAAGGGACATTTATCATGAATTTGGGGGGGATTGGAGAGGCTCCGGTCCTTAGCTGACTGCTGGAGCTCTGGAAATCCAGGACTAGCATCTGGAGTCTTCTTTTCCCACCTATACAAAATTTCCTGGTTGGGAAGAGTAAATCCTGTGAAGACCCTTGACAACAGCACTTTTACATACCGTAGGTGAAGTCAAGGGAACATTTAGCTAAGACTGCAGGAATCACCAATATTCACGTCATGTAGCGTCCAGTCAGGGAAGATGCTGGGCACTACCAGGAATCCCATCCCCAATTTACAATTAGTCTGTGCGATTTATCACTTACCCAGTTCTTCATTTGTTGGTCACTCGCTGCTTTTGCATAATAATGCATGAAGCTGCCCAGTATGTTGAAAGGAAATTTCAGAAGACAAATGAGAAACACAGATACAGGTCATAAAAATAATCCTACTTCTTAGCTGTCACATGAACACACTTCTTTACTAGTAAAAAAAAGGAAAACAGGAATTTATGCGTTTCATTATTACAAAGTTTTCTATTCCAGATATACATTACAGCCAATTGCGTATAGGTACATCAGCTTCTTGGAGCTATTGCACAGGAACGGCAACCTTCTTCAACAACAACTTTGAACAACTCTCATGTTTCTGAAAGCCAAAACCCCAATTTTCCTCACATCAACCAAGATCAACCACCACGTGGGAATATAGAGAAAATACAGCACCTTTCACTCAGTTAGATGTTTACTCCAGGAGAAACAAAACCACAACACTGTTCTATCTAAATCTATTAATCCTTTGCCTCACTTTCCCTACATGCGTGTTTAGAGAGGCAGTGGATCTGTGAATATTCCTCTCTAACATTATCCATGCCTACTGTTTTGTTGATGGAAACTCAGAGCCTGGCGATGCTCTGAGCCTCAACTGTCTGGCCCAGCTGGAGAGCGCTGTGGCGAAGTGATGAGGAACCTGACGGCAAAAGACATCTGTGGAAACAAGAAGACCAGGGGGGACTCTTCATTGCCATGAGCAAAAGACAATTTTCCAGGCTGGAACTCAGGTAAATGTAGCCGGTTACGGCATTTTCATTCATTTTGCTTCAGTGGGTCAAATCACTTAACAAAAAATCTTTTCTTGGCATTAGGGGTTTTCCATGTGGTAGGCTGTCCACATGTCCACATGTCCAATAAGCCAGTGCTTTAGGAGTCTGTGGAGATTTAGGATACTGTCTCCTTGTCATATCCAGCACAAGCATAGATTAGGAGATTCCTTTCCTCTTTGGAACTGCCCAAGGACAATTTGAAGAATTTGCAGAATCCTAGGACAATTCTAATTCAATTTCTCTTATTTAGGTTAAACAGTCTGAGTCTGTTCAATTTTTCCTCACGGGTCATACGTTTTAGCCATCTCAACATTCTTGTACCTCTGCACCTTCCTCAAAGTTTGAGGTACAAAACCCTGGATCAAGACCTCTAGGTTACACCTTCGGCATTATTAAGCATTATTAAGGCTGAATTACCATAGCTCGACAAATCTATTCATACCACCTATCACTAAATTACCTGTGCTCGGAGTTTCCTTCATGCTGCTATTAAGGAAGATCTGTTTACATTTGTTTGTCCTTATATCACAGAATCATGGAATAATTCCATTTGGAAGGGACCTCAGGGCTGTTCAGCCTCTGTAAAGAGCCTGTCGATCTCTTGTTCATCCTCCCTGACAGTGTGCAGCTGCTCAGCTCCTCCACAACTCCTTTGCCTGCCAACAGCTCCTCACCCAGCGCACATAGCCCACCACAAGGACACTGTCACTGTCCCCTGCCCTGGGGCAGCAACCGGGCACTGTCTGCTCCCTGAGACTGAGATGGTGGCATTCTTCCCCAGAACTACATCTGGGTTGAGGTCTCGGATATGCTGAGGTCCATGCCTCCTTCCAGGTAGACCATTTCCCATGGTGCGTCACCACCGTATTTGGCTTATGTATATAAAACCTTTCTGATTTTTAGGTATATATACACACACCATTTTTATATTTCAATTCTTCCAGTTGTCTGAAGAAGGCTTTATCTACTTCTTCCTGATCAGGTTGGTTGTAGCAGATACCCATCACAATGTCATCCATGCTGATCTACCCTCTAACCCTGACCCATAAACTCTCAGCTGGCTCATCACCCCTCCTAAGGCAAAGGCAGAGCCAGCTGCATCCCCACTGCTATCTCACATAAAGGCAACTCCCAGTTCTCCTCATTTCCCAGGAAAGGTATGAGATCTTCCCCCACTGTGCTGTCATGTAGGCTCACCCTTATTTGTGTGCATACCCTTAGGATAGGCCCCTTTCTGCTCCTTTCTGCTCCTTCCTCTTATGCTGATTATAAGGTCTCTGGTCCACATCACCCTTTGCTTGCCAACTACTTGATTATAGGTCATCAACTCTCTCCCCCAACACTTGCAGTTTAAAACTTCTCCTCACAGGGTTGGACAGCATGTTGGCAAAGACATTGTTGCCCCACTTGGTCACAGGGATCCCATCTCTTCCAAGAAGTTCTCAATCATCTGAAAAACTTCCAAGGTCTTGAAGATTAATCTTTGCTGTTGACATCAGCTGTGCAATCCCTTGTTGACCTGTAGAATCCATCCACTCTGCCTCAAGACCTTCCCCTCACTGGCAGGACTGAGGAGACACTGCTTGGGCCCCCGTGCACTTGACCACCGCCCCTGGAGCCATGCAATCATGCTTGATACGCTCCATGTCTCCCCTGACACCACTAGTGCCCCCATGGAAGAGGAGCAGGGGATAACAGTCCCAGAGCTGACAGGCCTTGGCAGCCTCTCCACAACACCCCAGATTGAAGCCCCTAGTGAGCAGCAAACCTCTCCAGCGTATCTCCTCTAATGAACTTGTTTGCAGCTTTATCTCCAAAGAGCTCCCAGGAGTCCCCCTAAGATCCCAGGAGAGGTTCCTGATCTCAAAGGTGAGCCCAGCTCCTGCTGTTGGCTGCCTCTGTTATCCGTCCTGTTAGTTGTCTCCAGCTTTGGCTCCCTGCCAATGCTGTGGACAAGGATGAAGGCAGGGGATTCACACCTCTGAAGTCTTTGGGGCATTAGGAGCTCTCTCCGACCTCTGGCTGTCCCACCAGGTGGGGATGGGCAGTGCTGTGAGGGCCTGTGTCCTTGCAATGTGGCTTAAGTTTGGCTCCCCAGCTGGGCTGGCTCCATCTCTGCCCCACACCAGACAAAAAAACAGGTCCCATATGAAAGCAGAAGAGTTAGGGATTTTTGCTAGCCTCTTCTTTCATTTTTCGTGCCCTTTTTTGAATACAAAGGTTGGGGTTTTTTTCCCCACTAACATTTTGTTTTGAACGGTTGGCAAGCTTTGCTGGTACTTGCCTAAAGGAAAAAGATGCACCGATGGGGAGGGGGTGTGCTTCAACAGTAAGCTCAAGCGCCATCATGCTCAGTGCGGCTCTTCATCTTGAACAAATGTAGGTGAGAAGCTGCTGCCTTCGAGGCCTGGTTGAAATCAGACAAGAAAACCAACAAACTGTGAAGACTGTGACCTTTCTCCATGACAGAACTGAAAGGACAGTAGAAGAAAAAAAAAAACACAACATAATTCAAAGTTCTGAAAAGAAGAAAACAAACTGGAAAAGTGTGAAGGAGAAAGTTCTGGGCTCACAGCACTTAAGTATAGGCTCAATTCTGGATGTGTCAGTATGGCACTGATCTCAGAAGGTCTATTTAGTGAACTGAAACACATGCCCTCAAGTGCTTGGCTTAGCCTGTGTACTTCTCAAAACACCAGAAGGAATCTCAAGCAAACAAAGATTTAATCAATCAGTGGCATTCTTACAGCCCAGACAAAGGTTTTTAAAAGCTGATGATTTTGAAAACCTGGATGCAGAAGCCTGGGCTGGCTGGGAAGAGTGAGGTGTTGTTTTGTGAATGAGTTATCATAGTGTCTCCCGATTTAGACATAAGCAGTTGAAGAGATGACCTTATTTTTCAGCTGAAAAAATGTTATCAGATGTGACTAATTGGAGACTGGAGGCAGGGGAGAGCTTAGAGGCACAGTAATTGTTCTTGTCTGATCAGAAGGATCAAAAGAGAATCCCTTAGAGAGCCGAATTAAAAAATGAGATTCCTGTGGCATGTTGATCATAAGATTGATTTTTTCTGGACATGCCTGGACAAGGAGAAAAGAGTTGAGTATGATTAAATACAATTTTGCTGCCAAGGAGCTGAAGAATTTGTTCTTTTTACTACATGCCTTGTTCTATATAATGGTCACATTTCCATTTCTCTGTTCAACAGTTACACTTCAAAAAAAAAAAAAAGATACAGCTCTTCTATTCTTTCAGGAACGGAGAATGTACTTTCTGTCTGTGAAATATCTGTGTTCATAGGAATTGAGGAATTGCAGTGTTAGGGACCTGAGTGAATGATTGCTAACAATGATTTTCAGTTGAAGAATTTTGTTTCGAGACCACAGTGACCCTCTGTCTTACGGCTGAGGATGCGTGAAGACCAGTCATTTACACACGGAGTCTCCTGTGGCAGCACACATGCCGTAAGCCCAGAGGACTGAGGCCAAGGAGTAGGAGACCTTTGGGAAGCCCAGCACAGCCTGCTGCCACCACCAGCCCGCCCAGTTCATCTTCTGCAGCCTGTCACCAGTCAAGACTTGGGCCTGGGGACATCTGAGCTGCTGTGGCAGTTACTGCTCTGGGTGAACATCTGACTAGGCCCCCTTATGTTCACCCTTGTCTGCACATGCTGGTATTTCCAAAATACAACTTTTTTTTTCCCCCCCTGAATGCTGCAAATCTTAAAGCCACCAAATGCAAAACAAAATGAATGAATTTACAGCTTTGTCATGGAGTATTGTACAAAATGCCCTTGGGAAACTCATCATAAGAGAACTTCTTTAGTATTATACAGCCTCATACAGGGAAAGCCTCTGAGAAGGGCAGATCCTGGCACACACATGGGGCATTCAGAGCTGGAGGGGTCCCGTGCCCAGCAAGCACAGCTGGGATCACTTCTTTAGGCTGTGCTTCAAGGTCTCCTATTTTTTTCTTCTACGGTGAGGTCTCACCAGGCAGGGATACAGAAACTGGTAAAATGGATGAAGGCAATGACAGGCTTAAAAATTCCCAGTCCTTTCTCTTGAAGCAGAAGAGCAATATCACTTGATAAGGGAAGAAGAGAGATTTGAAAGCCCATTGCCTCTACAAGGTTTCCTTCCCAGCACTCCTGCTCTGCCAGGGCTCTTCCATCAGCTTGAAAAAGGGATGCAGAATGCATACCTACATGAAGCACTCACTTCAGCAGAGCATTTCTCTCTCACGATGGTTTCAAGCCTTCTAACATGCAGGCAATTGCTTTGTGTGGCTGAACCTGTCTGAACCATGCGCTGGATCCAGTCTTCTCTGTTTGCCTTCACAACCGCACAGACACTTTTCAGAGGCAAACCCTGTTCCTGGAGAGTGGGACAGGGCACTCCAGAGTGGGGCCATCCGAGGCAAACGTCTGCTTTGCTTTGGGACTATTTGGAGAAATGAGGGTGTTTCACATAGGCTGTGTCTTCTGTCCCTCTGTTGCTTCTCTAGCTGAATTCTTCCTCTTCAATAGATGCACAGCCAGCTCACACCACGCTGCTGGCAGAAACAGCCGAGTTTCCTTCTTTACTTCTTGATTTATCTTCACCACAGTACCTGAGACAGATACACATAAGTTGGTGTCCTTCTTGGTGTCCTCCTGACATGCTGGTTACAGAGCAGTCTTCAGTGTTGGAGATATTTTTGTCATTGTTGCAGGCTTTTCTAGAGGAGTATCTTGTTAACGTCAGCGCCAGCTCTTTGCATTCCTCTCTGCTGCTGCTTTTATTACCCATTTCTGCTAGCTAAGGACAGACGAGCCAGCCCTGCTCTCTGTGACTGCCCTTTCCCTTTTGAGCCATTGCACTCAGTGTGAATCGGACATAAGGTGCATTTTTGTGTGCTCCTCTGCCAGGCACTTCATCTTCTCTGGCATTCGATGCCTTGCTACATTTTTCTTCAGCTTAGCTAACAGGTTTTGTAAATCGATGTACTAGAAATACTAGTGTTTTCAGCTCTGGAGTGAATCCCAGAATAGGGAACCAGTATTTTTCCATGGAAAATAAATAAATAAAAATAAAAATAAAACCTTACTTTCAAAGTTGAAGAAAGGATTTTGAAAATATAGTAATCTGCTAGAATAAAATGTTAATTTCTATTTCATATTTTGTGGCATGTCTTTCTCTGTTTCAGTACTACAGTCTATGATCAAAAATACGTCAGTTCCCAAACCACATTGGACTGAAATGTGTAAGAGCAGGAAAGGAAGGGAGGGAGAAAGGAAGGGAGGGAGAAAGGAAGGGAGGGAGAAAGGAAGGGAGGAAGGGAGGAAGGGAGGAAGGGAGGAAGGAAGGAAGGAAGGAAGGAAGGAAGGAAGGAAGGAAGGAAGGAAGGAAGGAGAAGAAAGAAAATACCATTATTTGTCTTCCTTTGTAAGTCTGGTTTGACTAAAATTAGACTAAAAGTTTGAAGCTTTCCTAATGTCCCATGAGAAGTAAAAACATCTTAAAATAGAAGTAAGACAGGCTGAGCTTTCACGTGATTACCAGATAGTGGTATCAGAAGAAGAGGAATTTATCCTTTGGCTGATCTGCAGGAAGTAAAAAAAAAAGTTACCCCATTTCACAGGTAGGGCACAAAAACATAAAAGCCTCAGCTCTTCCTGTCCCGCTTTGAGCTCCTGACCAGACAGCCGTCCTAGGAGCAGCAGTGTTCCCTTCGGCAACCATGGAGCGAAACAGGTACCTCCAGAGAACAGCTTCCTAAGGCAGCAATCACGCTACCTACGTGAACACGCTCCACGCTGACAACTCAGTGCTTTCACCTGTGAGGATCCCCAAACCACAAACCGGCTCAAATCAGAAGATTTAAGAAAATGCACTCGGGGGTTGTTCCATTTTCTGTGGCTGTGGTCACAGGTTTTTCTTAACCAGAAGACCCAGAAAGACTTTTTAAAAATGTAAGATTCTTGAGTAACCTTACATATATTGATGCTAAGGTTTTAAGGAAAAAATGAGACAGTTCTCACAAGCTTCAGACTGAAGATGGAGAGTGGGCAACCTTCTATTTCCCCTCTCTGAAGGATGGATTTGAAACGCCATTTTTTCAGCAGGGCTTCCCTTGCCTGACTGAAGAATTTTCTGTTGCTGTTGCATGTAGCCAACCTGACCAACGAAGTGGTAATTCATGGCTGGCCGGCTGGCATCAGATGCTCACCCTGCTGTGTGTCCCTGCCAAGGCTCCGCACACAATTTGCTCTATTGAAAAGCCAGCTCATTTCCACTTGTAGCCAGCTCTATTCATATTCCTCTCAGAGTTAGTGACAATAAATATTATAAAATCACACAAATCCAGATGGTGTGGGTTGGAGTTGCCAGCTGTTCTACCACTTGTGAATTGCCTCTCTTGTCCTGCAGCTTGGCTTCCACAGAAAGCATCTCATCAGTTTCCTATGGTCTCATTGCATTTCTTTACAAGCCATCCATCACCC
Organism: Fratercula arctica; assembly: GCA_947846985.1. Lineage (NCBI taxonomy): Eukaryota > Metazoa > Chordata > Aves > Charadriiformes > Alcidae > Fratercula > Fratercula arctica. The sequence continues at coordinate 92,238,907 of CANTUZ010000003.1, read as the reverse complement.
ACTCATCCTGAGATATTTTCAACTTTCACTGTAGATATATGAGAAAGATAGAGGCAAAGCAAATTTGAGACAGAAAATCAAAGAATCTTTCACCTCAGAAACTGAGGATTATTTTTCAAACAGTGACCTTAACCTCTCAAGAGCATCCCAGTTTTCACCCGTGAAAAGAGACCACTTGAAGGGTTCAGCTGATTTTTATTAATTCTCTTTTGTAGGAGGCTTATAGCTAAAAGAGAAGCCAAGGTTCCCTAATCTTACTGGTAGCATTCACTGGAAAATCAGGAGGAACCATTGTCAAAGGAACACAGAAACTAAAATACTGTCATTACCTGAGCGAAGAGCGTTGTGCAAATCCTAAACATTCTTATGATTATCTGGTTTTAGCTTTGAGTGTTTGCTCTGAGTTTTGACTCTTTGAGCCTGGGGTGGTGTCTGCAGGCCAGAGGCAGTCTCCAGTCCAGTGAAGTTACCCTCCAAATGACCACCAGGGTTAGGAGAAAGGCTGCAACATAGCTATGGTTAGCGATGCTGTCATTAACGTAGACGTGAATGTTGATATGATTAACAAATGTGTGACTGCTGTAAGGTACGGACCTCATATTGGCTGTCTTCTGAGGTTTTTTGTTGAAAAGGGATGCAGACACGAGTGAGTGGGAGGCAGGGGAGATGGGACCAGCCTGCGCCCAGAACAGCAAGAGTCGGGGAAGAGAAAGCCTGAACACAGAAGGGCACGCAAAGCCACCAGCTGTGGGGGAATGCTGTAAGCCAGCAGGCTCTAGGGCTGTGGTGCCAGAAGGGAGCAGGCACCAGCAGTGGTGCAGATGCTCACAGCTGCTGCTGTGGCTCGTTTAGGGCTGTAGTGGTGGGACAAGGGTATTTGAGGAGGGAAGAAGATCCTCAGGGGCCCTCCAGGCAAGTGTCTGAGGCACCAAAGAGTCTTAACAGCAGTCTGTCTCATCACATTTGCAGCAGACTATTCAAATCCATTGTTTAATCTGCTCTTTCCCTTGTCTAGTTACAACACTGAAAGATAATGATAATGATGAGGCAGGACCAGTCAAGCCATGAGTCAAGTCATACGGCTGGGCACAGTTGGGTGCAGGCATGGCTGCAGCACAGCTCCGGCAAAGCCCAGGAATCAGGGGCTGAGCTTAACCCCAGCTCCCCCTCGAAGCAGGGGATGCCCCAACAAGGCATCTCACAGCTCTTTTCTCTCACAGCTCTTTTCACAGCAGTCTGATCCCAGGTTACAGGGATGACCTGGATGAGGGCTGCCCTTGAACACAGGCAGCCAAACCCCTTGTGGGATATCGCAGAGCCTGTTGGGGCACCCAGGACCTTGATATCAGGTTTGCACTTGGGTGAAAAAAAATCAAGAACTGCATGTAAGGACAGTTGCTCCATGAGGATCTAAGAGAGTGATCACTGGCCTCTGAGGAAATCCTGCTCAAGGTAGGCCCAGGACTTTTTAACAAAGCTTTTCACTCACATTACGGGAAAGTGAAATTAGATTTGCAGATCCATAAATGCATCAGGATTTTGGATGCAACATAAGTCTCTTCTGAAACATTTCTACTTACCTCCGAGTCAGTGAAATCCAGTCAGTTCTGGCTGAGAAAGCAAGTAGGCAAAGAGGGGAGCACCCACCTCCAGTCTATACCAGCCCATCTCACAGCGGCGTGAAAGCTCCTCTTCTCATCCCTCAGTCATGACTTCAACAGTATCCTTGGCTCAGAAACCCTCCTATCCAACGGACTTCTTTCTGTGCCTTTTCTCTGAGCATGCCTCCTTGCAGATCCCCATAACATTTCATTAATTCCCATCTGCCTCCTGACACTGGAATTTTACCATCAGAGACTGCCCAGAAGTGGGACATCAGGCATCCAGGAAACATGTGACTTAATAGGTCAGACAATTTAGGGATAGGCAGAAATTCAACTGGAGCTATATCTGGATGACAAATTTCACATTTGGTGTGCTATTTTTTATTTTGATATTTTTGTTCCATACCAAAGGATTCAGTCTCCAAAGCCCTACCCGCACTTTTGCTCTTAGACTGCTCACACCAAAAGACGGTGATTTGTGTGATTTCCCAAATTATTCCTGACAAAGCGGATGAGGTTTGCTGGGATTCAGTGATGCGTCAGTGGAGGAAGAGTCTCTGGGACAGCTTTTGCCCCACTTGTAATTTCAAAAAACAGGTCCCGGAAGAGTCGGATTCTCTCCAGCAAAGATCCTTGAACTACAGTGTGACTCTTACTATATAAATTTATCATCCTTCTGAGCCTCTATGAAGATGTTTGTAAAGTCCTGGCAAAACTCTGCCTTGAATTTACCTGGTAGGGCTCCTTTTATCTCAGCAGCAGTGCAGCAAATGAGTCAGCAGAGAATGTGCCACTGGGTACGTTACTTAATCATTCGCATCTGCCGCGTTTGGGGACACATCTGAAATAGGCATCGGTGTTCCCAGCTGTGCCCCGGGGAGGCACTTACCCTATCCGGGTGTGACTCAGCAACATTTCTTAATTATCCGAGGGTTGCAGGAGATTTCAAGATTGAAATTTTGTCAGCAGCTTTTTATCCAAAGTGGTGAAAAGCTTCTAAAAAGCACTATTGGGGCATATTCTTTCTGGCTTTATGGCATTGGGCCTTCATTACCATAAACAAACTCTGATACCTGAGTGTAGTCTTTTGGAGAATTTCCCATAGAGCCACAGGAAGGCTCATTGCAATCACTTTCGCATGTGTCCTTCCTTAAAAGCAATGGTGCTCCCCACACAGGCTGGACCTCAGGTGGGCTCTCTGTTTCCCAAGGGATGGTGGCCTTTCCTCACTGCTCCTCAGTGCCTTGGCACGGGGGTCACAGGCTTGTTCTCATCTCAGCAGGTGAACAGAGCTTGGCACCAGGTGTCTGCACAGTTTAAGGGTGGGATAACAGCAAAGGCCTTGAAAATACAGGCACTGGTTCACAAAAGACTCCCCAGAACAACTAACAATGCCCCAGCAGGCCATTACACATCATTAAAAAGTGCAAGGAAGAAACCAGGGAAAAGACTGCTTCTGCTTTAGGAAAGGGAGCAGCAGCTGAGCAGGGAAAAACACCGTGAGCAGCAGAATGAGGCATCTGCTGTGGCCTGGAGAGTAACATCTTCACCAGGGTTGGGCAGTGTGTAGCCCACAGTGGAGGCCTGGGGCTGGAGATTGCCTCGAAACTCAACTACCTTATAGAGGGACCGAACTTGGGGGTGGGGAAGAGAAAGCAGATGCCCACTTCAGGTCAGGCTTTCCTCACTGAGGATCTCCTGGGCGTGACCACCTCCACCGCAGTGACTGTGGCCATGAAGGACCGTGGCCACCAGTGCCACCACACAGGTCAGCTGCGTGGCGTCGGGCATGATCGCCGAGCAGGGATGGCTTTGAGTCTGCGATGGCGGTGACTGAGGATGAGTAAGAAGCAATATCACCAGTCTGGGGGGGTGGAGTTGGTCCATGTCAGCATAGCAAAGGTTTGTTTTACAGTTTAAACTGTAAAAAAGGTGCCATTTTCACTGTGTCCTTACCGTAAAAGAAAAAAAGAGAAAAAAAGAAAAAGAAAGAACTCACCTGTTCAAAACTAACTGAAGAACTAGACTGCTCCTGAGCTTCCTCTAGATGCAGAGAAACCCTTCATAGACTTCCTGAGAGCACTCGTTATTTGAGTATCAGCATTAGGTGCCTTGTAGTTTTGGAAAATTCTACTACATTTCTCCATTTTTAGTTAACTAAGTACTACAGATTTGCCTCCAAGTGACCGAGGGTCCCGTGTTCTCAGTATTAGTTCTCAGAAGTAATTTAAGGCCCTAAATTCAGCTGCCAGTTTGGAAGCAGAAAATTAGAAGCTTCCTTGTTTAAGCTTTCAAAGGAAATTGGAGAAGTGAAAATGTGAGGTTTCTTTTTTTTTTTTTTCTCTATTTCTATTCTGAGATTTGAAACAGCTGCCACAAAATGTTTATAACCATACATAGTGCTCAATAAATGTCTAAACCTGGAAGGAACTATGCATGAATTATGTCTGATTTATACATTAAATAAAAATAGAAAGAGCCAGTTGAATTTTAAATGTTCTTCCTACATTCAGTAAAGCCTTGAAATTACGATGTCTATAGAATATTGCCTGCAAAAACGTCTAATGCATTGCATATACTATATCAAAATATTTTAAAAGCATTCCAAGAGTTTATCAGATACAGCAAATACTTGGGCATAGTTAAACCTTCATAAATTGGCTTTTCATAGGGAGAATTCTTGGAAAATAATTTCATTTTTAAGCTCAACCCGTAACATGCAGACCAAGATTAACCCTAAGGAAAGGTGTGAGCCGCAAGTAATTGCTGCAAGTAATTGCACTTGGGAAGGTCACTGAACACACCAGGTGCATAAGTTAGACTGCAGGAACCAGACCCCAGCGGTGAGGCAGAACAAGCCCTCGCCCAGCCCTGGACCCCGGCCATGAGTGGCTGATCCCAGGCCAGCTCTGAGAAGGCCACATCTTCAGCTCATCTCCTTCTGAGGAAACCAAGCATGTTTGATTACAGTGTCTATGAGGACAGGCTGAGAGAGTTGGGGTTGTTCAGCCTGGAGAAGAAAAGGCTCCTGGGAGACCTTACAGCAGCCTTCCAGTACCTGAAGTGGGCCTACAGGAGAGATGGGGAGGGACTCTTTATCAGGGAGTGTAGCGATAGGATGATGGGTAACAGTTTTAAACTGAAAGGGGGTAGATTTACATTGAATATAAGGAAGAAATTCGTTATTGTGAGGGTGGTGAGACACTGGAACAGGTTGCCCAGGGAAGCAGTGGACACCCCATCCCTGGAAGTGTTCAAGGCCAGGCTGGATGGGGCTTTGAGCAGCCTGATTTAGTGGAAGGTGCCCCTGCCCATGGCAGGGGTTTGGAACTACATGATCTTTAAGGTCCCTTCCAACCCAAACCATTCTATGATCTTTGAAGAGGTGGGAGCAGGGCCATGTTACAACCCTGATCCCAGACTCTTCTTGGCTGGCGCTCTGGGCCAGCCAGGAGTGACAGCCTTCCAAGGTGGGGACAAAATCAGGGATTCTGATGCTTCTAAACACCGACTCTTCCTGCCCCCACTGAAGAAAGCCAGGCTTTGAAGAAGAGGCTTCATGGAGCTCATGTGCAACTTTCATATTGGGTACAAACGAGTCAATAAAGTCATACTACAACGGAATCCACCTCAGAAGATATGTGAGGGTAACATTTAAAAAGCAGTGTCATCATAGATCTTTATTTAGTCACAAAATACTTTGGTAGACACTTTTGCTGCTTCTTTGGAGGATTATTTTTAAACTGCAGATATTCTTCAATCACACTTACTGATTTAACTTTGAAGTGATAATACTTGGCCTGTTTGACCCCAGGGAGTGAAGATATTTAATATTTTGTCTTCCAGTTTATTACCCAGCCCAGGCAAACAAAGCAAAATAAATCCATTAAAATGTAATTTTAAGATGACTATTCCCAGGTTTTGTTTGTTAAATCACATTTTTGCAATTAACGTGATCATTACAAACGTTTTAGGCCCTGCTCAAGATCACCCGCGTATATCAAAATAAAATATTCTCATCCCAATTTTATGGCACAGCTCTGTTAGAAAAATATTTCAGCAAAATAACAAAATCAAAACAAAACCTTGCAGTTTAACTCCCTAAACAACAGAGGTAGTTTAGATTTATTTCAGCCGTCTCCACTACCGCTCTATGCATAATAAAAGTGCTTCCCAACTCTCCTTGCACAAACACAAGTGCTGTCACCTCGGTCCTTCCTTGCTGTGTGCTCTTCCCACCAGCGCAGAAGCCCCCCCTCACCTGAAAATTTCCTAGATTTTACCCCCTCAAAAAAAGCAAAGTAGGTGAATGTATGCCCTGACAGACATGCGTATATTTCCATCCACCATCATGTTTTTGTGGAGGTGGGGACAGAGCAGCTGGCTCCCCAGCTGACCCAAGGGCACTGACAGATGTTGTGTTCCTAAGTGGGTGCCTGTCCCTTTGGCTGGGGGACGGAGCAGGCAAGGCTGGTCCCATCACCAGGTGCTGGACCTGTCACCCCCTCGGTTCCACCTCCACCAGAAGCTGGTTTGTCTTAATTTAACTAGGGACCACTACATTTGGGATATCAGTTTATGCTCTTACCCTTGTAATGAGCCCCAAGAAAACTTTTCAGAAGTTTTGGCACCCATGAGTGTCACACAGGAAGGATCTTTTTACCGCAGACGTGCTCAAAGTCTGGAGTTGCTGGTACAACAGCCAGCAACAAATCTGTCTCCATGCATCCCTTTAGTTGTGAAGTTTATGCTTCAAGGGTAGAAGAGGGTAACTTAACTGCCCTGCAGCCAGTCTTTGCCAAGGAGCAGATGCACCAGCGCAGTTGCCTCAGGGAAACCAACACAGACACATCATGTTACCGCCTACCAGCTCAACCCCATCCCTGGGAGACCTGACAACATGGAAGTAAGTTAACATGGCCATGTTAACACCAAACTTCATTTGGGACGCGAACCACATATGAAGCCTTCCTTCCGCGTGATGAGCACCTGCTTCTTCTCACTTTCAGAAGAAACATGTGAGAACAGGAAACCCTCTCCAAACCTGCTAAGCCCTTTGTAAAGCTACACAAATCTGCAGTCCCACCGTGCGAGTAACAGCTTACGGCAAAACTGCGGGGAAAAGGAGCTGAAGCCGCCCCATTCTACAGCTTCAGCGCAGGATAAATACAACCAGCAGGTTAAATGTTTCCCTGCTAAGCTTAAGCAGCTGTAGCCAGGTGCTCCAGAAGGTTCTACCTGCACGATCTTAATGGATATTTTACCCTTTTAACATTAACAGTGTCTTCAGGGTATATATTTTTCTTAAATAAAAAAAAAAAAAAAACCAAAAAAAACCCCAAAAAAACCAAAAAAAACAGAATCTCGAACTTTGAGTAGAGCTCACTGTGGGCCTTCCCTTGTTCCTCTGCTATCCATGGTGGGTTTGCCACTGACAACAAAAAAGCAGGACCAGAGCCTTTAATGCCCTACTTTTAAGTGTTAATACATTTACAGAAGACTATACAAACAAGCGCCAAACAGCAATTACACATTATTAGAGCTATACAATATTTGTACATGTTGCTAAAACAATGCTGCTAAATGAAGAAGCTTTATTAGTTCAGAGTTTTTGGCTGCTGTTATTAAAAATATATTTACCTGAAAGGAAGTCCAAGTATTTCATTTTACAAACGATTTAAAATATAGCAGTAAGCAACATAAACTATTGCTTTTTATGTTTATACAATTTTTTTGGCATAACACTGCCATACAGTTACAGAATTATAAAATATATCTTTATAGTGCATTACAAATCCAGAAACTGGTTACCACTCCTACCACATACATATGGTATTGGTACTACCAAACATGCACGGCATTCTGTAATTAAACACTGCAACGGAATACAGAGAAGAGAGCAGGACCAACCATTCATAAAAACTGACATGTAGCTGTTCCGTTTTGCAAGTCAAAATTGTTGGGGTTTGGTTTTTTTCTTTTTACTGCACTTTTTTCTTAGAACACATTTTAACAATGAAGTCTAAGATATTTCCAAATCTTACCAGTGCAAACTTATACCTAATCATCTGTTGTTGAACTCAAACTATATGAAGGGCAAACAACCATGGAATAGGTTAAAACACAGAAAAACGAGCAACTAATGATTAGCAAACATGCTTCAGCAGATCCCAAAAATAGAAGTGCCATAACCTTTTTTACTGCAAAACAATAATTTTCACATAGTCACAGTAGTAAATACATTCAGTATATTTCACAATAAACCTTATTTGATGAATACGCCACTAGACTTGTAAGTGTGGTAGAATTAAAAAGTGCTGAGTTTCTAAGAGACTTCTTTCAGAACAATTTGCCAAGTCTCACATTTGTTATTTTATAGCAAACAGTTTAATGCTTTTGAAAATAAAGGTGATTATATGGGTAAAACCACAGGAGGTCTCCATTTAATTGATCTCTACAGCTTTTGAACTATATTCTAGGAGTCCATAGGTATGGCATGTATTAAATATATTCTTTAAAATAAACTCTTGCTTTCCCCAATGGTCTTAAGTAAGCATACTTAAGAACATGGGCTGTAAAAGGAACACAGCTTTCAGGAAAAGAAATAGTTCATAGCCAATACAGAGCACAGAGGTATTACAGAGACACAATTTACATTCCCCTTGGAGAACTGCACCTAGATCCCTGTTAGTAGTGAATTGATGGTATCGACTGTGACGTGAAAGGAGGGTGGATTGTCCACGCTTAGGCCTTTTTGACCTGTCCTTCATTTTCAGGCTCTGATGGCCATCAACACCACCTTTTGAGCAGTTACCAATAGCAATTAGAACTGGGGATGCGTATCAAAATAAGTTACCGACATGTGGAATGAGGACTATGAAAACCCCGGATAGTATTTCCGTCTTCTACGTGATCACAACATTACACTCATTGATGCTGGTGTCTCCAAATCCAGAGGTACCTCACCCAGATGCGGGCTAGGAATAGGTTTTGCTTTTGACTGATCTTGCTTTTACACTGATAGAAAAGGAAAAAAGTCTGTTCTGCAGTTGGAATCTGACTTTTAATACTTCACACAAAAGGATTTGTGTGTAAAAATTTATTCAGAAGGGACAAGTAAGATAATATTGTCATCAACATAGGACACACTTTCTGCCTAAGCAGACATCATACGCCTAAGGACAGAAACAGGGGACATTTTCTGCCTAAGCAGGTATTCTATCATTAGAAATTCCCACAGCTTTTAAAAACTGACTTGAAGTGGATTACTGTTCATCTTGCAGTACTTTTAGTAACTCTGTTCAAACGCACTAGCAGTTCTTGAATAAACAGATCTGAGACAAACAAGAGATTACTTTTTCCACACAAAACAAAGGATTGTGGAGGCTGAAAGGAGCTATGAGTTCAAAAATGGAAAATTTCCCGGAGAAAAATGGGGTTATCTTATCTGTCCTTTGTTTCACACCATCTGTCGGTAGCCACTGCTGGAGGCAAGATACAAGGCTAGACACATCTTTGGTTCTGATCTGCACTGGTAGTTCTTAGGACAATGTAAATCATTAGCACGATATTTTCACACTTTTAATGGCAAAACTTACTTCACATACTTGCATCTTATTCATAAATACAGCTTTTGTCATGGAAATTCAATACGATATGTTACCTGCATAGATACCTTACTATAATTTGTGATTAGTACCATCACAACTGCCAGGAAAAGAAAGGTGCAAAAAAAAAAATTCAATTAAATATTTTTTCATTTTAAATTAAATTTCAATTAATACATAAATTTTATTTAAAAAACAAGCAAGAGCTGTTTTCCATTTAAATCTAGTAAATCTCCCTTGACTTACCTTATTGGAGCATCCGTCAAAATTATAGAAAGCTTCTAAGGTCTGTAAACTTCCTGGTTATAGCACAGGTATATGCAACTGCAGATTATTAGAATTACCCTGGAACAATTTAAGGAGGCTTACACTAGATCACATGAAATATTAACTATGATTGTATAAGTACCAAATACACCAGAGTGCTGCAATCTTAGAGTAGAAAACTGAGGAGCTGGCCAAGGCAGGGAACAGCTCTCAAAGGCTCATTGCAAATATTTTTAGCATTCTTCGGGAGCACGCCTTTAAATATGAGCAATATGGACACCAAAGAACTCAGTCCTGCTCCTAGATATGTCCACACGTGAAACTGCTCTTCTTATCTGGATGGTGCGTGGTGCACACCTCATGTACCTGAGCTTTCAGTCTCCAAGCCAACGCAGTATCAGGTACCGAGGCACAGTTACATCCTGGACAGTAGGGCACAGAGCTGTAACTGATCTTAAAGTGCTGCATTTCTGCACGATTTCTACTATTGCCTTCACGTGTGTGTGTGTACTCAGTAACATTTTGTCGAGTTGTGCATTCGTATCCCCTTACCGCAGGACACTTAAGATCAAATTTATAGCTGTGTCTACATACACACTACTCCCACTTCACAGAACCAGAGGCTACTCAGATGTACTTATTAGAGAAGAACCCCTGTGTGTGAGGTTCTGTTCAATTAATAAATGAATAGCTCAGATTCTTGTAAAATACTGTGCCAAAATACATTATTGTAGTAAGTACACAGAAACCCCTGAACACTTAAGCGCATAGCAAGACAAAACCACATTTAACAGTGAGCAAACATCCTGACTTTCTTTACACATCCACAGTTTCTGAAGTAATGGTTAAATAACTAAGTACTGGCACTTATGAGAATACAATCATTTCAACATATATTGTACTGTAAACCTGAAAGCCAGTACTTAGAACCTTCAAGCAGAGGGTGCTTCTGGTTGCTAAGGCCATGATTCTGGAATGAAACGCATACAGTGCGCCCACTTGATCCTCACAAATCTCAATGGGATGCTACACTGTCCGATTGTCCTGCAATGAATCCTTCTTTTAAGCACTTGCAAGATCAGAAGAAACAACTCCTCCAAGAAAAGAATGATAAACCACCACAATTTACATAGAGTAGAATTTGTTAGTTAAAGCTGAAGTGTCCCAGGGGAGTAATTCTGTTGATAAAGCTGTAAGACAAAGATTACAGAGTGCAGGAGCCCACCTGACACAAAAACCCTCACTTACCTAATCCCTATAGTTCTTTGTAGGCAATTGGTATGCCACTACTCTTCTCACTTCTACGAAAACTGATAGAAATATACTGAGTTGCAGATTTCAAAAAAAAAAAAACATAAAAATTGCAGAGTTAATAAGGCTATGAGACACAAAGTTCTCAACTATATTTTCAGATAACACCGGGCTCTTAATGCAGACAACCCTGCCAGATTAAAAGTACATTAAGTACTTAATTAACAGTGGAGAACCAGCAAGCATGTATAGGTGAAAGCTGTGTCACAGTAACAGAATACCATACTGCAGAGAAATCTTTTGGACATCCCAAGAGCTTTCTGGTTTAAAATTACAGCAAGATTTCCCTTTTTTTTTGTTCAGTAGATAAAGATCTCCTGAGGTCACTGATGTTCAATCAAATTACAGTATAAATATAATAACACCCCCAGCATCCCTTATTTCAATTGAACACTATGCTTTTTTTTTTTTTAATGTGTTTAACCTTAATACTAAAGTCCATAAATTGAAGGCTCTGTATAATTACCTGCCTTATAGTTATGTTCCTCATACACAGGGTATAAATTTTCCCCATGCCATTCAAGAAATAACTACGTAAAAACAACACTATTAAGCTGGCACGGTCAGGCACTCAAGATTTCAAAAGTCATAGGCAGCACATAAAGTTGCCCTCCCTGTGCATACACGTGGGGTCAGAGTCCTTACCTACACGGACCAATTTCATCTCAGCGTTTCCTGTCCCCTTCTGCTCTGAAGGTGAGAGGCAAACACAAACAAGGGGATCCTAGTTCAAGTCCAGGGCATCACGAAAGGCTTCTCAACACCTTTCCGGCTTGAAAGAGGCGGTGGCTGCGGGAGGAATTCTCTGAGGTATTTCCGCTCAGAAAGACTTAATACCTCCTTGACCAATCTGGGTTACCCTTAAAAAAATCCACGTGCATATGTTCCTTTCCTTACAAGTCAACACAGGAGGAGGAGGAGGAATACATATTCCTTCTTCCCCGCCTCTTTAGAATGGAAAGAGCCTAATCTTTTGTCCATGGGTACTAAGATCTCTAACTACCACTCTATTCAATCCCAAGAAAGAGCGCTACCTGGGGAAAGCAATGGAGGATGCACTATCAGGATGGGAATTAATGAAACAGAAAAATAGAAGACATGTTGCCTATGCTCTGAAACCCCTGAAGACTTTGTCATTTTGAGTTATAAGACTTGAATGAAGTCCTGTAGCACTGTGACACTCAAACTGTAGTCAGTCACTTGTCTCATAACATTTCATCAGGAATACATTAAAGTCAGTGGATAATATATACACTTTTAAATAGAAAATACATACAGAAGGTTTAGACTATTTTAGGACCGTAGAAAGTGTGAGTTCTACCTGCATTATTTTTTAATTCATATTCTACACAATTAACTTGCTGAGTACTATCTTGTTTGACCGAATGGCATGAAGGCAGAGGAGGCTATTCAGGGAAAGCAGACAGTCCTTCAGTGAAGAAAGCTGGGAAAGATCTTATTTGGGAAATTCCTACCTGCTGGGCTCCAGCTAAGCTGGCAGACTGGCCTGCCTAAGGTTTCAGCCGATGAGCAAAATAGCATTAAACTGTGAAAGACCTCTAATAGAGAGAAAAGAGAGGAAATGGACAGCTGGAAGGAAGCATCAGGACTGCCTTCCTCTCCCAGACCAGCAACAGGGCGTCCAACATTGTGCAGACTTCACCCAAAACTGCCCAACAAACACCCAAGTTCAGCTAAGATCCTGCTGGACATACCTGGTGACATTTTCTCTGATGGCTTTGATGACTAAGCAGTGCTTTGTGGTGAAGACACTGCTTTTCAGCTGTCCAGAGGCTTTCCAGGAGCTGAACCCAGCTGGGGGAATTGTTTTATTACAGCTGATCAGCAGAGAGCTTTCACACTGAGACCACATCTGAGTCATCAAACAGATCCCTCCCCACAAATTAGCAGTAGTAACAAATGAGACAAGAAAAGGGAGAACTTAACAGGGACTAAAAGGAGTCTGAAGTGCAACTTCCCTTGTACCCAAAAGCTGTCAATACAGTTTCATTGTAAGTCAAACTTTTATTCAATGTACAAGGATACCCAGCTGCATAGGACATTTTGATATCTGTTACTAAGCGTCTCCAACAGGGATGCTAATCTAAGGTAAAAGATGCTGTGCAAATACTGCTGTTAAACACAAACACAATTCCTAAAAAATATACCCACTAGGGAAAAAACTGTGCTCTCAAAATAATTTCTATTTATTTCATGAAAGGAGATCAACACTTAAAGCATATTAAAAGAAACTTAAAAATTCTGATGTTCCAAGGCTTTCTAGTAAGTTATGGGGGTTTTTTGTTGTTTGTTTGTTTTAAGAAAAAAATACTGCATGAATTTAATGGCAAAAAAAATAGATAAGCTGCTGTATGCAATCTGTCTGGAAAAGATAATAAATGTCTTAGCTTTGAATATACATGATTGTTTTAAAGAGCCACACCTGGCTGACTGCTGATAAACTGAGGTTGAAAAAAATAAAATTCATTAACCTAACAGAAGCCTGATCTGATGCATTTGCAACAAGCATAGTCTCATGAACATTTTATATTACGCTAGATGGAAATTTCATCCAAAATGAAGGAACAATGAATAATTTGCTTCATTCCATACGAAACATAATGATCATTAACCTCAGACTCATGATTTGAGCTCATCCTTGTTTTTTGTGGTGATCCCCCCTGAAAGTGTATCCTTATCAAGATTATCTTGTAGATCTGCCGACGTGTTATTTGAAGAATTCTCAGTGTCACATGAGTCTTTCTCTATAGTGCCTGGGTGATTTCCACAGCCATTGATCGGATTTTCACCATCATTTTTGGCATGAGAAGCATCCTCCTTTCCATCTGAAGTATCATGAATTTCTTCTGATTTTGAAAGCTGACCGGTATCAGTATCACTGTTCTTTTCGCTGCTGTTCTGCCTAACAGCATCACAGTTCATTTCTTGTTCATCCTGGTCATTTTCTTCCCCATTTTTTGTGAGTTCTACCTTCCTTTCTTCAGTTGTTTTAGCAGCTGAGCTTACGATTGCCAATGTATTCTTAGGCTCTTTTGGTTTCTTATGCTTAGAAGTAAAACTATTGTGAATAGAAATTGGAGATGCTGGCTTTTTATTTGTTTTGCTTCCATCTGACTTCTGTTTTCTTGGGGGTCCCCAGATAAAATGCTCTGAGGGCGTATAATGTTGCTGGGCAAATCTCAGGAGTTTCCTCCTTTCTCTTCGGTCTCTAATAGTATACACAAAATATTCTAGAGCACTTTGCTTAATGTTGGGAATGGTATCTTCCACGAGAGCTTCATGGAGAATAAATTTTACCAGGGGAGATTTGAAACTCTCATATCCAAGCTCACCAAGACTTTTCAGAATTCGAGTGATTCTCAAGTAGTTGTGTTGAGACCTTTGGAAGAAAAGGGTGAAAAAATTCCATTGAATCAGAAAAAAAAACCACCTTACAGACACAGAACTGGAACTGCAACTCCTCACTCCTTTTTATCACTCCAGGTGTGTCCTTTGGGATTCCTGTACCTTCATTTCGCACAGCTGCTAAAGCTTGTTAGCATCTCCTTTGCTAGGATGTTGTGAGTGAAAATTAGCGTGTGTAAAATGCACTGAGGCAACAGGCTGAAAAATAAGTAAAATCAAAGTGTATACTGATTTTCATTCCTTCTGTTGTATGTATTCTTTCTGAGGAGAAAATCCAGTCAACTTTATAAAAGACGGGATTGTGTAGTGTATTGCAGTAATACAGATACGGAACAGGATTCAGGAAGCTTCACTTTAGCTATTTAAAAGCTGGGTCTCCAGTCTAGACTCACTACCTGCACTTCTGATACACTTGGTGCTGGGAAAAAAACAGGCACCTCTGGACAGCAAGTCCCACGGTCGGAAGAAGTGTCTAAGATAAATAGAACGAACTGTCTTCTGGAAGGGCTCGTGAAGAGCTCTTTCCCTCATAAAGTACACCTAAGTAAACAGTAAAATTTAAATGCCCAAATTTTAGATGGCTAAAGTTAGGTAAAAAGAGTCGCAATTCCTGACTTAGAACTCCTGACTGGTGAGAATATAGGAATTACAGTGTAAAAGTGTGCAGTGAGTAGCATTTGGGCTTCCTGAAACCCTGTTTTATCTGTGGCCTGAGTCTGAGCCCACACCCATACTGGCTCATAGAATATTTCAGTAAAATTAATAACAAATTATTCCCATTATTCACCCATAATTATCCATCAGCAATTATACTTACAAGCTTTCATTTGGACAGGAGAACAAAATACTGCAAGAAGACAACCTTCATCTCTAAGATCAGAGGTATTACGAAAGCGATCATAAGATTTGAAAACAGATTTTGATACAATTAATCCACATGGGACAAAATTCAGTGCAAACTTACGCTCTACACAATGCCAACAAAAAGCAACAGATGCAATTTGCTGAAAGTTGGGCTAAAGTTTGACTTAATGCATGTCTAAACCTCTCCAGTTAAGCACTGCAATTGAAAAGTATTAAATACATAATATTTCATGTTTTGAGGATGGAGCGAAATCTTGCTATTTAGCTTCCACATAGGTGTGGAAAATTTTATTTTTCTCAAAAAGAAATGTGAATACAAAGATAAGCCACTCCCTCTTTCCAACTGAGAAGCAGTGCTTTGGAATCAGGTGAAAATGCACTCAGTAGCATGACAAACAAACTAATTTGGAAGTGTGATCTTCTTCAGCACCATCTGAAGTTGTACTTTCAGGGAATTCAATGATGTCAGTTAGACTGGTAACAGGCAAGAAGCACAACCAAAAAAAGGGGGAAGGAGAAACACACACATACAGGCACAAACCAGGCATTGACTATTTCTTTTTCTTTTTTTCCTGGCAATCTGTGAAAAATGTATCTTCCCTTTCTCTAGAAAACAAAAGGCTAAAGAGATTTTGTGGCAATTCCAGAGAGTGGAGTGCATGTCATTACTTACTCATTCAAATGTTGAAATCTTTCTTGCCAGTTAGCAGCTCGTGCTACGTTTCCAGTTTTATCAATTAGTTTTATTCCAAAAAACTCCAACATCATTTTGTAAGCCAAAAGGAACCTTCTAATTGCTTCTTTTGTTTTCTTGAATTCCTAATAAACAAAGAATACATCCAAAATTCTAAGTGGCACTAAAGCAAGTACTTCTGCATTGTATAAAACAACTCTACATAACAAAAAGTAGTTATGTATCAAAATTAACGTGATGGTTTGTATTGAGCTCAATTTGTATTACCTCAATTTCATATGTAGTTAATTCTTTAGCATAGAAGTTCAGACCTTGTTCCCTCAGTGGGAAAAGCCTGTTAAAAGAAAAAGCACATTATGGCTCACAGTATATGAACACTTAATCAAAATAATGTTTTGTAACAGAAATAGGTAGTAAGTGACCAACCACTGTATGTAAGTGTGGTTATGTTCCAGTTTTTCATAGTCTCCTTTCCACTTATTTAGGACTTCTTCAATATAAACCCCTGCATAAAAATAATTTGAAAACTGTTAGGTAGCCATCAAAACCAGCATCCATACACATAAAGTACATGCCATGTTAACACAGTGACAGAATAAATACTTTAATTCTCTTGCACATAGGATGTGAAATAAGGTCTATTACAGCCACAAATAAATTCATTTTGACTTAAAATTAATTTAGGTACTAAAACTTAATTAGAGATTTATCAAATTTCAATATAAACAAAACAAGTGGCTTATACGGACTTACTTACCAGCAGAGGGTATGTGACAATAACCTCTGTAAAATATATTTCCTCAAAAGTTCTCATGTCCTAGATCCCTTTTACCTAATTACCACACTGACTGGTAATTAGCAAGCCGCTCACATAAAATATTGCATCGTGAATCACCTGTCCTCACTTTAACATGACAAAACTCTGCATACATACATATATAATCTTAGTAGAACAAAGCCGCAACTCTTTGAGAAATCTCCCATTCCAGGAATCTCTCCAGCTGCAAATAACATTACAATTGGGAAATCTTTCACAATTAGCTGTGGCCAAGAGTCCTGCTGCTATTGCTATGAGTTTGACCTGGGGTTCTCAGGCCATTCTCAGCAAATAAGAATTTCAGCTTTTAGTGGTCTCAAAACAGTTGTGGAGTTCAGTCAGTTCCTCTTGGAAAGACACAGTGATAGAAAAAGAGGACAAAGTACATGTAAAAGAAAATTAATCATTCTTCGCACTGAGACAGTGCTCAGGCAATTCAGTGATGGGTGAGGGCACTTCCCCAGGCATTGCACAAATACACAAAGCACACAAAAGGATGCTCCTTGTTCCAAAACCTGTACAGTCTCTTTCCAGGAATGAACGCTCAATGTTAGCCTGCTTCTACTCTGAAACCAGCAACAGTTTTACCACTGCCACACGGTGTCTCCCAAAGTCAAGTAGCACAGGAGCGGCCTAATAATCCCAAAGCCTTGGGTGTAGATAGTCTCCTATTATACATTTGAGATCTCTCTTCTTCCCCCCAGTGAAAATTTCCACTTGGATCTCAATGACGAAGGAGAACTCATTTTGTACTTTTCAAGAAACGGAGAAAGCAGCCAGTCAAAGGGGCTGCTAAGAACATGGGGTTTCCAGTGCAGACAAGGCTGGAAAAGGACCTTGCAAAGAGGACCTCCTGCCACCACCGCACTGCATCCAATCTACATTCCAAGTATTGGAAAACTTGCTGCTCAATTCCAGGGCAGAGAGATAGACAGGCCAGCTCTGAGTCAGAACCACAAGCTAAATCTGTAGGTCATGGAATTAAACTTCAGAACTAGTACTGCACTAGAAATGTCTTTTTAATACCATTCCCCAGTATCCAGTCCCTAACATGGGAGCTTTGACTCCCTCTGAACACTCTCACAGATCCACAGACTTAGGTCAAGGTGGTGGCTGCTCTTTCCCATTCTCAATAAAAACTTCTACATAACCAGAGCTCACAGCCATCAACACTTCCGCCTCCATGGCCTATCAGCCACCTTTGACGCTACCAACTCTGGTTTTCTCCAAAAATATTAGGAGAAATTTTATTCTTTACATATTTTAGGAGGGAAGCCCTCCTCTGGCTTTCATGACTATCTCTTCTTGTGGCTAATCGTCTTGAACTGCTCCTTCATTTTACACTTTAAAGGATCCTTCCCCTCCCCCCCCAACCTATTCTGGCTTTTAGTTTCAGTTGGTCCTCAGGTCCACATGGACCTCAGTGCCCTTCTCTTTCTTTCTGTATCTGTTCTCTGTGTAACGTCTCCTGAATTTGCTACCTCTGTACTGGTAATTCACAGATCTAACTCTTCTTCCAGTCAAGCTAAAAACACAGTCTTCAGCATCTGTCTGTGGAAATCGAGATAAAGTTCAAGAT
The DNA here is from genome assembly GCA_947846985.1 of Fratercula arctica. Taxonomy (NCBI): domain Eukaryota; kingdom Metazoa; phylum Chordata; class Aves; order Charadriiformes; family Alcidae; genus Fratercula; species Fratercula arctica. Next base: position 92,220,738 of record CANTUZ010000003.1, on the reverse strand, counting down.
GATTAAAACAAAGGTCTCATCTTTCTTTCACATCACCAGACTTGTTTTCTCACTTGCTAAGGATATTATTCCTATCTTGCCTATAAACAACTCTCACATTCAGCCTTCTTGTACGTACATCTTTATGTCCTTCTATATAACATTTCTTCCCATCCAGCTTCCTATCACAACTTTGTCATTTTGCATCTCAACATCGTTTTTCCTGACTTTGAAAAGTGCCCTCTTGTCACACTTTTATCTACCCTGAAGGCTGCTGGTAAGATCGTGTTTCTAGACTGCAGCTTTTTTATATTGCCTTTTTTTTTTTTTTCACTTTGCATTCTTCCATTGTGAAGCCCTTTTCTGTAACATCAGACAAAAACTATACGCCTTCACTTCCAAAGCCTTTTGTGACCTGTCCCTTCCTACCTTATCAGAACCCATTTCTTTCTATGAGACTGATCCTGCCTCCGACAGGATCCTGCCTCAATGGCAGCCTCCACGTCTCACTTCTGTACTCCAATGTGCACTTTTGTGCTTCCTCTCAAGCTGCTATCATGCTGAGGGGATCTTTCTGCAAATACCTTCAAAGTAACCTCCTCATCATTCTTTCAAAACTTATTTTTGGCCTGCAAAATTTTTTGTGCCAGTGGCTAAGCTCTCACGTGCCAAGATTCCTGTCTACCATTCTAACCAAGGCTGGTTTATTTGCCTCCTTCTGCTTCCCCATCTGTCTGCTACCCTCTTGTCCCTCATACTTTGCTTGCAAACTCTCTAGAGCAGGGTCTGTCCTCGTTCAGCTTGTCTTGTCTTTGTGCAGAACCTTGCATAAGAAGTTCCTGGTCCCCTACCAGAACCATTAGGGACTTTGAGAAATTATTTTGTTATTGTTATTACAATAATCGCACTTGAGGTAGTTACAGCACATTATTTTTCCCCTTACACAGCGCTAGGGATAACACCCATATCCCTGCCACTCCTAGTCAGGCAGCAAGAGTTTGTGCAGCACAGTGGAGCAACTTTATCTTTGTTTAATAAGAGGCAGTGCCACTTGTAAAAACAACACCCTGTATCACACCATGCTGAAAACACATGAGAAAAGCACCACCTCCCTGGAGCGAAAGCGAACTCTGGCTTAGGCATAACCTGCTCCCATGTTATCAACACGTTACTCCAACATGGGAGGTTCAAGTCGTACAGTATATAACTAAGCACCTTTAATTTGTCAGCACCGCAATTATGGCTACAGTTTCACTTTGTTACTATTATTAGTGAGCATTCTTTGGTTATCACTATTATTGCCACAGATTACTCACCATCAGGTTTAAAAGGGATTTTATTTTTGTAAAAGCGGAGATTACACAAGTCATTTTGATATCGAAGATCTTTAAAGTTCTGCTGAAAGAAAGGAAACAGGACATTATCAGTCTACAAAAACCTATCAAGACTATCTAGAACATGATACTGTGCTCTCTAAGTAACTTAAGGACAAAAAAATTTCAGGGTTTTATGAAAACTGGGAATCCCTTAGAATTACTCATGCGCTTAAAGATTCAGTTTAAGGATCTGCAAGTTCCTTATCGCTAGTACCTTCTCCTACTGAGGCAGAGGTCAGAGCAGCAAGACTAGCAGCACCTTGACTTTGGTCTCAAGGAACTTCCAAGATGCAAATAACAATAAGCCCAAACTCTATTAGCTGCCATCTTCAACGTTCAAAGCACAAGCCTTCTTCAGCTCCTCCCGCTGTTCCCAGACTTACACATCTGTCCTGGTTTCAGCTGGGATAGAGTTAAGTTTTCTTTCTAGTGATTGCTATGTTTTAGATTCGGTATGAAAACAATGTCAGTAACTCATATTGGTTTAGTTGTTGCTAGGCAATGTTTATACCATTCAAGGACTTTTTTCAGTTTCCCATAGAAGCTGAGAAGGAGCCTAGACAGGACAATGGAATGGCCAATGGAATATTCTATACTATAGACATCACGCCCATATATAAATGGGGGTCAGCTGAGGAGCAGGGATCCGCAATCTCTGCTTGGGTCACACTGGGCAACCAATTCACCAAGTGGCGAGTGATGCACGTCTTGTACATTCTTTTACCATTATTTTCCTTTTCCATTACTGTTCCATTAAACTGTCTTTATCTCAACTCACAAGTCTGGGTTTTTTTCCCTTTCCCTTCCTTTTCTCCCTCTTTTCCCTACCCTTCTGGGGAGGAAGGGGGAGTGAGCGAGCAGCTGCATGGTCCTAGTTGTTGGCTGGGGTTAAACCACGACAACATCTCATGTGTTTGCATGTACACCTGGGATGAAAAGACGTCGCACTAATTTCACTCCTCTCCCACTGACAGATGTTGGGCCTCTGCATCAGCTTTTTGAGTCTTCTCATTTCTCATATTTATTAGGCACCATAAAGGTTTAGGAATGCTTGGGTTGTGTGCTATCTTCTACTAAAAAGGCAACTTTAAACCATAAAGTATTCTTACTGGATACTGGTGTCGGTACTTGTATAAATCTCTTGCTGCGTAGAAGCTTCTCTTTGGCTTGGCTGTCAGCTCAGTTCCATCACCACTCTGAAACAGTTAGAAAGCAGATAACAACCATACACAAACACACTAAACAGTGAATTTGTGTAATATTAAAATAATTATTTTTCATGATGGATTTCAGCACTGTAAACATACAGCACTGCATGTATTTGCCTACTGTTTGGTCAAACACTGAAAATCTCCCTGCTGAATACTTAACACCACACACTTTAAACCTAAATTAAAAAGTAAAATAAAATACAAAAGCAAGACTATGAAATATCCTTCCAATGAGACTGAATTTGAGTTAAATCAACAGGTTGATTGTCATTAATCTAGCGAGTGCTAGCACAAGATGAAAGAAGTAACTTAACACGAAAATGCAGAGACACTACTCATTTTGAATAGAAAATCATATTATTTGCAAGGACTATTTGTCATGTGTACATCGACTTAATTGCTATCATTGCATCTGGGGGAAGAAAATGAGCAGTCATGGACAAGCTAAATTGCAGTTGTAACACCTTCTTGAACCATTTTCTACTATTTGTTTCTCAGAACTTAAATTTAAAGCCTAGTAAGAAGCACCACTAAACCCCAGAACAGAAACCTGCTTAGAGAAAATACGTATGTACGAGAACTTGTACTGGCCCCCAGCTGTTTGGAGGCTGTGACCTGAAACAACCAGAGCCCATCAAGGTCAATGACTTTAGAGACCACTTGAAAAAGCTGCACGCATTGAGGAACAACAGAAAATGAAGCTTTAGTGTACAGACTTCAATTTACTACCAACAACTTTATTTTCTTTGTAATTTCTTTATAACCATACTGCAGCAAAGACCTTTGTATTCTTCAGTCTCATAAAATGAGCCTCTACACTAAAACCAAACGTCAAATGAGGAAAAAAAAAAAAATATTCATTCCACTCCTTGCAATACACATGTAATAGGTTAAAGTCAAGCCTAAAAAGGGAAGTTCCCTGTGACCGCACTGGACGTTTGCCTTTATTATTACCCAGCCCATTGCTTATCAGTGGCACATTAATGATAAACAAGCACCTGTTTTCATTCTTCCTTTTGCAAGACCAGCTTTGACCATACCTACAGGCAAAGCGCGCTTACATGAACAAGCAACACCCCCTGACACTCGGTTACCAGGCACTACTATGGCCATGTATCGAGCAGAAAAGGGAAAAATGTTTACGCTTATTCAATTTTGCACAGTTTTTGAAACAAATGGGAACGTAATACATCCAACAGGCTAAAAAAATAAGACCCAGCTGGTCCACCCTATATTCAATTCTAACTACCATAAAATTACTGGCAAAGCAACCCTTTATTTCTTTAGGGTCGTCATTTTCAAAGGTTCTTAAAAAGACAGAAACTTGCTCTGACAATTCCTCACCTTGGACCCACCGAGGAGTCACAAACCCCTTGCCACGCACCATCCAATACTCAGATATTTATTTTTTTTTTTTTTAAATCCATTTAATTAAGAGGCCAAGTTCAAGATTGGGTTTAATTTAAAGCTGAACCTCCCCGAGAAACAGCAGCAGCGGGGCTGACAACGGCTCCAAGGCCTCGATTTTCTGCCGAGAGCAGGTTACCGTAATGATGGAGGAGGGGAGGGAGAGAAACCGGCTCGTTTCTACTTAGCTGCAGCGCCGGCTGACCACAACCCGCTCCTCACGCCCGGGAAGGTCCCCCCGCCGCGGCCCGCAGAGCGGGGAGGGCGGCAGGCAGCGGGGCTGCCCCGGCCCGGGGGGCTCGGCTGGGCTCCGGGGAGCGGAGGCAGGATCGCCCGGCCCGGCTCCGCAGGGCAGAGACACCGGCTCCAAGTGCCGCCCCACGCCCGGCCTTCCCCGGCCCGCCGCGGTCCGGCCTCCGGGCCCGCCGGGCAGGGCGAGGCGAGGCGGCGGGGTCGCGCCCGGCGCCGGCGGTACCTGCTCGGGGCTGTTGGCGTCCGCCTCTGCCCGCTCCCCTTCCTCCGGCGGCGGGGACGGGGGCGGCGGGGGCTCCTGGGGCCGGCAGTCTGCGGCGGGCGGCTGGGCCGGCTCTTCCCCGCCTCCCGCGGCGGTGCACACCCCCTCCTGCCGCCGCGGCTCCCCGCCGGGCTCCGCCGCCGCTTCGGGCTCCGAGTCGGTCTCCCAGGTGGAGTCGCAGTCTTCCACCGTGGTGGGCTCCTTGAAGCTGACCCCGCTCAGCAGGCTGCCCATCGGGCAGGGCAGGGCCGGGCCGGGCCCGCCGCTGCCGCCGCCCGGAGGCCGCGGAGGCCGAGGGCTGGGAGCGGCCGCGGGCTGCCTACGGCTGCGGCATGGCGGGGCGGGGCGGCGGCGGCCGGGGCTGCTCCCCGGCCCGGCCCCAGCCCACGGACACGCGTAGAGGCGGAGCTGGAGGCTCCGGGATTTCCACGGGAGGCGCGCCCGCCCCACTGCGCCCGGTGCGCCCAGCCCTGGCGGCGGGGACATGCCGAGGGTCCCAGCGCCGGCCGCCGCCGCAGCCCAGGGGACGGCCCGGGGGAAACCCGCTCTCTCGGCGGGGAGGTGTCGGAAATGTCCCCTGCGAGGACGTGCGCCCCGAGGGGATTCCACCCCGGCGTCCCCTAAAGGGTTTCGAGAAAAGCAAGCGGGTGCGGGTGTTTGTGGAGAAGAGCGGGGCTGGCAGCTGCCACGGAGCAGTGGCCTGTGAAGGAGATGCTTATTTGGCAACAGAACCAGGTCGTGTTGGCAGCAGCGTGCAAAGACGGGGTGTCCACTCGACATGGGAAGGCTTGCGGTGAGGGGGATCTCCAGGAATATACAGGTGCCAGAGGAGATGGGACCAGAGCGGGCAATAGTGTGGAACTCAGCTGGTTTCAGCTGCTCGTAAAACCCCTGAGAGTTTGGGGATAAAACTGACGTGACACTCAAGGACGGATTTGGCAGGGACAGTGTATTGTATTTGGCTAGAGCATGCCTTTTGGACAGAAACGGTGCCTGGAGAGAAAACCTGATGAGCTGAAGGCTTAGCACATTGTTCCAGTGGCTGCTCTCACCCTCACGACTAAAAATGTGTTGTTCATTTCTAACCTGAGTTGTCATGCTTACACTCTCAGATTTCTGCCTTTTCTTTTTTTTTTTTCTGCTGCTGCTTCAATGTTTTAGCATCCTCTTCAAGTGCAGGTACCAATATTTCAACTGTATATCAGGATCATCAGTGCAGAGACGATATCACCTATATATTCCTGTTTCCCAATCCACTCTCTATGAATTGAAAGATCATTTTAACACAAGTTCCCACAGCATCATGCTTAGATGTGTTCCTATCGCTCTGACGCATAACCCTTCTTCAGTTTCATTTCAAGTGTACACATTTCAAGTGTACATTCCTTTCACAGTGACACCAAGGACAGGACGTTACGGGGAATACCCTGGTTCTCAGGCCTTGTTTCAGTTGCAGCTCACTGAGATGCAGCCAGAGCTGCATGGCTGAGCCACGAGCCTGTCCTAAGACTCAGTCTGCCTCTGGTACCCATGCCTCTGCCTCCCCCCACCATTACCTGCCTTGGCCAAGGCTGCTCTCCTCTGCTCTTTGTAGAGATTAATAAAGTCCCTTCGGCCTTTCCAACACCCCATAGTCACCACCATGCCAGCTGCTGCCCTCCTCGGGACCCGGCTCAGTCCAAGAGCAAACCTCGTGGTCCCAGCCAAGACCCCCACCCTGGCATTCAGCCCAACCCTCCTGCCTCTACTGTAGCCCCAGTACCAGAGGCGGTCCCTGTCCCACAGCAATGGTTGGGACAATAGGATGATCATACACAAATTGTCAATCTTACCCACTCTTCCAGTGTTGGAAATGGTCGTTTAGGGATACGTACTGAAAGATTTAAGAAACGGGATGTTTCCTTAACAGGCTTTACCCTAGCATATCTTCCCAGCTTATGAAAAATCAAAGCTTTAGAAACCTCCAGTGCAGAAGATGGCATCCAAGTCTTCATTTTAGTAACCATCAATGGACCTGTTCCTATAAAATTTACATATATCTTTGACCTCTGTTACATAGTGAAACAATGTTACACAGTTTAAATACATGTTATCTGGTATATATTTTAGAATATAAAATACTCTAAGTTCATTTGATGCTGGTTAGTTCTTCTTAGCTCTTTTTTAATGAGAAACAGAGTATGACTGTTCCCTATTTGCCTCCATGCTAGTCACAATTTTATAGACCTCTATCACTGCAATACCTATTGTTTTTCTTCCAACATGCAAGGTCCTACCTTGTCCTACCCCTATTCTGTCTAATCTAGCATGGAAAGTCATTGCATTCCTCTCATCATCCATGTGACCTTTTTCCTGTAGGTTTTTGAGCTCTAGTGGAACTTTTTTGAAATGTGATATCCAGGAAAGCATATAGTATGCTGGAAGGTTCAGCCTTATTCTTGCCAGAGGACAGTGTGGAATTTTATATTTTATATGCAATAAAAAATCCTTATCAAGAAGGTACAAGCAAGGTTATAAGAGGGCAAGCAGTAAGGCTGGATGCTCGAGTTGCAGTTGGGGGAACATAGTCTTTTATAAGGCTCATGCTTACTTCTCACATTTTTGGGGAGTTCCCTCTTCTTTGGCCTTATTTGGAGAAAAGACAGATTTGTTTCCTGCTTCCACAATATCTTCTCCCATGCTGTTGGCAGAGTTTGAAGGAACCAACTTAAGAAATTCTGATGCCTGGAACCTGTTTGTCCTGACTGCCTGCTGACTAGCTACTTTGGTTGACCAACATCAACTGGTCCCAGTATAGACCAGCTCCATTTCCCCTCCCTTGTTACCGCTTTTGTCAATACTCCCTCCAATTGACTGTATTTATACTAGGGACAGCAGAGCCTCAAAAGCTTGCATTGTGCTTGCATCAAAAATCAGGTGAGGGTTTTCATGGTATGTAGTTTGTACGGCAATTAATCCCACAAACATAAAGTTCTTCCGGCAAGAACACTCAGTCTCTTGTGCAAATAACTGCACCTTGTTATAGAGAGCTCAGTCCTACCCAAAAAGCAAAGCTGTCGGCCAAATCTCATCACAGAGTTTCAGAACTATTTTTAAAGGATCCGTACCTCCGGCCACCGATAAGAACTGGGAGTCAAATTATTTGTCTATGGGAAGCCAGTGCCAGGAGCAGGAGACTGCTTTGACTTGCTTGCAGTAGTCCATGCTGCTGAGGTGATGTGATGGAGTTTCCCGAAGTACTGGGATGTATTTTTGGAGTTTCTTAAGGGTTGATAACTAGGTATACCATATCGCTTGCAACCTACACAAGGAGTGACAGAAACAAGGCTGGCTGAAGCCTAATCACCTGGTGGTGGATTGCCAGGGTGGTGCAGGTTTTCCTAGCCAACCAGAAACGTTGTAAGGCATTATTCACTGCTATAAAAGAGCTTATTATCAGTAGGTAGGCTAGAAGAACTCTCAAATTAGAAACTGAATTGACTGATTGTTAGTATAGCACTTCAAAAAAAAAAAAAAGGCAGTGGCACCAATGATGGAAGTCTTCAAAATGTTTCAAATACCCATCCAAATAATTTCAGTTTTACCTAGAGTCAGCTCTCATGCAATTAGTTTTCATCCTTCCTTTAGTTTATCATGGGGCAGTGGCTAGTTTCTAAGTGAGTTTGCTCAGGAAAGGAAGATTAATCAGCTCTTACATAGATCAACATCCAGCAAGAATCACTAGTTAGACAGAGATGGGGCATCCACTTTGTGCCTATTGAGACCTGGCTGCACTGCTGCACAGCTGAATGAGGAACAAAAGGTTCCTTCCCTGAAGGAGTCACTTGCTATTTCTGTCATCAGTTACTCGCAACTGTCTCTCAGCCGCCCAGAAAGTCATGGGTTGGACTTTTTGAGACAAGAATACTCTAAGCTTTGGGTTGGACTTTTTGAGACAAGAATACTCTAAGCTTTGGATGTGGTGGGCCAGATCTGCACTTTGCCAGCTGTGTGCATTTTTTCCATGAATAATGTCTTCTTTCACAGTTGCAGCGTATTGCTCGTTCTGGTTGTGAACTGGAGGCAGTCAGGATTCATGAAAAGGCTCTTAGCACCTTACACAGCTTCTTAGAGTGGTATTTGAGAGCTTGAACAGATCCCCATAAGACATATCTTAATTTAAAAAAAATAATTAATTTCTGTTATCTCACGGTCGTAAGTGGTAGTCATTTTTGAGAAGGTGGTGAATTTTTGGCACTTGGGCTCACCGAAGTATTTCAGTACAACAGAATATGAGTAAGTGCTAAAGCCAGGAGGACCTGTTTCGATCAAATAGCCTGACTTCTGCATAACACAGGCCAGAGCAGTCCTTTAACCATTTCTGAAGCATGATAGAAGACCTAGGGAAATGCAAACCACTACCACATCAAATACTGACTTTCATAAGGCTGAAGAAAAAACATAAGCACTTGACTTCCGTTTGTATACTTTCATATAAGTTTTAAGCAGTTCAGATTAGGAGAAAAATTTTTTTTCTTTCATGAAGACGTGGTTTTGTAAGGACTTCAAAATGGTTACCACGTCTCTTTCTGGAAGCTAATGCTGTATGTATATCGATGTGATAACTGTAAGATTTTATTAAAAATTAAATATGAGGTAACTGTAATACTTCTTCATTATCTTGGGAGGATGTTTTGAATAGGATACCGGAGAGGTCAATTAACAACTGTGGAGAGTCTTACCAACCTAATATTAAGGTGATATAAAGCTGGGAGGGATTATGCATCCTTGGAGGATATGAACAGACTACAAAACCACTTTGATAAATGACAGAAGAGAGCAAAATAAATAACCTTGGTAAAATGAAATTTAGTTGAGATAATGTAAAACAATTCACAGTGGATACTTAAACATACAAAGGTAGATTATAGAAATGCAGAAAGGCAGCAATACAACAGTAATATCTGGGAGTTACAGTATTATTAACATACGTTTGGACAAGGGTCTGAATATATTTGGACACCGAAGTATATTTGGGCAAGTGTACAAAGTCAGACAGGTATGACAATGGTTTGTATTGAATAGCTGTAAGCTGACTGGTATTTTAATGGGGTTTATTACCTCGTTGGCTTATTTTTGAAAGAAACTGGGCATTCTCAATGAATATCTGACTATGGTGAATTTTAATTCTCTTCTTTAGCTCAGTAATGCCCCAGACTGCTAAATGCCAAGCCTGATGTAGTATCTATAGAAGGTGAATTTAATTTATGAAGTTCTCCATAATTTTCCTCTTGTGAATGTCATTGGAAATGATTAACTAACTGGAAACTCGGAAGTCAAGTTGTATATTTGTGTAAATTTGTTTCTATTGAAAAATGAAATTAATTTGCAGAGAAGAAAAGACTTCACATAGATCATGCTAGACATTACAGATCAGTGCATTAAGCTCGCTAAAGCCAGTGGAAGTTCTTCCCTTTTTTGCTGGGTTATGATTACAACCTTGAAGACCTTAACTAAAGCCCTGTTTATTGGAGCGTCTCATACGAGGGTTCTGTAAAAGGACGCAGTCAAGGTAAGCCCAGAATAAATTAATAAAAGAGTGTATTACCTTAAGACAGTCTGTCCAGGTGGTCAGAGAAGTAGCCTCAGTCTAGTCCTTAAGTCTCAAAGATAATGCCCAGTTTCTTTCCAGACTGGCCTTCCAAACACAGCACAAGGCTGCAGCCAGTTTCTTGAAAGGAAATTAATCCAGTTGCAGAATGCAACATGGTCTAAATGAGTTGCTGTGCAGCAACTCCTGATTTATAGCCAGCGTCCGACATCTCCCTTGTGATGGACTGAAACCAGCTGCCTGGGTTAGCAAGCTCAGCTTTCCTGCAGCAGGGCTTGACTGCAGTGCATCAGCAGGTCAGCTGCCTGACACCACTGATAAGAAATGACATTTACTTGCCAGAAATTCACACAGGGTTAGGTGATGCCATTAAGTTTTGCTGAAGGGCTCCTGGACTGCACCAGGCAAGCTAGAATCTTTGGCAGTGGAACCAAGAAAGAGATTCTTCTCCCTGAAAGACAAACTGAGAGTGATTCTGAAGCTCAAATGTAGGCGTCTGAGAGCCCTTAGTGTATCCATCTTCTGCTGCATGAAGGGCACTGGTGCTCCATCGGCTCGGTAGTATAGCTCCAGCCCCATGCAGGTATCTTGGCTACTCTAGGACATCTCAAAGGGAATGATACACCTACAACACATAATACATTTCCAGTGACAGACTGAGAGGACCCTTGTTTCAGAGTATCTGTTGCCAGATATGTAGAACGCAAATCTCCTCAGGAAGAGATAGAGCTTTAACCTTCCTGCCACATCCTATTGAATTTCTTATGCCTAAGATCACAAAGATAAGGAAACTAATAAGAAAGTTGCCTTTTCCTTGGCCTTTGGCTCTATGACAAACAGAGAATTATGAAAGGGTAGAAGGAGATCATAGCATCATACAACCCTGATATGTCATTATTCTGTGTTTTATTTTCTCACCTAAACACAGCAGAAGTTGTGCAGAGCCCCTTCCCTGTCCATAATGAGGAGGCAATAATGAATCTTGTTCTTCTCTGCTCGGGTTAAAGGCCTGGCTTTAAGGTGACATAAAGCTGGGGCACCCCCTGGGAGTGCAGCCCAGCAGTACCAACATACAGCCATCACAAATTTGGCCTACCTCTGCCAGCTGAAAGAGAAGCATGCACAAGCAGTAATACTTCAATTTGACTAGACTAGGAGCTCATGCTGTCCCTGTAAAAGCTATTGCCAGTAAACCATTATTTCAAGACCACAGACTCTGCTTGTTCTTTCTTAACTAAGTTTTTGCACGTGACTGTGTGAATTCATGCAGTCGGGATGGTGCAGCATAGCTATTTCAAAGATCTAATTGACTTCAAGATTGATGTGACTCATGGGACTCATAGGATCCCTACAAGTAAAAAAAAGTCCATGTTAAATGGTATGCATTTGTGCAGTTCTGTAGTTTGCTTTTGGGCCGACGATTGTGGATTTCATACAGTTTACCAAGGACGATTAGTAAATACCTAAAATCATTGATCTCTAACTACTCAGCAGTTAGCTCCAGCCAAAGGTTGGCACAAGGCCAAACAACACAAGTTGGACAACTGCAGGCCGTGATTCTGCCACTACCTGCTTTTCATCCTTTTCCATATCATGCTTTGTATGTCATCTGTAGAAAACCTACATAAATGCATAAACTGGGGAAGTAGTTCATTAGGGAAGTCAGGTTTAATTAGGTCACTGATGCTCTACAGGGCTTTTAGCTTGTGATTAAGGCAAACACATATAGACTGAGATAGAAATGTAGGAAAACGCACACAACCAGAAACAGAAACCACCAACAATACTGGCTTTCATTTACTTATGACAAGCCCCGCGATTTTTACAACCATTTGGGCAGGTTTACTTAGTTAGACTATGCAGTACAGCATTAAAAACACAGGTCCAGCTCCCCAGCTGCACTGGGGCAGAGCTGTCTTCTGCATCAGCCCTGCCTGTTACTCTTTGACGTCCCCTCAGAGTGACCCTTCCTCACCCTTGCCAGACTCTGGGTGACTTCAGGCTGGATGGGCTGGAGAGAGGAGACTGCACAGCTGAAGAATTCAACAGCTTCAGCACGATGAGGAGCAAGAAATGGCCCACACTTTGTGACAAGAACCTGCTTTGAGACGGGAGTGAAGCATGTTATACTTCACATAATATGAGCTTCAGAGAAAACTCTGTAAGCAGTTGGTGCACGCAGATTCTGGAATAAAAAGAGTGATTTTTTTAATCCTACTTCTTGCCCCTATAACATTCCCTATCACAGGCTTCCTTAGATCACCACAGGATAGTCTCATCATAATGCTATTGTGTTTTTCTATTCTGAGGAAAACATGTTAGTAGAGCCTGTAAAAGCCTTTCCCCCTTTTTCTCTGCGGTGCCACCAATCCATTAAGTGTATTTGCCATCTCAATAGAGCATGCAAGATGGTAAGTTTAAAGAGATGGCATTCTTTTTCTAGTGACACTGAAGAGCTAACAAGATATAGGTAAGATCTTTTCCCGATATGGAGAATCTGAGTTATGTGTTAACAAATAATGGTAATGAATGTTCCCTTTAGGAATCTGATGCAGACACCAAAATTATCTGAACACAGTGAGCATATGCAGTATTCCAGAATTAGCCTGTTTCGTTTTGTAACATGCCATGTTACAGCATGAATCCACCTGGCAGCTGGAGTACAGGCAGCCTTTGATGTGCTCGGGAAAGACATCGCTATTCTTTCACAGCAGTGTTTGACCAGGCTGAATGAACCAGTGGCACCCAAAGGGGCTCACTTCTGTCTTGAATAGAGAGATGAGTGAATAAGCACATCATTATCCTTTTGCACGTGGCAAAGTGAGCCAGTGAAATAATAGTGGTCATGTGCTAAAATGCGATGAGTGCTTTGTTCTCCTTCAGTATATCATACCCAGGAGTTTGCTTGCAGCTGGATTTGGGGGGAGTCAATTTGTCAAAAAAAAAAACAAAACCAAACCCTCTAGGTGAGCTGGGAAATTCCAGGATTTGGGGATGAACAAGGGAGTGCAAATTACATGTTAATCAATGTCATTGTTAAAAAACATCAAAAGCAAAACTAAAACCCCCCTATATTGTCACCATAATTACAGATAAAAATCAGAATTAACAGTGGATAAAACTGTTAAAATACTTTGTCAAACAAAGGTCATTACAAAGCAAAACACAAACCAGGACACAGGCAAATGAGCACAGCCAAATCCAGGCTCAGCAGGCAGAGCTGAGGACAGCCAAAAAAGAAAAGGATTGATCCAGGCCAGGGACAGGAAACAAGGAGCAGCTTCCTTGCTGGGTAAACACGGCTTATTCAGAGAACAGGAGGATCCTGACCAAGAGGATAAGAGCAATAAACAATACACTTGCTTCATCATTGTCATAACCTAAGAAAATCCCCATACTCATCCTACAACAGAAATGTATGGCTAACAAGCCAGAGGCAATTTTTATTCTTGAAGTTGGTGTTAAGAAGGACAAAACCCAATTGTTTTTTCTTAAGAACATTAAAGCGATGGCATTTCCTGGCTTGCAGTGCTTTGTGGTGGTGTTTCTTTGTCGTGGGAGGCTACAAGTTAAGATCCGGAGATAATGTTAACATTGCAAGGAACACAGGAGAAAAAAACCACCATGATGCATGTTTGGGCTCATTAAATGAATTCTTCAAAGGCATCAGGATGAAAACAAAATAAAGATTGCCAGCCATGCATGAGTAACAATATTGAGTGTTCTGGATGTTTTGTAAGGGAGATGGCTGAAACTCTGACACAAGCAGTTCACCCTCAGAGAGGTGTTTGCAGTTTCTAGAATGTACTGATCACCTCCCTGTTCGGCTTCAGATGAAAATAATGATTTATTTTTGCATTTCTACAAAATTTGTCAGCCTCTAAACACCACTCCCAGCTGTCCTTAAGCAGGGAAATACTCGACAGGTCTGAGGGCGTGCCAGAGCGAAAAACAAAGCATCCGTGGTAGCGTAAGCATCACGTTAGGGCTAAAAAGATAGAAAAGGAACAGCTCTTTTCAACACTGTCGGTTTGAGTAGGCACAGCGGTGGGACATGTATCTAACCGCTTTGGTGTGTTCTTTCATTTACATTACAAAGGAATGTTTTTGGCAGAAAGTTGGTGTAAGCAGTATTCATTATTCCTTTAAGGGGCTTGATAATTCAGTATGTTAATGCACTGCAGGCTATCAATGCTGTCAACAATCCACCATGATATAAATTAAACCTTGTTCCAGCATCAGTATTTCTATATGTAGTCCTTAGACTTAATAGGATTGAAGCTCAGATCATGGGGTGAAAACTAGCGATGGTTGATAAGTTTGTGAGACATTTTGGGTCAGGAAGAAAACACCAGGAACTTGTGAAAGAAGTCATCATTAACACACTGGGTACAAAAATGACAGAAAATGAGAAAAGTGATTCAATCTGACACAAAAAAAACCCCCCAAACCCTCAAGAAGAATCCTCAAGTACCTCTCTGAAGTCTGGCTCAGATACAGAAAGGAGAAGCGGGCTTCTCATGCAGCTTTGGGCATCTATGGCATGGGTACCTGTGAATGGTTGCTCAATCCCCTTACAGTCAGTGGAGAAAAACTGGAACTTTTAGGTCATGAATCATTTAATCCCAACACAGACATTCAAACTAGGCCTGATGAAGTGCCTTTTTATTTGTCTTCTTTATAAAGGGAGAGCAACTGACTGATTTACATGTAGACATCTACACTGAAGATACCTAATGTTACCCAAGAAGAGATACATCTTCAGTACCAAGACACATTTTAATTCACCAGGCTGCGCTTGTTCTGCTTGGCCATCTGACGAATGACTGAAAAACTCAGCTGGTTTAAAGAACTCGTGCAAAGTGTGGTCCCGCTGGGGGGCAGCTCCGCACACAGTGGTGTCACACAGAAGTCACAGTGCAACTCTCAGCATCCAACTTTGCTGCAATAAAGTAGCTGGCGAGTCTCCAGAGGGACTGCCACAGATTCGGTACAGATTCAGAACTGTAATCTGACTTCGGTGTTTTGAGAGCGCATCTATATTAGTGTTTTAGTCTGGATCAGAAGAGAGCTTTTAAAGCTCTTTTTTTTTTTTTTTTTAAGATCAACTAAACCAGAAGACAAGAGTCCAGGAGTGTACCCGATGCACTTCAGATGCAATAGGCATTCAGTCCATCCGCCCAGATTAGGGCTATTCTGAAGAAGAGAAAAATCCCTAACACGTTTATAGGGTGGGTGTCAGGTCCTCAGCACTGACTGTTTTGCTGTTTGTGTCTGCTGTTGGTTTTCACTACCTTCTATTATACCATAAAGTGAACAGGGCCCTGGAAGAGCCCCTTGCTCTGTTGGAGGAGTCTAGAAAGATGAGATAGCTAAGTTAGCATGCCCAAAAGTGAATGAAACAAACAACCACCACATGGACTCTATGCAAAGGCCACTGTTTAAACAAAGGAAACATCCATTAAACATAGGCAGAAACAAGTCCTGCACAAGGCATGAGGTAGTGAATTAATTGAGGATGCACAATACCTGCTGATTAACAATCACTCTTCCAGGCCTACAGAGTTAGTATATGTGTCTGAGACAGCTAGTAAATTCAAAATACAGCTACCTGTGGGATTTTGTTTATAGCAGTACAGCTTCAGGACTTCATCCAAGCATAAATTGTAGTAAACTAACCGTGACTGTATTACATACCAGTTAAGATGGCTGCAAAAGAACAATACAAACTGCAAAACAAAGCACAAAGACCATTTCCAGCACTACTGACCAGCACTAACTTCAGTTACTGGGGTAACTGAGTGGCCCAGTTACCCCAATGAGAAGTAATATAGCATACCTGATAATAAAGCATTATTACCTCTACTGGAGTCCCAGTACAAAAGAAAATACTTTAGGTTAATTACAAGATGGTACAAGAACCCGACAAGAAACACCACTAACCAGAGTACCAAGACGGCCTGAAGCATACTGAAGTCAGCTTAAAGACAGTCCCGGGTTTTTATTGGTTTTGGATCAACCCTTTGGAAAAGGCAGACCTGGAGCAGTACTTGGATGGGAGACTGCCTGGGAACACCTAGTCCTGTAGGTTTTTGGTGAGTTACCAACATTGTTTTAGCCACAGATCCAAAACGTAGTACCACTATGAAGAAAGTTAACTCCATCATAGCCAGACCAGGACACTGCACAAATTCTCCCACACATCATGCTACCCAGGAATTGGCTGTCTCAGGGCAGACTCCAATGTTGTATCCCCTACCAGCTGGCTACCCTTATGAGAAGACAAAATCAGGTTCACCCCCCACATCCGTATGAGAGTTCTGATTGCACAGGGATGTTCAAGAAACTGAGTGGTCATTGCAATAAGGCTGGAAATATCTACCCCAGAGGAGAAGGGGGAGGTGCCATTCTTCACTCTCCTAAGGAAGTGACTCCCAGAGGAGAGGAGCAAGGTGTAACTGCTGCTGTCTCCATGAAATAGTTCTCCAGATATTGGGAAGGCAGCAATGCAGAGGCCGAATACCAGACTGGACTCAAGGCCAGTGCTTTTATCATATGTTTCCCCAGCAAGGCAAAACAAAGTGGTAAACAACACAGAAAACAGAAAAAGCTGAAAGGAACCATTAACAAGTCCCAGAACTTAATGTACAGCAAGAAAGGGAGCAAGTAGCTATAGCAGCTGTAAACTCAGTCTAGCATAGTCCGATCAAATCTGTCATTATCTTGAACCACTCAAGGCCCACGTCGGGTGCCAAAAAGGAGTGTGGTGGGTTGACCCAGGCCAGCAGCCAAACACCCACACAGCTGCTTGCTCAATCCCCCAAGACCAGTGGGAGAAAACAGGAAGAACAAAAGTGAGACAACTCATGGGTTGAGATTAAGACAGTTCAACAGGTAAAAGAAAAATAAAAGAAAAAAATAAACAAAAAACAAGTGAACCAAAGGAAGTTTCTCACCACCTGCCATAGGTAGACCAATGCCCAGCCAGTCTCTGAACACTGGACACCTAGGAATCCACCCCCTGTCCCTTCTTCTACCTCAGTTTTTATTGCTGAGCATGATGCTATATGGTGTGGAACATCCCTTTGGCCAATTTGTGTCAGCTGTCCTGGCTGTGTCCCCTCCCCACTGCTTGTGCACCCCCAGCCTATTCTCTAAGGGACAGAGTGGGAAAAAGAGAAATCCTTGATGCTGTGCAAACACTGTTCATCAATAGCCCATCAGCGCGTTACCAACACTGCTTTAGCCACACGTCCAAAACACAGCACCACGCGGGCTGCTATGAATTAAGTTAACTCTATCCCAGCCAGACCACTACATCTTGGAACAACTGCTCCAAATGATCATTACAAAAACTGCCTCATATGACATTATCTAAGGGTGCCTTCATTGCTCCACAAGCTTTAAGGACTTCCTCATGCAGTCTATTTGCATACTTTCAGGGAAGTTACAAAACCCTTTATCCTTCCTGTAAACAAATGGACACTAATTCTCAGGAAGAAAAAAACTACATACTTTGCATACTTTGTTCTTTAATAAAACTGATTTTTAAAAATATATTTGGTGTGTTTTCATAGTTACTTTTTTTTTTTTTTATATTAAGATAATAAACTGCTTCAACCCTTCATAGTTCAATCTGAGTACGTCATTAAAATTGCGTTTTCCTGAGAAGGCTACTCTGAGTTAAATTTTAGCAAAGTTGCTACCAAAGGATCAAAATATCTTTTACTTTAAAAAAACCCCAAACAATAAAACAACCTTTTTGAAGGATATTGTAACAAGGATATCAGTTGTTTGCTCTGTAAAATGGGTGTCTTAAGGAAAAAATATCTGTAAAACGTCTTTGACTCTACATCTCTAAAATCCAAACTTTGCTGCACTGATTTTCTGAGATAGATAGCATAAAAACACCAGAACAGCTAAATGTAATGTTCTACAAGGAACCACAACATTTTCATTTTTCCATACTATATACAAACTAAAGGGACACAATTCAATACATCTCTTAATTGCTAATGTTCTTTATAAACAGAAATTTAAAATAAATCCTTGTGATTTTTGTTCAAAAGTATTCCTACTTTCATTCAAATAAAATCAGACATTAATACAATTGCAGCTTCTCAGCACGGCAACAAAACAACATGGACCATTCTGGTCCTCTGTGGCTGTCTCTGCATATAACACGGTTTCACACACTGATGCAATGCTGCTTCTTCATTCAGTAACCCTTCCCATTCATTTGCAAATAAGGTATACGTTAAAATAACCAAGAATTCTTCCATTGAAAGCATTTACTTCCTCCAGGAATGGAGATGGCTAACAAAGCTAAGTGATATAACAATTTAGAGAAAATCATACAGCTTCAGCTGTGAACTAAAAGTTACATCCTTCCTTATGCCTACCTTTCATAACAGCAGCATCACTCCCCTTCTCCTTGTAAATGAGCCTCCTATTGCTTGTATTAAGCTAACATCCACTGGCCCCAGTGAAGGCCTTATTGTGCCATGCCCCCATACAAAGCCACAGCAAGTTATTTCCCTGACCTTGAGTAACTCACTTGGGATCTCAGCTCATGTAAGCACTGCTGCAGAGGTCATATAGCACATGGCAGTACAGCAGCACTGTTCACCTGCAAAACTAGCTCTAAATTAAGACAAAATGCAACCAAGTGATGTGAAAATTGAACACAGCGTGGAGGGTGGACGAGATGGGTAACACTGAGAAAGCGGTGTGTCTTCACTTTGGTGGGCTGCAGACAGGAGGTGCAGGACTCAGGGATGGATCACTTGGTTTCTTGGCCCCAGGGTTTACCTCAGGTTCCTGTTAGGCCATCAGGAAAGGTCTGTGAGATGCCATCACCTGGCCTGCGCGATGCTATTCCCCTACAACACATGAAGTGCCCATCAGCACCAGAGCCCTACCTGCAGGGCACAGAGCACAGTCTGGCAGCAGAGCTGCCCCCCGCTTCTCCAGCTGCTTGTGGGTTTGCTTGCTGACAAGGTAGAAGGTTTGCACCCAGGCTGACACCAGCACAGGCTACAGAAATGCCCACACCACTGTCCCCTGATGGGTAGCTCCTGCTGTACCTATTGCCTACAAAGCTGAGTCACCGGGTACAAAGTGCAAAGACAGCGTTCGGCTGATGTGACATGCATGACAAGGCATTCAAAACAAGAATACAGCATTGACAAGGTATTGTGGTAAATGCCATGGTAACCTAAGGAATTTAACTGAGAACATGCTGTGTGGGATCTCTGCCTACTTGTCCCGGGTAGTGAAAATCAGCTTTCTTCCACTTCCATATCAAATCCTTTGTCCCTAGTGGGATGTTAACTCTGCATAGGTCTAGGCTGAGCATTCCTCCAGCACTAGGCAAGAGCTAGTTACAAAGCCATCCTTTCAGCTGCTGCTTTTACACGAAATGAAGATGCACACCATGGTCATGGGCTCTCAGCAGACGTCTTCAGTGTTAAGATAGTGGGAGGGTGGGGGTTGTGGGGTGCATGTGATTCAGTTGCCCAAGCTCAGGTGTCTGGTAACATCTGAGATGTCCAGGGGAATCAGAGACGCCCAGTATAGCAAGATACAATACACGGCTTCTGGTAGACTTACATCCTAAAAGCAGTATCTATTGGCCAAGCAGGACACCTGAGGACATCTCAGTTGGCAGACCTGCATGGACAATATAAGAGATAGCACAGGGTAGGACTCTGGTTGAAATGTAGGCATTAACTGTTTACTTCTGTGCTGTATCTCCAAGCTCCATAACAGTCAGTGGGAAATCTAACCAACAAGGTCTATTGTAGTCAATAACAACCTAACCAACATAGGTCAGGAAACCCAAAAATTATTTGCCTCATTGCAGAGTAGACACATGATGGCTAATTAGCTGAGACTCTTCACTCTCACTGAAATGGGAGTATACAGCAGTAGCAAGGCTTTAGACACCTACCCTAAGGCACCAGTCTCAAGCGGGGTCCTTCTGACATAGCCACAGTGCATTGGTTTGGTGGTGGGTTGTTGCAACTACAGCAGTGAGTTATTCACACAAGAACCACACGGCAAACAGGTATTGCCAAAAAAGAGTGCCTTTCCTACCTTATTAGAAATGTTACAAAATATTCCTCCTTTTCTTTTATGACAGTACAATGACAGTCAAGTTTATGTCATATCTCTCCATTGAGATGATCCAAAGTCATAAAGCCTTAAAAATTCAACTGAAGTTAGACAGTTGCTAAGCTAAGACTGGCATCATCCTGACCCAGGCTAACTGTATTCCCCCATGCATGTATATCCATCTGCTATCTTCCTTCTGTTATGCCAAGATTATCCATCATTTGGGGCAGGGGAATGCTTTTTACTTTGTGGCTGTTCAGGACTAAAGAATAGGTGCTACAAGAATACAAATCATTAGTACCACAGTACCTGTGAAGATTTATTCTGCCCTGCTACCTTGCCTCTTCTGCAGGAGACCTGAAATCCTTGCATGCTTTTTATGAAGAGGCATGTACTTTTTTAACACTTGCACCTCCAATAG
Organism: Fratercula arctica; assembly: GCA_947846985.1. NCBI lineage: Eukaryota > Metazoa > Chordata > Aves > Charadriiformes > Alcidae > Fratercula > Fratercula arctica. The sequence continues at coordinate 92,200,124 of CANTUZ010000003.1, read as the reverse complement.
CTGGTGCAAACAATTCAGGATAATCAATCTTTTAAGATTTACTGCTGAACATCAACATACTCAGCAGAAAACAGGACTACTGGGGATTTTCTTTAGATTAGCAACAGGTGGTGTCAGGTGCCCTTGTCAACAAAAACCAGTAAAGGGGTGACAAGTATGGAAAGGAAGAGCGGAGGATGCAGCAAACCAGGGGCAGGTTTTGTTCATGGGTTAAGCAGTTAGGCCAGGAAACAGGCTGAAGCCAGTAGAAAAGACTGGACTTCCACTGCAGAAGCTTTCTGCTGGTATTTGTAGAGTAATTACATCAGTAATTCTACAAGAAGGAATCTCTGAGAAATCTGCTTCCACTAAGGAAAGTACAGTAGCTACGGTTACTGAGAAAACAGGGAGAGAAGGCAAAGCTGAAGCACCGCTCTGGGCACCATACACAATTTTTAACACCAAAAGACAAGTTTTACCTTTCCAAAATACAACTATGAGAACAGTCACCCATGTTCCCCACTACAGTACGTGTGTGTATATATATATATCTTTATGCAGACAGATATATATCTATAGTAGGATAAGGGGATGATAAAGAGAACAAAAAAAAAAAATATTCAGGTTTTAGACCGTCATACAACTATGAAGTTTGTCACGTACTCACAGGCAACAATCTCGTACACTTGGTTAGACAGCCCAGGGCCAGCACCACGGGACTTTCCCCAGGGAATTTCTGCTGCCACAAAGAGGAAATGGGTGTCTTTATTGCCCCAGAGGATTTCTCAAGAGGTACGAGCAGTTCCCTGCACAGGAACTATACTGCAGGCGTAATGCAACTCTTCTAGAAAAGCTCCAGTTAACCTTAAGGCTAATGAGCGTGCAGCATGTAGTGCTGCAACGTGGAACCTGGCATGTGCCATAAATCCCCCTGAGAAACCAACTAAATATTTAAGCAATTAATCTACATTGAATCTCACATAGTCATTGGGCTCATTAACTGGTGTTTTTGAAACACAGTGGGGATTAGTTTAGTGGGCTGTAGCCCTACAGCGTGGTGGGTGTTGTAAGGGAGAGTTTACCTACTGCAGAGTTTCCCAAGCCCTTCACATCTGCAGTCAGCAACAGCCTGGCCACATCTACTCCAGGCACTGATTTGGACCTCGGTATGCCACATAGCTGCCTTCATGTCTTTGATGGCAATGTCTTAAAGTCACACCTACCTCCTTCCCATGCTGCTGTCTCTCAGACAGTCCCAAGATGCTTGCCACAGCACAGCACACCAGGAAAGCATGCTGGACACTTGAGCTCCTGGGCTATCTGGACAGTATGCCTGGCTGTGCCTTAGTGCACACTTGCTGTCTAATCATGGTTTCTTTAGCATACCATGTACACGTACACTCTGAGACTGCAGTTCAAATTAGTCATCTAGGTTTCCTCTTCAGTCACAAGGAAGAAGCAAGCATCACCATCTCACTCATCTCAGGCACCTCCTCAGCACAAAACCCTTTCAAGGCGTTTATATCACTAAGCTAGTTATCTACACTCCCTCTGTAAAGTAGCTAAGAGTTTGGTCTCCAAAGTTAGGTGAAATTAATCCAGTCCCTCATTAGATACAGTTCCCTGGAGGTGCAACGGGCTGCTACTAGTTTGTCCCTCTGAATCTCTTCTCCAAAAGGACAACAGGACAGCAGTGGCTGTTTGGTAACAGATAGAGCAGGGCCCTCTGCTTTGACACCACCTCCTAGATGAAACAGTGTCTGATACCACTGAGACACTCTGGAGTATTTGAAATGTCCAGGCAGGGCTGGCAGGTATGACATGAGACTTTTGTGAGACTGGTGTCCTTCTGGAGCAGTAGCTAGGAACCAGGAGGACGGCACCAGGGCATCCTTGCTAGCACTGGACACCTGGTGGTGTGACATACCTGTAAATCCAAGCATCCAAGGCAGACATAGTCAAAAGACCCTGGAGATCGATTCAGCTTGACCCACGATAGACACCACTGCAACCAGAACACCAACATAAGGTTTTAACAGAAACTCACAGACTTCTGGAGCGGCAGCCGGAGGCCAGGCAGGATATCTAGTAGATAACTGGACACCTGTGCTTGGGGATCTGAACTGAGCCCATAGATTTTTGTTGCTTTTGTGGGCTATTACTGGAAAGTCAAAGTATTTTACAAGAAATTAAACCAAAACCGGTATCAGCTTTCATCCACCTGTTCCCAAGAAACAGCAAAATTTAGTCTTCTATTTCTTTCTTCTATAAAGTCTTTCTAGACATTAGAGGCAGTCTTCAGTGTAGTTATGTCTACACAAGGCTGGACAGTGTGACACTGGAGTCATGAGACACCCGTGCCCTTTTGGACCAGAAGCAAGAAGCCAGACAGGCCTAGCGCAGCAGCTGCCTATGCTGGACAAGTAAGCCGCATTCCTGTCATGGGCAAGATGCACATAGTTTTAATATTTATTTTAAAGACATAAGGCTTTAATCACTTTCATCTTGAAAATGAAGATAAAACAATATACATTGAGTTTTAGGGCAGTAAGTTTTCACTGAGGGGTTCAGTTTCTAGCTTCTTTCAGCATGATCACAGGCTGAACTCAGTTGTAATACAAACAAAATTATGGGAATCCAAACCAAATTTCTTTCCAACAATGAAAAGAATAAGGCTTCCTTGATTGAAACCAATATACATTCCTCCTGCACTCATACAGAAAGGAAACTTTTTTCTGTGCTATAAGTAACGTTAAATCAAACTGAAGATTGAAGAAAAGGATTCAGAGTAAAAAAACACCACCACAGACACTGGTAAGGAGTTTCATCTTAACCAACAGTGCCTGAGAAAAATGAATCACATAAACTCTCTCATCTTGAGAAATTTATGCATCCTATAATCCCCAAAGGGAACAATCACATCCGATAAAAATCTTTAGACCAAAATTAAAAAGTAACGATAAAGCTGACAGAACTGCCTGAAATACATATTTTAGCAGAGAGTTATTAGAAAGTCAGCATAAAGTGCCTCTTAATCATACTCATCATGTATCTATTGGCAGTAAATCCAAGCAACCCTAGTTTTATATACCTCTGTTGACTTTATTTTATTGCTTACTTGCTTAGTAAATTTAAACTAGGTATATTGGCAACGTGTCTAGGGTGTCACCTGGCAAAGGTAAATTTCCATCACTCATTATGAGCTTGCTCTAAAATATCCAGTGCTTGGAGCCAAAGGCATGAGTTTGCAAAGCTCAAATTATTGGTCAAACCATTAAAAAGATCCATCTTCGGAATATTTTTTAGTCTTGATGCAGTCATCTCAATAACTCTGCCTTGAAGCACACTCAGTTTTAACCAGTAGTAGTCAAGATTTTAGAGAGGAAGCAGTAATAAACCTCCAATTCTTATAATTTCCACTTTTCATTTCAACAGTGTATCTGTGAATCTAAGCGAAACAGAAGATATATATATACTATCAGGTAAAAATTACAGTGAAAAAAATCAAATAGGCAGTAGTATTATTGAGCTAAGAGCTAATTTCTGTCAAATTCTAGTCATTACATCTTTGTTAACTTCTACATGACTTCTCCAGGAGGGAGTGCCCACTAAAAAGCTTCCTGCAGGATACCATTTGGTATACAAACTGTAAGAGGCTTTACAAATATATTTAGTATATTAAACTTTTCAGTTACTAGCAATTCAAACAAATGCTTTAGAAGTTAAGAATCTCCAAATTCCATAATCTCCTGGATCTTCCAGTTCTCCCCAGGAAAAGACAGATAAGCCTGGACTTCTTCCCAGTCCCACTTGCTAAAGAATGAATAGCATTAACATTGCCGGAGCGGGAGGTGAGGAAACACGCAACACTTTCCATCAGGCACCATGAAGTCCCATGTCAGATGTCACAAGAGTTTCCAAGCTATTTCACAGTGTTTTAACAAGCAAAAAGAAAAAAATCATTCGGTGTTTAAAAATTAAACATTCAAGTTCTCATTGTAATTAATACTAAAACAGGATGGAGAATTTACGTAAAGTCTGACAATAGCCTTTTCAGGCTGGTAACACACAGTAAGTTATTTTTAAAAGCCAGTTATTTCAAAATGTTCAAAAACTTCTGTCAAGGGACCGATTCATAATATTGGATTACTGGTCTTAGTAAAATGGACACTATTTTCTCCAAAACCCTAAATTATTGTGAAACACATTATGCTGTCTGCTTTCAACTATATTTAACACTGCTTTATTATTTAAAAATACAACTTTGAAAGTAAGATGACAAGAACTAAATTTATTTGTCCTAAAGGGAGAAGAATTAAAGGAAACAGCTAGATAACTATATAAATATTCACAGAAAAAAAATAATGAAAGGAAGAGAAATATTTTCACTGGGATTAGTTGTAATAGTGTAAAGGGCTAAAGCTGAAAAAAAAAAAATCTGTTTAAGCTCTGTATCAGAAAAAAATGTTTTTGAACACATTAAGGTTGGTTGGCCAGAGAGGAAACTGACTGCTTTTCAAGTGAATCAACTGATCACATTCCTCCCTCCTACGCAACTAGAGGGGTTCTTCAGCCCTTTCAGGCCTAATTTGTTGGGTTTTACCATCTGATTCTCAAAGAGAAACAGTGGGTGCTTGTTATCTTTTCATGAGTCACTAAAATTATTTGAAATGTTGAAAGATTACAGGATTACAAACTCTCAGGAGCTTCTTCAGTTTCATCCACTTTATGGATCCCATTAACCCATGGAGAGGACATCATAACTTCTAGATAACTTGCAGGAAGGTATGCAGACAGATGAGGAAGGTAATGAAAACACTGTGGTACCTACCAACATACGTGGGCAGCACAGGACTCTCAACCTACATGAAAGAAGGTGTACTGTGTTCTGCATATCAGAAGTATTAAGGTACTACTGTAGAGGAGGTTTTGAGAGAACAGATAAACACTGGACATGACTATCAAGTCAGTCCCTAAGTGGTGGGGACGTATTCAAGATGGCATGATATCCTAAAGAATTATGCTTTAGCTTATATACAAACATCCGCAGTTAGTCCTCAGGGCATTTGCTTTCATTTTGTGAGATGAACAGGATTGTGCCTGTGTATATGGCTAAAAATTAATAATTTGATCATTCTCTCATAAAAACCACAGGAAAATCTGTTGTTCTGTTAATAACGTCAGAAAAAGAATCTCATTCTCTTCCCCAAAACAACTGCCACACGAATATAGTGCCTCCCTCTACCCCTCCAACAGGTTGGCATTTATGGAAAAGTAATGCTGCAAAAGGTGTCCTGGAATGAACTGCAAGCACAAAGGCTTGGCTTCTCTGGACATATATCATCCATACACCTCTCTCCAAAAACCACATGAATGCTGCCCTGTAAAAGACAGAGTGAGAGGTCCTGTACACTTCCCATTCAAATGAATGGAAAAATTCTCAGACTCATGAAGGGACAAAAAAGTAGTTCACATTTGTAAAAAGAAATAAAACCTACATACAAAAAAAGGTAAAAATAAATTAAGCTAGAGTATAGTCACCAGGCTTTAAAGCATGCCACACTGTTTCTGACATGAATAAAATTCAGGCATTTGTTTTGATTGAATATTATATTACTAAAAGGTCCATGGAAAAACCAGAAAATACTGTATACATAACTGTTTGATTTTTTCCTGTCTTTTTTGAGTCTCCTGACTTCAGGTTGAGAAAGAGAAAGGAAAAGAGAAAGGAAAAGAGAAAGGAAAAGAGAAAGGAAAAGAGAAAGGAAAAGAGAAAGGAAAAGAGAAAGGAAAAGAGAAAGGAAAAGAGAAAGGAAAAGAGAAAGGAAAAGAGAAAGGAAAAGAGAAAGGAAAAGAGAAAGGAAAAGAGAAAGGAAAAGAGAAAGGAAAAGAGAAAGGAAAAGAGAAAGGAAAAGAGAAAGGAAAAGAGAAAGGAAAAGAGAAAGGAAAAGAGAAAGGAAAAGAGAAAGGAAAAGAGAAAGGAAAAGAGAAAGGAAAAGAGAAAGGAAAAGAGAAAGGAAAAGAGAAAGGAAAAGAGAAAGGAAAAGAGAAAGGAAAGAGAAAGGAAAAGAGAAAGGAAAAGAGAAAGGAAAAGAGAAAGGAAAAGAGAAAGGAAAAGAGAAAGGAAAAGAGAAAGGAAAAGAGAAAGGAAAAGAGAAAGGAAAAGAGAAAGGAAAAGAGAAAGGAAAAGAGAAAGGAAAAGAGAAAGGAAAGGAGAAAGGAAAAGAGAAAGGAAAAGAGAAAGGAAAAGAGAAAGGAAAAGAGAAAGGAAAAGAGAAAGGAAAAGAGAAAGGAAAAGAGAAAGGAAAAGAGAAAGGAAAAGAGAAAGGAAAAGAGAAAGGAAAAGAGAAAGGAAAAGAGAAAGGAAAAGAGAAGGTGACACCTTCCCGGCTGGAGGTCGGCATCTGGCACCAGTCGCCTGGCAGCACACTTCTGAGCACGCCTTATCCTTGCACTCCCTTCACTGCCCTGCACAGGCATCCAGATCTATCATAAATACCACCGAAGGCTGCTTAAAAGAAGAGGGTGCCTTACAAAATCTGCTGTGCCTGCTGAGTGGCCGGCAGTGGTGACCTCCAACAGCAGACTGGTAACAACTGAAAAGTAGGCAAGGTGGATTTCAGCATCACAGCAATTTCCATGCTGATTTGGATCACCATGTCCGAACAGAGGTCCGTATTAGTTTCAGATATCAGACTAGGAGCCTCATGCAATTAATTAGTCAAGCTCCTGTACATGGGCAGAGATCAAATCCACAATGAGCGTCTGGGGATTTTACGCTCCTCTTCTTCTGCTTCCTTAACTACTCCAAGCATGACTTTTTGCTTGGGTTTTTTGTTTGTTTCTTAAAGAACCTGTGCTTGCCAGTAAGCAGAGATGAAAACTGTGCAGCAAGTTGCTGTCTATTCAAAGGAGAGAAAAAGCAGGGCTCATTCAATAAAAAATTAAATTAAAACTCAATTCTGTTTATCCAACAAAGTTATTTAATAAAATATTTGTTTTGAACTGTGATCTCTGACAAAGGAGGAATAAAAACATCTTTCTTAATCAAGACAGCCAAAACGCAGTGAAATGGTGGTTGAGATAGAGCAATAAATATATATTAAAGCAGTGACTCAGTTTGTATTCAAAATTCATCCCAGCTCTCTGTCCTGCCTTTTACGACGGCTAGATCTCACAACTGCAATCTGAAATCAGTGCAGCATTTTGTGTATTCTCTGAAGACTTTGGAGGCCAAAGATCTAAATACCACCGAGCTTCCTTCATAATGAATTCACTTTTTAGGGGCATGTTTGGAAGCTTGCTTGAATCATCAGGAATTCACCAATTTCCACAGACTTTGTATCAGGCCAAGAATTAACACCAAATGATTTGGCTCTCAACACAATCTTACAGTAAGCACACCAGCAACAAGGATTTGCATCTAAACCCACACAGATTTCTGCAGCACATGTCATAAATTGCTCCCACATGAAGATGCTGCTTCCAAGTTGCGTTATCAAGAAATATTCCGTGCCTTTGGCATAATTGTTCAGTAATATGCATTTTGTGTATGGAATAAAACAGGAATGCTGACAGGCCAGCTTTTATGGCTGCTGACACAAACTTTCTGAGCATAGCTTTGTGAGATCTGCTGACACAAACCTTCTCCTTGAGAACAGCTGCGATTGCCTGCTGCTTTGGGGAGGGGATGAGGGGGTTCTTTTCTTTCTTTTTCTGCCTCCTGCTGAGATCTCCAAAATGTTGGCTGCGCTGATAGGGCTGAAGTATCTACCAATGCCTGGTTATGATACAGATGCTAACATATAAAAGACAAAGTCAGTTCCCCTCCTGGCTTCATCCTCCATTTGTCTTTCAGATTATTTAATAATCCCATGCTCAGCAGTACTTGGATAAAATGGACAGTTATCAAAAGCGCTCCACTTAAAGCTGAATACAGCATTATGCCTGTTCTTCCAAACTGATAAGCACTTGGGATAGGCAAAATTCCCACAGAGTCAATGTAAGGCACCATTTTCTTGAAGGTTAGTGAGCATATTCACAGAAGTGCAGCTAGAGGGCAAGGCAGCAGCTTCTCGGGCTCTGAATTTCAGGCCACAGCTAGCATATAAGTATTTGAAAAGATACTCAAAAGGAGCCTTCCAACTCCCTGTTCAGCACAGATAATTAAGAGCTTATGTCTCCCCTTCATCAACAACAAAGTGCTTAAAGATATGCTTCAAAATGTTTTGCTGATTTAGGGCCTCAGTAACTTGTCTGCAAGAATCTGAATGCCCACAACTCCCCCTTGAAAGGAAAAGTGCATTTGGGTCCTAGAGGAATTGGTGTACATTGCAAAGTCTTTCCTAACAGTTGCCACAATAGAAACCTCATTGCTTAATTTAGATATCCTACAGTAATTACTGCCAAGTTGTGCCTGGGTTGATACACCAGGCATTTTGACATTCCAGATTTTCTTGAGTTGCGATTGCTCATTTTTTTGGTCCTACAGTTGCCTTAACATAGCGCAAGGTTAATCTTCTGACTTTTAAACTGCCCTGTTACTTACAAGTGTCTCAAGCTCACGGATTTTGGCAGCAGAGCTGGTCGCTTCCTCAGTATGATCACATTCAGGAGCGAAGGCTTAAAGTGCAGCACTCAGCAGAACAGTTTGATTGTGTAAAAGCTTGGAGCTTCTGAAAGAGCAATTACAACAAGTCAAACTAATGCCTTTGCACAACCACAATTTACAATTAAAAATAAGATAAAATAAATCAGTACTTGTGCTGTGAGCTGCAGTAAGACTGGGGTGCTAAGCCTGACTCAAGCATGCTTTCCAGAAGCTGTGTGTCAGCAGGTATCAGGCACAGAGAATTGCATTTTTTTTCCCCTGTTCACATCATAAAGAGGATTAGACCTTGAATAGTGGAATACCTGTCCAGTGTAACCCCCTGTGTTGCAGGCAGAAATCAACGCAGCCACATTGCTCAACTCAGTCAGATGCAGAGAGAAATCCCGGGCAGACGGATGAAATACTGCAGCGACAGACAATCCAGTGCACTGGGCTTTCTCGTAACAAATTAATGAGCCTTACCTGTTTCTCATCTTTCCTTGCAAGAATGGTAGAAAGCGAAGCCATCCACAGCTCCCCACCACACTGACTTTATTGCCCAATTATATACAGAAATTTTGATAGAAAAATTTATCTTAAATTTCAGCAAAATGAAAACAGGAAATAAACTATCCCCCAAAGCTCCAGGGTTTAGAGTTGTCCGCAATCTTTCTTCAAATAAAAGATTTCCCTTTTCTGCACCAAAGGAATGATTTGGAGTCTCATACCATCCTTAAAGAGCCATCTCAGATGGTACAATGTTATCATCTCATCCTTTGCTGCCTTTCCTCAAAGATTTCCTCCAGAATATACTGGGAGGTAGTACTGTGGGGTGGCAAAAATAAATTGGAAAGAACTAGCAAGACGTACGCTGCAATCATAGCCGGCCTCTGTCAACTGTGCAGGCTGGAGCTGCAGCTTCATCTGAAAATGCAAACAAGAGTTTTGTGCTTCCATCAAGTTTGAAGGTCTCACCTCTCCACACCTCCAGAAACAGGGGGCATGACAGACAAAAAAAAAAAAAAAAAGTTTCTGAAACCTACAGATTGATTAGCAGTGAGACTGAGGTACCCAGATGCTGGCACATTAAGGAGAATTTTACAAAAGCAATTCTTGTCCTTTTTGCAAGCTGTTGTATACATGTCTGCCTCAAAACCCCACAAAAATAGGGCAAACCTCCTATAATTCAGGGACTAGCTAGCTGCAAAAATATTTCAGACTGCCTTAACCATCCATTGCCTAAATCTTAAATGAGCAAGCAGGGAGACAAAGCATTCGCCTTGAATTAAAGCAGAAAAATCACTTTTCCTGTCCTGAAACAGAAGACAGCACTCAGAAAACAGGAGTAACTAAGCTAGGCTATGTCCTCACTCATTAAGACCCGACCTTCATTACTAGATCATTACCTGAAATTGCTCCCCGTTCCTCCCTGAGGCAGGGAAAGACAGTTATCTTATATCCATTTGAGCCGGAGGCCGTGTCCCTTGGCAAAGCCAGGCCGCACAGCGGGCGATGGCGGGGCAGGCCAGCTGGGGAGGCAGGCAGGCCCGGCGGCCTCGTCTGGCTGACAGGCCCCGCAGAAGACTGAGGAAATAATTTTCTTTCTTTTAATTCTGCAGGAGAACAGAGTGCGGAAGGAGAACAGCAAATTTGCGTCGTATCAAACCAGCAGCAGCGCTGAAGACCCTGCGCCAGGGGAGGTTTAGGATGGATGAAAGGAAAAATTTCTTCACAGAAAGGGTTATCAAGCATTGGAACAGGCTGCCCAGGGAAGTGGTGGAATCGCCATCCCTGGAGGTATTTAAAAAATGGGTAGACATGGTGCTGAGGGACATGGTTTAGTGGTGGTTTTGGCAGTGTTAGGTGAATGGTTGGACTCAAGCTTAAAGGTCCCTTCTAAGCTAGACGATTCTATGATTAATATTTTTTAACATTTCGGAGGCAGCAGGGGCAGCCCCCTCCTCATCTGTCTGCCCTGCAGCCTCCAGCGACAAAAAAGTTCCCAAACATAAATCCACGTTATCAAACTTATTTTCTACTCCGTTCTTGCAGTCTAGCCTCTGGTCCCCTCGCACCAGCCACCACGGGGACCAGCAGGAGCATGGACGGCTCCCATTTTGTACCACAGCGCTTGATGAACCTTATAGACATCGCAGAGCTACCTCCAAAATGCTGCTCCGGAAGAGGACAACATTTAAAGGAGGCCTTCCGAAATTGCTTGTTGTCAGAAGACAAGTTCTTAGAGCAGCTTGATTTGATGCAGGTGGTTTGGGTAACATATATTTGAATCCTTGGCTGCTTTACAAGTTGGGTTTTGTTCAAGATGCCCAAGAAGATAATTTTGTGATGAATTAACTCTCCCTCTCAGAATCAGGCTGTATTCCCTGCTGTTCCTGACATCTTCCTTTGATAGCACAGGGGCTTTGGCTAGGGGTGGCTGAAGTAAAAGCCTTCTCCTTCCAGAGGAACACAACACCACAGACCAGGCTCTTGGCAGATGACCTTGCCCTCTCCAGGCTGAACAATAGCTGGTTATCACTGGACTAATATGGGAGGATCAGTCCTTTCTTCACCAAAGAAGCCCACACAATAGAGCTTACAATAGGTAGAGATGGTCTTTTCCAAACAATTACAAGTTCTCCCTGCATCAGCTCGACACAAGCCTGTTTCAAGCTAAAGGTCTATCAAGTCCCATGTTCAAAAAAGGTTCACTGTGCTCTCCTGGTACAGTGCTTCCTGTTTCTCACAAGCCTGCACAGGCACAGCAGTCTCACATTTTGCTGCCTTTTGATTACACACACACACACGCTGCCCACCTTTTGCATTTTATGCCCTCTTGTGTAGGATTTCATGTCGTCTCCTCTCCTATGAAATCAGCTGCTGAGGCTCTGTATTAAGTAGCAAGCTCTGTCCTTCCCCAGGTTTGCTCTTGTTTCGCAAGACTTGTCTTTACTCAAGTCATCCTCAGGTTGCTGCTAAGCCTTTCTGCAGCCCTGTTTTTAGGTCTCTTTCTGCTGGCAACCATACCAACTTCAGCCTATCTTGAACTTTCCTGGGCAGCTACCTGTTTTCAGCCTGATTTCCATCAGTCTATTAGCTATAAAACACAAGATGTGGGAGACAGATCAGCGGAGAGTTGGTCATCAATCCCCTTACTGGGATCAGGCAAGCTCCACGGAGCAACAGGTGAGCAAGATGGACGCAGAGCAGGAGCTGCTGCTGAAAGGCAAGGCATAGTCTCAGAAGGCTATAGCCCCGTCTGCTGAATGTTGATCGCCACAGGACTGTCAGCATCAGCAAGGATGAAGTCAGTCCTTTGCAAAATGCTGCTCGACTTCCTTCTCTGTGCATGATTAGCTCAAGAGTCTTGATTGACTCGTTTTCTTCCACCTCCCTTCCCCACGAGAAAATTGTATCCCAAATGCAACTGGATGCTTCTGTACTTAATAAATGAGAAATGAAGATGACTTTATTTGGAAAATATATTCGCAAGCAGGCTGCACGTCAAGGTCTTCAGATATATATATTTTATATATATATAAAATATATAAATTAAAAAATATATTTTCTGTGAACAAAGAGCAGAGTAAAGTTGGTCAGAATATGAGAACACAGGAAGCTGGGGGGGATGACATACACAAGTTGGGGTGCTTCTTTGGTTTTGTAAAAGTTGTCAAGATTTCAACGCTTCCTTTCATTTTTGAATCGGGTAGAAGAGAGACATGCAGTTCCGTCTCCCACAACCCACTTGAGTCCCAGTGCTTGTGCTGCAGGTTTGCCCTCACTGTTCACACATGAACCACAGTCTGGATCCAAGCACATTTCTCAAAAATTCATTCAAAGTGGAGAATATTTCCACAAAAAGGCTTCATTTTCAACAAACTGTCAAGAACTTGTCTATGCTTAAGAACTGCCTGTTACTATTAAAGCCAAGTGCGCATTTCAAATGCAACGGATGATTCAAAAATCAAATTATTTTTGGAAGCTCCTGTTCTATTCACAGAAGTGTCAGGGAGAGCTATTCAGAACAAGTTCACGTACAGGCAAGTCCCCAGAGCCAGGTAACAAAAAAGCCAACGTTCCTGCTTGAAAAAGTGAAGCTCCCTCCCCCTGCCCATATCTTTGGCATCTCAGTTCAAATTCTCACCAGAAGAGCAGACATTAAAACACACCCTAGATTGCTAAGCTGCGTGAACTAGCCCTACTGGTGACAGCCACGTGCATTTTTCCATCTTTCAGGTTAACCTGAACAGAAATTAAACTGGACGGACCTGTGAAGTTCCTTTAAAGTTCAGCAGGGGAGTTGGAGGGGAAGGCTTCAAGGACACAGAGGTCCAGCCTACTGTCCCTGGCCTGCTAGGATCTCGCTCTGTACAAGCCTCAGAGCACAGTCCATGACTCACTCTCTCACATTCATAGAGTCTTAGAATGCTTTGGGTTGGAAGGGACCTTAAAGATCATCCAGTTCCAACCCCCTGACACGGGCAGGGACACCTCCCACTAGACCAGGCTGCTCAAAGTCCCATCCAGCCTGGCCTTGAACACCTCCAGGTATCCCTGGGCATTCCCGCAGAATTAGCGGATGGTACTAAACCAGTAACATTAAAAAGTCTGTGATGAAGGCCTTAACAAAACTATTTGCACAGCATAGGAATCTTGACTCAAACGGATCGAAGCAAAATCCTTACTTCCTCCTCTTCACTACACACAAATACAGATTAGAGAGAGAGGGAGGGAGGGGAGTAAAACCAGCCTAACACCTTAGACAATTCCAGCAACATCAAATAGATCAAAAGAACAGCATGATCTACTAAAAACCACAACATAACACCCCCCCCACAGCAATCAAGAAATCATTGTGAATTTTTATGCACCTAAAATCCACATATATTTTTCAGACTGCTCAAACTGGGAGATGATGAAACTACCTTTCTTCTCATTTCGGATTAAAATGTGAAATAGAAATTGCATTTTTGTTAAAACACTCAAAATAAGTCTTGCTTTTAAAACTGACAGATCACAATCTGAAGCAGAAACTTCTATATTCCTTTATAGGCAATTACCTGACTTGCTGTAAACAATGCATTTGGCATATCTTCAGACATCATTCCAGCCTGCAAAACAAACACTCAAAGAAACCAAATACAGGTATACCTCCACATTTCCACTAATTTGTTCTATAGTACATATAAAAATCTTACATTTGCCCCTGAAAGACCTTAAATCAACTCAGTTCAAGTCTTTGAGATGGACCTCTTTCTTTTTCTGCCAAGAATCTGGAGTTTCTTTTCTGGCTGCCAATAATTATTCCGTTCCTGCAGACAAAGACGTAAATCCGTGCTGTTCTCCATGTAGATTTGTCTTTAAAAATTCCACGGGGACTTCAGGGGAAAACTCTCCGTTCAGTTTGTCTCTGGAGTTTCCTGAACTGACAGTTCAGACATCAATTCGTCTTTAACATTCTTCATTTTTGATCCTTTTTCTCCCTTGCTTGGAAGAGCTTAGCAGTTCATGGAAAAAATCTTGCCAGATATTTTCCATCCAACTTCTTTTGTCTTCGAGTTTCAGACTTGCTCCTTTCCTATCCTAACCAAGCCATACTACACTACAAGTTCACATAGCTCTAACCAAATCTCCAAGCTAAAGAGCAGCAAAGCCCCACTGAAGAGCATTTGGGCTAACACATGCACGCACACACACACACACACACACACACATCTCTGCGGGAGTGAAAAACATTAGGTACAGGTGAAAACACACAGTCAGAATAACGTTTGCCACTGGAAGTATTAGAAAAATAGATCTTCGTTAGCAGTAGAGCTTCTTTCCCAATGTGTAGTATCACCAAGCACCCCTCAGTCTGGGTACTTGTTGAGACTTTTAGAGCACACAAACTTCATCAAGGCTGATCACAGAAGGCAGCTGACACCCTTCACTTTCAACAGGGAAAGTAGGTGATAAATACCCTCAGGAGAGCCCTTTCCTGGTATCAGAGGGGAGGCACTGCAATGGTCATCAGAAGGGACAGGGTCCCCAGAAGTCAACATGACAGACTTCTAGCCATGAACACAAGTGGCTCTGGAACTTTTCATGAGCGTCAGGACTTTTCAGCAAAGAGCAGACAAGTTTGGTCACTCCTGTTTTTGCAGACCCATACACTATGACTCGTACCTACTCTGAGTGGCAACGGAGACAACTGGTTTTGTCACTTCTAATTTCAAAGGCTATATGCTACGCACAATTACTCCAAGGCAATAAAACATGATCTATTTCAATTTAGATTTGATCTGCTCTTCCATGCAGGCAGCACAAAGCATATTGTAGCATTTCATCAATTAGAATTACAGAATCATGGAATGATTTAGGTTGGAAAAGACCTTTAATATCGAGTCCAGCCATAAACCTAATACTGCAAAGTCCACCGCTAAACCATGTCCTTAAATGCCACATCTACACATTTTTAAATACCTCACATCACACTGCACGTAGTCAAGCTGCAAGATCTTAATTATCAGCTCCATTAACATCAATACAGTGAGTATGGTCACTGCTAAGAAAAAAATATAAATCTACCACTGATGCGTATTTCATCTGTACTTTGTGAACTAAGCGTAATCTAGTGGCATCTCAACATAATTACCAAAACTGTTTGCAAGCTAGTCAAGTTGCAGAGAGCTCAACCATTTACAAAGTTCATAGCTACACAGAGCCATCTATTTCTAGCCAAGGAACAGAACATGAATTTCACCGATCCCGGAATTATTTCATTTGTCAACATCAACCTATCCCTTGCCCATCAGAGCTGAGTTATTTTAGCAGCACATTTTCAGAACACCTGAGCCAGCAGGTGCTTTAGGCCATACAGAAACAACTGGAGAAAGGCAGCCTTCAAATGATGCAAATCCCAGAAGCCCTTTGTTGGTAGCGATGCTGGGTGTATTTCTGCTGAAATAAGTAATGACACAGGGCTGTCTGGACCCTCCCGTAACGAAGAATATACTCAGGGTCTCAGAAAGCGGCGTGAGGCTGGCTTGGAGCTGACTTCCATGCTGCCATAGCAGGGCAGCTCTCGATACCCCAGCTGCCTGGGTACCGTACAAAGCGTGGGCTGCCCTGTAAGCACACACTTAAAACCACCACGAGAAGAGGTGCTGTACGCCCGCTCGGCACCTGTGGGAGGATGGCATCACAACAGAAGCACAAGAAGGAACTCTTAGCAGCCTTTATGATAACCCTACATTAGGTCTTGTAATAAGCACATCCTTTCTGCTTCCCCAGCAGTACAATCTCTCTAAATCATAGTGAAAGGCTGGAATACAATGAGACAAACTAGCTTTGTGATGGTATGATTTTGGGTAACATGCTTCACTGCAAAGACAGAAACTCCTAAACAACGTGGGGTTCTGCGTTTGCAGAGGAAGTGTCGTCATCTTTCACAAAGGAGAAAATGAAGCGCAGAGCATCTGTCCAAAGCCAGGATTACAGCCCATCTTTCTGCAGTATTTTAACAGCTTAATAACAGGACCAAGGCAGCAACAAAAATCCCCTATTAACTGTAGCAGGAACAAAACTGGATCCTCTTGTGGAATGGAGTCAGTGTTGCAAACGTAAGGCTTATAAAACACAGCCCCACTCTAATATCCTTGTTAATTAAGATGTAATTTAGCTATCATATTACACTATTTAAAATAAGCAATCCCTCAGCTTCTCTTCGGAGGTACTTTGTAGTTACAGACTGCAATGCTTAGTTGAAGTTTGCTTCTTATATGAAGTGGTTGCCACAAAAGCATATTTCCATTTAATTCACACTAACATCCTTAAAACCAAAGGTCAAAAATAAGGGAACAAAAGCCTAACTGTAGCTAAGTAGGTCTTGGATGGAGCCCAGGGCTGACAAGAACCCAAAGTTTCACACAAGAATAAAAGAAGCTTCAGCTTTTGCAGTCTGTTTAATTAAATGTGCTTTTTAGGAGAATGTTTACAAAAAAAGGTTTTCAAAAAACAGAACCTAATTTTGAAGAAAACCTGAATCAAACCAAGTGTCCGCTCAGATTTTAACTTAATGTATTTTTAAGCTTTAAAAAAAAAAAATCTTTGTTTGCATATGAATGCATATTTGCATTGCAGATGTTCCACACCTGTTTGCAGAAGGACAGTTGCTTTTACATGTTTTTATCTCAATCATAGGACAGAGAAAATTCAAATCTAGAATCTGCTCTCTCATTTCAGGGGCAGTTATGACTGAAACCCACATAATGTGTTTTTCTTCTTCTCTTTCATTCAAAGCAAACTCTCTATTTTTCTTCTTCAATTTAGATATAGGTCTTCAAAGTAGAATAGCTTGTCACAGACCTTTAAATTCCCTTGTACCGAATTAGAATCAGTGACAGCAAGATTTGCTGCATAAAAAAGAACTCGACTTTTGTATAAGCATCAAGGACAACTACTGCTCTTTCACTGTATCATCAAGGAAATGTTTACATTTAAAATCAACAGTATATTATTTTTCCCCTTTTGGATGAGAAGTCAGTCACCTCTCTTTCCCCTTCACCTCTCCTTTCCCTCACTAGCAGCTCTTTGAAACTTTTAATACAGTGTTTTTCTAATATTTCACTTGCAGACCTCAAGGTCGGGTTGCAATCTCCAAACAAGCGACATCTCTGCCCAAGGACTCCCACACATTCTTTCTTCCCACAGTCACTCCCCATATTACCAAAACGGGATGTTAGGCAATTACCTACAGGGACTGTGTAATCAAAAATGTAGGTTGTTTTTTTTTTTTTTTTTTTTAAAAAAAAAAAAGGAAGGGGATAAAGATTCTGCGTCACTGCTTCATCTGCATTACAAGTTCAGAGGGAGAAAATTACAATACCTAAACTTAAGTTTAGAAAAAAGGAAATGTGATAATAAGAACTACCCTCTTCTTCCTCATAAGATAAAATAAAAACATAATACAGCACGCTGAGCTTAACATGCAAGAATGATATTGTCATGGCTCGTGCCAAGAATCACTTGGAGCAAGTCATTTCTGCATCTTGGCAGAACCACCCTTCAAGAAAAAAAACCCCAAACCAACCATGCCTACAATCAGCAGTTTCCCACAGATGACTTGCTGTGGTAGCTATCCAGATTACCTCTCCCATGGATGCAATCCAAAACTCATTACTGGCAACAGGCTTTTGAAACAGCCCTGTATGTTTTTTTCACAATGGGAAAGCTCTATATTTAATTGATAGACTGGAAAGAATCTTAAACTCTTTGAAGTCTGAGATTAATGAGAGAAAAAGGACACAATGTTTGCCTTTAGCTTGGCAAGTGATACCTGGGGGAAAAAACCTTCATGATCTAGAAATAATGCAATTTATACAGTGCTCAGTATGGTGCAAGTACATGAGAGGATACTTTTACAATTAAAGCTCTGGAGTTAATAAAATTACTGGTTGCTCCCTATTACCAACGCAATTTTGTTATTAGACTTTACAAACAAATATTTCAAAGAAAAGCATGGATGGTGGTCAAAAATGAAAATTTAATTAAACCAATTTTATCTGAATTTATTTTAGGACCTCGCCTGCAATTGTGTTCAAACAGCATTAACAGAAGAATTTAATATCAAATAAAATAGAGAAATACAAAATTCTGTAATTTCACCATTCTTTTTTTTTTTTTTTAGGATTTCATAATCTATTTAGAATAAACTCTGTTCTAGCTCTTCAGAAAAGTGGCTGTATTTGAAGAAATTGGCATTTTCAGTAGCATTTTCAGCCACAGCACAGTGGTGGAGTAAGCTATTACTCAGCTGATCCACATTAAAGCTGTTTTGCTTATTTAGCTTTCAGCAGGGTCAAGCCACTGAATTAGCTTACAGTTTAAATAAACATTAATGTCAGCACAAGTAAAAGGGCAGGAAAGCATGGCCAAGGAAGAACGTATGAGAAAGACTCCAACAGTCCCAACTTACACTGATGAAACTGAATACGGAATTTCACTATTAAATGCACAAATAAGTAATGCTAAATACAGAGAACTTTTTCCAATTGACACAAAATAATGATTCGAAACCTAAAGCAAATCAAAATACGAATAATATAAAAAACCCACACCCCACAAATTCAGGATGTTATCTCCTTTCAGGAGGTTGTCTTTCCTCGAGAGCACAGCCTACAATCAGTATTGTCACACAGTGGAGGATGTAACTGTGCTCCATCACCCTCGGAAATCTCTCTGCCAAGGGAACCACGTGTATTAGGAAATGCTACCCTCTATCGTTTGACTAGTCTGAACAGCTAATGTCTCCTTAAAACAATCATTTTAGGAGGCTAACTCTGCTTTTCTTAGAAATTACTACACAAATCATGTGTTAAAACCCCACAAAACCGAAGCACGGGTGTTTGTTACTGCACAGCCAGACCTCAGCCTTCTTTTCACTCGCCAACTTACTCCTTGGCTGCAGCACTCTAACAGGACCTGTGACTCTGGCTTCCCCTCCGATTCCTTTTTCCAAAAGGCAGGCAAGCCAGAGCCTGAAAAATAATTATTGCTTCAAAGAATTAACTTTTATTTTTTAGCTCTGCCTAACAATTTGAATTCTTTTTTGTCCATTTTGTAGAAGTACTACTTCAAATCCTTACACGATCTTTTACAATTCTCCTGTTGTCTTCCCACTTCTATCACTTCCCAAACCCTGATACTTAAACTCTTAGAATAGCCCTTATTTCAAAGATTTTATATTTAAATGCCTTTGCTAAAAAGTGAAAGCAGCAGGATCTGAAGACCTCAGAATGCTATTGCAAAAGGAGCTAGAAGGTGATCTTTGATTTCAACTGCATTATGAAAACTTCCTTGAAGAAATAAGAAGCCAAAGTCACTGTTTAAGAAAGAGCTACAAAACTATACTTCATGAGGATTTAGACCATGCCAGCAGGATATTAGATTTAAAAGGAAAATTAATCTTTTCAGCTTATTCTACATATAAAATGAGCAGCTCTACTTGGTTAACAGCAAATGGAATGAAAGAAACACAAGGAGGAAGAGGAAGATTGCCAGAACAGAGTACAAAGAATAATACAGTCTGGCAGGCAAGTGGCAGGGAACAGCAAGTGGAAAACATAAGGTAAATACCTTTGTATCTTCAATTCAGTTAATTTAGAGATGGAGTTAATCAGTGTTGACACCTTTGAATTTTTTCAAAAAGAAACTGAAATTTGAAGTCCCCTAGAACCTTTTTGCCTTCTGACCTCTGTTTCTAGCCCTTTTGGGTAAGAAATGAGAATTTAGTGGATCTTAGAAGATAAGAACCAAACATTTAGGGATGATTTTGATTAAATACACTACTGATTTGTCAACCTGAGGATGTCTATACTGTAACTTGTACATACCACCACCTACAAACAAATTGAGCGACAGGTCTGTTTTAATCACTGCTTCAGGATGAAAGTATTGTAATATATTATTGCCACTATTTCAGTTTCCCTCAAGCCAGCAGCGCAGCCAAAGCATATTTTAAAGCCCTTCTGACCTCGGTGAGAACACAAGACACTGATGACATGATATAAAGCTATTATTTTTTTACTGACATCATAATGTAAAGTATGAAATACAGGTTGTCAGAAATACAATCAACACAGAGCTCACAATATTCCATCCCTGTCCACCGGACGATTTCCAAGGCAGGGAGAGTAAACAACCTTCTCCCAGCTTTCTTAGTTTCCACAGCTGAGAGTGTAGGATGTTTACAGTACCTGTCACTCAGAGCTCTTGAAAACAGACCAAATGTCAGCAGACTCAGTACAGACTTCATCACTGATTGCTGGAAACATGCAGATGTCAAGTAAAGGGAGGAAAAAAAAAACCCACGTCCATGAGTACTTTATACCATATGAATCCCAATCGTAAGTCCTTTGCGCACAAGTTGGGAGGCGTAAGAAAGAAGTTCAAAATAAAGCTGAGCTTCAGCATCTCCAGAGGACAGCCACTGTTATTGCCATTGGGGTACTGAAAGGTTTCCTGCCAGTTCACTCCAAAGTACTCTTGAACGTCTTGAAGTTGTGCCTGCAGAAAAGAGAGAATTCAACATTTTAATGACTGCACATAAATATACTAACAAACAAACAATAAAGCAGAAAAAATTGTATTTGCATTCCACAAGTAAAAGCCATCACATAATTTTTCCAAAGGACTGGAAGCTTTTAACACAATTTAAAAGCAATATCCTGGAGTGATGGTTTAGAGGAATGCCTACAATATCTGGATTGTTTTTAATTATCAGAGGAATGATGGTTCTGGGACATCTTTGAATACTGTGAAGAAA
Source organism: Fratercula arctica (assembly GCA_947846985.1). Lineage (NCBI taxonomy): Eukaryota > Metazoa > Chordata > Aves > Charadriiformes > Alcidae > Fratercula > Fratercula arctica. Next base: position 92,179,245 of record CANTUZ010000003.1, on the reverse strand, counting down.
AGTATACTTTTCAAGACATGGGTTGGGAAATTTAAGAGTTCAGTTACACAACAACAGATGACTGTTAACAGCAGTCTAGGTATGTTTGAGATTATATTTTCCTCTCAGAAACAGATTAGGCAATCAATTTCCTTAAATATAACACCTCTAAGGGAAAAGGAAAAAACAAAAAGAAAAAATGAGAATCTAATCATAAATAACAAAATAATTTCTCATGTAGAACACAACCCAAAATCCTCAGAAGAGGAAAACTCCAGATTTTAGTACAGCATAAGAAACACTTTGAGATGATTATTAATAGTTTATACTTTAAAAAACAATGCATGTGCAAAAAAACACGTGCAAGTACCTGAGGACCTGTATCATCTTACAGCAACCTACTTCAAGAAAAGTTAATTTGCTATTGAAAAGGCAGAAGAGCTTTATCTCAGAACTTAACCCGTAGAAGGGCTGCCCCAATACTGGTAGTGTTCTCACCACCATATGAACACCATTTATAGCACAGTGTATTGGTCAGCTTTCTAAAGAAACAGCTTTCCTTTGGGCATAAAGTACGTTTCAGGTGGACCAAAGTAATTGTACAGTTTTGTCCTCTACCATTACCCACATCTCATTCCAGTACTTCTGAAAATCAGGCCACATATCTAAAAGTCCAGTTCCTGCAGCCACAAAATTCCCCAGTGGGGATCCCTTTGGTTAAGGCAAAGTAGTACAGCAGCAGGAGAGAGAAAGAGAGGGACTGTGTAATTGCACGCTCCACTTTATCATTCATAAGAAGGCCTAGAGATGTGCAGGAGTCTGAAAAGCTGAACTAAATCTAAAGGTACAGATCACCTCCACATTCCAGTCTGTGACAAAATAATATCAACTACAAGGGCAAAGAAGGCAAAATTTGCAAGAATTAAAAGATTTCCATTTTGAGCTGTCTCTTCTGAATACATCAGCTCTCTGGTTAGCAGCTACACAACCTACACTATGTTCTGTACTCAGAAGGTGCATTTCTCCTAAAAATCTCCATGAATTTTACATGTTGACTGAGGCCATGGGTTGGATCTCTCCAAGACACACAGTCGACGAGGGAAATCCCTGTCCTTTAGTCAAGCAGCCAAGCCAGTGAGAATGCCAGGCAATCCTGCAAGAAACAGAACAGCCTGGCGTTGGCTCAACGAGGAATCCAGCAGTTGAAACAAAAGCAAAAAGCACAGAGAAAAATCACGGAGCTGCACCCTCACAGCAAGAAAAAGGAGTAAATCTCTGAATAATCCAGGTGTGAACACATCTTAGGAGGTCATCTAGTCCCAGCCCCTGCTGGAGGCAGGGCCAGCTTCAAAGTCCCACATGAACAGCTGCTAGAAACCTTGTCTTTCTCATTCAAGGCTTTCCAGATTAAGTACGATGTGCAGAAGGCACTTCAAGCTTTTTCAAGAGAGCGCAGAAAAATAATACTGTGGTAGTCTCTGGCTGAATTTACCACAGTACTACCAACCTTTGGCAGACAGGCATCTGATACTTCTATTGTTAACAGATCCTATGGAGGTATTTAAAAGACAGGTAGACATAGTGCTTAGAGATATGGTTTAGTGATGGCTTTGTCAGAGTTAGGTTGATGGTTAGACTAGATGATCCAAAAGGTCCCTTCCAACCTAGGCAATTCTATGATTCTATTTTCATCCTCTACGGGCTACAATGAAAATTTTTTTATATTCAAGTGATCAATCAGTATCATCTTGATTTGCATCTTTTATTACTGTTGGTTAGAACTTCTATTTATTTCATTCTCCCTGTACAATTCAAACTGTGGGGCTTAAAATCAGACAGTTGACTTGGAAAATGTTAACCTATGTTAGACCCTTTAATATTAAAACAGTTTTCCCAACTTTAATACATGGAAAATAAATGGAAACAAAAAAATTACCCCCCCCCAATAATCCAGTATATCCCTAAGGCGAAAAAAACCCTAACTATGTAAATTCAGAGAGCATGGAAATTGTATTTGCTAAAAAGTAAGTAGCAGGAAAAAAAAAAAAAACCAAAAACAAACCAAAAATATCTGCTCTGGCTTTTTTTTTTTTTTTCTATAGCAAGGAAGAATTCTGCCTTCAAAATAAGTCGACGAGCTATTGGAGCTGTTGGCCTCATATCTACAAAAATTTATGAGAGCCAGTGCAATAACAGGGAACATACTGTCAGCACACGAAGGAAGAAAACTTGTCAAGGCAAATGATGCAGTGACAAGGAAATACTCAAATAGATGAAGACAAAACAATACAGAAATTCAGAACAAGAAAAACCAGAATAAATACTAAGAAATATATTATTGTCTCATACTATTATGGAATCCCAAACACTTTTGAAACTTACTATGTATTCTTTGGCTTCAGCATTTAAACACAAGTGACTTGGGACTTTAAAAGTCAGTTTTGCATTTATATTTCAGATAGGCTTCCCACCAGACAGTCATAACAACTTCAAACTATTTAAGGAAATCTTCTGGTAAGAACTGCACTTACACTCAACACAGTAATTCCTATTCTGAAGGGCCTACATTCAAAACAAGTGATAGGAGAAATGACAACGAAATGATTACATTAAGCACAAGTCCACTATATTTCCACTGCTTCTCTGTTGACTCCCTTTGACTTCCAAGTCGTGTCAGGTGACTATTTTATTTTTACCAGTATTTATGAAGTCTGAATGATGCTTCTAAGGTGAGATATTTGGGGAGGGGTAGGAAGTTACATCACATCCCTTTGCCAAAATAGATGCTGACCATTTGCTAGGCACAGTTCCTCATCTATGCCTAGATAGCAGAAACTTGCCCCCACCACCACCAGCTTTCATTGCAAAGCATCTCTGAGAAGAAATAAAGCTGGTGATTTGCCAGTAAATCCTGCACAAAGCTAGGCTAAAATTCTGCAGCTGAGGGAGTTAAGGGAAGGCACTACCTGCACAGATAGCCACAAGGGCTATCGTGGTCTCAGCAAAGCTATCGCAACGGTGAGGACAAACTGCTGCAAGAAAGTCTTCTCCCCCAGATCTCCATGAGGCAAGGTGTTAGTGAAACAGTAATTTAGCTGATCCTCGAATCTGCTCTCCCTCCTTTGGCTTCACTATCCTACACTCGAGGGATATGACTGTAAAAGACAACACAAAACCCAACAACCCTAAACCCCAACTGAAGTGCTGCCCTGCTGTCACCTGGAAGGAAGAGATTCTGAATTGCACAATACAGGCCACACTATAAAGAAACTGCAGTTGTTCATTCGCTTTCATTTCACAACAAAGCGTGAAAGTGAATGACTGGAAAAAAAACCCTATTCTCTTCCCTTTTTAGCAAGTTTAATTTCTTGTGATGACAAGAAGTTGGGTGCCAACATATGCAAATTACTCACTGCTCACTTTACAGAATATTTGTTACAGTCAAGAACCACCTGATTATATCACCCAAAAGCAGATGACCAGAAAATAAAGAAAAGTTACCCTCAGTTTGAAAAAAGGGAGAAAATTATATGCTGTGAGGTATAACATCTTTACAGCCTTGTCAGATGAGTTGACATCCTGCTACTTTCCATGTACTCGTGGCCCTCTGAAAAAGCTTATCTTTCTGCTACCTCTGTATCAGACACACCATTAAAACAGGGGAAGGTATCACTGAACACCATGGATATTATGACATTAGCAAAACTAATGAGGCACTATTTACATGGTAAGCCCTCTTATACTGCCTTTTACAATGAAAAAAGTTCAAAACCATCTCAAAAAACTTCCTCAAAGTTCAACTATAATGCACACAGGGAAGGCTAATGTGCCTACAAAGAGGCTACCTGATCCACCTGAGGGGCAAAAGACTAGTGCTGTATCCCCCTCCTGAACACAGACAGCTTAAAAAGCAGCAGGCCCAGGGAAGACTTCAAGGCATTTAAAACTCTTCCTTTCTTGCCTGGTGGAGTCCCAGAGTACAGACTCTGGGGTCTAAAAAGCAACTAGCAACAAACATCTAAAGGACAACGGCCATGTCATTCTGAAGTAAGAACTGAGATTTGGCCTTGGGAAGGAGCAGACAAAGTAGAAAACATCCTTAGAGCTTAGCTAAAGTCTGGTAGATCCCTCTTCATATGTCTCCATCCTTACTGGTAGCTGTGAAGACCACAAACTGCTCACTTCTGTTTTTCTACTACGTGAAGCAGCATTTCCCTCAAAATTGCCAAGTTTTTCTTCTCACCTGCCTGCTCCTAGAAGGGCACACAGCTTCAGCGAACAACTTCTGGTCCTGTTAACTGTGATTTATTATTGAAGGGAGGGGAAAACACGTAAAATAATAAAAAAAGTTTCCTTTGCCATGTAACACATAGGAAAAAAAAATATCTGAAATTGAAGTCCTTAGTACATTTTTAAACTAGCTAAAAGGAACATTAGTTTCAGCAATTTTGGACAGATTTTTTTTTGTGTTCCCCAGGAGTCAGAAACAAGACAGTGGGAGAAGAATGACAAGACTAGAGAAGAGACTAGAGAAGAGACTAGAGAAGAGACTAGAGAAGAGACTAGAGAAGAGACTAGAGAAGAGACTAGAGAAGAGACTAGAGAAGAGACTAGAGAAGAGACTAGAGAAGAGACTAGAGAAGAGACTAGAGAAGAGACTAGAGAAGAGACTAGAGAAGAGACTAGAGAAGAGACTAGAGAAGAGACTAGAGAAGAGACTAGAGAAGAGACTAGAGAAGAGACTAGAGAAGAGACTAGAGAAGAGACTAGAGAAGAGACTAGCAGACCTTAGATAGGTAATTGCTCCATCTTTGAATGAAAAAGATTTCAAATACTATATAAATATATAAACTGCCACCAGGTGTCAGTGCAGCCTCGAGAACTGCCTGTTCAACCCTCCACTCTAGGCTGATAAGGATATTTATTTAACCTGTCATCTTCCCTATCGCCCCCCGCTAACTGTCCGGGTACACAAATCCAGCTCAGCCATCACCCCTGCACGGAAAAGTCACACAAACCAGAAAGTGTCACTTTCCTACGGAGATGCAGCCCCTGGGGCCTGGCATATGATCTCATTTGCATGCTATCAGCACGCAAAAAAAAGAAATATAAAGCTGTAAGAAGAGGCATCAGTTCCTACTGCCACAGGACATCAAGAACCAGCTTGATATTAAATAATCTCTAATTCAGGTTCAATGCCCTCCTCCCTCAGGCTCGTCAGACTCTCTAGCTATGGCAGGCATCTCTGCCCTGCACGTCCGCATTCCCTCTGTTCCTAAATAGCTTTAGTCTCCTTAGATTATGCTGCAAAGTGTTGGGGAATATTTAGTAACAAGGCTGCCAAGCTAAATAAAGCTTTTCTGCAAAACAAGCATTAGCGTGATTGTCCTTGTGCTACAGCAGAGGCTCCCCCTCCACTTTCTCCCCGTCCCTGATTTTTGACAAGAGCTGTAAGGAAAGTGTCTCCGGAGCATCTCCGTCTGAGGCAATTTGACTTAGAAAATTCTAACAGCAGCATTTATCTCATTTCTTCATGCAAATAAATATCAAAATTCACAGTTTCTTAATCGTACAAATTAGTTTCAGCAAGACAGATGTGGCACAAAAACATTTTTGCTGCTCAATGTCCAGATTTGGTTACACACTTTGCTACTAAAGCTACTAACTAGAAAAGTTTCACAGGTTACTTAAGTAAAGGGCAGGACAGATCATTAGTGCATAGATTAAAAACAATCAAAAAAGGAATGAAACTACTCCCCCATCCTGAACATAACCTATATTATTTAGCCTTAGCAAGAATTTTCAGCTTTGCTAGTTTATGGATTGAGCTTTCTGTCCTACCACAATCAACAGGTCTTACCCTAAAGCAAAAACATATATTAAAAGAACACCAGAATTTGTAGAAACAAAGAAAAGAATTGTCAAGTGGTTAAGAAATCTAACTAATGTCTTTTTTTGCTTGGCATAGAACCACTGGATGTTGGTGATGTCCTGATTGTTATTTTGTGAGAAACATGCAGGTAAGCAAAGCAACAAATATACATTGACCTATGAAATTTTACATTAGGTGAACTTTGTTACTAATTCATTTCTTAGGTACAAGACTAATAGAATAAACCAGGCTTATGGTTTTAATACTGGCTTATTGCACGACCTTACAAAAACCTCTTCAATTTTCTTACCAAATGCAGTCAACTCAGTGCACGTATATTCCTACGGTCCAATGTAAAGAACTTCAAAAATTAAATAATTAAAGGAAACTTTATGTTAAGTTAAAAACCACAAACAGAAAATGAACTTTTCAGGCTGATGACTAGGAAGAGAATTTACTGAAATATCTCTGTGAAGCCTTATAAGGTGGTTTTAGCACAGCTCTGAGGTTTCAACTTAAGTTTTAAGCCTACCACACTCTTAGATTTCCTTTGCATGGTTTCATATCTCAAGATGAGTAAAATTGGAAGAGCAGCAAAAATATAGACACACAGAGGCTTTTCTGAAGCATTTATGTTTTCTTAATATATATGCTGGACAACTCGGATATTAGTATGGAAAAGATAAATAAAAAGCAGACAGGCAGACAGCATCCTAGAAGATTTACCTTATAGAATTCTGAAGGGGAGGTGGAGTACGAACTACCTAGTGGTTGACCAGCAGCAACTGCAAAGAATGAATCTGAAGTAAATCGCTTCACAGGAAACCCCCAAAGCACTTAATAAGGTATCAAAATTATGTCCAGAGGAAGAGTGCACCTAGTTTCATACCTAAACTAAGCCCTGGAACCTCCCTCTGATTCAGATGAGCTACGTAGCCTCAGAAGTTTCTCTCTGAGGAGTCTGATCACAGACTCTGGAGGTTTGCAAGTTCTGTTGCACACCTGACTAAGTGCTTAATTAAGTATAAAACCTACAAGCATGTTTCACCTTGCTTTTGAGTTTCATCAGGAAACCTTTGCACAATTCCTATTTTGTTCCATACAACCGCAAGTCTTTGTCAGGTTAAAACAAGAGGTAGTTTACGTGCACTCTCTAAACTGGAATTTTTAATTCACGAGTCTTGGCTCTAATTGTAGCTAAGACCCTTGGGGCTCATAGTTTCTTTCTGTTAACTTCTCTCCCTCAAATTTTCTGCATGTAAACACTTGTTTCTACAACAGCTCTTCTGCAAGTCATTTCCCCCCCACTTTTTGCACATTCAAACCACACAAAAAGCAACCCAAAGTGCCTCAGTTTTTACAGGCGTTGCTTGGTCAGCCCGAGTTTGATATGCCCAGGTGACAAGTACTGTTCCAGTCACTCTCTCTTCAGGAAATCTCAAGAACATTACTAGCATCAAGAGTACATGACTCAACAGCCAGCTGGCACACTATGCCAGAATAATAGAATAGCTGGCCCCTTTTCCCTAGGAAACGTAACTTCTTCAAAATCAAAGTTTTAAGAAGGTAAAGAAGAATTTCAGCTTCTGCAGGAGCAAAATACATAAAACTTGCTGAAGATTCCACATCGGCAGCAAAATTTGAATAGAAAGAAGCTTACAGTCAGATACTATTTAGCACAACTTAATTTCCTAAAATATTTAAATTAAAAGTTCACCCTCGAGCATCAAAGGGGGTTTTGTGTCCTTCGTTAAGTTGCCTAAACTACATTCAGCTAGCCGCTAACATTTCCTGTACACCCACCAGGCAGCTAGCTCTGCTGCTGAATGAACTGCAGCAAATGGCATTCAAGCTGTCAGACTTTGATAGAGGCTGGCATTTCAACAGTTACAAGGCAGTACTTGCACAACCGAGCAGATGGAGTATGATGGATGCATCTTTTTTCCTCTACTGAAAAAAGTTCTAGATAAAGATGCTTTTAAGAAAGGGGAATTGCCAACCTGCAATGTTGTCATTTTTACGTGGACAAATAGGAATGAGGTTTGGCCCGATGCTTCAAAGACTTGTACAGTCAATTTTTCTTGACGCTGTTGGTTTAAGAGTGCTATTAAATTCACAGAGCAAGAGTTAAGCAATGTAGGAAGCATTTCCTATTGCTAACATTTATGGTTGCTATAACTGTGTCAAAATCATTTTGTTGGTTCATTTGTTTTTACTATCATCCCTTTTTTAAGGGTTTACAAATAAGTTTTAAAGAAAAGTATGCACTATTAGGGAATTTCCATCCTTTAGCTATTTTCCCCATCTTAGATCCTTCAATCTCCTCACCTCTTCATTCACTACCCAGATGTTCATTTAATCTCTAAGTACAGCAGTTGCCTGAAGTTTCACTTTTTAATTTCCATCCTAGATCATCTTCAGGTTAACTCAGTTAACAGTGTTCTTGCCAAAGTCTAAAGATATTTGCATGATTCCATCCCCTTGCATTTTGAGTTATTAATCATCTTTTCTGTGACCTAGCTCTCTTATTTAGCTATTTTTTTTTCTTCCCTATCAGAAGATCCTCCATTTATTTTAAAAGTGGAGATTCTGAAAAGCTCTTCTGGATGTCCAGTCTCTGGGTGATCTACTTTGCAACTTTAAAAAAATTGACACCTTCACAAACGTGGTCCGGAAAACTGCCTCTACTTCAAATCTTTGTCCAATGGTACATATGAAATCTTTCTTCATCTCTCCATCACTTCAAGAAAAATAGGCCTGCCGACTCAAACACATCATTAATACTTGCAACTCCACAGACGCAGCCAAACACCCGGTCTTGCAGATTCTTTATGCCTAAAATCTAAATTGCAGCCCTTTCAACTGATCCTTACATTTCTGTCTCGTCCAGTGACTCTTCCTCTTCCAGGTTCATTTTTACACAACATTCTCCAATGAAGAAAAGGCAAAAATCTGGTTGTGACTGTAACACATTCAGAAAACTACTGCCAGAAAATACAGTCTAAGAAGTCATCCCTCTACATCCTCTTTAGGCTACCCCATCTCAGTTGGATCACACAGCAGCTACTGTCATGATCTAGGCCTATATCAAGGTCTACAATCATCTTTCCCCCTGATTAAGCCACCTCCTTTACCTCCAGTTATCACACGATGTCAGCCTCTGCCCCCCACGTGTTACAGCTTCTCTTAAGCCTCATTTGCGCTCTCCTCTGTGTTGCATCTTAACAGAAATGCAATTTCCAACTCCATAGCCTCCCTCACAGTCCTCCTTACTCCTCTCCTCACTGCCTACAAAAACGATTTAAGCAACAAACTGGTGTTCCTGGCTTACCAGCCCCACCAGTGCTGCCTTGCCCCATGCTCCACCTGTGGCGATGTAGAACTATGTCAGGGATTTCACAGAAACCACGGTGCTCAGCACCACCGCGTGCTGCAGTCACACTGAACATCTGACTGACAACCTATAAAGTCATTTAACCCATTTTAGGCTCAGGCTGCCAAATTAGCAACACCAAAGAAAAAAAATAATTTAAGAGCATTAATAGGTATTACTTGAAGCAGCAACCCTGAAACTGAAAAAAAGTGTTTAAACTCACCACTTGAACAAAAAGATAGCAACAAAACTCACCTGAGCATACTTTATTTTCTCCTAAATAGGCAGTAAACTTAAAACTTCTTTATTAGTATTTCGGCGCAGCTCATCACTGTGGTATGTGAGCAGCCCAGGAAGATCAAGTTGCTCATCTGTATTAAACAACAGTTGCTGCGAGATGAAAACAAGCAGGGCTTCAGTTTTACAGAAACTCAGCTGAGGTTTCTGTTTGGCAAAGATGATGTATTGGTACGGACCCAGCTCCCATTTGATCTCATTCTTCCTGATGCATAGATTTCAGGTACATTCAATAGCTCTTCTCCCCCCACCACCAGGCAACACAAAGCTTTTCCTTCCGTGTGCTAACAGGATTAAGTGTCACATTTAAATTTCGTTAAACTCCACTTTTATTTTCTCACCCCTTCCCTGAATTAGCAGATTACTGCTGAAGCAGGCAACGAACACACAGCTTCTCCCACTATTTATCACGGACATGCTGTGGCACGAATCCAAGCTGTGTTTTCCTGCAGAGGATATAGCTTCTGTGGATGCGAACAATCTCCAGTGAGAGCTTAACGCCATCAGCCCATTTCCTCCATTGGAAGGGAGTCTCCCAACTTACGCTCTGAACAAAGAGAGTCCTGGAGCCAGCCCATGGACAGTGTTTACAGAAACAGCAATGTCACCGATGGGAAAGTTTTGGGTACTTTGGAACAAAAACAGTTTGAAGAAAAAAAAAAAAGCAGCAGTATTTTTTTTTTATAAAAAAAGTAGTAAATTAAGTATTAGCCAAATGTTGATACATCATTTTAGTTATTTTATACAGAGGTTTCTTTAAAAACCACATCTGTTTTACTGTGGTTAAAGTAAATCTTACGCTGAACAAAGGAACTGAAAGGTACCAATTTAGCAACAGTTCTAAATTTCCATCCCCACCTCTCCTCTTGCTGCCTAACTTACACATGTACAAATGATGGGCCCAAGTAGTGCCAATATAAAAATAAAGGAAGACTTCGTTGTTGTGGTTTTTTGATTTTTTTTTTTTTTTAAATGCACTGAAAACTATATTTTGCAAAGTTTGGGGAGTCTAAAGGCAGGGGTAGCTGAAGCATTTACAAAGGTTCAGTACCATCTGTAATGCTTCATACATGCATTTTGACAACCCTACTTAATTAGCATCAACCTTTCACCACTTAGCATGCTGCTAAGTATTAGTCTATTTTTATTTTATTTATTTTAAGGAAGTGGAACAATACAGCCATCATCAAAAATAGTACATCAAAATCGTACAGGCTGTACCCCGTACTTAAACAAATAAATACGGACAACTATAATCCAAAAGTAGGATATATAAATATAAACACTAAGCTTCACAAAGTTCATGGGAATTATAAGTTTTGGAAAACCCAGTCCATATGGTAATTGAAATGTTTTCGATCTCTCAGTTACTAACACAGGAATGAAGCAGAAAGATGCTCTCAGCACGCATTTTGCCTATGGATCAAACTTGTAACATCATATGGTTGATGTTGTAAGACCAGGCAAGCAGGGAGAAAAATGCATCACGGTTTTTTCCTGCTTCTCCCTCACTTCCAGCTCTACAACCCACCTGATGACTATGACAGACGCGGCTGGTAGGAAGCAGAAGGGAAAGAAGCGTCAGTCAGAGACAATGTCAATATCCAGGCTCTGACTGAGAAGCAGGAAGGAAGAAACTAGAGGGTCAGCAGCAGAAGATAAGGGCAGAAGCAGGATCCGGCATAAGAATTTTTGTAAGTAAATGGCCTGGCAATGGAAATAGTATTTTAAAAAGTTCCATGCCTCCTCCCCCATCAAGGCTGCTAAATTGCATCCTGTTGCCCTGCTCAGGGCTGTGAATCATTGTGCTAACCTGGAATGGTGCCACTCACCTCCAGAGCTTCTCTCTGCTACAAAAATTAGCAGGCTACTTGTCACAAAAAGTAATTCACAAGAAACCCCTTCCAGACCCAACCATCAAACAGTAGATGGAGGCTTCACTTTCTTTTCCAAGTCTTAGAACACCAAGAAATCTTAGAAGCACCATAGGAAAAAAAAAACACCACTAAAAAAAATTAAAAACAATAATCAAGTGACCGCCCACATTTCTGCCTGTGCCCTTCCTGGCTAAGGATGAGAGCAGGCAGTTAGTATTTCAGACTGCTCAATGTAAGTGACCTCTCCAACTACCACCCCTTATTAACTTCCTGACCAAGCTATGTGACAGCCTGCCAAGTATTAAAGGGAGAAGAAAGGGATGTAAGCAGCTCGGGTACTTCCTTTCTGGAGATATTTTTGAGCTGTGTTGCAATTCTATGGGTCTTATCTAAAGAACTGACATGTTAGGCAGGGTTCAGCGACATCCTGATTTTACCTTCTGCACTAAGCACAAACCCAAAGAGAGGGCTGATAGCAAGTGGCTATCAAACAGGCTGTTTGTTAGGAGGCTATGCAAAATAGTCAGTGTCTTGTGATGAGATGAAAAAGCCATGATCATAGAATTGTCTAGGCTGGAAGGGGCCTTTCATACCATCAAGTCCAACCATCAACCGAATACTGCCAAAACCATCACTAAACCATATCGCTAAGCACTACGTCTACCCGTCTTTTAAATACCTCCAGGGACAGCAATTCCACCACTTCCCCCAGCTGCCTGTTCCAATGCTTAATAACCCTTTCTGTGTAAAAATTTTTCCTAATATCCAGTCTAAACCTCCCCTGGTGCAACTTGAGGCCATTTCCTCTTGTCCTATCACCTGTTACTTGGGAGAAGAGACCGACCCCTGCCTCGCTACACCCTCCTTTCAGGCAGTTGTAGAGAGCAATAAGGTCTCCCCTCAGCCTCCTTTTCTCCAGGCTAAACAAGTCCAGCTCCCTCAGCCGCTCCTCATAAGACTTGTTCTCCAGACCCCTCACCAGCTTTGTTGCCCTCCTCTGGACCTGCTCCAGCACCTCAATGCCTTTTTTGTGGTGAGGGGCCCAAAACTGGACACAGTATTTGAGGTGAGGCCTCACCAATGCTGAGTACAGGGGGATGATCACTTCCCCAATCCTGCTGGCCACACTGTTCCTGATACAGGCCATGTCTGCCTTCTCTCCTATCCTGACTTACGTTTCTACCTAGAAATACCCTGCTCTCTCTTTAAAGTTGCAGCGACTGACATTTGCCTGCTCACAGCCCTAGTGAGCTGCACAAGCTGCACTGAAGCTACCACAGGACAGTATCAGAAACGATTCTGTCATCACCGTTAGCCACTTCAGCAGAGGTCAAAAACCGAATTTAAGAAGCATGGTAACATGTACACCCTCTTCGTAATATAAAAATCTGTCCTGATGCTGTTCATTCTAGTGCCAGGAAACTGTTCTCGAGAGCCAAGCAACATGACACCTCCCGCCAACACAAGGGTAATGTCGAGAGATGCTAAAACGGGAACCAAAGAGGAAGTTGAAAGTTAAGTCAGGTTCAGATTTTAATTTTTAAAACAACAAAATCTTCCATTCTGAAATGATACATGCGTACGTGAAGACTGAATGATGTTCAGTTGTACGTATGTGTCCTCAGATTCTTTAGAAAGGTAGAGAGTTGACACAAATTTTATGCAGCAGAATTTACTGCAACAATAGTAATTTCTCTGACCTGATTTGAAAGCATACATCTTGTTTTCTAAAATGCAAATATCTTACTCTTATTAAATTTAAAGTTACCTTACTCAAAAACTTAAAATAAGATCTGACACAAATCATAGTAGAAAAACACAATATATACTAGCCTACAAGAATTGCTGTATTCAAGGTACATCAGTTAACTTTTTTGGTCATCTCAAAGAAGCTTCCGTCCCACCAGCTGGTAGTTCTCCCCTAAGAAAAAACTGGTTCCAGCAAATCAATTGCAGCAAACTAAAGCAGATTATTAGCAACATACAGCAAAATATTGGCAAAACGCAGTCAAATCAGAGAAATGATTTATTGCTTAAAATGAAAACTAGAGGATTTATACCTTCAGATGCCCTTTTCAGTAAGTAACTGAAATTCAATGCAAACTATTTCTCAATATATGATGTATGTCACAACCCTGATTTAGTTCATGATGCAATTTTTTGCACATGCTGTTTCCACTCACATAATTCACACGACAGAACAGATTTGCTGCAGCCGCAGAAACAACTTCAGAAAGTTAAAAACAACTTACTTTTAAAGCAAAAATGCTGTATCCATACATTAGAAGTTGAACTGCACAAGTTTTATTAGGAGCTCCTGAATCTCTAGGAACAAAGATACTTTACCAGTATCTAAAACAGAGAACGGACACTTTACAGGTGCAGTTAGGAGCATTTGCTTGTACTACAGCTTTCATGGAGGAGAACCCATATCTGCATATAACACTACCTTGTAACTCAATACACCTGGCAAGTGTAGCCTGCCACCGGTTTAGAAAACTTCTCTGCAAGAGAAGCATTGACAATGACACAACCAAGTGTAGTCACCCGTGTCCCAAGACATCAGACAGCAACTGCCAGAAGTTTGAGGGACTGAAAGCACCAGATACCCTTCCTAGAAACACTTTAAATCTATTTTAGTTATGATATATGAGTACACTTAGATAGTCAAGACAAGTTGTAGACAATAAGCACTTCTGAACACAAGGCAGACCACGTTCACCTCAAGGTGAGCATCCAGGCAGGAATATGTAAACTTCAGCCCCACTGTGCAAATACCTTCACAAACATCAAACAGTCAGTTGGCAGTGGAAAAAAACCCATATATAACCACAGAAAAGTAGTAGACAGGCTTAGAACTGGGTCCAGCTGACACTACTGCAAGGAAGATGCTTTTCATACCTTTATTTTGTGCTTAACAGCTTTTTGTCTGTGTCCTTATGAGAAACAGTTGCCCCTTCTTCCCCTCTCCATACATCCACTTGGCACAGTAAGGGCTAAACCAGTCTTAAATCAGCAATACTGACAACATCCAAATCATTCCAAAATAATACTGTCCTCATAAGCAGCAACTGCAAAATGCCCGAGGTGAAAATACATTCAGTTCCAAATTTTAATTATTCAAACGCTGTACTGAAACACTCCTGTTCTCTTTTTCCTAAAGCTACCAGTTTCATTCCATTTAACTAACATGGAGAACCCACAGATCTTCCTGTTGAGGAGGAGAAACGCTCAGATTAGAAAACTTGCACATTATATTTCAGTTTGAGTTCAGAGCTCCTTTACAACTGGATTCTCAACTCAGCACACTGACGTGGAAGGAAGCATAACAGAAAAATAAGATCTTTTAATAAAACTGGTATCTGCAGTCGGTTCCTCCCAGGAATGAAACACCCAGCTTTCCAAGACAACAGCAGATATGTTCGTCTAACGTATCTTTGTGATAGAAATGAACAAAAGAAAAAGGCTTCTCTACAGATTTCCTCATACAAGACATGAAATCTTTCTGTATAGATAGTTGCTATGGTGCAGACTTAAGGGGAAAAAGAGAGGGGAGATCAGACTTCTTGTTTACAGGTTTCCAATATGCTCCACTTGATCCATCTTGAAATTGAAACCCTTTAGCTTCCTGTCTTTAGGCTGTCAGATGGTAGAGGACAAACACAGCATCAGCAACTTTACAAAGCTCCCACGTGTTCTGCACAGATCTAGAGAAAAAACATCCACGTGTATTAGACAACAGACAGAAGGGACAATGTAGTTTCAAAAAGAATAAAGGCCATACTAAATCCGGAGAGACTTACTCAAGGGAAAACGGACTTACCCTGGGAATGAAATACCAGATTATCTCTGAACACTGTCAACACTTCACCACAATGGAACACTGCATGGACCTATAAGAAGTATGCTGTTTTGACATTCTCAGGTGAAATAATGATTTTTCTGAGAATTTCTTATCCAGATTTTATCCAAACAGGTAACCCTGGCTATTTACAGACTTAAGAAGAATAAGACAAAGGCATTTAGGGTAGGATTCAACTCTTGATGAGACACCTAAACCATATAAAGACACATAAATTTCCCCTACAGTCAAAAAAAGCTGTGGAAAGATTCATCTTATCCTACAGCAGACACTTTGGGGTGTAATTCAGGTACACAGACATAGGCATCTGCTGTCAGTTTAAACATCCTGGGAGTTCCCACCTCATTTCCAGTTGCCTCTGTTGTAAACCCTGCAGGTCTCTGGTTGTATCCCTCAGCATTATGCAAATTTACCAATGCTTTAGAGACCCTAATTGGCACTAGGTTTAGGCAGGTGACCAGAGAGCTGCTCAGCTGAATTGCTATCCAGGCCCCACCAACTCTACCAACTAAGTCTTCACCAACTAAGAAGAAAGAGAGTATAGAAACTTGGTGCAGAAGTATAAAACTTAGATGTTTTTCATCAGCCATGAACAGAATGCATCCTTTGTTCTTTTGCCAACTGACAAGATAGCTACCACTTGTAGAACAGTGTTAGGCTATTCATTAATGGGGTTTTGGTGCTATGTAAGAGATTTGGTCTTTACATTCGCCTCTCTAGGGTCCCATCTTCTAAAGCAGCAGACAAATGTAATTTCTTGCCTAGATCCATTATTCACTAAAACCTTTTTGCCAAAGTCTTCTATGTAACCTACCTGCATGAACTGCCTTAAACAACTTTTCTTTAGTATGGTGCATAAAACCCACTCATACAGAACAGGCCAGTTCTCCCATTCAGTCCGTGACCAGCCTGGTTCTGCCATATATCGTGTTTTTACTGAACATGCAGGGTGGGGTAGAAGTGACTAGAGTATCCAGGATAATAACAAGGTTTAAGGACTTAATAATGCAGTCTTCCTAAAATAAGTACAAAGTTCCCTGCACAGACAGAG
Organism: Fratercula arctica; assembly: GCA_947846985.1. Lineage (NCBI taxonomy): Eukaryota > Metazoa > Chordata > Aves > Charadriiformes > Alcidae > Fratercula > Fratercula arctica. The sequence continues at coordinate 92,162,934 of CANTUZ010000003.1, read as the reverse complement.
ATGCCTTTAAAGGCCTCCAGAGGGAGATGCTGTCTAATTTTTGGGATCTGAATTGCTTCGAACATCCATCTTAGGCACCATTACTGGCCACACCAGCATCTTGCTACAGCCTGAATATTCTACTGTGTCAGGTCAGGAATACAAAATTAAAAACAAAAAAAAAGTAGGAGAGGAAACAAGACTTGTGACAGCTTTCAAATTCCATGGCAGTTTTCTTGCTCTCTTTAGACTGCAATTTATTCACCCCCAATGCTATCGTTTCCCATCACCTATTTCTCTTTCTTTACCTGCTCACCATTTGAACAAAGCGTAAAAATACTATTTTCCATATCATCACATATACACAGAAAGCTTAACTAATGCCCCAAACCACTTGCTCCCTACTGCTAGCAAACAGTATAAACTGAGACAGTAGCATCTAATCTGTATTTGTGCTACTACCAGCACCACAAGAAATTTAAAGGAAAAACAAAATAATTAACTGGAGGGTATTAGCGTAGACTTCTTTCCATTATTCTTTAGTTCTTTTATCTGCTGGCATTTGTTTCCAAGAAAAGATCGTTAATCTCCTGGCTGTTAACCCAGGAGCCCTCCTGACTGCATTCTGTCCACAGAAATCAGACCTTCACCAAGGCCAGACTTGGACAGAACAGCTACTAACTTTTAAACACTGGAGACGGTATTGTCCCATCACTGTAACATTTACAAGCACACATGGTTCTCCTTTCCCATTTAACAAGCATCTGAATGATTCCGCCAATGTAGCTATAACCCAGTTCTCACAGCCCAGGGATGAGGGACACTGTGCAAGGAAACCACCCTGCACCCAGTGCTCCTACAGCTACACTCATTACACACAGTCCACCCAGTAGTAGGAATGTTTAAGAGAGTCACAAGGTTCCCATGGAGAGAGAGCTGAGATCTTGTCTGATTTCACTCCAAATCTACTGAAAACAGAGAAAAGTTTTTGGCAAGGCAATTCTGGCAAATATTTCCAGCAGTATCCTGGCTTGCCAAATTGCATTTGGATTTTGCTAGACTTATTTACTTGTTCAGTATGCTCGGAGAAGTAGAAACATTTGTTACTGTAGAGTCTGGCTTAATTTGAAGACCTGGAACAACACTTAAAGGATGAATCAGAGACAGACTAACTTAGGAATTTGATCTATTAACCTCAGCTCACAATGGTGTTGTATCCTGAAGCGTTAGAGGTAACCCATAGCTCAGCTACTTCAGGTCTGAGTCCAGACAACTCTCGGAACTCTCAAATGACACTTTTAACCTGTTATTTTTATATAGCCAAGTTCTATTCCTTTCAAAAATACCATCTAACATAAGCTGTAAGATGGCCCTAAAGACCCTCTTTAGGAGTCAAAAGAGCACAACTAGATTTTATGACAAAATCAACATTCTTTGCTGACTGCATGGAGATAAATGCTAAAGACCCGATTTTCAGAAGACATTTAGCACACAGTCTCTCAAAAAACAAAGTTACAGCTGTTTAAGACACCTTTAGATAAAGGCTGATCCCTCCTAGACAGTTGTTCCCACCCTCCCACCCCACGGGGCTGGTCAGTGCTCTGCTTCCACCCTGTCACTGGGGCATGCAGGAATGCTTTTGATCAGACGCGTCAGAGGTACACTGGTGACATATTTCGCCTGACAGAGTCATGCTCAGCTGCTCGACTCAAAACCCAGAGTGAAAAAAAAATCAAAGTATTTCAAAGGCATTATCTGCAGTGCTTGTTTACAAGGTTTTGGCACTGTTTCTCCCATGTTTGTCCATTCCACGTTTTCAGCTTTACTAGCTTGCTTTTGCTCATTTTCCACTTCCCCCCCCCCCCTTTTTTTTTTTTTGCTGAGAAAGACATTCCTTCTTCAAGCCTCCCTCTATTCCCCTATCTGCTAACACTGCGCACTACCTTGCAATAGGCCAGCAACCTTGCGTTCCCTTTTCAGACACAGAAGCTATGTACTAGGTCATAGCCAGGGTCCAACTATCCTCAAAGCACATACTGCTAGAGAAAAGTACAAAATACCACCCAGGCTTACACAGTGTCAATTTTCTAACGCCTCACTGTTACAACGTATATTCATCCTGGAGGCACAGCATTTCATGCAATTCTTTCTTTTGCCTTTTAAAAGCACATATTGTTAAAACTCCCTCAAGCCACTATCCAATAGGCACCTACAATGAATTTTTCAGAGACAGAAAAATCAAGAATAAACATAGCCTACATTTCTGATTTCTAAATGTGTACATATATATTTTGGTTACATTCAAGAAGAACAGTACCAACTTGCTTCCTAAGAGATACAAGTAGACTGCTATATGAACCTGTTCCCATCTTCATTATACCTTTCCAATATTTAACTAGCTTGTCAAGTGACCAGGAATACCTCTGGTTTCTTCTAGACAAACCAACAACAACAACAAAAAAAAAAACACGTGAAGATAAAGAGTCAATGCCTACCTCTCTCCACCCCAGGGAAACACACCACTCAATGATAATTCTCCATTGATAATTATGGTTTTAAAATCTGTTCAACAATTTTTAATCCTTCTGATACATAGCATCCAGACTTTTTACTCTGTTAATATTTTTTTTTTCCCGTTGGGATGTTTGGGTTGCCAAACCAAATATCCTGAAACGCACCATAAAGGCTAGCCTTTTGTATAAGGCTGCTAAGATGTCTGACTTGAAAATAAAATAAAATGATGACACGGTAGATCAGTTGCATTTCCCAGCATGATTTACTGCACTTACCTACTTTGGTCCAAGTTCTTTTTCAGCACTTTGTCCAAAATTACGTCAAGCTGACAGCCTATAAGCAGTCATACACTCTACTCACCCAGTTAAACCCCAACACAAATCAGTTTCTGTCTGTAAACTGGAGTACTTTTAGATTAGCAGTCCACAGAGTTTCTCATATTAGTCCTCTCTAACTGTATAACTTGATACAGGTTATTGGCATCTTCTAGGTTATGTCATATTTTAATAGCTGCTGTTAAACATCTTCCTGGCTTGCTAAAGCGGAAAGAATGCCATCAACATTTGTATCTGACTAAAATCCAGCTTTTTAACCATATGCCTGACAAACTCACTGAGTATTTCTGTCTTTAAGCACTGCTCTATGACTTCTACCTGGTCACAGAGCACCAACATTACAGTTATTTTTGTTTCTAATAAAATCTTCCTTCCTCCAACTGTCCAGCTGTCCTCCCTCCATCCATGTCATTTTCTTACTAATTTTATACATTGCTTCATTATCTGCTAATTTATATTCATGGAATAAAAGCTGACAGACATCTATTTAGGGACTTCTGGTGGCAGGAGGAAGAGAAAGAGTATTTTTAATAGCTGTTTCCACCTCTGTTCTCAACCATTTTATCTTTGACTACCTCCCTTGATTGTGGGCTCTTCCACAAATAGTAAGATTTTTGGAAGCCATACCAAAGCACTCTGCTTTTTCTGTTCATATTTCATCTTTCACCTTGTTTTGTTCAAAAGCTTTCTACCTTTTGAATTTCCTCCTTTGAGAGTAAAGGATGGTATTCATCTGACCACGTGTGGACTTCTAAAAGCCAAGATACCCACACCTGAGCTAGTTATCCTAGACTGACTTTGAAGATAAAGGAGAGAAATAAGCACGACAACTGGGGACAAGTCATATCATTCCTGAATACGTATCTAAAATAAATCATATAAATTGCCTCATAAAAGGGCCTCCCCTTCTTCATGAAGGTAAGCTTAAAACAGCCCTGCTTGGACATGGTCCCCCACAACATCCTTCTCTCTAAATTGGAGAGGTATGGATTCGATGGATGGACTGTCCAGTGGATAAGGAATTGGTTGGATGGTTGCATCCAGAGGGTAGTGATCAACATCTCAATGTCCAGATGGAGACTGGTGACAAGTGGTGTCACTCAGTGGTCCGTATTGGCACCAGTACTCTTTAATATCTTCATCAATGACATAGACAGTGGGACCAAGTGCACTCTCAGCAAGTTTGTGGATGACACCAAGCTGAATGGTGCAGCTGACACGCCTGAGGGATGGGATGCCATTCAGAGGGACGTGGACAAGCTTGAGAAGTGGGCCTGTGTGAACCTCATCAGGTTTAACAAGGCCAAATGCAGGGTCCCGCACCTGGGTCAGAGCAACACCCGGTCTCAATACAGGCTGGGGGATGAAGAGATCAAGAGGAGCTCTGCCAAGAAGGACTTGAGGGTACTGGTGGATGAGAAGCATGGTGGTGACATGAGCCAGCAATGTGCACTCACAGCCCAGAAAGCCAACCAAATCCTGGGCTGCATCAAAGGAAGTGTGGCCAGCAGGTTAAGGGAGGTGATGCTGCCCCTCTACTCTGCTCTCGTGAGACCCCACCTGGAGTACTGCATCCAGCTCTGGAGCCCTCAGCACAGGAAAGACATCGACCTGTTGAAATGGGTCCAGAGGGATGGAGCACCTCTCCTGTGAGGAAAGGCTGACAGAGTTGGAGTTCTTCAGCTGGAGAAGAGAAGGCTCCAGGGACACCTTATTGCAGCCTGTCAGTACCTAAAGGGGATTTATAAGAAAGATGGCAACAAACTTTTTAGTAGGGCCTGTAGCAACAGGACAAGGGGTAATGGTTTTAAAATTAAAAGAGGGTAGATTCAGACTAGATACAGGGAAGAAATTTTTTTCCAATGATGGTGGTAAAACACTGCCACAGGTTGCCCAGAGAGATGGTAGATGCCCCATCTCTGGAAATATTCAAGGTCAGGTTGGACAGGGCTTTGGACAACCTGATCTAGTTGAAGATGTCCCTGATCATTTCAGGGACATTGGACTAGATGATCTTTAATAGTCCCTTCCAACCCATACTATTCTATGATTCTACGATATTTAACTACACCACAGCTGTAGTAAGTTCAGAAAAGCAAATCCTTTCCATAGGTATTTCTTAGCAACTTTCATGAACAATTAGATCCTCACAGAGTATTTAAAAGTAATGATAACAATAAAAAGCCACTGTTGGACAGAGAAATTGCATTTCTAGTGGTTTTCCACATTAAGACACCACTGTATTTGCTTTCAGTATGCAATTCCTATTTTTTCTCTTTGTAAAAAAGCTTAATTGCTCAAGTTACCATTTTTGAGGTACTTAACTGACTCAGATACACCCATATTTCTGTCACCTGCCAAATGGCTTCTATACCATTTCCAGAGCCACCTTTGGTCAAAGAGCGGTACATCTGCAGCGTCTCAGCCCTGCGCCTCATCTAACAAGCTCTGCAGAGCAGTTTTATACCTTTGCCATTGCTTTATACCCTTTTCCCCACTACTCCTAGTTGAGTTTTGCCCTGTAAGTCTAGGGCCTATGCTATTTTCTTTCCCCTCACTGCTTCGCATGCATTACTTAGAAGCTCCACTTATGGCTTGAAGGACATCGCTATTCATACATGCCGTGGTTTGGGCCGGACTGGCCACTGAAACAAATGACAGACACTCTCCCACAATAGGGGATACCAAAACCCCTCATAGCAGGTACTGTTTTCAAGGAGATACATTTACAACAGTACTTACTGTCTCAAACAGGCTTTCCATTATTTCACCACTGTTTAGTTTAAGCTGTTAAAAACCCCTCCATATGTTTCGAAAACATTTCAGGATGTTGATGACAAGCATTTATAGCTATAGAATTAATCATTGCTACGAATTCTAGACTTGCACCAGATATGTGGAAAGGCTTTAAGGTTACATAGCTTTCAACAATCAAAACAGGGTAACATGGCTCATTCTAGCCTCCATATGCTAAATTGCTGACACACTAATAAGATCCTTACTCTAAAGCAACAGCAGCATTTGTCCTTAATGTAAATGGACTAAATATTCAGTTGCTTTATTTTTTTTTTTTTTAAAACCAGTAATTTTAGAGCAAGAGCTTCAGATGAGCATATATTCCATGGAATAATGTTGTAAATAAAACACAGCTAGAGTGCTTGAAACTAATTGTATTAAGAAATTACAGAACACAAGGCTGGTTTACTCTGCTCAGCACGCACAGCTAGGCAACGGGTGGAAAAAACTGAGCCATTTGCACAGCCTCCTTTGCCTCTTTCTTCCCTTCTTCATACCATATTATCTCTGGCTTTGCCGATATGTGTTTGTGTGTATGTATACATATGTACACACACAAAAAAAAATACACAGCAGAGTATATTAGCCCTGTATCGTAGAATTTCTTAATACAATTAGTTTCAAGCATATATAAAGATATATATATGGGAACGTAAAGGATATACACATTTCTATGCAGAATGGTGAAAATCTGCACAGGATAAAGCAGACAGAAATGGCAACGCATGTCATAAACACAGCTATCAACTCTGCAAAATCAACACTGCAGTAAGAAAATATTAATCCTACTCTCAAAGTATACAGAAGGTGATGAGGGCAAGGGAAAAAAGTACTATAAACATTATTGTAAGAAGATCTCTTAACAGCCTATGGCCTTCAGAAGAGTGCACAAACTCTTCCCAAAGCTTTTACTACAAAGTAGACAGAAAGGTTGTTGACTTTTATTTCTGAAATTGAGCAAAAAAGTTTGAAAAGTTTGAAAAAGATAGAAAAAGTTCAAGCTAATAATGGAGAATGGCATTACAGGACAACTGGATGTGGGAGTTAATACATGTATAAACTGTGATGGCCTTGAAGACAAAAGCAAAAAGTTGCATCTAATGAATAAAGGTGAGTCAGGGGAGGAGGGCAAAGAGATGAGTGATCTGGTGAAAGCAAAGAGACAAGAGATCTCTGCACAGCATCCTTGAGCACTAAAAGCAAATCCCCTGCCCTTACACACGGTAAGAAGAAAAAAAAAAAGAGAGAAGAGAAAAAATAAAGAGAAGTACAATGAAGAGGACAGAACCACTCAGAACTCCTCCAGGCAGATGCTGAAAGACCAGCTATTGACTGAAATACACCTGGATGCCCAGAAGACACCGTGGAAAAAAATCTCTGAGCAATATCCCTCTTTTCCACTGATATTCTTGCTTCACTAGAGGCAGAAGCTCTGGAGTTAATTTTCTATACTCTGCATTATCAAAGGAGGTATGTATTCAATCAAAGGGCATACAAGGGAGGGGGGAAGAAAAAGAATCTTCCGCAACATAAGAGAGAAAGTTACTGAAAATATCTCCAATTTACTCACAAGAAAAATCAAGCGCCAGTGACAGGAAGGCTGAATCGGAGCAAAATGCTGGCTATCCATATTAAATCAAGCGAAGTATTGTTAAATAAAAGAAGCTACGTTTACATCCACAGCTAAAAAGATGCCTCAAGCCATCATCTGGAAAAACACTATGTCACTGCAAGGCACGTGGCTTCCTTCTCATATCCTTTGTTCGTTTGTTTGTTTCATAATAACTGTTTGAAGCTTTAGGAAAAAAAAAAACAGATGGCCTGTATATAGCAGTACAAAAAAAAAGGGGGGGTGGGGTGGAGGGATTTCATGCATCTTGGCCTATAAATTACTGCTTTAAGGAAAAAGAGTTATGTGCCAAATTCAACTCAAGAGAGTCATCCTTCCCAATTCAGATTTGTTGTAGAGATACAGGATCAGTTCATCTTCTTTTACTGTGTTTTTAAACAGAACAATCACGTTGTATAATGCCTATTTCACATATCATTAACAGAGAAAACTCCCCAAGAAGCATGGCTATTTAATACTGTCACTTTTCAAGCAAAGAGTTAAAGCACATATCTGAACAATTTATGGTTTTGAGTGTGGCTTGAGTAGGAACAGCAGCTCAGTACTGAAAGCTTTCCATTCATATCATCGACTGTATTCTCTTCATAACAAGTGCATATGTAGGCAGATGGATTGTGCCTTTTCCAACAGCTGCCCCAGCATTTTAAAGATGATTTCCGTAAACAGCATGCACGGGTAAGTAGCACGGGTCGACTTTCCCCTTTTCCTTCCCTTCTTCCTGGCCGGCAGACAGAACTTCTTCAGAGTCAAAACCAGGTCCCCTCAGACGAGGGCAGCTCTTCCCTTTCAAACAGGGACAGGGAGGGAAGCAGCTTTTTTAAGAATACATCCATTAAATTCACTGGGGGGGGGTGAAGAGGAAAGCCAGGGCCCGAAAGCAAGACCCTGCCTTCCAACGGAGACAGTGACCTCAACAAGTACCATGTACACCAACATACACCAGTGTTTAGGGTAACACAAAGCCAGCAGCCAGCTTCCACCGCAGACAGGAATTAAGGACCACTGCTCTAACATTCTCCTCAAGTTTAGCCCTAGCAGGTTTTAAGAGGCAGCTGGCAGAAGAGTGGGTTACATGTCTGAAGCTGTTTTTCTGGAAGAAAACTCCTCGTGTGGATATAGTGAGATTAGAGGCTGCAGCAAACAGTCCCAACATACTACTGCGCTTTCCAAGAGGAAACACACTGAACTTTGAGACAGTACGTAATTCAGGAAGAAGAGTAATAGAATGGGCATTGAAAGAATTTCCTGCCAAAGCACAAATATTATCGATATGCAAATCTTCACAGGAGGTACTTAATGCTTTTGATATTAAGTACTCTGCCTATGCAAGTTCTCGCCTATTGCTCAATCCTCTTCTTCAAACATATAGCGAAGCTTTCCAGATGATGAGACTATATCAAGAATCCTCTGCTTAGATAGCGTTTCTCAAGTGCATCCAACTTCCATGAATTTCATTACAAGGTCACAGGAAATTCTCTGGGTTGTCAATAAAGCCACTTTTAAGCCCAGAAAGGCTGCAAAAGCACTCGCCTAAAAGCTTCTTATTTGTTGAACCACATCTCTTATTGTACTGCTTTGTCAACAGTAATACCCACCCCTGTCATTCACAAATATAATCTGACTGTTTTCAGTAATTTCCATTTCCTTTTTTGCTGCAGATTCTCACAGAAAATTCAGCTACTTCTACAATGAATGTAAGCCCTGCCTCTGACATCTGCCTTGGCCCTGAACTCAGCCAGTATATTGCTAAATTTGCAGTACTTGTAAATCAAATGTTGTGTTCATATTGGCTCTCCTTCCTCTGAGTTCACTACAAGCTTTTCAGAGTTTCTTAAATTTACAAGAAAAGGTTTTTGTAAATCTCTGCCCGTTTCACCTGCTCCCTCAGTTGTACTTACAGAAAAAAAAGATCAACCTGAAAGCACAGCTTCATCAGTGTCTGTCCTAACTTCACATCCACGTACCATCCAGCCAAACCATCATCTTTCAAGATATTTAAAGCCAGACAAGTAACTGGCTAAGAACATGTGTCTTCTGTCCTCCTCCATTTTAATTAAGCAAACAACTCAAAGCCACCTACACAAACAGTTACTCCTAAACCCATCCCTCTGCCCCCCTGGTTTTCCTCTCACTCTTCCTGTTTGTCCCCTGCCCACGTCACCTGGATTCCACTTTGATGCCACTGGTCTTGAATTAGATTGTAATCCCTTGTTGGGAGGGTTCATAGCTTACTACAGACGGTGAAACATGCAAGATGATCTACTGTGCTAATCCTAACAGGAGGCTTCAAGCACTACTGAAATACAATATAATCTGAATCTATGGCAAGTGTACAAATCTACACTGAAAGCCCTTTGCAAAGCATGGATTACTGAAGTTTCCTCAAATATAGAGCACGCTTTCTTCACATGGCAGATACCGCTTTAGCTACCCACATGTCAATAAAATAAGGTCTCTGACCAGGACATTAGCTCCTTTAAAAAAAAAAGAAAGTCAGAAACTCCAGGGAGTCTTAGGTTATCGGTATCTGAAGCGAAATGCAAAGGGACAGATTAATGTTTAGATTATGCCCCCTCGTACTTTTATATGAACATGCATACATATTTGAGAAACAAGGATCCTGATGACAAGAAAAAACAAGTTAACAACAAAACTCTCTTTACCAAAGGTGCAGATATTTAACATACATACCAACAAGATGCATATCTTCTCTCAAGAGTGAATACGCTAGTGCTTTCTGTATCAACTTCAATCAGTTATGTGCTACAACCTCACTGCTCTTTTTCTGGTATGATAGCAATCATCGTTAAATACCGTCTCAATCACATAAACGGTTCTCTATGTCCTGGGGTCATATTTAAGCACAGGGGTCCACCCACACATAAAAATAGTTGGCAGGACTGGAGCCTTGCCATTGTCTCAACTGACTTCTAGAAAAGTATGAATCAGCTTTCAGCAGTTTCCTCCTCTTTTTGTGAAAGGGAGGAGGGAAGGAGAATGAAAGGGAAGGGAGAAGGGGGAGGATCGCTGAACCTCAAACAGCTGAGATGCCGCGATACGTCAGAGGTGAACCCAGTTGCACGAAATCTCCCTGACCTCCCTCGCATTTTACAGCGTTGGGCCTCTTCCAGGAAAAATTATTTTATAATTTTTTTTCCATGGTTGCTATAATTGGTGCATTTTGAGTTTCCAGAACTCCTGTAAGCGATTGCTTCCTACAAGGCCTAGGATTTCAAACTCTAAATGAACCTTTGCAGAGATGCTAAACATGCGTAATGATCTTGTAAAAACTTCAGCACAGTTTAGAAATGAAGCCAAGCAACCTGCACAGTCAAGCAAACTGCATGGAAACTCACCTCTAAAACCTCAGAATTGAGTTTGCAATTAAAAATATAACCTAATTGATTCCATTTTTGCTTTTTTTCCCCCTACCAGAGACTGGATGACTTATAGATATTCAGACACAGACATCACAAGAAAGACTAAGCAGTACATAGAAAAGTTTGGCCTAAATTCATATGTCTGTGATAAACCAAATAGAATAGAAGTTTTAAACAGACAACTATGCTTTAGGTGTCAAACATTTCTTGACGTCTGTGGCAGTTGGCAGCTGCAAACATCCGACTGAAAGCCCCATCTGCTGCTTCACAGCTTCCAGTCGAGGATGTTTACAGTCGCTCACTGTCAACAGCAATACACATTCCTCAGCTGTTTACTTTATATTATTAACATGCAGAGGCCTCCGCGCAGGTTAGTTAAGATCGCTGCAACTTCTGTTGCTGCCCACAGATGTACACAGGAATGTTTTCAGAAGTATTTACAAATGAAATAAAGTACCACTTCCAGAAGAACATTTGCAAACAGCCAGGCGTATTTTCTGTTCAAGCATTACACTTCTAGAATTATGTTGCCTATTTTACATCCAGTAAAAATAAAGATGTACGAAAAGAGCAACTTGCTCCCACTATTGCATTTGTTTTGTTCTCCAAGAGACCAGAGCAATCCTGTCACGTTCATTACAAAAAATGCACCACTCCACAACTAAATTCGCTTATCAGCACAGTGACTAAAGATAGCAACTGGCACGAAAGTAGAACCAAACCCTTTCTAAGGCTATTTCACTACACTGTCTGGGATGTCTTCCTTCCCCACAGAAAAGTGAATGCGAGGGAATTACGTGATGTTAGAAGTTAGTTTATGCAACATTTGCTTCCAAATAAAACCATGGAAAAAAAACCACCCAACCCACAGGGGACTGTGGGGAAGAGGGAGGAAGTTCCGTAGCAAGCTCTGCAAAGGCTTCAATAAAGTTCAAACCTGTTAGAAGATTTCTACAAATTAGCTGAGCTAACCAGTTGCTGCTACACTTCACATAGTTGGCAGAATGGCATTTCTCACCAAATGAAAAAACCAAAAAGATCTGGCATAATATTGTCCCAGTTGTACAGTTCTGCTGTTTGTTTTTCATTCTATCTCCCGTTTCCTTATTAAGTTAATGATGGGGAAAATTAAAGATTAATCACTCAACTATTTTTCTGAAGTCATATGAAACCGCAGCAGGCAAGCAGAGTGATTATATCACTCTAATTAGAAGGTGTTTTTTCCTTGAAACTTTCTTACCCCTAAATGAAATTACCGCACTGTAAACCGAGTAGGTTATGAAAAGACCATAGCTGGAACGCAGAAGCCTGCGGCGTATTTACTCAAACTGATAAGTGTGAAGGATCTCTATAAATCACTTTCAAAACTCAGGGTTATATTTTCTATACTAAGGTTGAGAAAACTAATCTTTCAGGCAGCAGGTGAAAACAAGCAGAATTATGTTGGGGCCTTTCCCTTTATTCAATACCAACTTTGAGCTATTAAAGCTTCCTAGGGAACCACATTTTCTCAATGGGTCGAGTCACTAAGGAAACAAAGCAAACTTTATCAGTGCTGCACAACTCTACATTCCAGGAATTCCTAGCACTTGGCATCTATATACCACGCCAGAGCCACGGGACCCACTCGACCTCTCCTTAGCAGAGCCACCATGACAAGCTATGAAACTCTCACTAAGGTGCCCAACTTCACAAAGTTGCCAATACCAGGAGGCACTGACATCCTTGCGTGAGGTCGGCCGCAGCACAGGAGGGTAAGAAAGTATGTTTCCTATAACAATACTTTGGAAAAAAAGAAAAAAAAAAACCAAAAAAAGAGTTCCTCTTCTGGCAACTTCCATCTTGCTTATCACAAGTCAGCTAAGAATACCACAGTCACCTTGCAAAACTACATGGACTGTTAAAAAAAAACCAACACAACATAAAATGTTGCTTAGATGCAAATCACTGATGGCAGAATTAAGAGATCCCAGCTTAATTACACCTAGTCATGAAACAGAGATGAGCCTTTCATTTGTAAATGTACCAGCCTAATATCTACAATTTAAGGGGGAAAAAGTAGGGAGACTATACAATCCTGCTACTTTGAATTAATTAGATGAAGGACATTATGTCAGCAACAATGTACAATTCCACTCCATGTATGGCTTCCTTTCCGCCTTTAGAAGACATCAAAGAGATTATATCTGTATGAAAGTCAAGGCAAGGTCAACCTAAAACTGTGAGACATTTTATCACACAGTATGGATTGTTAGGCAAGAGAATGCAATAAGTTATCTTTACTGCTCTGTTTTTTAATTTGTACAGTATTCTTATAGAGGTGTTCAGGCAGCAAGTGTCCAAAACTCAAATATCAATCAACACGGCTTAATACATGCTCATCTTGATATGATTTTGAACAAATAACGGTAAGAAAAACGGAACAACATTCCAACTTTTCAGCATCTTCATGAACTTACAGCTCATGTCACAGAAGGAGAAAGAGGCAAACTGGTGGCACTTAAGCACTGTTCAGTTGAAAAAAATTCAACTGTTTTTCCTCTCACTCTCCTGAAATTTCCAAGCCAGATGAATGGATTATTGGTGATAAAGAAAAAAAAAAAAAAAAACAACACAAAAAGCACAAACAAAAAAAAAGGCAACTAAACCAAAATTTTCCAAGCACTGCTAGAACTCAAAAATAGGGCCTCTATATTTTCCATCACCTCCCATACAGATGAGCTGATATGTAAACTCAGACAGGTAAATTAGTTTTTAATCATATTAGAATAACACTGGAATACCAACAGATAAAAATGCAAATTCAAAACTGCATAGAACTTGAAAAAAAACTTAACTTGTGGCAATTGTTTCCTAACTTGCTTTGTAGTATACATTTTCAAATTCACTTGTCAAAAACCTTAAGATCATCATTAAATATGGGAAAAAAAAATATTCCTCCTCTTCCTGTCACTGACAACACAGAAAGATTAAGCACATATTACTTATATGAACTCAAGTTCACAGCTGTTATGATACAGCATGAGTATCTCCAACTGTTGCCGATGAATTCGATTTCCCAACTGCATTTGAACTCGCTCTAAAATGCCTGAAAAAGCAGGCTCCCCCTGCGCCGAGCAGGCAGTTGCAGACAAGCAGTTGCAATTACACACCAAATGAGATACAGAACATCCAGATGTTTGGAAATGCGATGTCAAAACTATTGGTAAAAGTATGAACAACCGGTAGTTCATTTTCTTGAGCCTCCTCCCGAGAGTCTCTCCCCAGTGCCTGATCATTGGGGATTTTAATCAGTTTTTAATCCATCTAGGTGAAGAGATACTACGGTGCACCTCAGTAGAAATATATCTGGAGAAAAAACAAGAACTTACTTCTTGGATATCAGCTGATCCTGCTTAAGTTCCCTTCATGCAAGATACCCACACCTCCAGGGAGAATTGCATTCTTCGGCTGCTGAAGACTGCTCCTCAGATTTCCAGGAATCTGTATCACACACATGAACAGAAGTTGTTGTAATTCCATAAATTCAGTAGTTCAGATCATATAGTTCTCATTATTAGGACTGTCTGGAAGAAGTCAGATAGCTTTTAACAGCCATTATTAAAATCGTGTCCTTTTCTGGTATAGTCATTTAAAACTTTGAATGTGTTTAAAGTGACACATTACTCCTGAATGCAGCTGTCTCTCAATTAGAGGAGATAAAGGTTAACTGCTAAGGTAGCATAAGTATTCAGAACCTATAACGAAGTAGTTAAATTTCCCCACCAGAGACAGGCATAATGACTTCTCATTTATTATCTTTAAAGAAACGTACAGATTACACAACCAAAACCAACCATACAATAACTCTGAAATTGAGCATCACTTCAGAAAAGCAAAATCCCCAGAATCCTCCCAGTTAAGCCTTTAAGACAGAGAAGGAATTTATTCACGCAATCATTCTGGAGGAAAAGGGACATAGAGAACCCCTTTGTAGATGTACGGATGGACAGACATGCAAGATAGAACCAGATTATTAGGAAAAAAAAAAACAAAGACATAGAGATTGAAAAGAGTAGAGCATGGAAAGAACACAATAAGGGGAACTAAAGTAAACCAATCTGTAGGAGAAGAATACACGACAGCTCTAAAATCTCAGTTATGAGCACATAACAAAAGCAAAAGAAATGCAATAAGTAGGGCTTATTAACTGAAAAGTATATATGCAAAATATATTATTTAACAACTTGCACTCCTGACACATTTTGAAGATACTTAAACCAGTTCTGTATGTGAACATGAAATGAGGATGTCTTTGATAAACACATCTTCTCTGTCAACCAGCCAGCATCAGCAACAAGTGAAGGCAACAGGGGGATATCAGCGCTGTTTATACTGTGCTATAGAATCGGCAAACAACAGGGTGGTGTTTACTACTCTATGTTTCAGTGTCACTGTGAAGTCCACAAACCTTAAGGACTGGCCAGAAAGGCAGCTGCAGTAGACTCAACCATCCTTTCGTATCAGCTGGTAGAAGCAGGTGACGCCCAGGTGGTTCAGAGCATTACTGTACTCGTTGGCAGAGCCAAGCACTGTGCCAGTTGCTGTTCCACTGTGGAGTGGAACAGGTGACAGGCCTGAAGCCCTGCATAGAATAGCTTGGGTTAGAAGGGACCTTTAAAGTTCATCTAATTCCAACCCCGCTGCCATGGGCAGGGACACCTCCCACTAGACCAGGTTGCTCAAAGCCCCATCCAGCCTGGCCTTGAACACCTGCAGGGATGGGGCATCCACAACTTCTCTGGGCAGCCTGTTCCAGTGCCTCACCACCTTCACAGTAAGGAATTTCTTCCTAATATCTAATGTAAGTCTCCCCTCTTTCACAGTTTAAAACCGTTACCCCTCATCCTATCACTACACTCCCTGATAAAGAGTCCCTCCCCATCTCTCCTGTAGGCCCTCTTTAGGTACCAGAAGGCCGCTATAACGTGTCCCTGGAGGCTTCTCTTCTCCAGGCTGAATAACCCCAACTCTCCCAGCCTGTCTTCATAAATATGCATCATTGTGTCAGTTCTCAATGCAGAATGCTTAAGTCGGTGGTTTTCCATTTCAGATAAATGCAAAGACCACATACTGGGTCAACACAAGATAGAGATTGTATATTGGACAAGAAAACAGCCCCAAATGGCAATAACTCCTTCTCGTGGTTATTTGGGAGAAGCATTTCTCAAGAGAGCATAACATGCCAGAACCCAAGCTTAGCAAAGAACATTTACTTGGCTTTAACAGGGTGAATAGGCTACCTATAGTACACAACTTAGCCTCATTCTCTGTATTCAAAGGGAAGGCGATGTACAGCCGCAGTGAGAACAAGCCTCTGGCACAGGGGACATGCTACAGGCAGCGGGTGATCCATGTCCGAGATCCCTGCACATAGAAGTGAACATATGTTTGGGCTGGCCAGAACCATCTTCAAACACAAAACTCTGCCCAAACACCCTCCAAGAATTTCTAGGACACTTTTGTCCTGTATTTTGCAAACTGTTCCGGAACTCACATTTCTTATGTCCTTTATTCAGGACACCTAATTTTCTCTGAAGTTATATCTCCGAGGAATGTATTTTATACCACAATGTACTCTTGAAGAAAGGCAGGGACTTGAAGTCTGATCCTTGTGTTGGTTCAGCGATGCACACCTCACATGCTACAAGTTTACCTGCATATTTCTCATTTCATGGTCAGGTAAATCAACGCAGGAATCAGTTGCGTTTGCCCATAGCCAGGATACTGCACCCATCCCAACTCCCTTGCAAATACAGGGAAGGCCATTTTTCTCTTCCCATCACTCTTTCTCTTGTACAGAGCTCAAACACACAACTGGGACATAAAGACTCTCAGAACAATTAGCACAATCATAATGCTTGTCCTTCATCTCCAGTAGACCAAAAAAACCCACAGCCTCTTACCACAAGACTATTTTTACTTAGTGTGCTCCACAATGAACTACACAAGCCCCAGACACTGCAGAAGAGTCTGCAAGGCTTCAGCTTACACTTTTTTTACCTAGGAGGTTGTGCAATGCATTGATTACTCTTGTCCCAAAGGTACTTGAACATTACCAGAAATTAGTGCTAGATCCAAGAGAACTGCTGGGTGCTATGTTAAACAACACATCCACTAAAAGTGTGCAGAAAGCAACTTTGTTAACAACACCATGTGCTAAAGTCATTTAGAAAATGCTTCTTTCTTCATAGCACTATGGACGTAAAACCTTAACAGCAACATTTGAAGAACAAAACTAGAGTTCACGTGCAGCAAACGCATTAACCTTTGCACGCATACAGACCAGGGCAATGCGCCTACTCAAGTCCCCTTCTTCACTTATTTCCAACAGCCTCCCCTTTCCCTGGGTATGACCAGGCTTATGGCATGAGGGAACAGAACGATGCTGAACATCAGCCCCAAGGTAGAGACTTGCTTGTTCCCACAGTTTGTAATTAAATACTCTGACCTATTGGATAAAATGCTGACATCATACTGACACGGCCATGAACCTGAATCCTGTTAATATTACACTTCCAAATTTCTCTTAACCTGTATTCTCATCAGCATGAAAAGGTCTTTCCTCACAGCTTTCCAGAAGCAGAAGCTAAAAGAGACTAATACGCACAAGGAAAAAACATCCACTGAGTTAGAGAGACAAACAATTCAGTCCTACGGAGGCTGACCACCTAAGGAAGGGGAGAGGGCTTACCAGCATAAATGTCCTAGTCAAGCCACTGTGGAAGCACCAAACTGCTCAAGAAACACAGATGTCAACACTGACACCCCAAAGGGCGCACACACTAGAAAGTCCTGTGAGAGGAAAAAATGGAGTGAGCCCCATTTTGGAACAGATAAAACACAGCCTCATGCAAGAGATCAGAGACAGGTAGGAAGAGGGCACAAAGAGAGAAAAAACCCTTCAGGCACTGGGAACTTAAAAGTATCATCCTTCACCACCTTCACCCCAAAATTTCCAGTATAAGTCACAAATAGTTACTCTAAGTGCCACCCACACACAGCCTTCTACAGATGCAAACAAGTGGTGTAACTGGGTTACACTCCTGATCAGCAGAAGTAATTGCCCAGAAGTTACAGAAAAGGAACAGAAAAGGGGACAAGAGGACACCTATCAAGGTTTCCTATCCAAAAAACTTTTCTGATGTTTATTAGCGGAGAAAATCCCCAGTGCATAAATACAGCTTTTATAGTCAGCTAAAAATTAGAGCTATTAGAACGTATCTTGACAGCTCCAAGAACAGCTCTCGGTTGCTAGACTCATAGAAAGTTTATAATCAACTTGCCACAAAAGCTTTAATTCTGAACACCTGTCATTGAAGAAAAACACTGGAGCAAGACCAGAATTTATTTTTCAAATGGATTAATAACTAATCCCCTTGGATTATGTCAAGCACGTCACATTAGGATGGCTTGGGCTCACCTTGACCGGCGAGTATGTTAAAATGCAACTAAACCCGTCTACATGTGCACTCCAACTCGTGCTTCTTTTAAATTTCAAATGGTTACACAGGAAAGGCATCTGTTGGACTAATGCTGATCAAGATTACGCTATTGTCCTGTTTTATTCAGCATGAAGTGTTACAGGCAAATATAGTCTTAGAGAATAATGTATAACTTCTTTTCTACACACCTGAATTTAAAAGAGAAGGAGGAACTTTTCTTTGCAAAAACGTACTTGGCTATAGTTGGTTTTGTTATTATAAAAAGTACATTTATGCAGTACAAGTTCTTGGTGCAAAGGGTTATATATGCAAACAGTCGGATTAACAAACCAGAGCTGAGAATGAGCTTTTCCTGTTTCTGTTAATTTATGGCCCGATGTTACATTCCTTTCATGCAATGCCATAATCTTCAGTGAATGACTTCACATTATCCTCCTCAGAGTAATCTAGGAATGCAGATACGCAGAACATCAACCACCACCTTCGTAAGACTCTCCCTCTTAACCCTCAAGGGTTTAGGTGGCTGATAGAGTTTTAGATATGAATAAAACTTTAAACATCCATGATCAGCTGCTACTACCCTTTAAGTACACCACTTTCTGCCAGTGGGTACATGTACCAACACTGAAACCAGTACCATACCTCCAACAGTCCAAACCTCCATATGGTTCACAAACCCTCTGCTCACCCTGTCACACCTCAACTGCTGAAACACAGGATTGTGCTTTTCGAAGTGCAACTTCCAGATCTGTCCCTTAGCTCAGGAGTTTCAGAATGGAGTGGCTGCACCAAAAACCTTTTTGTACAATACAAACAATAGGACAAGAAGCGTTCAGGTTTAAATACCCCCTCAGTCTGTCTCGGGTCACAAACCAAAACTTGGCTTTTACTACCCAAGTTGAATGCCTACATCCTTGTGGTGATGCCATCCATGCTTTCTCCAGCAATTTCAACAGGAGAGGCTCAGTCCAGGAGCTCCTGCCACCCAGGAGAGCAACACATTCAAATCACTCCTCCAAATCAGCAAGATGACCTAAAAAAGAGCCTTTGGAAAAGAGGACCTTGCTCAGACAACTCATTCCAGGACAGTGTTCGCAACTGCAAATAATACGAATGGATCAACACCTTCACCCAGCTAGACCCAAGACCTAAGCCTGTATAAAAGCTGACCTGCATGGCAGATCGCTCTCCACAAGTCCCACCGGTCAGCTGAGGCACTCTGCTCCTTTCCTCTGAGGTGACCGGAGGACACCTTGCACGGCCTTTCCCAGCAGGTCATACAGACGGAGCAAGCGCCAACTGCTACTGGGCATCAGAGCAGCTGCAGGTCAGGCGTCTGCATGCACCTTAAGCTACCTTGGGTTTTGTGCCTCCTCCTTCTATCAATTGTACAGAAAGTATAGACACGCTCTTGGCATATTTATCTTTGCTCAGCTTTCTAAAGATTCAGTGAAATGAATCACATGCAGCACTTTTATCCATTGTACTAAAATAAACAAAACTCAACCACAGGATCTCTTTTTAGTATTCAAAGCATTTGCACGTTGGTGGAGGCAGCCCCCTTGAAAACACTCCCCCAGATGACCCACACCCCCCCCCCAGGGTTTAACAGCTCCCAACTCCATGGAGTACCAGGGCAGTTACTTGGCTGCAAACGCAGCTTGAACATCACATCTGACTTCACGGTTAAGGCAGCGGATTCCAGCTACAAAAGCAGCATTGAGAAAACAGCTTAGAAAAGTACAGCAGCACTGTCAGGGCTCTAACTTTATAAGTAGATTTATAACTAAGAGTAAGAACTAATAATTAGTTTTCAATGGTAACAGTAAAGAGCTAATGATCTATTAGGAATCACAGACGTTGCATTTAACACTTAGTATTTCCCTCACTTCACATGAGGAAACAGACAGACTTATAAATTCGACATAGGACACACGAGGTCTCAACACACGAGAAATATCGCAAGAGATATCAAGCTCACCAGGAAACCTATCCTTCAGAAAGTGAACATAACAGAAATTAATCTTTACCCAGATCTTTCGACAGCAACCTCATATGTAGCACTTCCAACCTTAGTACCTGTATGCATTTTGGTTACAACAAAGCGATGGACAACAGCCATAAACAGGTAGCACGTGCTCTAACGTGGGTGTGTTAGCTTTGACTTTTAATAGCCAAGGGTTTTTTTTTGGAAGAGGACTGTTATCTTCTGCAACCAACCTATTTAAACTCAGGCTTCTCCATCCAAATAGATGGACTTTAGAAGAGCTTAAAAGAAAAAAGTGACTCGCAGCAGACAACAGATGTAACCTTCAAGGTTACCTTGCCCTACGTGCGGCCTCAGGAAGGAGAAAAACACAGTTTCAGCAAAGGAATTTCTTGCCTGGCTGGAGGCCACACCCGCCACAACAACCCATGGCAGGAAAGCATTTGGATTCACAACTCTACCCCTAGCACCCAGCCGGAGGCGAAGAAAACTTTCTCATTTTCCGAGAAGAAAAGAAACTCTTGCTCAATAAGTAGCAATTATGCTGCAGAATTTATATGCTGAGCACGGCTGAATGTACGAACACCAGATCAGTCAACCATAGCTTTAGCGCTTTGAGTATGATTAACAGAATGAACTTTCAAAGGTCAATTAAATGTCAACACATTTTAAAGAGATATTCTTCTTAAGTTGGGCCGACGTGTAACAGTACCTTCCAAAGCTGCTGTGCCACTTTCACCTTAAAATTCTACCTATCCTATACTCACATGTACAGATACAAAGATGATAACTAATTAACCTTTGATAGAAAATAAGGGCTATTTACGCTCCTGGCTTCCTGTCGCTAAGTTGTCTTTTATTACTTGTGTCTAACCAAGTAGACGGAGACACTCTTCTCCATCTCCCCAAAATTTCATTTCAACTGTTCAGGGTGAGAGCGAAGGGAGAAGAAAAGGAGCAAGAACAGTTTGAAAGTCTAATAATTTACTACATGAAAATGAGAAGCGGCTTTTGATATGCAATTGAGCCGCCTGGATGTAAAACCGGGAGAGGAAGGCTGGCGGGGGGGCGGGGGGGGGGAGCTGTAGCAGAATTAATTATGAACACATTAATCATCATTTTAGTCAGACCGGCATATATCTTTTCACTCCTGAACATCTCTGGAAAAACAAATTTCAGGTGACCTGCTCAAGACATCTTAAAACTGACACTGAAAAGCTGAACACTCGGCACAGAGTGGTTTAAATCACCTCTAAAACTGGATGCTCAAATCATTACTTAGTTTAAAAACAAAAAGGCCCCCACCTCAGTAAGATGCGAAAGGATGGAAATCCTGACCAAGGCCTCACGACATGACTCTAAATCATTTTGACGCGAGCGGTATTTATTCAAGAGCGGAGCTAAAACATAATTTGAGGGCAGGGAGAGCCCGGCAGAGCCGCGCTCTGTTCGGATGAGGAGAACACGGGATGCAGAGTTTTCCCCGGGAAGGCAGCTGCCCCGGTCCCTCTCCACAGGCAGCTCCCTGATTTTGGGAAGGGTATTCCGGAGGGTACCCGGCGGCCGGGGAACAGTCCCCGCCGGGTTCCGGGCCCGGTGCCCCCGGGCAGCGTCTCGGCGGCGGTTCTCCCACCAGGGCGGGCAACGCTCAAAGTTTCTACAAACTTCCCAGAAGCGGGGGCTGCCTCAGCCCCCACCCCGGCTCCCCGGGACCCGCACGGAGCTCCGTCCCGCCCGTCCCGTCCCGCCGCACCTGCGGCCCCGTCAGAGTGGGCAGCCCGGCCCGGCTCCTGCAGGTGTGGCGGCCCGTGGTGTTCCCCCCACCCCATGCACAGGCAGCGGGGGGACCGGCCCTGGAGCCCGCCGGCCTCCGCGCCCGCTCCTTACCTCACCTGGCCGCGTCCCGCCGGGGCCCAACTTTCCCACTCCGGGCAAAACTTGCGGTGGGCCCGCTCCCCGTCACCACCGCCGCCTCCAGCCCAGCCCGTCCCGTCCAGCGGGGCGGGGGCCGGGCCCAGCCCCCCGCCAGGCTCTGCCACAGGGGCGGGGACAGGGGCCGGGGACGAGGAGGGGAAGCAAGCTGAGCCGCCCCCCCCCCGGCGCCGCCGAGGCCAGGGCAGGGGTGGGCCGAGCCGGGCATTGTCCGCCCCCGGAGCGCCCTTCCCGGCGGGGGAAGGGGGGCGCAGGCTCCTCCTCCCCTCGCCATGTTCTTTGTGTCTCCGGCGTTCTCCCCTCACGGCCGCCGGCCCCGCGGCGCCGCCTCCCTCCAGCGAACCCCCCCCCTCTTCCTTCCCGCTGCAGCGGGGCCGGGGAGTGGAGCCGCCCCGGCCGCAGGTGACCGACCGGCCGCCCCCGCCCGGCGCACCCCCCTCCCGCCGCCGCCGGAGGGGATCCCGTCCCGCTCCGCCAATTAGCTTAGGGGGAAAGGGGCAGCTCCGGCCAATGAGGCGCCGGGGAGCTCGGAGAGTCCCCCAGGGTGAGCCAATGGGGCGGGGAGCGGTGGGCAGAAGGCCCGCCTCCTCTCCCACCCCGCCCCGCCCCGCCGCGCCGAGCCGCGCCGAGCCGAGCCGAGCCGAGCCGGAGCGGCCGCCGGCCGGCAGCGACAGCGAGGGTCAGCGCTGTCGCCGCCGCGGGTCTGGCTCGGGGCTCCGGCGCTGTGAGAGGTGGCGTCGGCTCTCAGAGCTGCGGCGTGCGGAGCGGGAAGGAGCGGGCAGACCGTCCCTGTTGGGCCCCGCCGGCCCGCGCCGCGCCTTGACCCCTGTCCCCTCAGCGGTGGGCGCTGGGGCCTGCAGCGGCCCCAGCACCCCGGCCCTGCAGCCCTGCCCCGCCTGCCTCCCTCCCTCCCCAGGTACTAATTGGTGAGGTGGGAGGGGTACAAGGCAAAAAGGGCTTGCGGAAAAGCAGAAGGACATCCCTGCCGCGGTCCAGGGAGAGGAGAAGTTGGTGGAGAGCGGAGCGGCCTCAGGAAGTGGGAAACGTTGTCTCTGACTCGTCTCAGGCAGGGGCAAAAGCCGCCTCTGATTAGTCCTTCCATTAGCTTTGGAGTGTGAGGAGCACAGAGTCCCTTATATACCCAGAAGAGTGAGCAAAAGAAATAATAATAATTCAGAGATGAAAGCCACCGTCTTGGGGTGTCATTGACTTTCCCATAACTGTTATGCTCATCGTGTGACCCACAAGTATACTCCAGTCAGCCCTACCCAGTAAGTCATGGTTATACACTCCAAAACTGGGTGTATTTATTGTTTAATATCAAAACACATAACCTTGCTTGTTGCTTGAACTTCCATCGTGTTTTTTGTGTGTGTGTGTGTATATATATATATGTATGTATAATGTGTTTCATATTCCAGTCCTCACAATCACGTAAATCTCTTTTTAGGCTATTCCAGTCCTTCTTTCTCCTGGCTGTCCCTCCCAGCCCCACCATCAGGAAATTTCACCAGTACGCCCCATAATTTGGTGCCAAGTTTGTGGATGAACCTGTTAAACTTCAGTGTGATGCCTCATCCGTCTGGAGCTTCCTTCTGCGAGGGAGCATTCCCTCTGTGGTATCTCCCTTTAGGCAGCATGTTACCCACCCTGCAGCACCTCGCCAACCCCTGTCACAGCTTTCTGTGAAATCATGTGCCAAATGCTGACTGAGGTCTAGTCACAATGGATCTGCCTTCCCCTTACTCAGGAGCCTTACTTTTCACAGAAGGTACTGGTTTTGCCTCACAAGATTTACTTTTGGCAAAGCCCTGTTGCATTGTATCCCAGTTTCCACTTAATTCCACCTGTTCCATCGCATTTTCCTTATACATTTGCTCTCAATCCGTAGTGACTGATGGTGGCAGACAAGTAGACTGCAGTGGCTTGCTGCTGAGTTTGAATACTGGCAGTATGAGCGTGCTGGTGGCTAGCCCCCGTGGGCTTCCCCCTGCCTGCGAAGAATGCCTGTGACTCTTGCCCTTTGATGAGGATTGCCATAGTAGGAGTCCCATGGCAAAGATATAAGAATAATAGAGGCTAATTCCAGCTTGTATGCCATACACTGCGTCTTGTGGCCATGGGAGAGTCATCAATATTACAATTAACAAAAACAGAACTTGGATTTTTCTGCCGTATGTGGCACGGAGGTCCTGCTTTCTCAGCCTCTTGAGAGCTGAGTACCAGTCCATAAGCACATTGGTGGCAGCATCCTCTCCTGTGTATCTCAAAACGTAGCCTTGGCTTAGATTTTTTGCTGCATTTCTGTTTGTCAATTAAGATCTGACCTACTGAGCTGACTTGGTACCTTTCTGGTGTCTGGGGGGTTTTAGCCCAGAAGTTCAGGTGTTATTATTGTCTGTAAGGCATGTATTTCGTCACAGCCAGGCACAAGTCCGGGGTCAGAGCCTGGGCATGCCATTGTGGTACAAACATCTTGCCAAGGACAGTCCTGCCCCCAACAACCCACAGCTCAAGCTGGACAAGATGTTAAGAGATGCCGAAGGAACAATGACGTCTAGTATTTATACATGGAATAGTTATCTAAGGGCTCAGCCAAATCTCAGCAGCAGAGCAGAGCAAAAACTTCGGAGTACTTCAGTTCTACGCTCCACAAATCCCTCCTGCAAAAGCCATGTCCAGCTTCCTGATCCGTGGGTAAAATCAGATGTTCATTGCTCACAGCAGGTACATAGGTGATTTGCAACGCCTTTATGAGCCGCCACTGATTGAACTGTGGTAATTGGCCATGTTCCTGCCCATAAACTGTTTCAAATGTCAGAAAAGCATTTCCCAAGCTGCTTTCACAGGGGAAGAGGTTTGTGTTAGCATCACATCTCACTTTGCCGTGGGCTAAGAAGAGCAGGGATGGGCACTGCTGCTCAGCTGACATCTGGTGAGCGCTCAGCAGGCTTTAACACCCAGATGGATCGATCAGAAGGCTGGGTTAGCCCAATCTTGCCGACCTTTGAAGATCTGAACATTACTGTTTTACACTTAAAATAGCTTGGTAAACATATAAAGTTCAATCATATATTTAAGATGTGCGGGGTTATATTTACTAACTTTTTGCAGTCACAGTTTATTACTGTAATATCTGTGAGGGAAAGCTATTAGGCCCTGCCAAATGAAATGCTTTTTGAGTTAGAAAAAAATTGTGTCTACTTTGTTACAGGCATGTTTCTCACAAACGCAGTAAGTCAATGGTGTCCTTGTAGTGATTAATAGAGAAGCCATTCAGAGTCCTTGGGGGGGGGGCTGGGTTTTTTTAATTACCAAGATAACTTCCTCATCAAATCCATTGCTCAAAGACAAAACAACTGTGTTTTACTCACTTTCATTGCTCTAGTGAGATGAAAAAGTGTTGATATATTCTCCCCAGAGGTTACCAGAACTACAAACAAAGTTGTGGACCTAATGTATACACAGACTGGTGGACAAAGCCTGGGGTTCATTGTACTGTAAGAGAAGCTGAACAGAAGGGAAGGCGGAGATTAAACAAGACATTTGGAAAGAAGAGGTACCTACCCTACATGGCATTTGATTTGCAGCAGAGCTGCTGTGTGGGAGGCTAGGAGAAAGAAAAAGCACAGTCATTTTATTTTAGTTTTTAATGAAGGACAAACGCACTGCAACATTAAGGGCAAAACCAGCGATATATTCTCGCCTTTTCTGATCTAAACTCAAGAAATGTGGCTCAAATCCTGTTTGAGCCAATACTCATGACCTCACAGATTATTTCCACCAGAAAACCAGGGTCTACAAGGGTAGAGTTGGGAGTGGCACTGAGAAAGTTCCACTTCCTTGTAGAAGAACGTACCTTCTTCAGTATTTATTCAGTACTCCTAGCTTTCTTCCAGTTTGTTTTCCAAGAAAGAAAGAGTCCTCAAGTTTCTCTCAGGCTCGCATTTTCCACCTTTGCCTTGCGGCTGTGACTGCTTCTCTCTGCCTCTTGTCTCTCTGTTCGCAGCCACAAACACTGAACATGTTCTGGCTGATGTTCCATTTCTGAGCAGCATGGCCTATATAGTCTGAGCTTTTGGGTGAAATTAATATTGCGCCTTTTTTCTTACTCCAAAAATGTTTGTACTTAAAAAGTTGCAAAGTTAGGCACTCCTCCAAGCAACACATTTCAGCTATACAAAATGATTTTCTGCATAATCCAACTTTGAGTACAGCTCTTAGTTTTATGATGTCTAGCACAAGAGGATCTGATGTGGGTTGACTGATAGATACAACCATAATGAATGTGCTTAATAAATAATACGAAGATCGGACAGTTCTGCCACTTCATTTCTGATTGAAAGTATAACTCAGAAAAATACCCTGATCCAAAATTTGTTTTCTTCTTCATTTAAATGATGGTTTCTCATCTGCGGGAGATGTAATGTGAATATGTAACACTTGGGCAAGAGGGGTTAGATCTTTGCCCTCCACTATCGTCTTCAGCGCTGGAACACAGCGATGGGTTTCTTCGAAAGCACAGCAGACAGCGTTTTAAAGTGGCCTCGCTGGTAAAGAGGACAGCAGCAGATGTTCAGTTCAGTATTTTACCATGCACACAGTGAGTTACAGTTAGGGAGCGGTATGTAGTGTTTAACCTTCAGAAAAGATGATTAGAGTAAGAGGAATATTGTCTTGCATTTTTGCCGCTCTGGACTTCAAAGGAAAATTAACACAGCTTAGAAAATACTATTTTACAATTTAATCAAAGGTGACTTTTAGACTTCAGTTCTCAACTGTAGCAAAATATTCCTCTTGACTGATATGGTTTGATTTAGTGCCTCACAGGGATGCCCATAATATCCCCAATATTAACAGTAACCCTTTTCTCTCTCTGTAATTATTAATACCATGGTTTAACTCTGTACTGCATCGTAAAAGAAGTATATGCTAACAACAAAGACCTGAGTTCCCTAACAAAATGACTAGATATGATGTACGGACCATGACGGCATATGCTTGCTATCTCTGCTGAGCTTCATTGGACAGTGCAACAGTTAATTGCGGAGTAATGCTGTGGTTGAAAAAATTAAAAAAAAAAACCCAAACAACCCAAAAGACCGTAGCCAGTTCTCAAAAGATCATAGAATCACAGATGCAAAAGCTCTGTCTGTTTTCAGGCCATGTTATCAAACCATTTGCAACTTAGACTTGAAACAACAAAACCCTAAATGAGTAGTGAGCAAATCTATGTACAGATATAGGCCTGATGGCTTCAGTGCTTGTCTTTGCTTCGCAGTAGGTATTACAGCTCTTCTTTTGTCCTAACCTGGCAGCTTTGGAAGAGGGTAGGGATTTTTCCAGTAGTTGTTTTGAATTGCGTTCCGCTATTGTCTGATAGCATCATTAGCTGAAACCTTATCCATGAAGTCAAAGTGAAGCCAGGCATGAGAAAATCTTTAGTGCTGAAGGCCAACAATAAGGGCAATGTGACTTTGAATCTTTGTTTAAGGAATGAAGGGTCCAGTTCTGCCCTTCTGGTACCAGAGGAATTTTCTCCTTGTCTTGCTAAAGGCAACAGGACAATTTAGTTAGTACCACTTGATTTTAGTAAAAAGCAAAAAAAATCTAATATTCAGAGGCAAACAGTTAGGTTGTGACTAGAAATATTTCTAATAAATGTCTTTGAAGACACAGACAGTAGTTCTCCTGGTACAAGATCTTACATATTTATTTAAATTTAAACCAAGTTATATTTGTAATATTGTAAGAGAACAGTAAATGTCTGAATCTCTTTGCACCTTCTACCAGGAATAGACCAGAAAATATTAAATGTATAATTTCCTAGCAAATTAAAATTCGGAGTAGAGGTGAATCCAGAAACAAAAGAGGGGAGAACATGAAATACTGTATTGCAAGAACTGGGATTTACTCATTTTTGGACAGTCTTGTGATGGTAAATGTGTGTAACTTTAACAGATGCACTGTGCAGGAGCTTTTAAGGATCAGGGCCCTGTGTATGTTGGGGAGGTGCCATCAAACAGCACGAACTAACAATTCAGTTTTGCAATACAAGCTGCTCACTTCACACTTATCATATGAGGTTCGTAAAGCTTCACTTCCTCTAGCTGAATGTCTGGGATGAGAAAGCAAAGTAATTAGTCCCCATCCTTTGCTTTTTTCTCAGATAACTTTTCTCATCGACTAAAAGTGGGTTTTTTTGCCAAAAGATACTTTCAAGCTCCAGGCTTTCCGTACTGTTCACTAAAACATTTGTACAGTGAGTGCAGTATGAGGCGCGAACAAGTTAACACCACAATATTTTATTGTATTATTACTTTGGTAATATTAAATCACTGAACATGTCATTCATGTTTAGCATATTATTTTCTATAGTAAATTACCAGTAAAAATAAGCAGTAGCATTTTTCTTACAGTTTATCTGGTGGAATATAATTAAAGATTGTATCATGCAGGGACAAAAAAAAAAGCGTTGAATTAAAAACTGTAACTGTAATTCTTACATTTCATAATATGTGAGTGCTTGATTTTATGGCTTTCTTTTAATGTAGCTTTTACAAGTAATTTTCTTTAAAAATTGGAGGAGAAAAACCCCAAACCATCATTGTGATACTTGCATGGCATTGGCGCATCAGGGCGGAAACCTTTAGGTTCCCCATAGAAACCACAACCACTTGAAGCAGCGCGTGTTTGCTTGTAGCAGTAGCTTATTCTCTGTAGGTGGACCAGCACAAGGACAGGTCTGCTCAGTGAGTTTCAGCTGTAGCGGCAGCCACAGAGGATTTACGGAGCTTGGGTACCACCCCAGGACCTACCACACTGTGTTTTTCACACGACAGCTCTTCCCCCTGCTCCTCTTGAGCATCATCCATTGATCCACAGCGCTTCCCTACCCATCCGCCCCTGTCAGCTGCCCCAAATATGCCTCATTCCTTCAATTTATTTTCTTTTTGTAAAGTTCTTGGAGACCTGCCAATGCAGAACAGTGCTGGAAAGGCAGGTGCTCTTCCCAAACACTGCCTGCGACACAGATCGGAGCAAAGGAAGAATGAACCACAAACAGGAACAACTCTGCTCCATCAAGTGATGAGCACCAAGAACAAGTGAAACCAAAGACACAAGATCCATATCCTCCTGCTACACCTGTAGAACTGGTAATGAACCCGTTTTTCAGGTCTCAGTAGTTGCAATAGCAGAGATACTGAATTTCTGTGTGTCCTTCATCTGTCCCCAGTAGAAAATACACTTTATGGGCAAATGCGTGTTTTCAAGTTAATCATCAAAACAGTTCTGGAGCACACTGTTGTTTTCCTGCAGAGGTGTTTTTTAACTTAGTCAACATGGTAGATACCTGATGGCTCTCAGACACTAGAGATCCACTGTGAAGAGGCAAGGTTGTGTGTCTGTGCTGGGAGGAAGGATGCAACCCCTGTTTGGTGAAAGACTTCTTTCACCTGAGCTGCGTGTCTGCGCAGGCCCTTATCCCACCCTGATCTTTGCATCCCAGGCCAGGCTGGATGGGGCTTTGAGCAACCTGGTCTAGTGGGAGGTGTCCCTGCCCATGGCAGGGGGGCTGGAACTAGATGATCCCTAAGGTGCCTTCCAACCCAAACCATTCTATGATCCCACCCTCATCTCTGCATCCTGCTCTCATTTTTGGTCACTGAAACTTTTCTTTTGCTGGAAGTTTTATCCAGAGCAGCTCTTCTAGATCCAGAGCAATATCTGCTTGGTTTTCATTACTTTCATAGTCATTTCATAGCAGGTTTCACAAGTGCACTAAACTGACAGCACTGTTGTGCTGGAATGGCTGGAAAATTTCTGCACTGAGGCATATAGCACTGCCTTAGTTCGCACTCCCATCTCCTAGAAGCCAGGGTTTTGTGAAAACACACTAGCCAAAAAGTGAAATCTAGAGACATCATAACACATGGATTTTAATGGAGTCTGCATTTTTTCCATCAGCTGAATGATTTAATACCTGTGTTTACTCAGCAAGGTTGGGAATGAGCTGCTGTGGCAGTAACTTGACGATGACAAGCTCTGACTGCCAGGCAGCGCTGTTTATAGTAGGTCATTGCTCTCCTCAGCGCTGGAGACAAATATTGGATTCGTTGGGGGATCTTTCAGCAGAAGGATAATATGTTGAAAAGCAGCTCAGTCGAAATGACTTTGCTGCTGAACATTTTCTAGCCGTCACAGAATCTGAAATCTGATTTATTAATTAAATCCTATCAGCACATGCTCTGAAGAAACCAGCATGGCTGAACTATGTCCCCGTTAAGTGAGATTAAAGGACATGACAAAAGTTTGCATAGTATGCCTCAACCCGCATTTCCTGTAAAGGACACAGCTTGTTATTTTTCAAAATATGCTGAATATTCTCTATATCTCGGTTTATTATGACCCGTGGGAGCAATTGTAAAACTGAAACATGTAAGAACTAAGGGAAAAAAATAACTGGAGTATGTGGAGGATCTGGCATATCCTGACTGTATTCTCTCTCCTATGAAGGAAACAGATCAGAAGGTATTTGGCCAGATTTTCTCCAAAAGGAACACGCACTTGGAAATAATCTTTGCTTAAGCATTTGGCAAGTAATTTTTCAAATTGATTTATCGAGCTAAATGACACATAAAGAGAAATAAAGCCTATCTTAACATGAACAGAGGAGAACGGAATGAAAAAAACTATTAGTTGGCAACGTGTAGCTGAGAGTATCATCCTATGACACTTCTATGGGATCGCTGGAAATAGGGCCTAGTCCCACAGCATGTGACACGCATCTTGCAGTCTGCTCTGTGTTGGGTAATTATAACGCGCTGAGCCTGTATGTTCAAATTAGTCCTTGATAAGAAAACGATTCCCTGAGCCCCAGCAGTTAACGCTGTAGCCAGACGTAGGCAGCTTGGTGCCAGTTTCCCTTGCCATCTCTGCTCCTCCAAGACTCCAGGCACACTCCTTTCTCGTCTTTCACATTTTTTTTGCTGCTGTTGTGTTTTTGCACCAGTCTGTGCGAAATTCCTCCTGGAATCTGGGGTCGTCGGTGCGCAGCGCTGCCTCCCCACTGGGCGCTGGTCCTCAGGGCCAGCCCACTGCAGACCCCTGGCCTTTGAAACGCATTTGAATGCTTCGTGTGCTGACATCAAGACACGTGGATGGTGGTGGGCCGGCTGAAGGAGCAGAAGGGTTGGCCAAAGCTGTGTGACGGTGTGCTGATCGCTCCCCAGACACCAACCTGACCTTTATCTCCCATAACTCTGCCCAAGCGATAACCACCCGTGGTGGTCACAATGCATCTAGTTGCAGCATCTGGGGCATCCAGGGCTCAAAGGTGGTTTTGGGGAGACAGAGAACAGCACAATAGCCCAGGGCTAATTTGAGCAATGCACCCACCTAACCACAATACTGGTACTGTGGTCAATATGCGAATATGACTGTAAGTCAATCATCTTACCCCCAGAAATAGTGAACAGCCCACGAGTCTTCAGAGCTCTCCTGAATGGCAGTGGGCTGCATGCCAGGATCTCCCCTTGAGCAGGGACACCTCCCAAGGTTACGCCTCGAGGTTAAGAGATTCCTTGCCGCAAGAGATCCTCGGTAAGTGGTTTATGGCACAGTAAACTTTGAAATTCTTAGCTGAGTGATGTAAAGGATTGATTGCGCACATATAATCATTTAGACATAAACCATTGACCAGTTCTGGGACTAGGATTGGATCCAGCCGCACCGAGACTCCTCTCTGAGAAGGAGTTTAGAAAGCAAGGGGGTCCTTTCTGAACCTCGACTCAAGGGGAGGGTCTCCCTGACAGCTCTGTCTGACCCTGGCCTCTGTGCAGTAAATAACCAAGTGCGCCTCGCCATCAAATCTTGTTAAAACACTGTAGCATTTACTATCAAACTTTGTTAAATCATTTTTTATATCAATAAATATATTGCTGCTCCTCTTTTACGAGCGAAGTGCATCGTTCCGTCTGCGACAAGCTGCTTTTTCCCCCGGCGGATCTGTATCTCTCTAACTCCCAGCCTGGCCGCAGAGACATCCTCCAGTGTGGGGCAGGCTGGAGGGACCTCTGCTCTGCTCTGACCCTGTTGGGAGAGGAGCACCCTCCCCGAGCCTCATGTTCTCCCATGGCTCCCAGGAGCCCCGTCCCCAACACAACCTCACCTTGCCCACCTCCATCCCAGCATCTCCCAGCGCCTTTCCAGCCTCGCGCGGCAGCCCTTGCCCCCTGGCCTCCCACCGGCCTCGTGCCTGACAGGGGGACTGGAAAGGGCTGCACACAGAGCAGCAACATGGAGATAGCTGAAGAAATCCTGAATTACTCATTCAGGCACTGGCATATAATAAAATCAGCACTGTTTGGTACTGCCGTAGTTTACTGGGTATTACTGCAGTGGCAGGGTACTGCCTAGCTCGACTTTCACCCAGCCTGTACAGTTACGGTTGGAGGGGGACTTGTGGGCAGCCCGTTGCCATCTTGCCTCTGCTGAAGAGCATTTTCTGTGCTGCTCCTACACCTTTTTCTGGATCCTCTTCTGCCACACCAGCAAAAAGAGGCAGGGCCTTCTTTGGAGTCCTTCTTTCTTAGCCAAGGCACTGTCTAGGAGCACTCGGTTGTCTTTGGTTTCAGCTCCACTGCTGTTCCAAGTCTGTACCTACTTCCCGCAGCCTGTGTAACATGGTACTTTGGGCTTATGGCATCCCTCGCTAAGCCTCCTGAGGGCAGAAACCCCACCTCCGTGTTGCACCCCACTGTGGTGGTGCTGCTGCAACCATGACCCGAACGCTGATCGCTCGCTCCCCCACGGGAAGCACGATCCTGGTTCTTCCCAGTATCCGGAAAGACTCATTGCAATTGTTCACCAGAGCTGTGTCTGTTTTGCTTTGCTTCCCCCATTTCTGGTCACGCCTGCCTTTTGGCTTTGAGGGTGTAATGAGAAATTGGTTTGAATGTCACCCCCTTGGGCACTGAATCAGTGGCAGAGGCTGCTGCCGTGTCCCAAGCATCCCCCCCGCCAAGAACAGGCCATCCGCGTCCTTCCTCGAGCACCCTCGTGATAGCCCACCTTCAGAAACCACAGGAATACTGCACAGTGTTTGCATAGCTCCTGGCAATAGACGTGAACATGCTCGGTATGACATTTTGCCAAGAGCGGACCGGGGTTTCATACAACTCCCTGTGGGTACTTGCACACTCTGTTGGAGATGAATGCTTGGCTCGACAATAAGTTTTGCCTTGGTGTAACTGGCACAAAGCACCAATGCGCCAGCGCCTGTGGGAGCAGATGGCCTGCCTATTTTCCTCCAGACATTAAGACTCCGAATCCATGCAACATCCTTTCCTCAGATTCACAGAAAGCTGCAGAAGAACCGTCTCCTGTCAAATTTCTTCTCCTGCCTGGTGGGACCAGCTTCAAACTCGGCTATCCACACTGCATAGCTCATTTCTGAAAACTTCTGGTCCTCTACAGTTTAAAATGCTGAAATCAAGGGGGGAAAACCCCAAGCAAACCACAGCATGTGTGACAAAAAGCAAGATGATAATCAGTGGTCCCTGAGAACTGGAGAATCCCTTCTCTGTTAATTACCAGGCACTTGAATGCAGGCCCCATCGGTGGGCAGGAGGGCAGCTAGCAAGGGGCTGTGTCCGGGTGGCCCAGAAACAGCAAAGCCAGGGAAACTCCAGAGCTTTCCTTGAGTTTCTGAAATCCAAGCCTCTCTCACACGCTGCAATACAGAAAGGATGCTGGAACGACCATTTCCAGCTCCAACAGGAATTTTCTCTGCCCTTTTGACAACTACCTGCTGTATTGCCTCCCCAGCTGGAAAAATGGGGAGAATAGTTCCCTAACTTGATAGGAAGATCAGGTTTAAATTTAGTAGCTGCTTTTAGAAAATACTTCGGGATTCTTGGACAGGCGGCTTTGTGTAAGTACTTCTGGCTATCACCGCTGCCTCCTTAGGGATGAGGAAAGGCTGTGCCAAATATTGAGGGTAAGAATAGCAACAGAGGACTGATACCGCACTTGTGTGCAGGATGGGCAAGTTGGATGTCATCTTCCTCTTATGTGCCTTCGTAAATCATCTCACTCTCTCTCTCTTTTTTTTTTTTTTTTTTTTTTTTGCCTTAGGAGTTTTCATAAGGAGCGATGATTTTCATCCTATATGAAATGGGCAAAATGTCATGAGGGAGGTCCAGCTATTAAAACAAGCTGGTAAGAGTTTTCACGCCCTTATTTCCTCTCGTCAGAAAGGAGCTTGTTTTTTATGCATAAAAAAAAGTTTTGGTCCACAATAGCAAGAAAATTACTTATCTTCTCCATATTTGCTTCTATGGCTTTAGGTCATTTTGCTTTCAGGAAACACTATACTGTACACGTAAACACACCAAATCCCTAGTGGAGAACATCTGAAGAGAAACATAACTTTACCTTAATAAAAAGGTAAGATAAGTTGGCCGCTTGGCAGATCCTTGCCCAGCGGCACAGGAACGCTGCGGGTGCTTGGAATCCGCTCCTATTGTCCCCGGGGCTGAATTGCTTTGAAAAAGGTCACATGAGGAGGAAAGGAAGTTTTGACTTTCACATGCCTGTTATTGCTAAGGAAACCACTTCCTTGGTATTCACATATTCAGCATGTCTCCAGCTTTGGCGCTCTGACAAATGACATCGTGCTACCGCGTCGAGTAACAAAGAAGGGTGGAGAAGGCTGTTAGATAACTTGACGTGTCTGAAACGCCGGTACAGCCTTTGTAGGGCTGCCAAACTTCAAGTAGGCTCTGCGAGGGTAAGCAGGGTCCTTCGTTAGCTGCAGAGGAGATACCTGGAGTTCAGAAATGTGGAAAAAAGGTTCTGGTCTACCTCAGCAAGCTCAGGTAGTTTGGAAGTTTCCTGGGTTGTAGCAATGGCAATATTCTCACACCACTGTAGATATTGGGAGATGAATTTTCTAATACAAATATACCTGAATTATTCTCTGTGTTCAGTTTGTTTCAGCTTTCGAGTATGTACTTGCCTTTTCTTTGGCATTCGCATAACAGAAGCCGAGTATCCTCAGGTGATATGTAGTGATTTCATTAAAAGCACTTGGATTTGAACTTCAGGGCTGTGGGGCTTTTCCCATTTTTTCCAATTTCACACTCAAACAAGAAATTAGAAAAAGTGACAAGCTACCGTTGGTTAGGACTGAGAATCTCCGCCAGTGTGTTTTGGTTTTGTTTTGTTTTGTTTTTTTTTAAAGAGGATTGAAGCAGAATTTCGTTGAAGTAACGTATTTGCAGATCTCAATCTGACAAGAAGAAAATGTATCACAATTAGGCTTATTTCTACCCTAAGAGAAAAAAAACCCTCTAGTATGCTTCAGGATACAAGTGGGTTTCACTGTAAATATACAATAGCTACTGAGATTACCGGGACCAAGCATGAGGCACGCACAAATCACAGGAATTGAACAGCTAAAGCCCTGCTCAATTTACTGAGAGGCTACTGAGCTTTTGGTATGTCAAGATCTATTTGTCTAAACGTTATCTGTAAAAACAACATAATGTAGTGAACTGAGCCTGGGACTGCGGAGGCCAGAAATCAATATTCTAATCTTGGCCCTGCCTCAGATGCGTTTGGTGGCTCCAGAGTAGTTGTTTAATCTCCCTGCATGCTCGCCGGAGATAAACCAGTTCAAATATAATAAACTCCACTGAAGAGAGCTGTGCAGAGCAGTTCACAGCTTCTGTGTGCTTCTCTGAAGACCTGAACTGTTATATAAATAGTACCATTACATGCAGGACTTCTGGAGGTTTGTCTCCAGGAAAATACATGCCCTCTACCTTTGGATCTGAAATTTCAGGTCCATTTTCTAGCAGACGCCTTCACCCCATGGAGACCTCAAGCACAGCCCTGCGGCAGCACGGAAGTCACTAGGGTATCTATCTGCCATAATAATGTCTTCTTTTTTTTTTCTTAAATGTGTTAAAACAGAAGTATTTAAAAAATGGTTCAGGTGTTTTCTCTCAGACAGTGTCCTCATTTTTATTCCGTCCGTGTCAGGAATAGACCATACTTCAACAGAAATTATTTGCCTAATGCAGAAATAACAGAGAGAAGGACCTACGGGCTCTTTATTGACAAAGTAAGACTAGATAATAATTGTGTTTCCTTCGTGCTTAAAATACTTGAAAACATTCCCGATTTCATGTTCCACTCATTTTCCCTAATATCCTCATTTCTGAGTGATTATCTTATAAGAGGCTCAGCTGAGCTGCACTCATTTCCCAAGGATCTCAGAAAGGTTACCTGCGGTGAGACAAAAGGTAGGTAAAAATGCCCGAGTAAAGCCACAATAACCTTTTTTCAGCTTTAAAAAACCAAAACCAATGAAACAAAACAAAACAAAAAAATCAACCAACCAACCAATAACATGACAAATTATCTTCTATAATATAGGAAAGGAGAGAAATACTGGCTGTATTTCCCTTCCATGCAGTAAATAAGTTCCACGCATAGAGGATGAGAGTTGCTACGTCCCAGCAAATTGTGTGCTTTTCCAGCCCCAAAGAGAAGCAGTTTGTGAATTATTCTAGAAACTGCTTGTGAGTGGACATTTGGGAATTGCTAAGAAAAAGCAAGTGTTAAAACAATACATTTATTGGTATGTATATCTTTTTTTTACAGTCATTAGTACCCACAGGCAGGAATGAGCCCAGCACCTCTAACGGCCCTGGGTTTTGTCTCCCGGCTTTTGTCAGCCCTCCTGGCGCTGTTGGAATAGGGTTGTTGGCACAGGCTGTGGCTGGCAGGTGGTGGCTACACCCCAACCTAGACAGAACCATCGGAAAAAGCTGGAAATATTCCCTCCATTGCTTGTGGAGGCAGAGGTGACGCACTGGCGGCAGCCGGGGTTGCTAAGCAGGCAGCCCGCTATGCCGCGGCACAGGCAGGGCCGGGCAGAGCCATTAGGTCTGGAGGCAGCCGAGTATTTAATAAGCTGCGCGCTACCGTGCATTTACATAGCTTAAGTTGTAGTAAAGCCCGAGCAGTAAAGGGTCAAAAGTGCAGGGCTGGAGGGCTAAAGCCCAGGCAGATGGCACCGTAAACCCTCCTGTCCCCGGCGGAAAAGGACTCGGGGAGGAACGGCCAGAAAACGAGTCTGACTCCAACCAAAGGGAATTTTAAAGGCCAGAAGAAGAGAGTGTTAAAAATAATCGAAGTTAAAGCACAGGTGACCAGGTCTGGCAAAGCTCAGTTACACCAAGGTTGTGGGGTATCTGCGTGCCCCCAATAAACTGAGCGTAAGGAAAGGAAAATGAGATTCCCCTCCTTGGTGGTTTACACGTCTAAACCAAAATGACTCTTTGCTCCCCGCGTCTGTGAGATCTTAAGATTCTTTTATGTGAATGATTTGATGCTTCTTTATTTCCCAGTGTGCATATTTAACCATTTCCCCGGGCGTCCCCTTCACCCTGCCCCTGCCGGAGACCAGACTCCCCGCAGGAGGCTCTCCCTCCTCTCCCTCTTCTCTCCCTCCTTAGCAAAGGCTGTTTCAATCCTCCCAGAGCTACCGGCTCCGGACAGGTGAGCCCGCATCCGATTTCACTTCCAACAGTGGAATCACGGGCTGCGGTGACTGCGCTTTTCATTTATACTGATGTAACCAAGATGGCAATCTGTCCCACAGCAAGTATTTATGGGAGCATATCAAGGGAAAAGCAGACCAGAAGAGAAACAAGCAAAACAGTGAGTGCCATTAAACTTTGTCAAGAGAGATTTCAAAGTCAGTGAAGACCACCCCAGAGAGACAGAGCTAAAATGCAGGACAAAGTAGAACACTGGGGGGAAAAAAAAAAAAAAAAAAAAAAAAAGAAAATCCCGATTTCCAAACAGTGATGTGCTACGGAACAGTTTTTAATCACTTGTAACTTGCAAGGATTAAGAAGGAAAACCCGCGAGGAACTGACAGTGTCTGAGCGAAGTGGATGATCACTGCTCTGCTGCTTGTGTGAACGTCTTGGCTTCCGCACGTACGTACGGCCGGCACGGCTACCTGCTGGGGTCACCCGCCCTTCCTACACTGCAGGACAGAAACGGGACAACAGCCACAACTGGCTTTCTAAATGATCTAAAGTGACGGGATGCCACACTTCAATTAGATAATTAAAACTCTGTTGCTGCTTTGCTACATGCCAAGAACACCCAGTTTCTTGGCAACGGACCTCTAATTTTCCTTCTTTGATATCCAGGTCACAGCCATTTGGATTAGAGGCTCATTTCCAGCAGCAGAGCATGGCCGTGGCACACAACGGCCCGTCCTGCTGTTGGGATCCCCCTGAAGTTCAGCCTCTTTCAACTACGTTTATAAAAGCTGTAAAATGTTAAAGCCCTTATAAAGGGGTAGTTTCTCGATATTCACAAAGGTCAGGGGAC
Source organism: Fratercula arctica (assembly GCA_947846985.1). Classification (NCBI taxonomy): domain Eukaryota; kingdom Metazoa; phylum Chordata; class Aves; order Charadriiformes; family Alcidae; genus Fratercula; species Fratercula arctica. The sequence continues at coordinate 92,124,475 of CANTUZ010000003.1, read as the reverse complement.
GTGTAAGCATATTACAAAATGAGGTTGCTGGTGTTGCACGGGGCTCCTTCTTACTTCATCAGCAACCAAGTCTCATCCCGTTCCAGCTGAAAGGGTGAAGAGAGAAAGGAGAAAACAACTGTTCCATCCTCAGCTCTCCAGCTTCATTGAAAGTTAGGTCTACCCTCCCCTTCCTATGGGAAAGGGGAACAGTGTCCCAGAAGAGCCCTTCCTGCTGTCCGGGCTAGATGAGGAAGCCACCTGCGTTTCCGAGGAGCGCTGACTGGGCCAGCCAGGTGGAGGAAGGGCAAGTAGCCCTGACTGCTTTGCCTGAGCCGCCATCGTTGGAACTGCAGAGCAAACTCCAGCCTAAGAATTATCAAACATCATCGATCCACACGTGAGGTGCAGGTCCCCGTTCCCAGCCCTGCCTGAACGGGAAAAGTGCGACAGCACAGGCATGTTTTTGAAAACCAGCTACTTCTTCCACAAGAAAGGAATATCGAGCACACTACCAAGGAGCGGGCGAGACAGAACAAATCATACAGACCAGATGGTAGCCACGCTGCCTAATGCACTGTTGGAAGGTGCCCAGCTAGTCTGGTGATGAGCGATAGAAGGACCTATATAGGATAACGCTCTTTGTTAAGTGCCAGCGATTTATTACATTATATTCCTGAGAACAGCTGAGGTGAATTAACCACCGTGACCATTTACTGTTCCTTCTGACAGCCCCGAGATGGTATCTGCGCTGCTGCTGCGGTTGACGGTACCTTCTGAGCAGACGTGAACTTGTTCAAAGCTAACCACAAGCCAGCTGTCCAGGTGAGCCCAGCCCCAAGCCCCAGCCAGTAAACCAGCCGGCGGGTGTGTTAGCTTACGTTTGCTGCTGCGCTAACCACCTCTTGGGTTTTGGTCAACTTGGAGCGTGATCGGAGCAGCCTTCCACCCTCTCAGAACACATAACACAGCCTGACAAAGGTGATACACCAGGTGTTGCAGTAGTGGTGGGTTCAATGCTCCTCCCTCCAGCTGCTTCAAGCAAAGGAATGGTTACTAGGAACATGCCCTCTACAGTCTTTAATCTGATAAAGTAGGAACAAAACAAGATATTTGTATCCTTCTTCTCTCGCGTACAACCTACATCCATGCCTATGTATCACCATTTGGCTCTAAAAAACATCCTTCGAGCTTGATTCTTTTTCATTAAGCGATTTCATGAGAACAATGCTGCAAAGTGAAATTTGGCAGAACTCATGGAGACTGCATTTTCTAGTGCCTGTCTGGAATCTGATCTTGCACTAGGCACAGGCGAAGTAAACAAAGCCCATCCTTGACCACAAAAATCTGTATGGCCTTGCTATTCTGGAAATTAAGCTAAGACAATACTGCTTTTTCTCCCAGAGAACAGGCTGGCCCTGTAATTGGTATTTCATGCACAGAAGAGGAAATAAATTAATTTTTACTCAGGAGAAGACCACTTCTCTCTACAGATGAGCACATCTTTCATACTGTTAATTCTTTCATGAACTTCTGATGATCAGATAGTACCCATCTTCTACATGATCTCCTGTGGAACAAAGTACATCAGTTATGTTTTGCATGAGCCATCTACTCTTGAACCATCGCTGTCCACATCGTCACCTGCAACAGCAAATAAACCATGGATCAAAGCACGGAGCAGGTCAGCCAGCCTTGGCAACCTGACCATTCTGTATGAGCCAGCTCAGTAACACGGCTAGTTGAAGTTGGGACACAGGTACGAGTAGTTGCGAACTACGATTTAAGATTTTTGCTATGTTTATTTGGGTTATCTTGTGAAGGTACGATGGCGTGCAATTGTAACACACAAATCTGTGCGCAGAGGAAACCTAGTCACCAGCTAAAATCCATAAAATTATTACACAGTTTTACTACAAAAAATTATGTGGTTAAGTCAGAAAACAGGAAAAAGAGATTTTGCTCTTTCCTTTAAAAATATAAAGTCTTAATGAAGAAACTGCATTAGAGGTAATGCAGAACATCAATTCTTTTTTAAAAAGAAAACCTCTCCAGAGAACGTTTCAGACTTCACACAAGCAGCTTGTTAAGAGGCAATTTTATTTGTTTTAATACAGCTTATCCCTTGATTTTAGATAATTATTTTTCCAGTTCATCATCATCTCTCTGTCTGATGTTTAGGCTCAAGAGGTGCCTATCACTTTTGTATTCAAGTAGTAAGGATTGCTGTTTTATTTTTATTTATTAAAATCATGACCTTCTTTATTACTACCCCAGATATTAAGTCAATAATAGCTGTCCTGGTAACTATCCACATATACTTTGAAATATTGTAGGCTACTTTGTTGGGGTCTCTGTTTTTCAATTGTAGGTTGATGCCAATGAATGAAATAAAACAGAACTCCTTAGACAACAACACATTTCCCATCTCTGGAGAAAAGTTATTTTCTTTACTTCATTATTATTTCCCCTGACAGTTACCTCAAGCGTGTGACAATGACGTAGTCTTAACTCTTCACTGCCGTTGGGTGGTATTTCACTGACAGTTAGCACTTTGTTATCATTAGATGACTGCTCAAAAGACTCGGGAGAGCCATGCACTTTTTGAAATTCAGTTTTTAATTAATAGGTATTCATCTCTGAAATCATCCTGGCAGCAGTCTTTGAGAACAGGCATGGCAAGGAGTTTCTCTAATACTGAAACTCAGGCTCCCTTTAACACAGGATTAAGGCACGCTAACCAGAAACCTACTGACCATTCTCTTTCTTATCTAAAAAAGGAGGATCTCCTGACTTCCCAAAGGTATTAATACACACTGGACATATATCCATGACCACTGAAGGACTATGTCCAGATTTAATTTTGACTGTAAATGTGGCAATGCCTGTGAACCAATCAAAAGAGTACAGATCTTTCAGAAAGATGAAATCAACTGTCACTGTCCTCCAGCAAAAACTGGAGATTTTACTCTTCCTCAGTCCATGTTTCTTCATTCTCAGAATCCCTCACTTTCAGATGCAAGTGCTTCATCAACAGATTTTGTATGCCTTTCCCCCACATAAATCCCATAATGCAGCTGGTCGTCCTTTACAGTAGCCCAGGACATCTGCTTGGTGGAGAACCTTGCTGCCCACTCTCCTGAACTGTTAACAACAATGACGCCTCCCAAGCCCCCAACTCGTGTCTTCATGTAGTCTAACGCAGTGTCAGCAGCCATCTCTGGTGACATTCCTGAAAAGAAGAACAAGATAACTTCACGGTATCTGTCTTGAAAGAAGTTTCTAAATTCCCTTCAAGTTTCACCCCTCCCCATGAAGCTAGCCAAATCTAATTCCTCCTTCAACTAAATTCTTATTTTATTTTGAAGGGAAAAATGCCAATCCGCAATGTTTCAATCAAAGGTTTGTCACAAGCTAGGTCTAAAGCATTTACAGTTTGAAAAAAATCATATTAAAACAATCAAAAATGTCAATCATCTATGTTCCAAGACCACTGGCTGCAATGGAGCTCAAAGCACATACTTCACATTGTCATTATTTATCAAAAGCAGACGCCAGCATTACTCTTCCCGAAACTTCTGAAAGTATCAGACGAGATGAGGACTCAATGTACTAGACATCAGAGAAAAGGATCAGCAAAGCAACTTTATGTTTTCATTACGGTTAATTCATATTAACAGGATTATTTTCTAAATACATCAAAAGTTAATGTGTACACCATATACGCAGGCCTGTAATAGCTGCAGAATACTTGTTCACTACAAGTGTGAATATATATTCAGGAATGCAGTTGGCTTGGCCTAATTGTTCTCAGATATATACCATCAGTAATGTTATGCAGCTTAAGTTGCAGAACAAAAACTGATCTTCATGCCTTCCCTGCAAATTTTGAGTTAAAACCAAACAAAACCAGCAGAGTCAGAATTATTCACAGCACTGCTGACTGACAGGATAAAGATCCTTTCTCTGAGGTTACGGGTGACACTGTGACTATTCAAGTCAGTGGCACTGACTTCAAAGGGTCAGTATTTCACTGTTTGATTTTTCATCAAGACAACAGCTGCTACCGTAAGACAGAGATTCCAACAGCTGTTAAGACTGGCAAAGCAATTCACTCCTGAAATAGGAAAGTAAATTTTCCAGCATTGCTCCAAAAGAAGATATTTACTGTGTGAATTACCGAATAGCTGAACAGAATTATGAAAGAGCTCTATAGTTGTTCTTAAACATGCAACTTCAATTGACCGTTCAAGGATTCAAAAAGTTACAATAACTTGAGGGTTTCTTTTCAGCACCTTCATGGAAACCTAGCTGGGGGGGGGGTAGTGTTGTGAAAAAAAGTCTGTTGCTGACGTATTCTCTTGGCAGCTGAGCTATACTTCTGGGCAGGATGAATGAAGGTAGAGCAAGCACAGGCAGGGTGAACAAGTGCAAACGAATTAAACACGCACAAGTGTGAGTTCATTTTCTTTTTTTTTTCCTTCTTTTAAAAAAAAAAAAAATTAATTTGAGCCTCATTTGCCTTTCACACTGATTTATCACAAGCCAGATAACTGTTACCAGTGCATAGGTTTTGCAGTGCAGTTAACTTCAAGCCAGAGAAGAAACTGCTTTATAGAGTTTAGACTAAATGCAGCTTACAAGGCCATTCCCAAATTGAACATGTAGGGACATAATATAGAGAGTAAGGTTAGATCATAATGTGTTAGAGCTTTGGGAAATAATCTGTAGGTTGTATCTTATGCTGAAACTATCACATTAGCCAAAAGATTTCCAGAGAAATGCATCCATTATATGCAACAGCTCTATAAAGCATAACAAAAATATTCTCAGCTGTTACTTGTCTCTCTACTTACTGGCTCTCCAATGAAAATGTAAATTGAAAGTTTTCCAACTATTTCCAGTTCGGTTGATCTCAAAGCAAGTTACACTGTACTGCCCAAAAGCTATGGCTTTCTAAAAATAACGATATCTATATTAATGTTTCTTCAACTGCATGCAATACAAGTATGTTGTCTGGCTACGTTTACAGGCTGTAATATAATCAAGGGTTTAGATGACAAACTAACTCATGAAGGTAAAGCTCCAAAGGGTCATCCCACAGACAGATTATATTACAGTCACATAAGACATGCTGTGTCAGCTGTTTACTACATACCCACCCAGTTTAGTGTATTTTCCAAAACAAAATGAAAATCTAAATCAAAATGTCTTAAAAGCATTTCTGTTGCTATAATCACAGTTGTTAAAATAAAGACCTTTACAGTTTATTAGAAAGGTGATATCCCATGCTTTCTTATTTCAGCTCTGATTATCTATCTCTAGCCCTCCTCTACTGCTTCCTTAAGTATATCTTGCTTTTACTTGTTTTCTACTTCTTCGTTCACAAAATTTTACGTTAAAATTGGGAAAAAAAATACTAAAGAGAACTTCAGCTAAACAAAGCACACAATAATGTCTTTAAATGTACATTGATCTAAAGCATAATTAAACATCAAGCAGCATAGATATTTTTGTCCACTTAAGGCTATTTTAGCTTTATTAATACTCTAGTACTTCATTTTGTTTTTAAAAAGAGGTGACCCACCCAAATACCCCTGGGAGCAACTCTTCTGACAACTGTTCCAGGACGATAGCACATAAACTGAAACCTGTCATTAGGCAATGTTTCCTATCCTCATTATTTCAGCTTACAGGAAGTTTGGAATATACCTTGCTCCATGTGATAGAGGATCAGTCGGGCTAAGACCACTTTCATAATGCTCTCCCCATGTCCTGTGGTTGAAGTGGCACCAGAACAGTTATCAGCATAACCTCCACTTCCTTTTCAGAGGGAAAAAAAAAAGCAGCAATATTCTGTATTACAATTTACAAGCTCTGCATTGTTTAAAATAGGTACCGAACATTTCTTCCTAAAGGTCCAGCAATTCTGTGAACTTCTGAGAGCAAAGTGTCAGTAACAAACTTCTTTCTCATTTCTACCTAAATTTGAAAAGTAAAATGTATGACAGAGATCAACAACAGCTGTATGAAGTCAGTTGCCAAGTTGAGAGGGCTGGAAGACTAGTGATCTGCTTGTGGTACAAGAAGCAGAAGCAGGCCAACGCTTCACAGGGATGGGCAAAAATATTTTCCAGAACAGCAGGGGATGGTATATTAAGGATCAGCAAGATAGCGATGGGATGCAGAATGCCAGGTCACACATCACCAATTGAGAAGATATGAAGGCAGGTCTTGTGACGACATTGGTCAATTCACCCAAGTTTGAGGGGAACTTATCTGCAAAAGCAGACAGAGATCTGAAGAGCCTGAGGTCTAGTGAAGCATCACAAAGCACCCCTGAAGAATCTTGCAAGTCCTCACCACAAGCAGAGTGTTTCTTCTCTTGAACTCCCACCCCCCCTCTCCTTTTATTTTCACTCTCATCCTTGTTTTGCTGGCACATTCCACACCCTGTTCTCCACCAAGCTTCTGCTTGCTCAACACCCATGTTTCTAGCACATGTCCTAAGAAAAATATTTCCCAGGAGCTGGGAAGGATCATACCACAGCATTATAAACAAGGTACTGGGGGAGGGGAAAGAGGCATAGAAGAGCCATGAAAGTTTCCTCCCTTCTGTACTTTCTTGATCAGACCAGACCCTTTCAATGGACCCCGATTTACATGTGGTAAAACACTGCCACAATCAGTCTGTCAAAGCTCCCTTTCAAAAGGCTCTGATACTTAAAAGGACAGACAACCTTTCTGTATCCAATCCTGCAGATGTCTAGTAAGAGCGAAAGTTGCAAGCAATATGCTCAAGAGTGCTCAGTTTCACTTGTCTTTCACAGAGCTATGACCCATACTATAGGAGCTCTGAATATGATCTACATAAAAGAAGAGTATTTGCAGTCAGAAGGCTGCAGTCAGAAATGAAGCTGAAAATCATAGTCAAAATGCAGAGGGGAACAAAATATCAGCAACTTAGGGTGTGAAAGAAAGTTAGTATTAGTTTTATAGTAATCACGTACTGCCAACAGCAGTGCTATTTGAGTTTGGAACACATTTTACAAAAAATAATTATTTTCCAAATCCTAACTGTATGGTAGAACCCTGAAGCAATCAAACAGCAAGTCTGTCCCACGAGAGGAAGACGTCTGGGGAAAGGATTTCAAGTGTCTCTTTATACTTGGATAAGAGATCTCTTAAAATATTTCCTTTATTGCATACCACATGTATTAGGCTCTGAGGTAGTCTTATCAGGGCTCTCTAAGAACAGGAATTTACTCAAAAGTTGTCAGTAACTTTTACAATTCTGGCTCACTGATATAACAAACAGTAATTACAATTACACCTACTTCCTTAAGTATCAATAAAACAGCATCTTAGTATGGAACAGGCTACATTTTTTGACTTAGCTGTAAGCATGGATGTACAAAAGGAAAGCTTTATCAGAACGAACAGAAAGGAAACACAGAGAAAAAAACGTTAGCATTCAGGAAAGGACAGAAAAAAGAAATTCCCATCCCCATTTTCCAGACAGAAAAATGTTGGATGATGATAATAATGACAGCACTACACCTCTACTCCCAATCCTCCATGCTGTGTTAAGGGGCTTGAGCTTTGATACATTTGAATGTTAGACCTCCATTTCAGATGTACCAGTATTTATGTTTCATTTCACCACAGGAAAGGAGAATGTGTAATACTTTGTGTAATACTTTTTTTTTTTCCTTTTTTTTTTTTTTCCAAACGAGATACCTCCAAAAAATGAGAGGCAAGACCCCACACCCCATACCTATGCATGCTGTGTCACCGACACGGCCAATCAGTTTATTAGAGAGTCCTCCAGTAGATGTTGCACAAGCTACATTTCCTTCACTGTCTATAGCAACAGCACCGACTGTTCCAAGGTCTCTGCCAAGAAAAACAGTTCACAAAATCAGGTAGAATTAAAGCATACCTGCCAAAGCATGTTGCATTTATTTCTCAGGTGGCTTTAAAAAAAGATTACTGCAAAAAAATTACTGCTCATCATAAAGCTATTTTTTTACCATGCTTCTCATTACAAAAATAACACGCAATATGCAACAATTCTCATAGCTTTACATTTAATAGAGTAGAAAACTCTCTTTTTTTTTTTAATCTCCCCCGATGACTTGTTTACCTTCATAGCACGGAAACTTCGACTTGCGGAGGAAAAACACACAAAACAAAAGCACACAGGGCAGAAATATTTCTAGCCATCAGTTCTGGAGTAGTTTTTTGGCTGTGACACACAACTTTCCCCTAAACAGCAACTCAAAGATGCAAGAATTGATTCCACTGTCTGAACGGGAGGTTAACCAGAATTATTAACGACAATGCACGTAAATGAGTGAATACAGAAAAGGGGAATAATGTTATGAATGCACTGAATCATTTCCTTCCTGTTCCTCCTCTTTCCTCTTCCTTATTCCCCTAAATGTTTGAATGCCACAAAAAAAAAAAAAAGTTATTTATGTGCCTTTCAACTAGCATTGTTCACAATGCATCATTAATACATATTTTCACCTTTGTAGCTACGCAATCTTGAGGTTTAAATCACTTGGCCAATAGAATCTGTTGAAACTGCACATTAGCTTAAAAATCTTCATGCACTGAAGAAAACAGAAATCTCAACTACAGCTTTATTTCTTCAGCACAGAAAAGACATACATAACAGGCTGCTTAAAATATACATGTGTATTCATACTCAGAGAAAAAAAGGCTATTGTAACTTACTGTAACAGTTCCTGCACTGAGAAGCAACAATTTGAGTGTCCACACATTCCAATCTTGGCAATTCAAGTAGGAACGTAAACCACTATCTGGCTAGGAGCTGTATACTGAAAAAACCTAAATTCCTCCACACAGAAAAAGAATTTGTAACAATTCTTCAAGGACCTGTCCAACAGGTAACTGGAACAGGAATACCTTTGGAAGCTGCCTGGGCACCAGTGAGGGTCTCTCTATAGCCCCACAAGATCTAAGCTAATTAAGTTCTGACAAAGCCTTTGCGTACCATGAAACCCACAATTTCTCAGAGAACCAACTTCCCGTTCCCTTCTGCTTATGTAAAATATCATACCGTCAGACCCTACACTTCATTCACAGCAATTCAAAGTTGACTGATGAATCACAGGCCTTACAAACTGCTCTGACATTTATGTGGAGACGGACCTCATCTCAAACTGATACGATGGTGCAGATGGGCTTCCCACCCATCCATCTGTAACTAATGATCTGCTGAAAAGAATATTAGCAAATCCAGTACTCTTTTGCACACTTATGTGGCACCCTTCAGCCAACTAAAGTTAGATCCTCCTGAGACATTAAGAAAGGTGAATCCAGATGGATATTTTCCTAGGTAGGTATTTACCTTAAGCAACTGTGAGAATAATGAAAGTACTCAGATCAGATACACAGCAGCTACCTGTTTTGGTACAAGAGCTCAACTGGTGATAAGTAACAAAGTAAATGTGTCTGACATACGTTCTCTGCAGTGGAGCAAATAGACAACTACACTCTGTTTCTTACTGTCCCTTTAAACCTTTTTATTGCTTCAGTGTCACGTGTTTTCACCTTCAGAACAAAGGCAAAGAAGATATAAACAATCTGTTGCATAGCTAGTTGCCTCAGAAACATTACCAAGGCAGGCAAAACTGTCCAAGTAGAGATATCATATTATAATCATCTCTCTATTGATAGTTAGTGACAGTAGCAAGAACCTCAACAAGTACTTGTAGTATACCAGAGGATGCTATTAGTAGTAATGATTTTGTTCAATGAAGAATTATTCTTATGTACCGCATACACTGTAATACAGAATGGGTCACTTGGACTTGTTCGTTACCTTTTGTCTAAATCTTTCATTATCCAGTACCCATGAAGTTACATGTACTTATTCTAACCCCATTCAACTAATAATACATCTGCTATTTTGTCTCTTAGCTCTGCATCAGTAATAGGGTTTTCTGTTGATTGCTGTCAGGGTCCTTGTTAATTACTACCTCCTCAAGTTACTCTTGCACTGTGATTCACAGAGGGGCTAGTAGCCCACCTACTACCTTATCGCTGGACTCAACTCCCTTTCTGTGGGGTTCTCAGGCAAACTCCAGCAATTCTCAACAAAGGTATGGTCAGAATCTTTGGAGTGAGAGACTATACCTAAAACAAACCATGCCTTATTCTCAGCAAAATGTGTACATCGTGCCATGTTGTACATACAACGGAATCATAAGCTTTTAGCATAAATGAATGCAGTCTTCTAACTAGCAAAAGAGAAAGGTTTCACTTCTGGAGGTACCAAACTTTGCTTGGAAAGCTGTGAACCCCCAAGGCTTCCAACACTGTTAGGACAAGGGGACTGGAAGTAAAGTATAGACTAACCTTCAAATTCCCAGTATGACCTGGTATTATGTTGCCTCTGACTAATACTACTGCACCTTCTGTCTGTTCACCTCAGGCAAGTTTCTGCATAATCACCGTGATCACAACAGGGGAAAAGAACATTCCACATGTGATACAGGAACAAATGGGCTTGCATAAAAAAAAGACCTGTTTTCAACTTTGTGAATTTGTGCTGATGCTTTGGGCACCGGCTGTCAGAAAAAGAACAGCATGGCCAAGACAAGAAAAAGTTTTGAGCCTTTCAGAAAAACACAAGCCTTCTACTATCAGATATTCCAGAACAAGACAATGCTGAAATTAAAGATGCCTAACACTGTCGTAAGAAAAAAAAAATTAAGTAGTTTTAAAGAACGAATGGAGACTCAGATGCCACACCATTCTGACATATATTCAGGAGACCAAGTGGCAGTAGGGGCTATGCCATCCTCAGAATTCTTCATAATGAATTATAATACCACACAGTCCTTGGAAAGACCATGGATCAAAAGAAAACTTGTTGGATACAAGATGAACTATGACTAAGACCTTATGGTCAAGGAACAACTTCACTTTGTTTACAAGACCACATTTACAGTTGCCTCATGGATTTGTTTTTCCTTCTAGCAATTTACTGAAAACAACATACAGCTTGTAGTTTATAGCCTCATTTCGTGGACTTTAATTAACGTGCCCACAGAAGAAATTTCCTCCTTTTGATCTACAAATTCTTCAGCTCTGCTTCTCTCATTACTACTATTTCACAGAACACATGAACCACATGTAATACAGTATTTATGTAATGTAACAGAGTGTTTTCCTGTTCTACAACCATTGATGTACAAATGGAAGCTCAAAACAATTTAGTATGTATGCCTACCTCAAAGGCATGAAAAGCTTTCTTGACACTTGATGATTTTCCTTCCTTTCCCATCCACCTCACCTTCCTCTCTACTTTATATGAGACTTGCTTATTTTTCAAGTGACTTTCATTTTGTTGTTTTGCAATACCATCCAGTAGCACCTCTTTTCACACCCACCACTACACTGAACTTGGTGATTTTTTTCATTCTTATCTACAACAACAGCCACAATCAGCACTCAGAAGGAGTTAGTGGTCTAAATCTGATATTGTTTAACTACCTAATCCAGTTTAAAGACAAATCTACTTAACAAAGATCAGCTTTATTAATTTTTTTTTTCTTGGACTTGTTTTAAAACACGGACTGGAGATTTTTTAACATCACAGTTCCTCCATGGAAAAGAACTAGACAAAGTTTCTTAAAGCTGCTGTATGCACTTCTGTAACTGGTGATTTTAAGAGCAACAGGTTCTAGCTTTGTCCTCTATTAATACCACAAAAGCTATGTGACCGACAATCTTCTTAAGCGTCAACAAGTTCGTTCAAGTTTGTTCCAGTCACTTATACTTGAGCAAATTCATTGAAAGGTTGACTTTTCATTACTTTCACTGAGGACATACTGTGAAGACTGTATCAAACCATGTAACACAAAGTATTCTCAAGTCTGAATACAGGCCTTAAAGCTTTGTTGTTTTTTGGTGGGTTTTTTTGAACCGATAGCACAAAGTACCCAAATTTAAAAAGTATTTTACAAAACCCCTACTTCTGAAACTCTTCAGGGTTGGAATCTGGCTCAAGGTTCTTCTTCCATCTCTCTCGGGATCTCTCGGTTATCAGTTTCTCCCCTGGAGTCTCAGGAATGCCCATGGCCTGAGCAAACAGGTGTGCGCCATGGTCAGTCAGCAGCATGTGCTTTGTCTGCAGAAGACAGACAAGAGATTCATTGACAATTCTTGTTTTGCCTTGTACTGAGCAGTTTTGTATAAGCACTCCCTACTTTTAAAAGTATCCACATAAAGAAAATGACAACTTTTATTTTTAAACTTTTGAGATTTCTATGCCTTTATTCTCTTCCACTAGCTGAAAAAAATTTCAGCTCTTCAAAACACAGATACAAACTTTCACCATTAGTAGGAAAGAACTGCATTTATCTGTTTAATACTAATTATAATGGGAGAAGAAAAATTGGTAAATTTGCTCTTTGGCATGCAACTTCTTTGTACTGTTTCCAGTCAATCACCAAATCACTAATGAACTGTTTTGTCCAGTTAACTAAGAGATCTAGGTGGATTTTACTCAGAAGGAAAGAATGATAAATAAATTACTCTTCTGTTTGAAGGTATTACACCTTATAAAATAACCAAAAAATATAAATATCATACATTAAGTGTTTCTTAACATCAGCTGAACCATTTTATTTTAAATATTTCCTTCAACTAGGTGCTACTCTTATAGACCCAGAATTTCAAATTCAAGAACAGAATACTGTTCTAATGGGTTTGATCAAAAAATGTTTGCTCTCTTCTAACAACATTTGCAGAAGCTCTATTTAGATTCCTTTAGTTAGCAAAGCACTTAGACCAGCTTTTAAGTCAACATCCTTAGTTAAATCCATGCCTCAAAGTCTGTACAGCTTGGTTAATTGCTATTTTAGAGAAACTTGCCAGATAAATCCGTTTCATTAATCCTTATACTTCAGTAGGAGATCTAAAATGTGATTTTTCTTTTTTTTTTTTGTTTTTTAAATTTGTGTGCAAGCATCAGCTTCTTGGACCACTACACAACTGTTAATTGCTCACCAGGGCCCAGCAAGGTTTTGCAGGAGCGGTGGTCTGACTCTACAGTATGGAGTCATTTCAGAGCACAGCACCTAACTTCAAGCAACCTTTCATGTCCACGCACAGCACACAGGTACCAGCTGAGGTCCAAGAAGTAGAACCATGTGATGCTGGAGGCAGCAGGCTTGCAGAGCCAAAGCGCCACACACTTAGCTCTCAGCCTGAAGCAAGGATGCCAGAGGTTGGGTATTTCTGTGTCATGCTGCATTCTGCAGGACATTTACAGTCTCAAAGCCTCAGACTTTTAAGGTGTTGCAGACCACCAACTTCCATTGATTTCTAAAGCAATGACACGCAATCACTCCCATGACCAACCCACAGCACTGCATTGTTTTAAACGATTCCAGGCCAACCTCTTCCCAACCCATGGACATTGATCCCTACTTAAGCCTATTACAGCCTCTGCACTAACCCCTTCAGATAGTTACAGTAGCAGGCAGTGTGACTACACTTTGGGAACACTCCTGATGTTGTGGTGCTGACATCAAACATTTTTGAAAATTTAAATGCCATTTTATTGACAAATTAAGTCCTCAATTCATGTCAGTTGCTTTAGGGAACAAGAATAAGTCCTCTGTATATGTGAAAGACTGAGCAACAGGCTTACATGCTGAGTGATGTTACCAGACAATAAAAGACCTACCTATTTCGACATAGTGTTCTTCCACTTGAAAGCCAACTTCTTTGTGCAATACTGCCCCCCTCTGCCACTAAACCACCAGAAGCACACAATCCAATAATTCAAATTGGTTTGGGTTGGGGTTTTTTTTGTGGTTTTTCATTATTTTTTTTAGGAAATACACGGAACTTTTCTTTTTACTTTATCTGTATCAGAAGCCTGTGTTCTCCATCACTTGCTTTCTTCAGCAATGGAGACTCTGTATCATCCTTTAAATAAATTATTTTTTAAAAAAAGTTTTATTGTAAAAAATAGAAGTTATTTCTTAAAACATTTTCAAAGGGTTCCCTCCCATATGCAGATTCTGATAACATACCCACCTTCCTAAGCTGTACAAACAAGAAATACTTGCATATAGAGGAATAAGCTTCTATGATAGAGTGGTTTGGGTTTTGGTTGTGGCTATTTTTTTTTTCAGCCCTCACTGAAAAGAAGGTATCTTAGGGAGAATTTTATTTGTTTTTATATTCAATATATCTTGTCAATCAAAAGAACTGGTAGAATATTACCAAACAACCCAGAACCACACTGTTCTGTCTCATCCTTCTACAGTTTCATTAATATGTTTGATAACTTTTATTGTCTCATTTTTCTGGGATACACTTATACAAAGTAATCCAAAAGGACAAAAAAAAAAAAAAGAAAAAGAAAAAAATAAAGAGTTCCAGAGATCTTACTAAAAAACAACAAATGTTGGCAAGTTTAGTTAATTTCATGGGAAATGGGGAAGAGAAAATCCCCCAAATTTCTCCAGCTGGCCTGAAATTCAGACCATCCCCATTCCTTATTTAACAATCCTGGCAGTGCACAAAGCATAGTAAAATTTTGCACCTTTGTCTTGAGAAGTCTCTGTGCTAAGCTAAGTTCTCCTTTGTCTAATGTAAAGGGCTGGATGATAAAGTAGCAGAAAACAAATATACAGTTCACGTATACTAATGAATCAGTGCTCTAATGTTCACGAGATGCCCATCGAATGAAGTGTTGCAGCTGAGGGGGATTACATGCTCCATTTAGAAAAAAAAAAGCCATTTCAACGTATTATTCTATTTTTGTTCACTACAAACGGGAATAATTCAACAGGAATTTAACTGCTTTCTCAAGGATTTGTTCAATTAGTTAACGCACTAAAAGCCTTTCATCTCTAGAGGCTGCCATGTTCAATAGTACAGTAAATCATGAATGGACATTATTTTGGTGCCCTTTCTTCTACCCCATGAATTTGGACAAGTTTGAGCCCAGTGAGGATGTCACAGCATGCAGGATAAATGTGTGCAACAACAGTCTAGAAGAGCTACTCTGGCCACCAGATGGAGCCCATATTGTTCCATAATAGTAACGGAAATAAAGAAAATTACAAGCAGGTGGGGAAGGGTTTTTTTTCCAGTTTGTTTGGTTTGGGGACCTCCATGTTTCAAAATTCCTTAAGGCAGAGAAGCATCTCAAAACTGCTGGGAAATAAGCACCCTAACAGGCTTAAGATGCCAGGAAAACTACAGTCTTATTACCCATGGGTCACAGAGTTAAAATTACTTTTGATTATGCACAGTAAACCAAAACAAAATACACTCTGAAATGTACTGTGAAATATCCTGGGTTGGTGTCCCAAAACTCCTGTCCAAGATGAACAGAAGAGTAACATCAGTTGATAAACCCATTTACTACACCTGATGGAGAAGCAGCAGAAACTCACCTCAAGATACATCAAGCAATTTAGGCCAAAATTTACATTTAAACTTTGTCATTTACACAGAATTTTTTGCATCTGGGCAAAGAGTAATACACTTTACCACAAAATGTCACGGTTTTAGGGCTACACCATTATACTTGGTCCTGTACAATTAAATTTTATGATTTCCTTTTAGATTTAGCCTCAACATTTTTGAACATAAGAAGTGCCACACAACAACAAGACTGACCTTGTAACAGACAAGAAAGACAAAGTTTTTGTTTTGTTTTGTGTGTGTTTTTTAAAAAAAAATTTGGAAAGTTACGTTTTCAAAAACCAACAATGTTGTTTTCACTTTATTCTTGTTGACTCAAATAGGATTTTGTCACAGAAAAGAAAAAAAAAACCTCAGTGATTCTGGAATATGAACTGAACAATGGGCATTAAAAGAAGTTATCTACAGAAAAAAATCCCCCAACAAACCCCTAACATTCCCTCCAACATGCTAGAAGATATCTTTCCACCCTCCACCTGCATTCTCAAATTTTGAAAAATTTGGTCTTGTGAAGCTGTTTACCAGCTACACTTATTTGTTCTAGCTAAATGACAGAATAAAAAAAACACATGAAGCAACAAAAAGCTTATTCAGTCTAAATTTTAACATTATTTTCTAGTAAACGTACACTTCACTAAAGTACTTATATTAAATACTTTAGTGGAAAGTTCTGGTTTTAAAACCATAACTATACTCCAACTAAGGGCAAAAATAATTCCCATCTTCTTTGGAGGCTGTTGAGGACAAATTACATTTGTCATCTTTATAGATCACCAAAAGACGTTCTGTTTCCTCAAAAGTCACTTCAAAAGGTTAACGAAACATAAAACCTCTTTGTTAATAAGCGTTTTTGCAAATATGAACCCTTTTCAACAATGGGTCAGCTGCACTAGCAGGATGAAAAATGTAAACTCCAAAGACAGTACAAACTTTTTGATCGCTGTCACAGCCCAGTAATGGTAAAACAGATGCACACATCACAAAAATGGCCTAGTCCATCCTGAACCATCACACTTGCACCATTTCTGAAAAACGAGACAAGCCTGCTGTGGCAAATATCACAGGGACTTCTTACAGCAGTAAGGTGGGATTGGTTTTAGATAGAAGGTCAAATAATAATCATTCCGCTTCCCTGATAAGTTTGATTCTATTGGAAAATCTGTCACCATCACACAGTGCTAATGTTATCTTCTACTGCTGGAAGACCATGACTTTGCACTAAGGCTACCATCTGATTAGGTCACAATGGAGACGGTTACCTACAACAACGTAAGACTGCTTACATGGCCAAATATGTTATTGGGTCATTTAATTCAGTTCCATGTCATTGCAAAGTCAACAGTAAATTATCCAACTTGAATCTTGCAAGATCAAACAGAAGGCTCAGTGACAGCGTAAAAGCTCTTCAAAAACCAAGTGAACAAAAAAACCCCCTAAAATACTGAACACCAGCTGTGGAGCTACAGGAGATCAGTGTGTATAGGTCAATTTCTCCTTAAGCTTCCAATTGCATGGCAGAACTTATGTTTCCTTGAAATATTATCTTTAATAAATATCTCTCAAAACCCCTTAAAATAAGGAGCTCTTCATGGTCATGACCATAATTTCCAAACACTGCCATCCATTTCTCCCATATTTCCTGCTTCAAAGCACTACACAAACACCACCATTGAGGTATATCAATATACCAGAAGAAGTTCTAAGGGAAAAAATGTTTCATACTCAAGTACATATTCAGCATACCTTTTCCATGACAAGTCGAGCAAGTTTTATTGGGTTTGCTATACATTTAACTGCAGACACTGCTCCGGAGTCTAAATTTTTTCCGTCCATGATAATGGCATCCATTTCTACTTCACCTTTTTCATTTAAAACAGATCCACGGCCTGAAGACCAAAAAAAAAAAAAAAAAAAATCAGGGAGGAAGGAAAAAAGAAGAAAGTCATTAAGAGCTAACCATCAGGTGATTCAATTATTAGATCTCATCAAGCAAACTCTCCCTTTCCCAGTTTGTTGTCTCAGTTATTGAAAGTATCTCCTGAATACAAACAAAACAGCAGAAACACTGCTGAGTATAACCACAAAATCCAACCATTAACAGAAGTCTCACAGAGTACGTCTACTTTAAAACTGAGTTTTACTTTTATCAGATGAAAACCACACTTCCAATCCCATCCAAAATGATATACTAGGTATGAAAGTTAAAATGACCAACAATCATGAACTGAATTCTTTATCCCCCAGAGCACTTCAAGCGAACACAAAACTATTTTTTCTTTACAGTTCTTCCAAAGAAGGATATAACATAACCCAACAAAACAGCAGTATTCAATCCTATCAACAGATTAACGTCACATAGCATTCCAAGAAACTGCCAAAATTGATGGAGCAGAATAAAAGTGTCCACTCACTAATGTAACAAAAGCTTGAAATAACAAGTTCTTCATTACCAAATAAAAACCGTAGTCAAAGGAATTGAAAAAAAAAAAAAGGTAATAAAATGTTGGGTAGTTATTTTCTTCTATAATTATCAGTGCTATCACTAACCTAATTGAAAATTAATGAGATACAAAATGAGACAATGCAAATAGGTTGGGTTTGTCTTTTTTTAATAATGCCAATAACTGTATCACAGGGGAATAATCAGTTGTAAGTCATCAAGTGCATAAGCCTTGCTAATAAGGATGGAGAAGACTAAACTTAAAAAGAAGTAAGAAAACCAAAACAAAGCACAGCAGACTTACCCAGTAGCTCAGGTGAAAAGACTTGAACATTTTTACAGAGCTAAAACAGTGAAGAGAGACATGCCCTCTAAGAACAATTAATTCTTAGAGAGCTGTATAGCCACTCTTTCATCATTCCAGTGACCACTGTGAAAGCCTGTAGACCATGGCAAGGCTAGATACTAGACTTCAAGTTATCTGAGGCAGGATGAATGCTTCCTTCTATGGTTACAGACTGTCTTTTCACCTGCCTTTCAGCACAATGGGTAGGGACTACTTGCCTCTGAGGCCATGGTATTCATTAGCAGCAGCACTGAAAATAAAAATGTCTGGCTTACTTGTGAAGCAAAGGACAGGGTGAAAAACAGAGGGACAACAGAAGACAAAATCTAAGAGGACACAAATAACAGATGTATCTGACATTAGGCAAATCACAGCAGGGGTACTGAGTGCTCCGATTCCCTCTGTCAAGTAGCACTCTGTTCCATCTATGCGGCCTCTGTTCTGCAAAGGCTGAGGAAGGAGGAGTGTGCAAGGTATACTATAAGGACAGTTCTTGTATCTGGAGCATTCACACTGAGCTAGTTAATACTGCTAGTCAAAGCATTCACATGAAGGAAATGCAACCAAGACCACTTCCTCATCACAAGCAGAACTTGATGACTTCATTATGCTCTGAGCCCCTCCACTGAGCCTACAACAAGATGCATATACACAGCACAGCTAAACCTCATCATTCAAAAAAAACCAAAACACACAACTTGATCGTTATGCCCACTCTTCCCAATTTTTATTGTTGTCTCCTAGCCATATCTGTATTTTCCTCAAAAATATTACAGTAAAACTGATTTTTCTTTTACAAAGATAAATATCACACGGTGAGTTTTAAACAGCCACTCCAATCGAGGCCCTCTTCACATAGCTTTCAGCTCATTTTCACCAGCTACTGAGAGCAGCTGTATCTAATGAGCATTAACACAATTAGATGTATCTGAAAGTGATTACCAGACTACTTGCCATTTGGATCAGCATAGTGAACTTGAACAAGGGCTTAAGGCTCAAGTCCAGTTTAAGCAAATTTTGCTAAAAAATGCTCATTTAATATACAACAAACAAGGTATAAATATTGTTAGAACAAATTGAAGTAAACACCTTTAAACAAAAAAATAATTCAATATATATTAAGGATAAATATGACCTTAGACCATGAAAAAGCGTGTCACAACCACAAATTGCATTTTGTAGGTTAAGTAACATATTAAGTTACAACTGTATATCAGTCATTGGATACAGTAGAGTCTAAGGTCCTCTCCCCAAATGATACAATCATTTTTAGAGGAGTACATACTGCTTGCAGGTGTCAGTTCAATGATGGCATGCTATGAGAGAGCATGGCTCAGAAAAAATGACAAGATCCCACATAAAAGTTAAAAAAACCCAACTGTATGAAAACCACAGAATATTGCTAGTTATTGTGATCCTACTTAGCGTAAGTGCCCAAATGCTTCAGACATGTGTGGGGAAGTTCAATAAATGAGCCTAAACAGATGACTATAAAGTAAGCTTTTATCACTTAGAGTCACACTGAGCTAAAACATATTTTCAGCTTAAAGTATGTTGATTTACAGAACCATTAAAACTAACATATAAGAAACCAAGAAAGCATGCAATTGTTTACATGGAATGACTAAGAAAGAGATGTAAACAATCTTTAAGCTTAAATTTATATTGAAGTTGCTTCCACGTTAACATCGGACACCTAATGTCGGGCAGAACATTACTGAAGAGATGCTTCTCAAGAATTAGGATTTTTTCCTGCTCTGAAGTAGCTGGCATTTTTAAAATAGCAAATCTAAATTCTCTCAACAGAGAGGTATTTGGAGACATAACCCAGAAGCACAGAAAGCCAAAGGCCAAATAGATACTGATTTACTAACCTCAGCAAAAGACTCCTAAAGGCTAGTGACTGATTTAGAGAACAGGCGAAGAGAAGTAGAAGTTAAATGAGAGAATGCCACCCTGATGTTAATTATATAATAGTACGCACCGCATCTGTAAGTCCACTTCACAATTTCAGTTTGAATCCTCTAAAAATCACGACGTTCAACCCAAGTCAGTAACAAAACTAAAAGCTTCATATAAAGTAAAACCTCTCCCTTGCTCTCAATTACAAGGTGAGAAAGAACAAGAGAATCTCTGTAAACTAAGTGTGCACATAACTAATAGCTATGTTATCTAAGACACTGAACACTGACAGGTCTGTCTTTCCATGTTCCTTCCTGACATACCTTGGTGGGGGTGGGGAAATATTTTCACTGAAATTCATCAAAATAATAAATTTGAGATCATATGAAGAGGAGAAAAATATTTGACTATTGACATTAACATTAATTAACATTAATTGTTAGGAAATCCAGTTTTGAACGTTTACTGTATAAATTCACGACACATATACCACTACTGCATTATGTATTTTTCTTTACAAAAGCACTAATTGCAAGCATTAATTAAAACACCTAAAATCCCAAAGAGCAGTATTCCTCTGGCAATAGTAAAGGTCAAGCATTAAGGCTTAAACATTGCTGCAAGCTATATTTAACTGCTTTAAACATGAATGTTAACTACATACATCCTCCATTAAGGAGTCCATGTCTTAAAACTGAATGCACAGCACAGTAACAGGAGAAGATTTAACAGAAAAGTAATACAGCACCAGAAGAATGGAATGGCAGGTATAAAACACTGAAAAATGAGAAAGAGAGTAACTCATCTGCCTAAATGTACTCAGAGAAACTACGGTACATACTATGCTCTTTTATTATACAGAGAAATAAGCTATTTTGTGACACTGTATTTACTCCATTGCAATGTGCATCATTCAAAGAAACTGCAAGCCAGCATTTTCAGAAGCATCAGGACAAAACACTTTAAATACATGATTATTCTAAACCCACTTAATTCTTGAAAAATTACCTGCATTAAAATGAGGATCATCCTCCATTGATCGTACTGCCTCCTCAACTGCATCCAAGGCACTGCCTCCCTGTTTCAGGATACCATAACCTCGCAGCGCAGCTCTGACAACACCAGCACGACTTCCCTCTTCTCGTTCTTTAAAGATCCGTCCAGCTCCACCATGCACCACAATGACAGGCTTCATCCTGCCAAATTCCTCCCGAGGCTTCCGGCTGTCTACACAGGTTACTCGTAATTAGCCTATTTTGGAAAGAAGAATCTTTAGCATGTGCTCCCTTCTACGTGGACAGAGCCCTGCAGGTTAGTTAACAGATATGGTCAGTTTGACTGTAACCATTTTACCTTTCAGGAAGCTGAATACTTGTGCAAAGGAGATCCTAATGTTAGCCTGAAGCGGACGGGGCCCTAGGCAACTTGGTGGAACTTCGAGGTCAGCCCTGCTTTGAGCAGGGGGCTGGGCCAGGTGGCCTCTGAAGTCCCCTTCCAGCCTAAGTTACTCTACAGTCCTATGATTTAGCATGAACCCTGTCATCTGGTACTACTACAGAAACAAGCATCTGAGTAACCCTTGATCCTGCTAACTACTCCTCATGTTAGATGGGTAGCTCTTTTGTTCAAGTACAGTAATATAAAGGAAAGTGACTGACCTGACCTGAGTTAACAGCTTAACCAGCTCTACTGCCTGGATTTCAACCCTCTGACCTCTTGTAAAACTTTGTACTTTGTGCATGAAAACAAGCCATTTGAACCTGGCAGTCAACAGTTTGTTGTTATGGCTCATGACCTCTGCGAGCAAAAAAAGTGTTGCTACACATCTTTGGTGAAGGCAATTACTTTTTTGCTTCCAGAAAAAGGCAAAGGAGAAGCAGCCTCATCTCCCACCGGAATCTAGGGCGCCTCACAGAGGAATCCCTCCACGTGAAAACAGCTTCTCAGGGCCAGCTATTTTTGGAGGCAGTGAAGAACAAAATCCAACAGTCTTTCCTTCATCCTATTCGCAAACCCTTTAGAGAGCATCTCCCCATTGTCCTGCACTACTGACAGCCTGGTCCCTTGCACTCCAACCGCCTCAGGAGTGGCACTTGCTGTCAGGGCCCGCTTGCCAGGATGGCAGTGGCAACGAGCCAGATGATGAAGTCCCAGCTTGTGCTGTTTGGGCATTACAGGCTGAGGTGGGGCAGAAATGCCTTCCATTATCATCCAGGATCCCATAATTGAGTGTGATGGCTGGAGGAACCCACAACAGTTTGTCGTCGTTTAGACTATTATTGTATCACCCGATGAACCCCTCCCCACCCAGGAAGGGGAATTAGGGAAAAATAAGGAAACACGGGGGTTGAAATATAAATAGATTTAATGGGGTAAGACTAAATAATTAGGATTAATAACACTAAAGAACCAGTATAATCCTGATACCAATATAAAATACACGCAGCCCATTCTATCAGCAGAAGCTGTGCACTCCCAGCAGTAGACAGCAAATGTCGGACACTGCGAGCGCTATGGCTTCGGGAGGAAGGGAAGGGCTCAGGGGTCTGGCACCGGGGCAAGTTGTTCTCTGGACCGCCATCATCAAGGGAGAGAGAAAACCCTTCAGCAAACTTTCTGATTTACATTGAACGTGACATTTATGGTATGAAATAACCCTGTTGGCCAGCTTGGGTCAAACGCCCAGGTCTGGCTCCTCCTCATCCCTGCACCTGGCTAGGCTTGAAAACACCGAGAACTCGAAACGTGTATAGCATAAAGTAAGTATTTTCACAAATTCAGACACTAGAGTCTTCTAAAAGCAGAGTTTTCCCGAGCATTAGAAGAGACTTCACCGAAAAAATAAAATTACTGAAAGATAAAATAAAATAGTCCTGTGTCGTTCAAACAAGAACAGCGAGGCCCTTCGAGTTTTTACTTCAACCGGCGGCTCTGCTCTTCCCTCAGCGAGGGCGGGAGGCTCAGGGAGGAGACGCTCAGCCACGGCCTCTCCTCAGCCGCCGATCGAGCCCTGCCAGGCATCGCCGCGCCGCCCCAGCCCGGGACGGGCCTCGCCCGCGCCCCGCCGGGGCTACCTGCCCGCCGGGACTGCCTGCCCAGCCGGGACTAGCCTGCCCGCCCACCTGCTCCCGCCGCGCCCGCTGAGCCTCACCCGCCCCGGCGGAGAGCAACAGCGCGGGCTCGGCGCCCACCTGCAACGCCCCGTCCTCAGAGCAGCCCCGGACGCACTCCCTGGGCGGGGGCCGGTACGGGGCGGACACGGTCGGCCCAGCGGCAGGGGACGCGCACGGCGGCGGCAGGCAGGCGGCCTGTTTCCCTGCGGCGCCGCTGCAGGCAGCCGCCCTCAGCAGACATGGCGACCCCCCCGCCACGCTGAGGGGATGCCCACAGTTAAGATGGCGGCTTGCTGGCGTTCTCGACCGGGCTTTCAACACCCCGTGCAGCCGCGACAGGGGGGCGGGCGTCCCCGCCTCAGGGCCGGCGGGAGCGGCCGGGCCCCACCAAATAGAAACCCAATGGCCCTTCCCTTCTTCTCTGAGCAGGCCGGGTTATTCCCATTCCTTTTCCGAAAGCTCGGACCGCGGAGTATAAGTTGGGAGGGGCTGTGGGAGACATGAAGCGTCCCAGTCTGCCATCAGGTTGGCCCAGGCCAGGTGAGGGTAAGGTTGTATATGGCCCTGCTGGTCCCACATAGGTCGCAACAGCAAGAAGTAAGCTTGCTATTGATTGATAATATTTTGTATAAATAATAGGCTGCTGGAACAAGTAGTTGTTTGCTATGAAAAGAACTACTAAAAACGTTCTTCCTGAAAAGGAAATACATTTCTAAAATAGAGTTCACTTTGAAAAAAAAAAAAAAAAAAATTCCAAAGTTCCTTACCTTTGTAGTAAAAAAAATATAAACAAAAATTTCTCAAAATTCATACTGTAGTAAAAAACCATAAAATTTTCTCAAAATTTATACTGTAGTAGAAGCATAAACAAAAATTCTCAAAATTTATATGAACTCTACTTGGCAAGCAGCCAGCCTTCTTCCTTGACCATTCCTGCTTAATTCACTCTCTCTTGGCTTCTTTTCGTTTTGCTGCCCTAGGCTCGGCTGCAGGGAGCCCAGCGAGTGCCCTCGGCTGCGGCCACGCAAGGAGCTGAGGTGACGCCACTGCACAGAAGGACAAGGATTTATGGCGGTGGGCAGTCACTCAATTTGAGATCTGTTTTGGTCCTGAAGGTTGGTTTAAAATGAATTAGTGTGGTTTAATTAAAAGGAACTACTCTGGATGGTTTTTCATTGTCACTGGTAGGATTAACAAAGAGGAATTTAAATTTCGTACGTGAATTATTTGAGAGCACTGCTTGTTTTTATAGAATATTTATCTTGCTTTCAGAGGTAGTGTCAAAACAGGAAACTGATACTAGTTAGATGAAATAGTTTTAGAACAATTATTTAAATTGTCTGCACGGACGGCTGAACACTAAATTTATATAGTAACCTTACGTTGAAATTTTAATACTAGTCTAACATTGTTACAATTCAACAGAACAAGCATGTCACTTGATAGAACTGGAATAATCTGTTTCAACATCAGTTTTCTACCTTAAGCCCTCTTCAGCTGCCACCTTTGCCCTTGTGATCAAATAATTTTATGTTCTTTTAGAAATACTGTAAAACCTCTCAGAACCTACTGGAAAGTATTATTTTTAATTTTGTAACATGTAGTTTTTAAAAATCAACATCTTGAGTTGCGTTTCAGGAATTTGTCCTAAAACTATGTGAACTGTTAGGATAAGTTTTAAATAATTACTGCAGAGACGTATTAACTTCATTCTTGTTCATTTTCGTAAGAGAGCTTTGCACGTTGTAACTGCCAGAGAAGCAACTTTAAAAACATACAGAATAAATTCTTTTGCATATTGTGCTGGTTTTGCCTAGGGTAGAGTTAACTTTCTTCGCAGTAGCTAGTATGGCGCTATGTTTTGGATTTGTGCTGGGAACGGTTGATAATACAGGGATGTTTTAGCTGTTGCTGAGCAGTTGCTTACACAGAGTCAAGGTCTTTTCTGCTCCTTATACTGCTGCACCAGTGAGTAGGCTGTGGGTGCGCAGAACATTGGGAGGGGACACAGCTGGGACAGCTGACCTCAAGCAACCAAAGGGATATTCCATACCATATGATATCAGCTCAGCATATAAGCTGGAGGAAGAAGGAAGGGGGGAGTGTTTGAGGTGATGGCATTTTGTCTTCCCAAGTAACCGCTAAGTGAGATGGAGCCCTGCTTTCTTGGAGATGGCTGAACACCTGCCTGCTGATGGGGAGCAGCGAATGGATTCCTTGTTTTGCTTTGCTTGTGTGCAACAGCTTTTGCTCTACCTGTTAAATTGTCTTTGTCTCAACCCTCAAGTTTTCCTTATTTTTCTGATTCTTTTACAGATGGGGAGAAGTGAGCGATTGGCTGTGTGGTCCTAGTTGCCAGCTGGGGTTAAACCATGGCACATGTGGAGCCTCATGGAGATGAGCTTTGCTGCTTTTAAGCTGAATGCGTTATACTTGAAAGAGGTAGCAATGTGTTACCACAGGTGAGTACGGGCTAGAGGGCTGAAGAGGAGTAATAAGCAATCTCACCACATGTGGATGGGGCATGTGTGTGTTTGTGTGAGAGCAGCCTGATATCATAGGGTCTATCCTGCATCCCAGATGACTAAATATACAACTATAATTGTGCCTTCTATTTTCCTGCAGAACCCATATAACTAAGGGCATGCCCTCCTCCTCCTAGAGAAAGAATTCCCCTAGAATCTCATTGAAAATTTGACTTCAGGAACCAGCACAGAAAGAAAAAAAATATTGTAAAAGTAACTCTTTTAATGCATATGCATAATAATTTTTTTTGAGTAAATGTTTATGTAGCAACTTGTCATATTCATCAACTATTTGAAAATCTTCAAAACATGATGTAGAACAGAAAGCAGTGTTCTGTATTTTATTTCTTGGATTGTAGGAGCATGCAGCATTGATCAAGGCTAAGGCTGCTTGAGCAGGTGTTATAAGCATGCAGAAACACAATACTAATGCAAACAGTCTGCGAACTTGGATCTTTTTATATTAGGCAGAACTGTCACGTGGAGATCACTGTGGCATTAGGATGCTCAGGTCATGCTCTGCAGAAACCTGTGCATGTTGAATAACTTTGTTCATGTGCACAATTCGATTAAGTCTGTAAACCACTTCTTAGCGTATTCTTATTGCAAAGGGTATGCTACCATTTTAGAGAAGCTGGAAAAACCAGTTCCTCTGGGAATCAGTTTAATTTTTTTATGTAAATTGCAATATTCCTTAAACTTACTTTCAGGTAAGATCACCAGTGAAATGTGCAGCAGTAAGACAGAAAATGGTAGATGTGGTATTCACTAAAATACAAATGTGATCTACTCAAATTCATTAATGAGTTGTATGTTGAATAGTTTAGCTGGAACTGTTTTCTTGCGGGGAGGGGCGAGAATAACCAATGGCAATGATGTTTTCTCCCCTTCCGCCCAGAAGTGAGATTAAATTGGAGATGCGCTCATTTTCCTGCTTTGAGGAGATTTTAACCCTAACTCAGATGTCCTTCCTGTAGCAGATTGCCCCAAACACGAAGTTAACAGCATCCTATTGCTCCCAGTATTTAAGTATTTTGTATGCAGTGGGGTGGTCCTACCAGAGAGACAGAACTATGCAGCTCTCTGCGAAACCTGTGTGCTGGGGGAGAAGGCAGAGCAGCATAGTGTGGTCATAGGAAATCCCAGTTCAGATCCTAGTTTCGAATCGAGCACAGACTGGCTTTGACCAGTTTTCAAAGCTAGGGTTTAAAAATGTTCCTCGTGGTTCCTGTCTCTGTGTCATGTGTATTTACTGAGAATTAACCAGTATTTATCAGCCTTGGGCTCTGCTGAAGGTGCATTTCAGGTGAGTGTCCTAAGCACAAGGCAATCAAACTGCAACATGGATGATTGGCAGAGACTAAAATTAGAACTTTTTGCTTTCCTTTTCTTTTCTTCCTGTAATGAGCCCTGAAACCGTATTGCATTTTTGTCACTGCACGTCTGAAAAAGCATGTTCATCTATCACCTCTGTGCTTTTGAAATCCCTCCTACAGCCTGTGAAGTCTATAAATCCCAGCCTGCTCCATTCTAATCACTTTAACTTCAAAGAAGGCAGATCAAGTCCAATCTTTTGAGATTATTTTAAATTCTCAGTTTATTCCAAGCTTTGCATTCCTTCTGTGAAACCCTTTCAGACATTCTTGTTTTGGCTAATCTGCATAGTACATATGTGCAGCATGTTGGAAAACCTGTCTGTATGTCTGACAGAAGCTTACAGCTTCCCAGGAAGTGCAGGGGACTTTGGGATCAATCCTTCAGAGAAAATGGCACCCTCAGAGCTGGCAAGAGTCTTGTTTTTTTTCAACCCCACACCCCTAGGCAAACACACATGCACACTCCAGAGCTATCACAACAATTGCAGGCACTTAAAACCCCAAGATTTAGGAAGTATTTCTCTTACATGCCTTTAACATTTATTTTGTCTTTAAGTTTTGATTGCATTAGGAAAAATGCAGTTCTCTTTGTTCTTAATAATATACAATTAGCATGCTAAAGGCTACAATTAAGAGAGAGATTTTAGCTTGGCCCATGTTTTAGGCAAAACCATCTTTACTTTTTAAAACACATTAGAACACATTTGCTTAAATATTTCTTGAGATAAGGCCTCAAACTTATGGACAGTCCAGGAATTTCCAGGGGAATTTATAATACACCTTAGCAGTAACTAAGGCTCAGTTCTAAGTATTTTGCCATGTGTGTAATCTTACTGCAGGCAACAGGAGTATCCACGGTAAAGATTTGAGGTGGCCTTGTCAATATATAGGATGCCTTGGGGAGAAAAGTTAGCAGAAAATAGTTCAAAATAATTTATAGAGGATTTTCCTGTCGCCCAGTTAGAGCAGAATGAAAATTAATACAATGACGCATGAAAATCTGTCAAAGTTTGTTCTTTCATTGCAGCTTCTTGTCACTCAAATGTATGGATGTGTAGTGACCCTAAATGCAGTATATCACAAAATGCAGGAAATAAAAGAGCGTCAGCATGGCAGATACATACAAAGTGTATGTGTGATACTTGAGAGGTACTTGAGATACTCTTCATACTTAAGACATGAAATAGAAATAAAATGAAACTAAGTTGGGGCACAGCCATGGAATTAAAATTAATTTTTAGTAACTTAAAGGCTTAAACAAGTTGCCAGGCATTGGAGAGAATCCTGGGGCTCCTGTATTTGATTGCAGATTCCCTCTCATGATTTGAAATGGGGTTCAAATCATAAAACCTTAGTAAATGCAACTCCAGGGGGTCATCATCATTACCTGCAGTTAATCCTGTGGAGGTGGTTTAATTTTGCAGAAAGGTGGGCAGGGAAAAATTAGGCTTTAGAAGTTTGCTGGGCATAGGTGCGTTAACACTGCAGGTATGCTTATATATAGCAGTTACTCTGTTACCAGGAGGATTGTAATGACCATTAGAAAGGAAAATAAAGGCATGGTAGTTTTGCTTAGTTCAAATGTTTGGTGTATTTGTTAGAATTAGTTTTGTGTATAATGTAGCACAAAGCTGAGATGTAACAGTAGCAGAACCATGAAAATTTAAGTGATGAAGTTAGTTTGATGAAAATGATTTATGTAGCCAATAAAACTATATCCTAATGTAGTAATTAACATTAAGAAATGCTTAGAAAACATGTATGCAATGTACATAAAACAAGATTTAAAAGACATGTTTAGAAAGGTGGTTCTCCAGAGTTTTTCCTCAATTTATTGCTTAAGAAAATTATGGTTTTTTCCATACGCAAACATCTGGGTTTGTTTTTTATAATAGGAATTGCATTTCTCTCTCTTCATTTCCACCTAAGTATAAACTAATACAGTATCTGTGATGCTGCAATAATAATTGATGAACCTAGAAAAAAAAAAAAAAGAAACCTAGAAAAACTTGCAGTTAAGACATCATTGTGGTTGTAGTATTTAAAGTGGAAAATAACTACAAAGGAAACATCAGGTACTGGGGTTTTATTTTGAAAACTTGACCTTTTATTTTTCTTCTATCCCTGAGTCAGAACCCCAGTTCTAGTGAAGTAACTAAAGACCGTGTTGTTGCATATCAATCTAAAAGTCTGATTTAAGGTTTTTTTAAGATGTTGACCAAATTATTTATCAAACGTGAGAATACTTCACAAAGTAGGCCATGAATAGTACGCTAACAGAAAATCTTTCCACAAATCAAAGAAGTCAGCCATAAGGCTAATGGCAGGGAAAACAAATCAAGTGGGGAAAAGAGAAAATGTATATTTTAACGTGAGAATGCTAAATGAGATAGCTAATTGATGTCTGCCTCATAGGCATAGATCTATTATAGAGAGAATTGATGTCATTGCTCAAAGATGATGCTGTAAATGTAGTGTAACAGGTGATGAGATTTTGTGGGAGATCTTGGGGTAAGCCATGCGAGGATTCTGGAAACGAAAAGCACTTCTAAGTTGTTTGTGATACGGGGAGCCAGTGGAATTGACTGAAAGTGGGAGAGGTACGGTGGCTTTCTCCTCAATCATGGGAACGCAAGGAGTGAAGTTCGCTCCCAACTGCGGTACAGAAAGTGATCATTTCATGAGACCTTAGAGAAGAATTTAAGGCCGGAGGTAAAGAGAATTCCGTAGCATCACTTGTGGTGATCATAGGTGGGGAATATTGTTTATTATGGTACCATTATCTATGAAGCTTACTAAAGTTGCTGAAAGCAGCAGACTTCATTTGCCTTCTAGTAAGCAAAAATCCAGCTTACACATGCATGCTGGACTGCTAGATGCCTGCAAAACTAGATGTCTTCCTGAAGATTTGATCATTGCTGGTGCTAGCAAATTTCTAAATAAGCTCATATGAAAAGAAAACAAAGGATTGAGTGTTATTCTAAAGTTACAGGAGGAGGCAATTTGTCAATATCTTTAAGGAAAGATAAATGAATGGGAGTGGATTCACAGTATACTTTACTGAAGAGACTAAAGCTATTGCAGCACTAACAATACATGAACAAACAAATGAACAAATGTAATTAGGACTGGTTTAAGATGAGTATCGAGTGTAGAAAGGAAAGCATTGCTAAGGATCAGAATATTGGTATCATTCTGCTATTTTCAGCACTGAAATATATGTTGAGAAATGAGGCAAACTGAAACATGATAGCTTGTATTAAAGCGTTTTTTTTTGCCAGATTTGGGTGGAGTTGTAAACTGCAAATCAATTCTTTTATGAACCACAAATTCTCATTTTTCTTTACTTCCTACACCTGTGAACAGCGTCTGATATTATAAGTCTCTATTTTAATATTATTTCACGGTATAGTCTCAATTTAAAATGTTATTATGGAAACTTTGAAATAAATCACTGTGCGTATCTTTACATTCAGTAGCCACCTTCAGTTAGGTATTAATTGGCACAATATGAAACATATCTGTTAAGGGCATTCACATGTTGAAGTTATATTGAGGGTTTTGCTGGGCTATGCAGGAAAGAAAGTTTTGTTTCTTCAGCCAAATGTTTGCATGTCTGATAAACAACTTACCTGGGCATGTATGTTCATGAAAAGAGCAGATCTTTGGAGATTATTGGATGATATTTTTTCAAGGGCAAGTTTTCAACATGCAAGTTTAAAAACTTTGGGTTGAGTGTGGCTTTCGTCCGGAGAACTAGAACAGGCTTTGTGATCAATGTGCCAAGGCAAGGCCAAACAAAACAGCTCTGATTTTGAATATCAGATAGTTTCTAGTGTTACAGGTAAGGAGAGGAGACTCTATGAAATGTGGTCTTCTGCAGCTACTGCACGTTTCATATAGGGGAGCTGAACTCAGACCGGTTTATGGAAAGGATGAAGTTTGTGGCACGGACATAAAGTATCATGCTGGTGAGGCATGAGAGTGCATGGCAGTCTCTGTAAGGGTGATGGAGGTTGTCTTCTTTAAGATGCCATGGGCAAAAAGTGATCGGTATTTTGGTAACTAAACTTTTTGTTTGGTAATGCAGAGTTGTCTCCTGCTGTAATCAGCAAGACATTGGCAATTCTAAGAAAACTGCTGTCCCTGCCCTTTTTCTTTTTTTCCACTTTTTTCATCTTTCTCTCACCTCCTTTCCCTCCCCCTCCGAATTTCCTTTTTCGTACAGCAGGCTTCACGAAGAAACTGGCAATGCAGAATTAGTATTTCAAGTTGATGGAAAATTCAAGAACATAACATAGTACCAGTTTCATCATATTTGGTGAGCTATTTCTGCAGAGGAATTCCTTTGACAAACCCTACTAAAGATAGAATTTGAAGGAAGAGTAGTTAACACCTGGACATCAGTATCCCTAAAATTTTGGAGGCATGTAGTTAGATTTATTATCTTTCTGATGCTTTTGTTCCTTCTCTAGCTTTTGCATTTTTAAAGAAAATATTTCAATACCATTTATTCATAAGTCATTGGAAGTTCCATTTTTTCCCCACTTTTTTAAAAAATAAAGGTTTTTAGAGTTACGATATTATGGATGAATGATGTCTATAACCAGTAGAAATGCTTCAAAGCAGGTTGAAAGGAGTATGCTAGGCTTTCTGAAATGCTCCCTGATTGAATATGAGATACGGGAGCATCCAACCTGTTCTAACAATGAAAACTCTTCTTTTTTTTCTCTTCTGTAAAAATAGATCACAGTGCAATGACCCCAGAGGGAGAGAATAAAAAAGATGCGTGTTTCTCTAAAACTCCTGACTGTATTGTTACAATCTGTGTCAAAGGATGACAAATCCAAATTGCACTGCTTCCTGTGTTCTTTGAATTAGAGCTTGGTGTGTGCTACACTATTTTGACCTCTTCAAAATTTTGTAATTTAATTAGCAGATTTCTTTTTCCCTATCCAGCCCATTTTGAAGGGGAAAAAAGAGTAGACATAGACCACTGTGATAACCCTTTATTCTTTCCTGAGTCTAATTGCATTATTTTGAATGCAATTTGAATGGAAGCATTCTTGTATTAATTTAAATCAGAAGGATATAAAACCAATAAGCAGTATTAACCAATGGAGATTAAAGACTACCTGAACCGTCTAGAAAAAATTTAGTCCCCAGTCACTAATTTATAGGCTTGGTGCTTGCCAGGGCACCTGCCTTATCAACATGTTTGAATGTGAATTATTTAGCACAAAAAGTTGGCAGAGGAATAGGGAATTTTTCACCTCAGGGTCAGAAACAAGGCAGGCTGATAATGATTTAATGCTGTTCTGGTCTGATAGTTTCGCATGAATGTGTCTCTATATTGCCGTCAGTTGACATGTGTCTACATGAGAAGAAATGCTGTTTTCTAACTGACATCTCTTTTACAGCAACACTAAGTAGCAGGCACCTGCCTTAGCTGGCCAGAAGTTTGGTGTCCTGGCTAAGCTAGTTGTCTAGGCTTCCTCCGTAAGCCGTGGGGAGAGGTATTTTCAGAGTGATTCATACTGTTCTGTGTCTAAAATAGATGAGATGACTCATCTTCTGGAAGTACCTGCCACTCTACTGACGACAGAGGGAGACCTAGATGACTAACTTACCCTAGATAGCTAAATTCTGGACTGGTAAAAGAATATGAGAGGGACCTCAGCACCAATGTCTTTTTCTTTTAATGAAGAGGTTCAAGCATGCAGTCATTATGAAAAAGTCTGTAAGGCCATTGGTTGTGAAGTGTACGCTAAAGAAGAGGTGGACCTGCATTGCTGTCCTGCTGTATCTTTCATAAATATGTTGATTTTATTTTATTTTCTAAATGAATCTATATCAAGGTGAGGAAAAGAAGATGTTTCTTCACCTTAAAAATCCCACTGGAAAGGGATGTGCTATTTACATTACACGGAAGTATGAAGCAATGGACATGATCTTTATTCTGCATCAGTTTCCATTATTGAAATTGCTTTGTATTGGAATTGCTTTGTATTTGTACCAGTGGAACTGGATGTAAAATCCATTACACTTGGTGTTTATATACTAAAAGGTTGTCAGCATGTATCTGCTTAAGTACAGCATGAAGTTTGAAGATCTGGAGTCTGCAGGGGAATGTACATGACACTAGTTTCACTATGCATTAGTTACTGCTTCAGGTGCACGTTTTGCAGAACTTGGAAAAATTAAGCTTTAAACTCATTAATATTTAATTAAAACCCATCACTTGGCCAATTTGAAAATTATGAAGTCTCGGTGAATATTCAGGAAGTATTCACAACATCTGATTTTAGATACTGCCCTAAGTTTCTAAACAAGGAGCCTGGGCACCTTCTGAAATCAGCAGTGGAGAGTTTAGCACCTCCAAGGAACAGTTCAGAGCAACTAAAGTAAGCAGGATGGTGGTGCTCTGCTTGCCCCCCAGAGGACTTACACTGCTGCCCAGACGGAATCCTCTGAAATAACCTCTGAGGAACCTATCCCTCTGTATTTACTGTGGAGGAAGCCGAACCCGGTTTTGTAGGCTATTAAAGTGGGCAACATGAATACTTCCCGTATTGTTTCCTATCATCATTTTTAGGTCAGTAATACATTGTCAACTCGGAGCGGAATATTTTTTGAATAGATATAGAATATATTTCTGAATGTCAGGCTTAGCTTGCATTAAAAGTGGCTGTTGCATGGTTAATGTAGTAGTATGTAACGTAATGTGGTAGTATGTATGTACGTAACATAAAGTATGTAGTATGCTCAGTTTTAAACTTTTTTTTTCTCTTGTAACTTAATTGACTGAGCACCCCCCACATACCCAGGATAGTCAGCAAAATACATTTGGTTTTCTCAGAAACTTTGCCTTCGTTTTGTGTGCTTTCTGGTTGAATCGTAAACAATTCTAATCTCTCCGGTGTCTGCAGGGCCTTTAGTACCGAGCTGCTGGCTGGCACAGACACCGTAAGGCCCCCTTCATTTACCATTGCATTGGGAGCATTAGAATGCAATGCTTTGGATCAAAGAGCCTGATGAATTTTTATATTCTTCTGTTGGTCAACAGATGCTTTACCTAAAGCACTACACTCCTACTATAGGTTTGAAAGTACAATAACTGGTTATATATTGCTTTATGCAGACTGTACAGAGCTTAGAAATTCAGGGAGTTGAACCAATTTGCTACGGTTTGAAAAATCATCTAAGAGGAACATATTGACATGGTAAGTTGAGATCTGTGGATTTTCCTTTCCCTTAATATGGAAGTGTGAAGGGAAGGGTGAAGAGAAGTCACAGAACAAAGACCAGCGTTGATCAATCTCCATTGCACACAGAGAGAAACCAGCAGAATATAGGATATTACCTTATTACCTGGGGGAGGAGGAGTTTCCAGACTTTCAGGGAGAAAAGGGGGCATGTTACAAAGGACAAATGATAACTGTAAGTATTGTACATCGGGCATTGTCTTACAGTGAAGGAGTTTAGATGACAAAATTACTTTAATATGGTAACTGTAAGAAATAGCGAATGCGTTCACCAAAGTCAATAAACAACCTTGAATCTGTTGGATAAGTTCAAATTCTACTCTTCGGTAATTCTTGTTTTAAAGACAAAGGAAGGTAAAATTGCAAAGGACACAAGGGTGTATCCAGGGGAACAAGAACATCATTTATAGTCACCAGAGTTGTTTGATGAGGCTCACTTGCTAGATACCTGATAACAAGGAAGACCAATCTGTCACTGTATGGTTCCATAAAGAAGATTTGTCTGTACTAGGGAGCATTAAACAGGGTAATGGAAATTACTAGAGCAGCTACTGAATTAATTTTCCTTTTAAACGTACTCTTATTTAAAGATAACAACCGGCTGGACAGCATAGCAAGTTTTGTATCTGAGTGCATCTGTTAAAAAAGGACTGTGAGAAGTTTGCTGGTTTTGAATATAAACCTAACTCTGCCGTCAGCTAACTGTCTCCCTTACCTAGGGCAAAACTTTAAGTGATGCATAATACAGGTGGGACTCTGTTGTGGACTGCTGAAATCATTACCTCATACAAACTGCTGTTATTTAATAGAGCAATGTAATTGTTTCTCTAGAGGGTGATGAATGCGATTCATTATATTTGATCTTTTTTGTACCAGAAGAATACTGCTGTTGCTAGCTCAGAAGACTTTTAGGCAAATCAAAAGGAGACTGCTAGTTTGGAGCATTTCTCTTGTCAGTTTGAAATCCCCAAGCTGTAGCTTCGAGCTCGGCAGTGTGCGCTCTGCAGTAGTACCAAGAGAGCTGAAATAATCAACAATAGAAACCTTTTATCTCATGTCTGAAATCCATAGATAGAATGTATATATAAATATTTCTCTTTAATATTTCACATCGTGCTTCCACTTAAGAAGTTTGAAGTTCTTCCACCGTGAGTGGACATAAGCCAAACCAAGCCACAGGATTAATCATAAATAATTTACATGAAATCCCGCTACTAAGATATCCCGCAATTTCATAAAGAATGAACACATGTTCTGAGAGTACATAAGGATTGCTAAAATTAGCTTGCTTTAACACGCCTGGGAACAACACATGGAGCTGCTGTGGCAGTTTTTCTGACACAGCTGATTGTGTTGCTCGCTGTTCACAACAATTAAATACTCTTTTTCTGGGTTAGTTTGTTTTTTTTTTTCTTAGAACTGCTTCCAGATAAAGAAAAAATATCTACTAAAAATTCTGAACAATGTTGACTGGTAAAGGCTGTAGAACAACTATTGCTGCAATAAACAGGATTAGTTTTGGATTACTTTCTCTACAAAGACTCTGCAGCAGTGCCTTACTCCTCCTTGCTGAGAAACGTCAACCCTTTCAGGTCTCCATGGTTATCTTACAGAATGAAAAGTAAAAGCATTCTGGGATGATTACATAAAAACTTGTAAAGGCTAAGTGCAAACTAAAAATCAATGTTTGAGGACTAAACACTGCATTTTCAGACGGCTGAGTCTGTGCATGTGTATGGTTGGAGAGGTGAATAGGAGCATGGGATGGACCTTGGTTTGGGGCAGATGCAGAACAGGCCTTAGTGATTTATCAGTGTATCTTTCGAACATACACCTACCAATTTGATTAAAGCAACAAGAAATGATAATTAGCTGGATTGTGTTTGGAAACTACACCAGTGGTTTAATTATGAAATTTAAACATCAGTAAAGTACAAAATATTCAATATTCCTAAAACACCTGTACAAAAGAGATTTAAGAACACAGTTAAGGCTAGACTTGCATATGGCTGTGCATACCATTAAAGCTGGGGAAGTGTGGATTTCTGCCATGTTCTGTAAATGTAAGATACATAAATTAGAATTGCTTAGGGATAGTGTTGCTTACATGAATTGCTTCTCCACTGTTTTTCATTTATGAATAAATGTGCTTGGTGTGACTGCTCTTGTCTCACAGTGATCTCAAACAGCAGAAAATATCCTGTATGCAATGGCTTGCATATATATAATATCCATAAGCTGTGTTTCTCCATATTGATTACAGGTATTTTGTGTTTACAGACAATTCAAAGCTGGGAGGATTGAAATACACCTAAGAGAGGTTTAATATTGGTGTGGAGAGATAGTCTGAGAAAATCAGGATGCAGTTCAGGGGCAAATTCAAAGTACTGCTCTGTTTAGATGGTATTTCTTATCTAAAACGCAGTATGAGGAATGGATACTGGTACTTCGGTTAAGCATGAGTCAACAGTGTTGTGTTACTACAAAAAAGTAAACATGCTGGGGAGACATGACAAATATCAAATATTTAAATGACTTGAAAGTAGAAAGAGAATAACCTGTCTTGTGGGCTAGTGGGAGTAGGAAAATATAAAACGGGCTTAAATCATAGGAAAATTTCAGGGTAAATATTATTGTTACTTTTTTTTTTTTTGCTAGGCATATTGAAAGCACTGGGACTGTGGAGGCTTCTCTGCTTGCTTGCTTGTTTACGAGCTGGTCAGACAAATATGTGTCAGATATAATAGATACTGCCTTGGGACTAGGTACGTCTTTCGGTTCCTACCAGCTCTAGACTCTATTATTCAATATGGTAATAAAACTTCCCAAGTAGTTTCATGCAAATATGCATAAAGATACAATTCAAAGGGAATATAAAGCCTTTGACACCGAGCACTGCATGAGATGTGCAGTTTTCCTCCAACATAAAATCTCCTTCTGTTTTCAGTGAAGTAAATAGTCAAGCTTCTAGTTTAGCTTTGATTTCATATCGTCATCTGTGTCACTCCTTCTTCACATATCTCATCCAACCCACAGAGCCCTGTGTCAGAATAATACCTTTGACACCTTCCTCCTCCTCGGTAGGTAGAGGCAACACTGAAAAGGAAACAGAAACCTCTGTAGACAGCAAAGTCAATTCAAGTTGGCGATGATGCTGCTGTTGAAAAGGCAAAGCTTATTCTGCGATGTATTAAATAAACATCATATACAGTGTAGAGACAGGGAGTGGGGAACTCTCCCTCTCATTCAGGTGTCTAACTCGCACTTCAGCTATGTGTGTTTAGGCAAGAGTACTTACTGTTTAATGACACGTATGTGTATATATCCATGTATATAAAGAACGCTCTTTAGGGAGGCACACGAACTCTTCCAGTCTGTAAAAGGCTGTTACAAAGGCAGGAACTGTCACTTGAGCAAGAAGATATCAATTAAATTTTTTATCAAAACCTGTATTCGAGAAGGGCTTCTGTCTAAAGCGAGACAAGCTCTATTATGTTGCTGCTTCTTTAACATTTCTGTGGGAAAATTTTAGAAATGGGTTACCCAAATATCTTTCAGGGCTGGTCTTGATATGCTGAATTTTGTTCTTAACAGGTTCATCCCCATTTTGGGACATTTCCAAACCTAAATTTCTGTGATTTCTATAATTTAATAGGGTTTGCTCTTGGTATTTGTAAACAACTTTCCCCCCGCCCCATTTTCATTCTGTCACTGTGTCCAGAATATCTAAGGCAGCGGAAGACAAGCCTCCAGAATGTCAATGCTAGCATTGCTATGTAGTGCTCTTGTACGTGATCACTATCAGAAAGCGTAGCAGCTTTTGTGGAAAAGTTTTCCTGACAGGACACCATATGCTGGTGTGATTAGGTCTGGTTGGACACATGCAGTGTTTTCTTCACTTGGGACTTGGTGAAAGGTGGTTGCCCCTACTACACACAAACCATGAGGTTTCATAAGGCAGTTGATACTTTGCATTCTTTCATTTATGGCCCCAGCATGCCTGTGATTAGACTGCAAAATGAGCGTATGCATAAAATACGTGCTTCCACACTAGTTCACTGATACAAAATACTTTTACCAATCCACAGTCTAAATGAAAAAGAACCTGAGGGACAATTTAAAGAGGGATTGTTTATAGAAGATCAAATGCGTTTTATTTTATATTGCTGAATCTTCGATCAGGATAGGCTGCGTTTTGCTGGGTGTCATACAAGCACATGTCTTAATTTCCACCTCAAGTGCTTGAGTGTTGTCTGACTCCAGCCCCTACTTACTGTTGATATTACTGATATTACTGATGATAGTGCCATTTGCTAAAACAAAAGACACTGAGCAATGCCTATTTCATGTTACATAAATACAGAGGTGTCACAGTGTAGAAGATGTCTCCAAAGGAAAAGGACTAAAACTGGTCACATGTGATGGCTCTCCGATGTAATGTAGTGTTCAGATACCTCACACCACTAACACTACCTTAATCCACTGGGTAAAGATCTTTCCAGACTGAAACGACTCAGGATTTTGCACAGCTATCCAGTGCAATCAAAGGACTTTTGAGAGCATTGAAAAACACTGCAGAAAGGAAGTTTTAGGTTTGGGAGCAGGTTTTGAGCCTTACTTTTTTGTGTGTGGGGGTGTTTCCTAATAAATAAGCTGTATTTCCTAACACCTACTATTTCTTTTTTTAAGTTCATTTTTCCAGCATATATGTTATATAGGATATTAAACAGGTTGACAATGAATTTTCAGCCTTTATTAAGGAAGGATTTTGGATTGCAAACTGTTACACTTTAAGTGACCCCTGTCTATTTAAAGCAGCATAGGGATTGTTTCTGTTTGCACAGCAGTACCCCAAGTAACTGTCTTGTACAAGGAATAAATATTTGAATTGAAGGCTGAGTATGTGCAGTCAGTAACGCCTATGAAACAGTATTGGAAACCTGTCATTAGTAAGACGTTTTCAAATTTGAGAAATTTAATTGCTTTTCTCAATTTCCTGTGAGACAAAAAGAAAAATCTAAGAGATTTTTCTCATTATGTGTAAGTGACAGCAGACTCATCTTTTAAAATAATCATCAATTTCCTCATTAAAAGTTCTTACCTGGATTCTTATAGAATCCTTCTAAAATATCATTTATCTTCTATTGAACAGTAGATTCCTCGAAATTATTACATTCTGCTGGACCATATTTGCATCTTTCTTACCTAATCTATCAGTAGCATCTTTCCATTCTTCTCACTCTCAATTTCATCTGGCGTTTAATTTCAGAATAAAAAAAAAAAATCACTCTTCTTGTTAACTTTACGTAGCTATTGTCTGATATCTTAAGATACAACAAAATACCTGCAGATAAATTTCTAAATCTGGTTTCTGGAGTTTATTGCTTTTTATTTTATGATCCGTAAAATATGCTTTGATTGTGCATAACTTTATAAACCTCTATTCAAGACGCTTTCCAAAGGAAAATGGTTTTCTCTGTGTCCTTCTCTCAACTTACTTTTTCTGTTCTCTGCTTCCTGTCTACTACTTCAGAAACTTCTGAATCTAGTGCCCCGTGTCAATCACACTTGAAAAAGGAGAAAACTTTGAGGTAATTTTCTACAAGTTTCCTGAATGAAGATGCTTAAGGAGAGGAGGTGCCTTGAGTGACTATGAAGGAAAGGCTGTGTATAAGAGACTTTAATCAGAGAAGCCATATGAGAGCTAACACCTGAGAGACATATCTGTAGGATACAGATATGGCTTCCTCATATCTCTAACCCATGGGTTCTTCATGGGTTCCATTAAATTTCATGGCAGTGGAATTATTCAACTGTTTGAAAGTCAAAACTCCAAATAATATACAAATGAGAACAGTGTAAAATAGCATGAAACTATGGAAAAGTCTCTAACAAAGATTGTAATATGACTTTTAAGTCCTCTATCACTTATGTATTATGTTGTACTAGTGTACTAATACTAAAAGGACAGTAGAACTAAATAGAGATAATGCCATCAGTGGCTTACAGAGGTGGAAATTTAATGGAAATGTGAAGTGCTGAGTCATAATTAAAATTTGCGGTGATGGAGTATGGGATCCTATCATTCTCTCAAATTTTAAGTGGATCTGGTGAGTTTTGAAAGACATAATATGATATTCTCATTAATTCATTTAATAAGAAAAAATATGTCAGTTCTTCTAAATGTATTCACTTGCAGAGCCCTTTTAAATGCCAGATTTTAGGAGTTCCTTACCTATAGCCTTGAGCCACAAAATTTAACGTAAGCATTTTTGCTCTTGGTTTATGAGGATGGAAGTATTGATCCAAGATGGAAATCCTTGTGACATACAGCTAAATTCAGTGAAAGTTGTTGCAGGGACCTGGAAATTACCAGATGTATATGAGGTAAGAACACAGAGCAGCAGCAGAGTTCTGTAGGGTTGATGCTATATCTGGCCATGATATAGTGTGTTTAGGTCTGGGCGAGTCAGTGTCCTGAAGGTCTTGACAATTTGGAGAGTACACAACAAATGCAATAAAAATGGCTTGCAAATGGAAGAGAGAAAGTGGAAGAGTGAACTTGTACAGCTTGGCTACATGACAGCCAAAACTACAAAGGCATGATAACGATTTATAAATACTTAAATGGTGTACAGAAAAAGAGGAGAATTACATAGTTCAATGAACAGCATATAGAATTGAGGATGAAGAAAAATTAAATTGATCAGTTCTAGGACTCAGTTCCTGTGGTGTTAAATTTCCTCCCTGCAACTGTCCCTCTCAAGGGAAGAGGAGGAAGCCTCCTTTTGTGGAAAAACACCAGTATATGGCCATTAGTGAATAGTCCTGTTCAGATATAAGGTGTAAGTCAACAAATTCCTAGTTTAACAACATATAATACTGAAGGAACTAACGTGACCATATTGTTTGACCTACTCCCCTTTGATGGGACATTTTTGAAGCAGTTCCCGATTGCGTTAGATTTCCTTCTCTGGTGTCTGGGTCATTATGCAATTTCTTTTTTTCCAGTTCTTCACCTGAAATATTCTTTAAGCAGTGAACCAAAGCTGGAAGATAGACAGTTTGAGAGCATGGATGTGAGCCCTGTATTTGTGAGGGAGGAAAGGGAGGGGGAGCAGGAGAATTTTGAAAATGATGTGTTCAGCGTATCTTTTCTTTCTGCTTGTTTGCTTTCTCTGTACTGTTTGTTTTGCTGCTGAACGCATCATAGAGGAAAAAATCTGTATGTATTTGTATCTTAGGGCAAGTGGAAGAAGGGTATTCTCTCGCTACTGGAGAGAAAGAGGTTGAAGGAATTCCATACATCTTGATGTGTACATTTTCAGAATGAAAAATGAAAATTAAGGAAAGATGTTCTAATTTCCATGTAGTCAAAGAAAAGAAGGAATTTAATGAGAATTGTCTGTTGATAAATGCCTAACTCAATAATTCAAACAAGTGAATTCCATAACAGAATTACCAGGAAAGTGTAATGAGCTTTCTGTCCCCGTGGTCCTGGGGCACCCAGCTAATGCTAGCAAGTGATGAGGATGGAGCACTGGAAGGTAAGCTGCCTCCTTCTGGTCAGTCTGTTTCTGGTACATGTTTAAAGACTATATGATTTTATTTTTGCAAAGTGTGAACTCACAATCAAATTAGTATGTTGTTTTCTGCACAAATATGTTCTCTCCATTGCAGTTGTAAGTCCTTTTTGTGTCTCAGTAGACCTAGTCTGCAACTGCATTTGCCTAGACCTTGGCGCTTGATTTCACTGTTTTTATGATACTTACATTTTCTTGAAAGCCTGCATCTTTCCCTCCTTTAAAGAGGCCCCTGAAGAGGAAGACCGCTGTAGGACCTATGAAAAATTATCTAAGCAAGAATAGCTAAGTTGTGCAACAATAGATGCACCTTTTTAAAAACCTATTAAACTGTTCACAAACTGTCCACTTTATGTACATATATCTTTTTAGTCATTTTTGCCCCATGTCAATTTACT
The DNA here is from genome assembly GCA_947846985.1 of Fratercula arctica. Classification (NCBI taxonomy): domain Eukaryota; kingdom Metazoa; phylum Chordata; class Aves; order Charadriiformes; family Alcidae; genus Fratercula; species Fratercula arctica. The sequence continues at coordinate 92,082,062 of CANTUZ010000003.1, read as the reverse complement.
TATCACACACACCTGTGGTTCCTGTTCCAAACTAGGCTCCATCGTGGAATTTTACACGTATGAAGATGCAGAGCCCGGCAGTAATGCTTGCACATAGACTGTGTGAATGCCAAGGCCTGACTGAGAGGCTCTCTGAAGTCCCAGGAGAAATTTGCAAAAAAAGATTTCAGGATTGAAAATGGAGATAATAAATTATTTGAAGCAAAGACTCCAAGTGCCATGTGTTTGTGCAGCATCCAGCATGGTATCACCTTGATTATGCCCAGAGCTCTCGAGTCCTGGTTTTGTACGTGACAACAACCCCAGGTTGTATTATTTTATTTATAAACTATATAATTTTCCCCTTTTCCTTTTCTTGCCATGAAGATTTCTTATCTTCCCTCAACCTAGCTAAAGATTTTCCCCTTTTATGAATATTTATCTTCCTATCTATCATATATTAATTTGGAAAAGAAAAAGATAATTTTAAAGAGTTAAATAAACAATAGGCCCTAGTTTTAAACCAACAAAGCCATAATACTTAGTATTCCAGGGTTGAATGCAACAATTCATCCTCTGTGGCTCCCAGGACTTAAACCAGCTCTAAAATGGATGGGCACCATCCCAAATACTGAGGCTGACTTGTTATCTCTATATGTACTTTTCAGATAACAGACATTAAATAATTCACTATACAAAGTCTTATTTCAATTAAAATGGTAAAACTGATAAAGAAGTTTTCTTTACTTTTGGGAACAGATCTCTGGCTTGTAATTGCATTAATTACAAATACACACAGTTGAAAAGTTATTCAAATGCAAATTTTCTTAATGAGAAGAAAGCAACTGGGAGTATAATTTTTAGTTGTTGCAGTTAATGAAAGTATTTGATTTTGTTTTAATTGCACTTTTAATAAAATAAAGTGCTCTCACAGTGATGAGATTTCACTAATACAGCATCATCTAATAGCAGTGCTAGAACTTCCAGAGGTTGCTGATGGTGGATAAATCAGCCGGCACTGGGCCCTCAGTGGAGATAAGTGAAGCAAACAGCACTCGCTCCTGGGCAGAGCTGTACATGGTGAGGTGCTGATCTCTGGCTAACAGCAGTGTACTAAAGGACGTCACCAGAGTAAAGCACTGGGCAGACAATTTATTCCTTAAAAATACAACGGGAGGAGTAAATAGAGGGCCCCACTGTTTTCATAACTTCGAATCACGGAGGAGGGAGTTGGGAGAGCCAATTGGAGAACGTCTGGTCCAGTGCATCTCGACTATTTTCAGTGCAAGAATCATTATGAAAATACCCCCACCCAAACTTCTGTAAGCGCGCCCAAGGTTTAATTAAAAACCAAATAAGAATGAAGTTTAAGTTGGAAAAAACTATTTACCTCATTTTGTTTGCTTGCTTGTTGTGAAATATATTTGCGCACTCCAAGAAAGTCAGTTCGCAGAAAGCGGTGGGCGCTCTTATGAGCAGCTGGTGTTTACAGATCATGTGTTGAAGAATACCGACCTAGTCCACCCCTCTGTGCATGAGGCAGGGTCAGCTACACCTAAGCCGTTCTCTACAGAAGTTTATTCTACCTCATCTTTAGAAACCTTTGGTGATGGTGGCTTTCCAGGCCCGGACCGAAGCTTGGTGCGCTCCCATTCTCAATGAAGTTATCATGATGCAAGAAGCAAGGAAAAGGAATGTCTTCTAAAATTCTTTTCAACGTTATATAAAAAGTTTGCATCTCGTATGCTATGTTAACCAAAGCTAGGGACTTTTTTTTTTTTCCTTGTAAGAATGCTGGTTTGAGTTTTTTTAACCTTCAGGTAGTTGATATTACAAAAGTGCTTGGGCTTTCCTGAAGAATATTAGGCTTCCCTAATATTCTGTTGAACACTAGTAAGGAATTGCAGTAACTTCTCTTCAAAGCGATTGATGCCAAAATGGATTTCCCTCCTTCCCCACTCTTCCTTCCCTCAGTTTTCTTTCTATTCTAAATTATTATTACAAATAACCAAATATATAAATATTAGTGGCTTACGCTTATACCTTTCAATCTTGCATGTGAGATGGTATCTCTGAGGGAGAGCAGTCACCTGGGAAAATGGGAAGCAACAGCCGGGTGGCTCAGAGGCAGCATCCTGCCCCTCTTCACCCTTCAATCTGGGAGGGTCGGAGGAAAAAAGGATGGCTTGTGTTTGGCAAATCCTGTCACTGGACGAGCCTCCTGGTACCCACAAGGAGCTGTATCTAAACCCCAGCGCGTTACATCTCTTCACCTGTGAATTCAGAATGCCAAGCTTTCAAACTGGTTTTGCAATTTAAAGCAAGAATGAGTTCCAGAAAGGCTTGGTTTATTTGCACACAATTTAGGAACAGTGAAAAGGTAAAATGAATCAAATAAATAGAAGTATTTTCATTTAACTCTAATTGTAATTAACATAGTTGAAGGTGTGATAAAAGATTCCCATAATAAATCTCAGCTGCTTCGTCATACGTAATGAAGAAATCTAGTTATTTTTAGCATTTTAACAGAATATAATTTGGTATAGAGTGTTAACTCTGTAATTTTTTTTCAAGGAAGCAAGTATTTCAGAGGTACATATATGGCAAATTAATTTTTCATAGATATTATGCATAAATGAAATGTAGAGAAAAAATATGCATATCTTAAATTGAATAGATTCACCATAGAATCCTGATAAGCTTTCACCTGCTGTTAATTTTCTTCTGAGATGAAAACACTGCCAAGCAACAAAAACAGATGCCTAAGCACATCTTCTCAGAGTGGAAAAGAGGGTTTTAAGATTAAAACTTTGATCAGATTTTGAACCCAAGCAACAACCCATGGAACCCATGGAGTTGTCTCAAATAAATTTAAAAGATGCAATATATAAGGCCACTCGCATGACAGTCTCCACGTTTTAAAAAGGAAAGATAAGGGTTACAGGAGTGAAGTAAAGGGTAAGGCAAGAGCAGGAAGGAAAGAATATGATCCTGGGAAAGGAAAAAGAGTATAGTGAAGTTCTGGTCAGAGAGAAAAGATAAAGAAAGGATAGAGCGGCAAGAGGAGTAGGGGACAGTAGGTGTGGGGTCTTTCCCAGTTTTCCATTTTCTTCCCTCGTGTGTGAATGAGGGATATCTCCTGGTCAGCTCTAAGCATTTCACCTTTCTCCCACAGAAGCTCATGGAAGGGAGCTATCTGTGACCTCTTCCACCCACCCTGGGGGGCACAGCCAGAGCTGTTGTTGTTTTCAGGTTGTTTCTGCTCCAGGAGTACCTACACTCATTTGACAGCATTTGGATGAATGACCAAGACAACCTTTTCATGTGCAAAGGATAGCAGATTTAAGTACTCTAAAATCTGCACGTTTACTCAGTTTGGAGTGCATTGTAGTGATGGAGATCCATCACTGTGCTTTGGGGAATTTGTGACCTGGGGTCCTCCAGAGGTAGCCTTCAGAGGAAGCAAGAGCAAGCTTTTCTTACAACTGTCAGATTCCATGAATGTTTTTTGCCTTTTAAATACTATTGCTGTAATGGGATGAAAAAAAGGAACAGGTTCTGGATAGCCAGGATGGTGGGAGTAACTTGTACACTGCGAAATGGGGAAGGAGATCATGACAGAGGGAGACATCAATTTGCTTCTAACTGCTTACTATTACTGTAACCACCACGTCATGAAAGGTCATTGACATCCTGAGCTACAGAGCCAAGTTTCTTGTCTCTTTTCAAATACAGTATTTCAGACACAACCATAATCTCCATTGTGCTGTAATAAAGCAGAAGCTTAGGGATGGCAACTGGGCATTTCTAGCACCCCTGCAGCTAGTTGAGTGAAGAATGATGTGAGATCCCTAAAGCCACTCACTGGCCTTGGGGGGCACTTGTGCCTGTGCCCTGTGAGCTGACCCTTTCCTTCTCTGTGCAATATTGACGGTGGTGGTTCCCCCTCCAGGAGGTGCCAAGGAAAAACATTGTCTGTTTTTGCATACCTGAATTGCATTGCTATAGCCACATCTTAAATGGATATCTGCAACTGCTTAAAAGTCCACTCGCATGTACAAAACCAAATGTGAATGCATTCTCTTCCAGAAAGAAAGTAATTCACTGCTGAAAAAATCTGCTAAGGCAGGAAACGCATCCCAGGCATATCTTGTGCCCTTTCAGAGTGGGAAAGTCAACAAATATTACGCTTCTAGAAAACCATGAAATGAAGAGTTATTTTAAGTTCTCAAATAACCTTAATTCTACCTTATTTGAACAATGACCCAATAAACACACAACTTCTCTGTCTCAAAAACTGGACTGAAAGAGAAGCTGCTTATGTGTTCTCTGCACTCAGACTTGCCCTAGTCCAAAAAAGTACACCCCATCTGATGAATTTACAGCTACTTCACCCCTCTCTTCCCACCCCTTTAGCCTGATGCAAATCTGCAATGTAACACTATTTTTTTTTCATTTTTACGTCATTCGTTCTCTACACGAATTGTATTAATCTCCAGCTTCAGCGCTGACAGGCTTTACAACAAAAAGACCTGTAAGGTGACTATACCCACCCCCCACCATGGAAGTGCTCAAATGTAGTGTGTTTTATCTCTTAAGGCACGAGCACACCTCTTTCTTCTCTGATCACATAGCAAGTACTGAGAGAGGGGCTCCTGTTCCTCCTGTGCCGAGCATCCCCTGATGTCTCCTGTCAGACCCACAGCTCACTGATGCTGCTCTTGTCATGGGCTGCAGTTATTCCCCTTGAGAGCAGGACACTGGGACTGCCAGCCCTTCCCAGGGCTACGGTCCCCAAGGGGAGAGGAGGCAGGACGGAGTTCAGCTTCTCTGTATTTCCTGAGCCTTCTTACAAGTTTCAGTTCTGCTGAATTTGAAATTATACAAAGATGCTGTCAGGCGGACATAGTTATTCTCAGTAAATTTTTAAGTAAACACAAATTACTTGTCAGCATATACAAAGTGCCTCAGTGGCAGAAGGAGGAATAAAACCTCAGTTTTAGTCTTTTGCACCATTTATCTAAATATCTGACTTGTGTAGCTCAAGTGACTGTTGGCTGTTCACTCTGTAAGTAACTTTGGTTTTAAAACACCCTCTGAGGTGGCAGAGGTCTGGGTTTCCTGCAGTGTGAAATTCCAGCTGTAATCTGTGGAAGCGAGCTGCCTCAAATGTTGGCGCCAAATCTATGACCCCGAAATGTAAGGAGTTGAAGACGCCTCCAGAGATCATGCATTCCATTTTTCTATTAAGAGGCAAGGCTGGCTATATGCAGGCCATCATGGCCTGTAGATAGTCATCATGGCCTGTAGAAAGTAGATAGACATGTAGATAGACATGTAGATGTAGCGCTGAGGGACATGGTTTAGTGGTAACCCGGCAGTGCTAGGTTAATGGTTGTACTTGATGATCTTAAAGGTCTCTTCCAACAAAAAAAAGATTCGATGGTTCTATGATTCTATGGTCCATGGCACCAGCAAAAAGGCTCAGTAAAGCTGAGTGATCTCCTCCAGCCCACCATCTACTGCTGTGAACTTCTGTGCGAGGGTGAGTGAGGAAAACAGCCATTCCTGGCCATATGTGAAGACCTGGAGTCATGGAAGAGTCCTGGTCATCTCCATATGCCCATGCACGCATACATTTTTGCAGTCTGCTGACGTGCTTACTGGGGAGGAGGGCACTGCTCTCCTGTGACTGTGGGGAGAGGAGCGTTGTAGTTCTGGTTCTGACCTACACAGACTATAATTTGAGCCAAAGAGTTAAACAAAGGGGACCATGGTGGCATACGCCATCACTGAGGGTTATCTAATATGGTCTTGCACTGGGATGGCGGGGATTCCACCACCTCCCTGGCTAACCTCTTTTAAGGTTTATAATTAGAAGGCAGACTGTTGATAAGCATTCCCTTAAGCATGGTTGAAAAATCGTGCTGACTGCAAAGTAATTGTATAGTATTTTCATCTTTTCAATAGAAAGGAGTCATCTTGCCTAAGGGCAAATATCTGAAAGTTGGTTGTCGATGTCTAGACTCATCAACCTAGATTCCCTTTATAGCCAGCTGAAAGAAACAGGCACCTCCAGGGCGTGATTCATCTGTCTGTCTTAGAAGAGATGTTAAGTGGAGAAGGATTGCTGCAAAAATGGTTAGAATTGTACCGGAAATGGTATTCATATTCTGTGGGAAATAGATTTAAAAAACCTGTTTTCTTCAATTCTAGAATGAAGAAAAAAACTTTCAGAATTTCAGGAAAATTACATATTTAAAAATTCACTCTTGCTCAGTAAAATGAAGGGATTTTTTTTTTCCTGATGTTTTCTTATTTTATGTTTTATAATTTATAATGGAAAAAAATACATTTGGAGATGAAAAGAAGTCTTAATAAGAAAACCTGAAACATCATGAAGTCAAACTGGAATATTTTGATTTCACTGAGATGCTTCAACTTGGATTGGTTTTGTCTCATGAAAGGTCACCAAAATCGGCACATTCCTACAGAAAGATTTGATTTCCATGTAATGGCATTTTTATAGAAAAATGTGGTAACAGGATTTTTTCACCCAACTGTAGCAGCTATGTATGAGTGGACAGACCTGTGTAAAAATAACTTCTTTTTTAATCTCAATACCCTCTTTATAAAAACATTCTGCTTTCAATTAACGAAGTTATTTTAACTTTCCACAGGCTAACAAGTAGCTCTCACTTAGAAAGGGCTAACTGTGGCGTAGTTTTGAGATGTCTCTTATAAAGGCAAGCTTCTAATAAAAGAAAAAAATAATTAGGCATATAAGATTGCTTTGTGCTAATTTGTTATCACAATTTTCTTGAAGGACATGACCAATAGACTTAAGTATCACACAGTCCCTACTCTTATGTGACCAAGTGTGACAAAGAAAATAAACAGAATGATGCCGTAATAAGGAGAATTTGTATTGGTCTCCCCATAAAAATTAGCCAGGGATTTGAATTTTGTATTAGAAGTGAGTGATGGATATCAAGCTCTCTGAGACCGCAAAGCTAATACATTGAGCTACAATATGACAATAACGAGCTGTGACAGTCTAACTGAGTAAGGGAAAGTTTCATAGAACCGGGTGTCTGGAAGGAAGACATCAAAGTTGACAAATGACTTCTAGCTAACTTGCTTCCTTCTCCAAGGCATGTTCTAGTGATGCTGAGGGACAGATGTTAAATGGAGCTAGACAGAACTGAACACACTTCAGTAAATATCTTGCTGATAGAATGATTTACACACCAGGAAGAGAGAAGAAAAATTTTTAGGAAAATCTGAATGATATTTTAGACTTTGTTCAGATGTACAGTGTACAATTCACTTCACCTAATGGTGAACTGTCTGCTACGCAGCATTTGCACAGGACAGTAGCAAGCACACTTTATTGTCAATGGAGAGAAGTACGTATTTCTAGGGCACATTTTAGATACATGCTTTAGGATGAACACACCTAAGAAGTATTTATTTGTCTCACCAGATTAAAAAGGAAGTCTAGGATAACCAGCTTAGATGCCAGTGCTTACTGTGGACCTGTCACAAATCTTCAGTTCAGTCTCAGGATCTGATACACTAAATCATTGCCTACAGAATATTTTATAATTAATTTTCCATCCTTATTATATTTATTTTTTTCATCAGCCACTTGGATTTAATTCATTGCCAGATGTTTTCTATAGACTAATTAGCTAACTGTTTGTGGGAGTAATGAAAGCTGAAATATATAAGTGATATGCTAGTTAGGAAGAATCTGACTGCTACACATCTAGACCAACCATAAGAGGAAAAAATGTTATCTTCTCGTAAGCTCTATTAAGTTTTTTGCCAGGATGAAAACAAAGTTAACAAGAACATACTAATTAAATAAAAAATATTTTGGCTTTTAGTTCCTAACATAATACCTAACATAATTCTTGCCCTATGGCATCTCCATTTTCCATGTATACTACTGTGATATTTGGTGGATACGAAGTTAACTCAACGCCTGTGTTGATCTGTAGTGTGAGGGGGCCCTGAGTGTGCCAACAGGCCTGAACATCCCAGCTTGGCCTCCCATGGAACCTTCCCCATCCCTCTCCTGGGGCTCAGCACCCCCATTTTGGCACATCTTGGTGCCTTCAGTCCCTGCCCCAGCTACACCTTAGGGGTGTGTGTCTCCAGCCCTGTCTCTGGCCCTGGCTACTGTAGACTGGACTGAGGGTCCCCTCACCTGGGACTGTTGGTGGTCCCTGCTGCCAGCCCCCGGCTCTGCCTGATGGGTTCAGCCCCTGCAGGATGGCACCCCCCTCCAGCGAGGGCATGACCTGTGATGGGGTCTCCTTCCCTGAGGGAGCGGCCAGCCCCTCGCTGCTCCTTAGTGTGCCTTTTTCAGTGTTTCATCGCTAGTCACTGCTCACCATCAATATGTGTAGGCTGAGCTTCTCTTTCAGAACAAGTGCACAGACTGGTTGTTTTCACCTGAAATGGCAAAAGAAGAGCCCTCATAAGCCCAGGGTAGAACACGCTCTCATCTTCCTCTGCTATTCAAAACAACTCTTCACTGAAATGACATCAGAGATGCCTGAAATGTGTGGATGAAGAGATTAGATAAGCACCGGGTGGTAATGCACGTGCGAGCTTGGGAAGAGTGATGTGCCAGTGGGTATAAGTTAGATCCTGCCCTTAACCATGCCCCTTTGGCTCCCAGAAGGGGACAGCTTCAGGCGCACTCTCAATTCTCAATGTGAATCAGTCACACCAGGCACCACTGAGATTTCAGAGAGGCATGACTTCCATCAGATGACAATTGTACAGTGAAGATAATAAAGACCTTTGTATGTTTTGAAAATGCTAGGGAATAAGTTCATGTTTTGTCAGCTGTAATGGAAAAGCAAAGAAGGGGCAACACAGTGGAAACCTCTGTGGCACAACTGAGTTAGAAACAGAAGTGTTAACGAGCAAGTAACTCAAAAAAATGGGAACTATTGAATCAACACTAAAAATGCTGAACAGCTGACTTAGAGAACCAGGTGGGGCAAGAAATTAATCTGATGGAGTAAGCAAAAAATATGGTATTAGAAAGAACTGTACAAACTGGATTATGTTTTTCAAGACCTATGACTAGAAGGTTTAAATGGTGAGAATATATGGTAGCATGCCAACGAGAGGCAAGTTTCTCAACCAAGGAGGAAGTGCTTAGACTAAGAGAACATAAAGCCAGGCATAGTATGACTGACCAAAGCTCACCTTGGTTATATTTCATGTATTGAACAGTGCCCATAAGCAAATAGAGAAAAATAGAAGAACAAGGTAAGAACTTCCACCTGATACTCTACCAGCCTATAACCATCTTCATCCTGGGGACTTCCTGTGCTCCATATGGTTTCTGCTTATTGTAACCTTCAGAGGATTTATCTTCAGTTAACTTGTATAGTGGACCTTTGAATTGACGGAAACATTCCATTGGCATTATATTCCTTACCTGAGGCCATCCTGCACAAAATAAACCCCACCTTATGTTTTCAACCAGGTTCTTACTATCTTCATTTATAGCTCCATTCTTGCCTTGGAAGAAATATTGAACAGTCCATCACAGATGAAATGAATGGCTGTAGACATGTTTGATTGTTTAATGAGATAAGATTGCGCACTGAACAGTATTCACTGAAAAGCCAACTTTGTAAGCAGTGTGGACAGAAAGTTTTAAATGTTTGGCCATTTCCATGCTTTGAATGTCAGTCATTGTTCTGCTTTGGAAATATCTCATTACTCAACATTTCAGAACGAGGACACAGTTGTTAGCACACCTTACTCCAGCCTGAATAAATCCTAAGCATCTATGGCATACAAGAGTTTTCTCAATCACTTCCAGCTTATTTTAACTTTTTTTTTTCTTTTTTTTTTTTTTTCCTCTTCCTCTTTTCCTTTGTTTTTAATGAGAGTCTGGTTTAGACAAACAAAGTAACTCTTTCTTAGGCAACACTGTTATTATGCAGCACCATTTGGGTTTCAAGCAACGCGTTAATCAATTGACATTTCAGAACGGTCAGAAACCTCAGATGCCATCCCTAGTATTTTCCATCAGTGAACTGGACAGTGCCAAGGAGAAACCAAAGCTGCTTTTCCCATTTCTGTGTGCTTTATCTAAACGACCACATAGTCAGTTTTCAACAGCAGTCCAAGAACCTCTAAACTCTTCTTTCCATGTAAGATGATAAAATAAATCTGATAATCCAGAAAGTAAACTTGTTTGAATACATCCAACAGGAAAATAATATGGAAATCATGAAAATGAAGTCATATTTGTTTACATCAAGTGTTTAATATTTATCCTTTCTTACTTCTATATTTTATGACAAGTTAAAAGCACTAGGTAAAGTGGTCTTTATAACAAAGTTATTTAAAGATAACTTGACAACAGACCTCCTCTCTTTAGCGTAACTGAAACAAGCAAATGTGCATCTTTGCTTTTGTTGGGCCCAACCAAAGCAATACTTCCAGTTTTGTTTCCATGACAATATACGTGACTTCTATGAAAGCTGTGGATCTTTTTGCCTTAGAGATGCGGCTAAACCAGCAACATTTCATTTGCCTGCAAGTCTGCTTTTTTTTCTTCTCAGTCATGAGAAGGCTTTAGTCAAGATGTTTATTTCCAAGAAGTTCTACAGTCTTACACTTCAGTAATTGCAAATATTTCATCTTTTCTTTCTCTTTTACCTAATTCTCAGCATCCTCGGTGTAAGAATGTCCTCTTCATTCATTTTTTTTCTATTTCTGTTTCTATAGTATCTCACCTAATCCATCTCTGTTTTTTTAATCTTAATACTATATAACTTTTCTGTCTTTAGCCGCACTAATTTTCTTCCATTTCATTGCCTTAATTCCATCTACATTGAAGATTCTCCTCTCTTCTTGTCTGAGTTACATAATACGAGCTGTTTCTTAAAACAGTCTTCTGATACTTGTGTTCACTCCCTGTATTATCATTCTCTAATTAGCCTGTTCTTGATGAGGTAGTAAGTTTCTTCCTTGATACAGGGTCTGTCTTCGAGCATTTTTTTCCCCCCGCACATAGTGTTACTTCGTCTCTATCTGATTTCTTCATTAATCATTTTGAAAAATATTTGCTTTTTCTATAACCTAATATTAAACTTCCATATAAATAGATGTTTGGTCACATGAAGACCGAAGTCACCAAAATGATCATTTCTCTACAAATTATTTGAAGACAATTTATTTTTGTTCTTTTCAGTTTCTTCTTCTTTTCCTTGCTCCATACTTTTCATTCTTCCCTTATTCTATCAAAAAAATGTTCTTATTGCTTCAGCAAAATATCTTACCAAAGTCTGTGAAATTATAACTTGCTACGATTTGATATTTGTTAGGGATGACTAGAAGGGGAACCCACTAATGCGTTTTCACGTATACATCATTAGCCCACAGAAGTGACTGCTTCAAAACAATGGCTTCAAGTTCTCACTAGAATTAAAAAATTCTTGATAACTGAGCAGAAATAATTAGACTACAAAGTCTAGAAATCTTCACATTCCAGCGAGAAAACCGTCTGACTAGTGTTAAGAAATTTCAAGAGGAGCAGGTGGTTTTTTCTCTTTGGCAGTCCTAAGAACTTGTTCATCAGCCTCTGAAGCTTTGCCTGTTACTGATGACTTGTTAAGCCACTGTTCTGACCCAGCAAGGTGATTTTATCTTTGCATTTTTTGCAGTTGAATCAAATCTCTCCAAAGCTGAGAGGTGAATGTTTATATCCTAGCTTTTTAAAACGTAAGGCCATTTTAAACTGGAGACAATAAAATAGGCTAAATTTCATGTCATTTGGTGCATAATATTTATTTCCGCTTATCTAATTCATCCTTGCCTTTTTGAAAAATTAATTAAAATGCATTTTGCATGGCATAAATGAGATACATATACTTAGGTATTGCTGTATTATTTATGCATTGATTTTTGTGTTGCTGCCTACTCCGTCTCAAAAGGCTAACTTCTTACAGAGGCATGTACTGGAAAGGATGGAATAAGCACAAAATGGATTGGATGTGGTTCAAACAGAAATGTCAGCTGTGAAATAAATGGTGTATCATGAATCAGCAGCAAGTAACTAGAGCTACTGTGATGATACGGTGGAGACCAGCAACTGGACCCTTACGTTTTTAAATGATTGACAGGCATGAAAACATTTCATCTAGACGCCCCACTATTCTTTCCCACACCTTCTGAACCCTGAACACCACAGATCTCCTTCTACGGATATACTGATTTGTAGAGATATGTCCTGTACTGTGAAGACACCTACAGCCTTCCTTTCTAGCAGCCTTTGCAGTGTCTGGCAAAAATATCACCAGCATCTACGAACAGGCAGATGTGATGCCAGGGATTTCAGCTCAAAGTATTTCTGTAAAATAAGTGAAAGTTAATTTCCTTTTTGTGCCATATCCTGCTCATAACTGCTAATTTTTAGAGTCTTCTGTCGCGTGTCATGGTCATGGAGTTGGCTTGCTTTTGACTCAGCATTTCCTCCTGTCAAAAATGTTCAAGCATTTGACCACCTCAGCATTGCAGTTTCTGTGAAGGGGTGCTCTTTTCGAGTGGTTAAGCAAATCTCTATTCCATACACAAAAAAGTAAGTTCTATTCTGTTGCCATTATTATCCTTTATTATTTGCATGTAGTACACAGAGTGCAATATCAAATACCCCTGAGGAGGGCACCAGCAGCAACCACTTGGGATCCAAAGTATATGCAATTGGATGCATTTCTAACTCCTGATCAGGCCAGTGTGTGCTGGGCATCATCTATAACAGCCCCATTTAGTCTTGACAGCAGCTGTGGCTATCATATATATCCTAGAAAAAAAGAATATATCCTTGCCTGCCTCTCTGAAAAATCTCCGCCAATCTCGCTTTCTCTGATCTGCAAATATTAACGCAAGTTTAGAATGGTTTGGTGAGATTTCATGCAGGATATTTTATCCGTGTTCAAAAAATATGATTGCAAACTGCAATGCATTTTTGAAATGGTTAACAGGGCAATTAGGGGAATGGAGAGCCTATGGGAGATTGGCTCTCAGAACCCTAAATCAAGAGCTGGAAGGAGATATGATCACTGCCTATAAATATAAAGATCAATGTAGGAGGAGAGCTTTCTAAACTAAGGGGCAGCAGTACAGCATAGACGAAGAGAATTTGGCATGAATTACCTCTAGGCTTGAAATGCAAAGATGGATTTTAGTACTCAAAACATTTAGGTTCTGGAACAATCTTCTAACAGTAACAAAGTAAAAAGGTGAGAGCTTGGTGCTTGATCGAATTATGAAAGAGATTGCATTATATGATTGCTTGAAGCAGTGGCAGTTGGATTTGTTACCCAGGAAGTTCTTTTCAGTTTTGCTTCCTATTTTTCTGGCATGGTATATGATCTATCAAACCAAGGCCCCTCCTTTAACAGATGCAAAGTGTGAGAAAGCAGTACATGCCATGACAGCTATGTGACTGCAGCATGAACAAAACCATCAATAGTAAGGTGTTTTTATAAGAATCTTCTTCTCTGGGGAGAATAATTGAATCCATGGCCTGTTGAACAGTGCCAAGACACTTAACTGCAGACGTGCACGTAATTTGTTACCTTGCCCAGTACAAAAAGGGACGCTCTTAATCAAGCAAGGAAACAAATTCAGGTCAATGTTTCCAAACTCTAAATCCATGTTGAGTAATAGGTAACATCTCACTTTGAAAAGAGGTTGCTGCTTTGCTGCAGACATTTGCTGAGCACACAGCTGTCAAGATGTTAGGTCTCCGAAGGACAGTCAATCTCATTGGGACCTGCTGAAGGAGTCCCAGCACGTGTAAGAGATTCCAGCTAGCACAGTTGAAGCATTCCACTCATCTAACTTTAAATGTCTACAATACAAGCATGTACCGCTGGGCTGATCACCCTGGGCTCCCTCTTCACCAGTAGAGAGGAAATAAGTATTTATTATATATAAGACACGCCCCCACCCCCCTTAAAAAAAAACCCAAAAAACCCCAAAAACAAAACCAAAAAAACCCAAACCAAACCAAACCAAAAACAAAACATCAAGGCACAGCAGACCCTCTAATTCTGTGGCCTTTATTTTCAAATGGCACTATTCCAAGCATCACAAGTTGGAAAGCATGTTCACTGAGTTCTTTAGAATTCCCTTTTAGTTAGATTATTTTTCAACCTGCAATGGAGCAATGGGGTAGACAGCAAGAGATAAAAGAACTAGTTATTACCACTAAGAAACAAATAAGACAATTAAAATACATGCCCATGCAGAGTTGCTATGCTTTACGTGGACAGCATTCTGGAAAGTTTAGCTTCTCTAAAGGTATTTACCAAGGAACTTTCTTGTAATGCCCCAATGGAAATTGTGGTTGCCAAGTTATCAAGGGTGACTTCAGTGTGTAAAAAAAAAGCAAGATGATCTGAAAATAACTACTACTGAAAGCCAAATAAACCTCTTATTTTCTTTTTAAGGTTGAGGTTTTCTTAGGCATGCAGAGCTAAACCCATCCATGTTATTTTCACATCATGAGATGCCAGTGCACTGCAGTATTGTTTTAAAGTCAATTAAGCTAATAATACAGGATGAAGTCTTGTCCCTTTTCTCTGCAGGTCAGAAAAGGGTTCTGGTCTACAGCAGAAAACTCACATAGCTTGTTTGTGCAGGAATTCTTACCTCTTGTATTTTGGCTGTCTCAGGTGGATTTTTGTAATTTAGTTTCTCTGCCAGAAGAGATAAGGGACAGAGCAAAAACACGGGTTTTGAACAGGGGGAGAAGGAAGACTGTTTGCAAACAGAGAGGAGATTTTGATAGCAGTACTGCTGGGCAAAGGAAGTCTTAAATCTTGGACATCTGTCCTGCAGGACTTGCCTATGAAGCTTGCAAAATGTAAAAGACAGTGGCTACTGATGAACTGAGAAAAAAACCCACCACCACCATTTTGAAAAACAAAACAGTTCTTTGCATGCCATTTTCTCCACTAAGCAGACAAGCTATCTGCCAGAAGTACCACTAGTGGTATGAATATTTACGATTCTTTTGGACAGTGAGCATCATGCAGTATACATTACTATCCCGATCCTGCTCCTTTTGAAGTCTGTGGAAAACCATTGGTAACTTCAGAGAGTCCAAGAACACAGAAACCCACCAAATGGAGAGATTCGTGACTCGCATACTGGCTCCCGAGAGAACAGTTCCTCATCCTCATGGATCTTCTATCAGGATTCCTCCAGTAATATGATAGACGTGGTTGAGATACTGGTGGGCACTGATTAACTGAGGAAAGAGAAGGATGAGGAGCTGTGTTCTGGGGGATGTAGCGTTAGTAATTAGCATGACTGTTAACATGATGCAAGATTATTAGTACCAGCCTGTATTCTGTGTGCATGGCCACAGCACAAGAGGAAGTGGAGCCACACAATTGTACAGCCCCAGTTAACGTGCCATAATTTTTGTGAGAGACTTTTGGTCCTCAGAAAAGGGCCTTATGAAATTCTCCTGATAAAATTTAAGGATGATAAGAATTAAACATATCACTAATAAGCAATGAAGCTCACCTGGAAAGAAAAAAACAAAGTGTATCCTTAGAATCTTAGTCTACCCTGACTTTGAAATACAGTTTCCACAAAGTCCCAGCCAAATACTTGTCAAAGATTGAATGTTAAGATACCTTTAAAAATACACCTTTTTGCCCATTTATATAGCTAGTTATTAGGGGATTTGCAATGCTTGTCCCTTAATAATGAAAATTGATGTTAAATATCTGGCAGCTTTCAAGAATTTGTCTCAGGCTCAATTTTCTAATGAACAAAAAGGCAACCTTATCCAGAGACGTATTGCATTCAATATGCTTATTAATGTAAAAAAGTTGGTGTGGCAGTGTATGAGTAAGCCAGAGTGCAGTAGCTGTGTTTGTATACAGTATTGTCTAGCTCAATCTAAATTGCAAAGATAGTAGACGGAGAGGTGTGGTGAGGAAGATCTTGAATCAAACAAGTGTCAGCTGGGCCTCATTTCCTGATTTAAACGATTACATAGCTGAATAACCTATACTTAAAAAGACAAAATCTAATGAATAAGCAATAAGACTACTTGACCTATATTCAAAGCAATTGCTAGTTTCTGTCCTCTGTATTTAAGTTGAGTTCTGTCTCATTCAGCTTTAGCAGAGGAGCCTGCTCTGCTCACAGAGACAGAGTTGTCTCTCGCTCTCTCTCTGATAACCCCATCGAGCAGCGGGGGACAGAACATCACCAGTGCCATTTCTGTTCTGCTAGTTTGGGGGGTGCGTTTTGTCAAAAAATTCCTCTAACTTTGAAAAACTGAAGTAAATTTTTTGCAGCAAAATAATATAAAAAATACTGTTTGCCTCCTCTCTCTGCTGAGGCTTCCTGACTGGGACAGTTTTTGTTGTAAACATCTATGCTGGACCTCCTTTCAACGTGGCCAGTGCTCAAGGGAGCAGGAAAACAAAGACACTCAGATGTGAAATACTTGTTGGCTACAATTTTTCCTTCCCTCCTTTCCATGTTTTTTCCTTCTAAGTGCCATCACCTTGAAACAACAGGCGCATCAGCTGTACCGTACTTTTGGGCAGAATCACAAAAAGGCTGATACAGAATACAATCAGCAAGGTATTAAATGAAGGTGTTTAATTAATGGCAATCAACATGGCTTTGTTGACTGTGTCTTATCAAACAAATCTGATACTGTTCATACTTGGACTAAAAGCATGGTTAATACAAGTAATTGGTGTAATATATTTAGATTCATGACATTCTGATAAAAATTAAGAATATACCAAATCAATACAGCCTGCTTCAAGCAAATTAAAAACTAGCCAAGTAATAGATTGCAAAGTGTAATTGTATATGTAAATTGCAAATTGGGGTGTTTTTAGCAGGTGCCACAGAGATCTGCTCTTTGCCTGATGTTGTTCAATGTCTTTGTTAAACTGGGAGAAAATATAGTATCAGCCAATGAGGTGGATTCAATCCCTACAAGAGTGAGACTGGCAGGATTGAAGGAACCTGAAACCTAAAATATCCCACTAAGTGGAAGACTATTCTAATAAGTAGACTATTACAGTTTGGGAGCCGTCTTGGTTACAGCGACCTTGAGATTATGGAGTTTAAAATCCTGAGACAAGTGAGTAAGACAAATAGTATAATCATAACCCTGGACTTTCGAAGAACAGATTTTGGCTTATTCTGGGATCTTCTTGGCAGGATCCAATGGGAAGCTGCCATGGAGGACGCCGGGGTGGGGCAGAGCTGGTTGAACTTCTTCAGAGAATAAAGTTAGTCCATTCTGATGTGTGGGAAGATGAGCAAGTGTGACAGAAGGTCAGCATGGATGAACAGGGAAATCCCAAGTGAGCTCAAGCACCAAAAATAAGTACATGAAAAGAGAAAGGAGGAGTGGGCTTCCCAAGAGGAACATCATGCAGGCATGGAGCTGAGAAAGTCAAAGCTCACTTGGAGCTAAGACCAGCAGGGACTGTGAAGGGCAAAATGAAGGGCTTTGCTAAGTACATCAGCAGAAAAATGAAGGCAGAGGAAAGTTATTTATGTGGGATTATTTTAGATGGATCTGGTGATTTTTAGGTGCATCTGGCCATTTTTTATTATAAGTGTTACAGTAATTATAAAGATACAGTAAGCAATATCCTGAATACTGGAGTATTTCTGTCTGTCTTCGGACAAACAAAGAATCAACAGGAAGCAGACAGTCCTGGTAGCAGTTCCCAGGGTACCCAAATATATGGCTGAAATCTGCCTACTGATACATACGTTGCGTGCTTTGAAGGTATGAAGTGCTCCACACCCGTCCCATCAGTGCAAAGCACGGGGCCAAGCCTAATTTTTTCAGACATCTTGTTCCTCTTGTTATTGATAAAGCCCAACAACCAACCAGAAAACAGCAAGTCATTCTGCAAAGGGTAGCAGAATAACTACAGTCCTCCTCCACCCTCCACGTTTTGTAGACAGACAAATACAAAGCAGTGACACAAATATTAAACTTAAATAATAGGCTGGATTATATAGAAGTCATACTCATAAGAGTTATTACAAGTATAATAGATTTTGGCAGGAATCTTTTCAGATAAAAAATGTTTTTGACAAACTAAAAATCAAGGAACAATGAACCACCCAAGTCGCCAGGTCTGGCACAAAAATATTGAAATGCAGTAGCTGCCTCTAAGATGTTACTGGCAGAGTTTCAGAAAAGAAGATAGGAAAGCCCAGGAAAACAATGAGATGATTTGTCAGGGGTCACGGACTGCCTAGCTATTACTGAATTTCTCTGTAGACAATCTAACAGGAAAGGGGAATTTGTAGCACTATAATTCATGCTACCTTCCTCTGATTCTTTCCCCATCTTACTTACTCCAGAGCTGACAGGGATCCCTAGGAGTCATGCAGTATCCTGTTCAGCTGGAAATTAGGCAAAGAAATACAGGTTTAAGCATACAGTATTATATACCCAACTTAGAAATTTGACTGAACTTTTCCTTTATAAGAGCTAAGGGATGGTTATTACTATGGAAAGGTCAAAATCAGCTAACAGCTAAAATTAGGTGATGAGCAAGTAAAAGGTTTGGTTTGAGGGAAGAACAAACTTTTCCTATTTTGGTGGAGACCAGCATCAGAAATTTCCATCCATTCTCCTTTTTCAGTGAGAGCTCTGCTCCTTCAGGAGTGGCAATGTATAAGAGCATTCCCTTCCTGCGAGCTCCAAGGAGAGTGAAGAGAGGAAATTTCTCTTCCTCTCCCAACAGAAAACATCCCATGAGTGAAGAAGTAAATATATGAGTAACAGACCAAAGCAGTTTGAGTGAGATAGATAGAAAAACCAGAAGATTTTGAGAAAGGACACAATGGAGGAGGATAAGAGCAGTGAAACAAGACAAATAATGGAAAAGTTGGAACAAAACCATTAGAAAAAAACCTTAAAAACTGCACAACAAGCTAGCATGGAATCAAGAGGAACGACTAATGGGAAAGATAAGAGAGGAACAAGAACACATACTTTATATTGCAGTACAGACAATCCTGTACCAAATCCTGCGTTCTAATAATCAATAACATTTTACGGGAAGTTGTAAGACAAAACAGAGTGAAAAGGAAAGTGCTCAGGGTATCTGGTTTTAGATCGGACCTCTATGCCTGATATGCACATGGGACAGCTGGGAGAACATAGTGCTTGCGGTTTTAGGTAATGCTTGCGTTTTTAGAAAACTTAACTTGCTTACGCTAATTCATAGAAAAATATGAGAGGAATCTATTTTTCCAATTCCAGACTTTAAAATTTTCTAAAATGCTAGAAATTGCATCAGAAATTTTTTGACATTCTGGAATTTGTAATTTTTCTTTTTTCTTTTTTTTTTTTTTTTCTTTGTCAGGTCAAGTCCATCTTTTTCAGGGGAGTGAAAATAATACTCTCTATGCACCCATTTTGTCTATTCCGCTACCCACAGCACCTTCCCTTGTGCATACACCAAAATACCTGCTGACCTGACAAGGATTTGTTAAGGACAAGTGCTCTTTCAGAAACCTCCTCTTGACTCTCTTCACCCTTGCTGTTCCTCTTTCTTTCTGTTTGCTTACAACATGATACTAACACAATTTTAAGGGAAGCAGTGTAGGTGAGAAACAGAGTAGGTGTAAATCTGCTATCTTAATTTTAGATTTAGATTAAGATTCAAGCTCCAAAAAAAAAAAATCTGTTGAAGCTCTAATGAGCCTTTTTACACTAGGCAAGTCAAGAACTGTGAAATTTTATTTGATTATCTTCTAGCTGCCAGTTTCCCACCTTTTATTATCATTATGTCCCTTCAGTTTGACGCTGTGGTTAAAGCTACTTCATGTCTATTTTGCTCAAAGACATCAACAGGAGGTGGTGTGAAACCCCGTAAGAACTACCATGTCAGCTGCAGATTGAAAACAGAGGCCTTGAATTTCTGTATATCAGCAAAGCGGCAGGAAAATAAAAATTAAGACTTCTGTGCTAAAAGGTGAACCTCTTGCTGGGGGAGGAGGTGCAGACAATTTCTTAGGACTATGCTATTTGAAGACCTATGATATGTGAAAAGCCCCACCAGCATAAGAACGCAGACTTGGCTACCACAAGATTCAGTTTATTGACTGAAACTGAGTAAATCAAAAGGCTGACAAGTGTCCAAGCGTCAAAGCAACAAAACTTTTGACAAGTGACAAAACAACAAAAAGGAAAGAAATATTTTTTATAGAATCCAGTTACTTTCTCTATTAGGTACCTAATTTAAGCACAGTCTCATTAAAAATGTAGGCACTTTGAGTGAACAGGTACTCAAATAGGTACTTTGAGTGAAAGAGAAAGTGCTGTCTGCTTAACTGCCTATATTACTGAAACAGGTGGTGGAGATTTGGACATCTCATCTAGGAAGTCTAGTCAACAACTAGGATTACAGTGAAATAAGATACTAAAATCACGGAAATGTTGATTTCTTTTTTATAATGTTTTTGGGGTTTTTTTTTTGTTTTGTTTTGTTTTGTTTTGTTTTGTTTTTGCCAAAGCCTTCACTTTCTAAAGAAACAGTGGACTCCCTTTGAATGAACCTTTTGCCTCTTGCATAGAGGTATGTTTCCACAAGAGCTACGCCACTCATCAAAATTAACTATTGAAAATTTAACTATTTACTCATTAAAGTCATGACAGGAAAATCAAAGCTTTGGTAGGTCTATTTAAAAATAATCTTTCTTTGGAGAATGAGAAAGGAGAATGAAAGTGGATCTGAGGGATGAGAGGAGATTAGAAATGTAACTTTATCATTTTCAGGGATACTACCCTTGTATTTTTATACCTGAACATTTCAAGAACCTGGGCTAAGTCTGATTTCTCACAGCCTATTCATATCTTGTCTCTTAGAAGGAACACTGAGAAACACTGAACCCTGCATATTTTTGAAAAGCTGCTCCAGAGCTTTAGAACTTCTTGTGTTAATGGAGGTATTCAACGTTCTGCCACTTTTTTTTTCTCAACCTGTCCACTCTCCAACAATCTTTGTAGTAAAACAAATTGCTATTATGAAAATAAATAAAAAACAATTGCACTCTATAGAATACTCTGTAGGAATGTCTGAAACATAAGTTTCTAGGCACAGATGACTTGTTACATGCTTATTCCTCATACTCTACATGGAAAAGTGACAGAAATTGCTATTATATAAAAGCATTTGGTCCTATTAAGATTTAGTTCTCCTGCTTTGGACTCAACAGACTCACCTAGAGATAAAGATGTTTAAGAGTGTCTGTTAATGGCAGCAGTGATGGTAATCTGGTGATAATGTCCTGTGAAGAGATGCCATGTGATTTGACTACATTTTCTGTGTAGTGGCCAAATTCTGTGCAATCTCAATCTTATAATAAAACCTATATCTGTCTATATGTGACATGTAATCTGGTTTTGATAGAATAAAGCTAGTCTGCAATGATGCATTCTCCTGTTGTAATGACATATTAGTTTTGTCTCTGAATGACACAGATTCTATTTATGAATATTAAAATGATAGTTAATTACTGTTTCATTCAGCCACTACAGACTAAAAAACCCTGTTAAAATCATAAAATCCACCAGAAACAGAATTTTGGATCCATAATAAAAAAGAGTTGATTTTTTTTCCCCCTGTGTTAAAGACAGAAGAAACATTAAGGCTCTTTAGTTTGCTTGATGTGATTTCATTTTGACTGTGAAAAAATAATAGCTGGATATTGATAAGTTATTTTCATTAGTCTGCTTGTTTGGAAGGAAGTTGATTGACTTGTTAGTAGACTATTGTCCATGAATATAATGAAGAATATATGGATGTCATTATAAATATGGGTCTGACATTTATGTTGGTATAAGTTTGGATTTATGCCTCTGAAATCAATGGAGCTGCACTGATATCAATCCCAGGCAAATTAGGTCAGAGGAATCCAAAATGGTAAACAGAGCTGCACCAAGCCAGTCTCTGATACATGAAAAGAGTCTAAAAGCAAAGTGAAATTATAGATCTGGCATTTGCAGCTGTGCCAATCCTAGTTTAATGTAGCTAGCACAAATAATAAGTGTGAATATACAATGGAATGGTCTTCCATGCACTCTACTACCTACAACACAAACTCCCTCCAGATCCTGGGTGCATGTTTCAAAGTTTGTGGTGCTGCATGTTCCTTGTAACAGTTCGTTAGATCAGTCTAGCAGAGATTCGCTGACACATGCTATACTCACATCTGTTATCAAGAATACCTATACTCCTTAAGAGGACTACCTTATCAGTGGTGAAAGAGACCTCATTTCCGAATGCTTTGAGTCTTTATAGTTTTTTACCTGTTTGAAAATTAGTGAAGTAGCATTCTACAATTTCTTTGCACATCTGCAACGTACAAAGCAGGGGCAATTCAATCAAAGAGGACAACAAATGAAATTTAGACTCATTCTCCTTTAACTCTGGGTGCTTTAAGTCTGGAATGAGTCCATGAGACCTTGTGGAACCAAGACAAATGAGATGAATGGATTTGGTTTGGTCTCAGACACAGTGAGCCAAATACTCATTTCTCTATTCCTTAGGGGGCATTTCCTGCCATATCAAAAGACTGCTGAGCCCCTGCCCACCATATTGACCTCTTCCCAAGCTAGTTTCTTTAGCTTGGGTGTGACATTATGTGTAGGGTATAAATGGTAAGGTTTCAGTAGTGTGAGACCTGCAGGAGTGGCCTCTGTAGGAGAAGGTCAGGGACTTCCCTATGTCAGACACAGTCGGTTCAAGCCAGCTCAGCAATGGATCCACTGCATGCCAAAGCTAAGCAAATCAGAGGAATTTGTGGTGCCTCTGTGAGGACATATTTAAGAAAAGGCAGAAAACACCAAGGGCCATGGAACCAGTGAACAACAGAGGGAACAACAAGGCCACAGCAGTAGGAGACAATCATGGTGGAGCTGGTTACACCCCTGAAGGAACTGCAGTCTATGGAGGACCCACACTGGAGCAGATACTTCCATTAAGGAACTGCAGTTTGTGGATAAGCATGCACTGCAACATGCTGTGGGGACTGTGGCCCGTGGAGGAGACCACATTGGAGCAGGGGAAACATTAAGAAGGAAGGAGCAGTGGAGGGAAAAAGGAATAAAGCAGCAGAAAGAAATAGGTACACACTGGCCCTAACTTCCTGCACTGTTGCCTCAATGATGGGACTAAGTGTAACCTGCAGTGATAGGATGGGGAGTGGAGATTGGGAAGTGGGGAAGAAAGGTGTCTGGAGTGAAGTTGAACCTGTGAGTGGGAGAGAAAAGGTGTCTTCCCTAAGTGTTTAAATGTTTGTCATCTTTGTTTCCCAATACCCAAATCAGTAATTAAATGTTTTAAATGAAATTCCACAAGTTAAGTGTTTTGCTAGCTGCAGTAAATGGTGAGTAATTTCCTTGTGTTTGTTTGATCCATGACTTTTCTTGTTCTTCCTATTTTCTTCTTATTCCCACTGTGGGAGGGGAAGGGAGAGAGGAGTGAGCAAATGGCTCTGTGGGTGCTTGGCTGCTGGCCGGGGCCATCCCACCACACATTAGACTTGGCAATGCATCTTGTCAGTGGTGGTTACCAGCAGAACAAGGTTTTCACTCGCACCTTGTTGTTTGCAGTTTGATTACGTTTACTGTGCATCTGTGTATCTTTAATGACTTCAAAACCCAAGTCTCTCACTTTGCCCATGATGATTCTGGATTCTCTGTGGAAAATAACCAGACTTACCCACCGAAATAAATACAAATAAAAGGTTTTTGTTACGAAAAGTGTAAGGCCTGTAGGAGACTGGGCTGTTAACCATGGAGAACCCAAGCAGGAGGCGGGTGCTGGCCATGGTGCTGAAGGGGCTCCGCGCCGACCTCCTCCACACAGGGTAGCGCCGTCGCATAGAAAGGGTAACAACTTCGGTGCGACTAACCGGTGGTTGAAAAAACACACACTTTACATAAAAAATTTAAAAACGTACCGTATAGTTAGGTGAACAGTTGTGCAAGAACTCTTCTATTATAATCTATGAATAAATGCATTTTTTTTTCACTATTTATACTCAACAATTAATATTAATGCCACTACACATGCATATCAGCATCTGCCCACTCAGCTCAGGGTGATGTAAATATAAACATTTACACTTAATATTTGCAGATTTTCTATATTTACTAGTATTTTTCCACTTGATTGTGCCAGTGGTTTTTTGGAAAGAAATGGGATTAACACTTAGCACAATTAAATCTATTTGTGGAACAACTAAATGGAGCTGGGAGAAAAAAAAAAAAAATCATCTATGTATCATAAATTCATGGTGTTTGAGATCAGAAAGGGTGCTAGATTACTCAGCCTGACACTCTGCCTTTCAGAAATCATCACATTTCCCCCACTTACCCCTGTCTCGAACACAGATATTTGTGTGGTTAAAACTTCCTTTTGAAAGGAAGATAGGCCTGAATTAAAGAAATCGAAAAAAATTTTTTTTTTTTTTTGCCTTCCCACAGTATTATTGCTTTCTCTATTAGACAGGAGAACTTGGTGTTTTCTTTGTGCAAAACAACTGTAGTGGTTTTGGCCAGACTGGACACTGCAATGAATGACGGATGCTCTCCCCGACCTCTCTCTCCAAGGAGAGAAGGGAGAGAGAGAAAGACACTTATGAATTTAGAAAAAACTAAACTACTTTAATGAAATATTAATAATAAAATAAAAAGAAAATAATGAAATATATACATTATTTACAAAACTGTATCAAGCTCCCAGGATGACAATCACATCACCAGCAGGCACTGGGAAAGTCCCAGACTGGACTCAGTGATGGATGGGAACTGGATTCCAAATCTGGAGTCAGGAATGCTCAGATTGGGATCAAAGGCAGATGAACAGACAGAGTCCTCCTTGGACACCAGCCATGGAAGAAAGAGGTCTGGCCCTTTGATCCCTCAGCTTTTATACTGACCATGATTCAGATGGGATGGAATACTCTGTTGGTCAGTTTTGGGTCACCTGTCCTGTCCGCTTCTCCCCACAGGTGCAACCTCTCTACACTTTGCCACTTCTAACCCTCCACACAACACAAAGTTAGTCACACAACAAAGTTAGTTGACCTCAGTTGTTATAGCAATAAGTATAAGCAAGAGCCTCTCTGCATACCATTCCTTGACAGAAATTATAAATAATCAGGATTTATCACTCTGAGAGCAAACTTAAATATATGCTGTTAATTTCAGAGAGTTCAGTTAGTTAGAAGAGGCTTAGCTAAAAAGTAAAATTACTGAACAGAAAATTGGTTCTGTTTTACCTCAGACTAGGATAACAACATACCCAAGTCACTTCTTAATGTCCTCCTTGCTAAAAATAAGCACTGAGCTCTCTAAGTCTTTCATGTGTATCTGCAGTTCTTTCCTGCCCTTTCCTCTAACTTTTCAGCACCAATTTTATGATGTATGTACCACACCTGGAGATGGCACACCGGTGTTACCAATGCCACATGCAGAGCAAAAAACATTTCCTTATTTTTATTCTGTTTGTACATTCACAGTTTGCACTACCTCTTTGTGCCATGGCATCACAATGAGAACTCAAATTCTTGTCCACTGTAACTCCACAATTTATTTTAAAGTCACTATTTCTCAGTTTAGAATTCAGCATTCTGTAGGGATAGCTGTATCTTGATGTATTAAATTACAGTTTGTTTGAATAGACAAGTCTACCAGCTGACCCAAATCGCACTGACTTATCTATATTCACTGTTAGTTACCACTCTGACAACCCTCATGTCATCTGCAGCTTTTATTAATGCTGATTTTATATTTACTTTTAGGTCACTGAGGAGAATGTTGAATACTGTAAAATTTAGTCATAAGGAAATCCGTCAGAGACACACTACCCAGGCATGATTCCATATTGACAGACAATGTTGCAGACTATAATTTCTGAGTCCACTTATTATGCGCTGCACAGGTTAAACATAATTGTTTAACAGAGTGTCATGAGGTGCTAAGTCATACTCTTTACAAAGGAAATCTTATGTCAAAGAATTAAAATGACCTACTTTTGTGTTAACTGAAATTTGTATCTTCCTGCTTTTTAATTCCCATTAAAGACAGTATATCAAAGATTTCATTGCAAATGTTCTGTGATTTTATTCTGCACTCCTCTCACTCTGAATTGCCATTGTAAAATGACTCTTCCAGTTTTATTTTCAGTATATATTCCCATATTTTAACTTTAAGCAAATAACCTACGATATCCTTTTTATTGTGATGAGCTATCTTCTACACTGTATTACTCAGAGCAGCCAAAGCTGACTCACAAAAGATTCATTATTTGTTGTCCCATAACTGCTGCTATTTACATACATTTCCTATGGGATGTTTCCACTCTTCAAACCACAGAGAACTCAGAGTGTGTATGTAAACTGGATACTAAAAGATAAGAGGTGAAATGAGGACTATAGTGCTACAACCATGAAGAAAGTCATATCTAGAGGTGTTTACTGATGGGGAATAAAGTGGGAAAAAGATTTAGGCAAGGAAGTTAATAATGCTTAGGCTGCAATACCAGAATATAAACCTTTCTTCATAGATCCTGAGTGTCAAGGAGTTGCTTGTTTTTGTCTGGTAGAAACGAAGCTTGGTATTTCAGGCCAAAATTATACATGCGCTAGCATTTTAAAACTGAGCATGAATATTTAAAGTTTAAAAGTTCTAATTTAGATGTAAAACAGTAAATCAAGGACATTTCGAGAAAAAGCAGCCAGTCAATCTTGAATAAGCCCCTGAACAACCAGAGACTTTTGTCAGCACATATGGTTGTCTAACAGGGTGCCTCAGAACAGTGGGTGATATTATGTGCCATATGTGCTGCTATACCAAAGAATGATTCGGTTTCTGGTAATACTATAGCCAAAGACTAAACTCTAAAATTACCTAGCTCTTCTTAATCGATATCAGCATCTTATTATTTCATCTATATTTAATTGCCTTCTTAGTGCGCTAAAAGAATGCCTTTTAGCTGTCAGGAGAAAATATGAGGAGGAATGGTTTACCTAAATAAAACAAAACTTTCCAAATGGGTTATTAGCTTGCTATTAATTTGATTATCTGAAACTCATTAGGACATCAACTATACTTTACTGGAACAAAAATCAAAAAAGAGTGACTAATAAAGCAAACAATGTGGAGACTCTGATATTTTGTCTCATAAACTTAATAGAAAGGCATAGAACTTATCTTCAATATCCATAAAGGTGTGATAATATGGTAAGGAATAGTTTCCTGACCAGAACTAATTATACTTAGAATTTCACACATTCATATAGCTCTGAGTTCCACCAGATCTCTAACTAATCCTTTGCAACAATGAACTTCCTTTCTTGTGATGCACTACACATTTAAAACTTGGCCTAAAATTTCAGGAAGTCATTTACTTTGTATGCTTAACTCAAAATAACTTGTGGAATCTGATTTCCAAATAGCAAGTTTTTCACTGTGAAATTTAAACACGTGAGGCATCTCTGTTTGCATACTTTATGGTGAAACACCTATATCAACAGTCGCTTTGGATAATTTAGGTGAGGAAGTCTTTAAAGGCTAGAGCTAGTACTTCTTAACCCAATACTTGTTATTGCAGTTGTCTTCACTGTAAGCAATTCCAGTTGTTTTCACTTCTAAAGAAGCATTTGCCCCCCTAGTAATTTTCATTACCTCTCTGTAAATTTCTATTTTTAGGAACTCACCAGGCAGCTTTGAACTTTAGCTGTCAGAAGCAGACAAAATTCTACAGGAAGCCACAGTTCAGCTAAAGATTTGAATCTACAGTCAAATACAGAAATCAATAAGATTTCCTGGACTGAGTGCAATTTTCAAAGTAAACACATTAACGTGAGCGTGCCATGATATCTGCACTCTCTAGCTGACCTCTGCTTTAAAAAAAATAAAATATTCTATACACAAATGTGCTTTACAGACTAAGCTCTGAGGAGAGGTGGGAAGTCATATAAAAGATTTGAAAATGTAACAAAAGGCTCTGAATGTCAGAGGACAGTATAGGGTGGGTCTTTGTAGGTGTCGGTGTGCCCTTTGCTGTCAATCAGCTCTGCTAGTAAAATGAAGAGGTTACAACCTCACTCCTTTCAGCTGGCACATCAGAAGACCGAAAGAAGAGCAGTCTGTATGAAATGGTCTCACATGAAGAGACAAAATGCTATGTTGTCCCTGACTCTCGCTCTCTGACAGGTCCTATCAGGTTGGCTCTTCTTTTTTCTAATTCCCAACAGCTGCTGGTGTTCACTTATTCAAATCCAGCACCAATTCCAGCCACAAGCAAGATAACCTACATCTCTTGCTTTTCTAAAAACCTCATTGCAACGTGCAAGCACTGTCACAGAATTGTGCAAAACCAAGGTTACACAATTTTGTCATGAGGTAAGACCTCTTCCAGGAGCCACCAGCATTCATAGGTTTCCCCTATTGTTTCTCCCAAAGCACATTACCTTTCAGGAAATGCACGTGCTTTTGGGCTGGGAGGTGACCTTGTGAAAGGATTTGTTTTGCTGCTACCTCTATTGTAAGAAGGATGTTATAACTATAGCACCACATTAATTAAAATTGCAAATAATTACAACAGCATATTAAGGAAGCTCTTGAAACATTGTAAAAACAAAGTAGTCCATACATTTAATGAAAAACTGTGTCACCTCAAGAAAAGTAACAATAGCAATGCTTAATATTCCTCTTGACAGACATTAGGAAGAGGCTATACAGTGTATAGCGCGTATGCCTTGAGTGCACCAATTAGATTTGATTGCCCTGAGAACATCATAGAGTCATAGAATTGCCTAGGTTGGCAAGGACCTTTCAGATCATCTGGTCCAACCATCTGGGACATCTACTTGCACATCCTCCACCTCTGGCCCATTGGCTCCATTTAAGCTCCGTCCCAGGCCCAGACCCAGGCCCTAGTCCTTGCTTGAGCTACACTGCAGGTAGGTCTGTGCCCAGCTCTGTTCCTTGATAATCCTGACTTGCTGACTGGACTTCCTGGACTGACCTTGAACCTAACATATCACTTTGCATATGTCTGATCACTGGACCGTTGGCTGAGCCTGTTACTGTCACCAACTCTGCTCTGTTTGTCTTGCTTGGATACTGTGGGACTGTGCCCTTGCCAGTATGGTCATTGCTCCTACCTACCGGCATTGTGGTCAGCTCCTCATCTTCTCTCACAAAATGGCCCCATTCGTGCTGCTCCTTGCCATAGGATATAGTTTACTAATTAAAGCAGAGGCCTGGGAATCAAGATTTTTATTCCATTCACAACTTTGCCATTGGGTCCCAGTTTTCAAGGCAATCACTTAATCTCTGTTTTCTAGTCTTTGGCTGTTTAAACAGGTGTTGTTGTTAGCTATTGACATCTTTAACTTCTATTCTTTTCAATGGACGTTGCAGTTGAGGAAGCTTTAACCCATTTTCTTTCTGGATTAGAGATCTAAACCACTAAAATGTCTTAATCCAACCTTTAATTGGTTAAGGTTTAATATTTCAGTATGCAGCATACTCTCAAAATGACTCAGCATTCACACTGGAACAAAGATACTGGTAGTCTTCTGTCAAATCCTATCCACAAGCCAGTTTATTCCCACCTGAAATGCCAAAGCAAGATACTGCACAAAGCAGGTTGCACTCCTTTTTCAGGTCCCCTTCGGTGAACATTCAATGTGTTGTCCAAATCAAAGAGCAGGCAAAATAGCTCTATCTCTATGTGCTGAAGACTAAATTAAGACTGGGCAGTAGAGAGGGTATCTGAGTCTTAATTCTGCCTTTCTTGCTTTCACAGTGAAAAATATGAAACCTGGAAACACGTAAGGTTTTCCTAAGCGCGGACATATCCTCCAGCAGATAAACAAATGGTGCCATTTCAAGACTGGGAAAATCCTCTTGGGCCTTGTCAGGTCAGACTGGCTTCTGCAGTTAGGAGCTGAGTATTGGGAAGACAAGATGTCACAAGGGTCTCTTTAGCTATACCTATTCTGTACTGAAACCAGGGAGAGGTTCTGTATTGGCACCCTGAGGTCAGCCAGAGCAGTTTGGCACGGTCCATACTTTTTAAACACTTTTAGCCTCTGAAACAGTATGAGATTGTTTGAGTTCTCTGTAGGAACTGGCTGGCTTGTGCTGTCTTGAACCAAGAAAGGGAGTTGTTTGGCAGAGGGGGTAGCTGGTGTAGGAGAAAACCTTGCTGAAAACTTAAAAATGACTGACCTCCAATGTCTATGTCCATCCTAGGTACTCTAACTTACTGATGCAGAAAAAGCTTATGATGCTGGTCAGATAGACTTCACACTTAGTTATACTCTGTGGATCTGGTTTAGTGGGTCAAAATGAGCAGAAACATGTTGGGCAAAATAAACAGGGGTTCTCTTACTGTTACTTCCTTTCTTACAATACCAAACAGAGGTGCCAATCATGAGCTTTTGCTGAGACTGGAAATATGAACTTCCATCTTCTATCTTTCACAAGCAGTGGAAAGGTTGACAACATAACAGTTAGGGCAGAATACAGATTTATAAACAAATTCATCTAATGTCAATTAGATGTCACAGGATACTCTGCTTGGGGTCCTGTAAGCCCTTTAGTTATGCCTGTCAAACCCGTGCAAATGTCTGCAGCACCTACAGGGTTTGCAAACGGCATTAGGTGCCTCTGTTTAGGTAGCTCATTGTATTGGGTTTGCATGGCAAAGTTTTGGTAGCAGAGGGGCTACAGGGGTGGCTTCTGTGAAGAAGCTGCTAGAAGCTTCCCCCATGTTCAATAGAGCCAGAGTGAGACAGCTCCAACATGGACCCACCACTGGCCAAGGCCAAGCCAATCAGCAATGGTGGTAGCGCCTCTGTGGTAATGTATTTAAGAAGGGGAAAAGCTGATGTGCAACTTTTCTGCATCCGGAGAGAGGAGAGAGAGAAACAACTCTGCAGACACCAAAGTCAGTGAAGAAGGAGGGGGAGGAGGTGCTCCAGGTGTTGGAGGACGGATTAGCCTGGAGCAGCCCATGGTAAAGACCACGGTGAGGCAGGCTGTCCCCCTGCAGCCCATGGAGGTTAATGGTGGAGCCGATATCCACCTGCAGCCTGTGGAGGAGCCCATGCTGGAGCAGCTGGATGTGCCTGAAGAAGGTTGTGACCCCATGGGAAGCCCGTGTTGGAGCAGACTCCTGGCAGAACCTGTGGACTCATGGGGAGAGAACCCCATGCTGGAGCAGGTTTTCTGGCAGGACTTGTGATCCTGTGGGGGACCCATGCTGGAGAAGTCTGGTCCTGAAAGACTGCACCCCATGGTAAGGACCTATGCTGGAGCGGTTCATGAAGAACTGCTGCCCATGGGAAGGACTCACATTGGAGAAGTTCATGGAGGACTGTCTCCTGTGGGAGGAACCCCACACTGGAGAAGGGGAAAAGTGTGAGGAGTCCTCCCCATGAGGAGGAAGGAGCAGCAGAGACAATGTACGACGAACTGACCACAACCCCCATTCCCCATCCCCCTTCTGGGGAGGGAGGAGATAGAGAAATCAGGAGTGAAGCTGAGCTGGGAAGAAGGGAAGGGTGGGGGAAAGGTGTTTTTAAGATTTGGTTTTATTTCTCATTACCCCACTCTGATTGGATTGGAATAAATTAATTTAATTTCCCTGAGTTGAGTCTGTTTTGCCCATGATGGTAATTGCTGAGTGATCTCCCTGTCCGCAGCTCAACCCAGGAGCCTTTTCTTGTATTTTCTCTCTCCTGCCCAGCTGAGGAGGGGAGTGACAGAGTTGCTTTGGTGGGCACCTGGCACCCAGCCAGGGTCAACCCATCACACTAAGCCCTTCTAATTGGATTAGCACTGTTGATCATCTAAAATAATTCTTACAATATAAATGGGACTGTTCACACCTCTCAGGTCTGTGTTTTTGGATCTCTGCAAGCAGCTCCAAGGATTACCTGGTGTAAGTCTCCTTGCTTATCAACAGCCTATTTCAGGACACTGATAGATGCTTGGTACAAACTGTTCATTGGCTGGAAATGGATACATCCTTCAAACACAAGATCAGCCAAGTAGTTTTGGATAATTATTTTTGGTGTAATGGAATGTATTCTGCTTGGTCACTAACAGCATGTTTATGTACAAATACGACTGAATAATTTCACTGATAATGGCTATCTTTACACTTTCATGTAATATCGAAGCATGAATGGCAGTAGTTTTGCTAGTTCAAGACAATGTCAGGCACAACAAAACCTTGCCAATCTGTGCAAGTTTAAACTGGTACAAAATCAGGCATGCAATCTCCCCTGACAGCCGTTTGTTGTAATGCAGGGGTTTAGTATTAATTCTTCCCATGTTGTTTGGTCTTCCTGTTGTTTATTTTTTATCGGGTTTTTTTTATCGTTTTGTTTGTTTGTTTTGTTTTTCTTCCAAATAAGATATTACTAGGAACTGGTTAATAGCAGCAAGTTACAGAGCTGTTTGACATATAACGTCAGCTCACACATGCAGTTCCTAACACTTAACAGGTTAGCGAATGTTAGCTGAGCTGTAGCGATTCTACAACAACTCTGTACGTGTTTGAAGGTCTGGATTCATGGGCCAATGGGAGGTTAATTCCATTGAAATCACTGACTAAGCTCTTGGGGGCCCAGGCCAGCAATTTCAAAAGCGTTTCCCTTTAGTTTGATTATTCTTCCCTGCAAACTGGAACAAGATGTGTTGCCCACATTTGCTGAAGGTTAAAACTCTGCATATTAGCAGTACCTGATGAGGAGAAATGCTTGATGGCAACTCCACTGTGAGCTACAGATCTACAGACTACAGGCCTTTGAACTGGACCGAGATACTACTGTGATAAGTTCCTTTATTTGCAACAGTTAAGATCAGGCTTTTATTGACATAGACAAGAAATGGTAATAGCATGGCAACTAGAAAGACAAATGCTATTGTGCAAGATATTTGCTAACATATTAGAAAAATCAGTCATTAAAATATAACTAACACAATTAAAACCAGATATTTTTTGTGTGTGTGTTGTTGTCTCTGTTCACCCTTCTAGTCACACTATTGATTAACTTCCACTGGGCCCACCACTTTTGAGTAAGGTAAACTGAGTTTATTTGCTTATCTTTAAAGATATTTTTGCATTCGCATGCCTCACCTTTCTAATTACTTTAAGTTTTTAATGTACTGCTTAGGAGATATCAAGTCAAACAGCTCCTGCACTGACCTAATCACTCTGTTTTGTCTTTGTCCGGTGGGAATGCTGTCACTGCCATAGAGATCACTAGAAATGGGCCAGGGTGTTTCACACAGCCGTTCCAAAGAAAGTCTCCTTTGATACAGGTACTAAAAAAGAATTAAATCCCCGATCCCCAACCTGACCAGCTTTTGCTTCCCAGCCTCTGTTTCCATGGCATTCTCAGCTGGTAGAAGGCAGAGAGCTAGTACAGTAAAAGAGGCAGACCAGCTTGTGCAGTACTTCGCTAACAACACCTACAGCCCGTAGGATCCTGGTGCATTAACTTTAAGAAGAACAGAAACAGAATCTCTTTCTACCTTTTTTTTTTCTCTTTTTCCCTTTCAAGGGTGTAAATGGAGGAGAGAGATTGAATGGCCTAGCAATTGCTGACCCTTGCGTTTATAGTGGTACCGCACTGCAGTAACCTTCAGCAGCAAGACAGGCTCCCGGTCTAATAAGCTGTAATCATAATGAGAAATAAATATCTCATCAGAATGCTAGTTTTCCCTAGTTTTGAGTGAAATTCATAACTTTCTAGTTTTTGCTTATGTGTTACTCTAAGGCATGACTCTACGACTTGTTCTTTTAAAGAATTCCTTGTTTTATGGATTAGAAATTGTTTATGCATTATTTTTGTAGGTAACAGTTATAACA
Organism: Fratercula arctica; assembly: GCA_947846985.1. Taxonomy (NCBI): domain Eukaryota; kingdom Metazoa; phylum Chordata; class Aves; order Charadriiformes; family Alcidae; genus Fratercula; species Fratercula arctica. The sequence goes on along the minus strand of CANTUZ010000003.1, from coordinate 92,048,109 downwards.
GTAAGTTATAACAATTTGTTACAATAGTCATTCTTGTGACATTATACTTAAATGATACTTAATTCAGTGGAGCTACTTCAGTTGTAAATCAGCACACATAAAGACTCTGAAATGGACCATACAGATAAATCATTACATCTCCGTGATGTCCTATTAGATTCGTCTTAGTTCCATCAATACAGATCAGACTGTAATACGAAGGACCTAAAATCACAATCTGAACACACTTCTCAAAATCAGAGTATGCTTAAATGCCATCATGATATTGCCATGCTGAAGCTAGGTTCTAAGAAATGTGGAGAAACTGGACAGGTGCAGTTGTTGTAGGCTGTTTCATTTGCCCATGACTTTCGTGTTCCTAAGTTCTTCTAAAGAATTGTGTGGCCACTTCCCTCATGATAGCATTAAGAATAAAATTTACACACTTTTAGGAAGTAAAGAAGAAGGGAGTCAAGGAAGCTGTTTTCATTCTAAAAGTTTGGTTGCTGTTTGGAAATCCGAAATTGCCAGGATGGGAGCACTGCAGAAGAGAATACTGAGAAAAGATGCGATTGCAATCTTCAGACGCATTAAAGGCTGCTGCAAAGGGGATGAGAATGACCCCTGTGTACAAAACAGGAAACAATGGGCAAAATTGCAGGACACCTAGTTTTGACGTTTGGATTAGCTTTCTAAGAGTAAAATTAGCCAGTCTCTGGAATAGTTTAGCTGTCCTGAGGAACAGGATAGGCAAATGTCTACCAGCGATGATGATTGATCATAAATGAATAACTGATCCTACTTTGGGTGGGAGGATGGACCAGGTGACCTCCTGAAGCCTCTTCTCACATGTTTTTTTCTGAGATTCTCTATACTTAACATACTAAAGGGACTGATATTTATCACACTTAACACTTGTCACGAACACTTAAAATAGGCAAGACAGAAAACCTATGGAAATGATGACATGTTAATTACTCTCGTTAGGTGTTTTGTTCCATCCCTACCTCTTTCTCATCCCTCTGTTCAGTCACATTAGATACTTTGTCCCCTTATACTGAGTTACCACCTTTTTTCCTCTTATACTCTTGCAAGTCTGATACTCCAACACTTCGGTGGGAGACAAGAGGCTTGGCAAAGGAAACTCTCCTTCTCTTCACCGAGTATCATATTTGACTTGCACCTCCTCTGAGATGTCAAAGGATGACTGACAGACTGTGCGCGAGTGCAATTCTGATCTTTTGCACGTGTCCCAATCCAGTGATTTTTCTCTCTCATCCGCTCTTATTCTAGCAGGTGAGTGTAAGCTTGCAAAACCAAAATAGCAACACTTCTGCTTTTTGAGCATTTTATGATAGGAGCTGTGTTTTGAAAACATGGAGGCTCATTATTCAACTAGTCTAAAATACCCAGACTGATTAAGTACCTCATCTTTGGTACCTCCAATCTGTTTACTCACTGTTTGGAAGACATCTGTGTTTCAGAACATCCAAGAAACAGATTCACATAAGATTCAAACAAGCCCTGCTTATATCTTATTACTAAGAGATATATCTGGAAGGGAGGAAATCTTTGCAGTAGGCCATTCAGTTCACTGGTCATAGGCTCTGTGAATGCCGCCCAATAGAATAAGGGCTAAAAGAAAGCTCTGAGGCTTCTTTGCTGCTGGCTACAAGAGTAGCTTGTAGCCAAAGGTGAGCTGTCTTGATACCTTGTCTTAGATTAAACTTTCAGATAAAGGAAGAATTCCACAAAATAATGCAAATGGATCCTTCTAATATTTTTATCATAACAATAAAATTTCATTTCACTTGGCCTTCCATTAAAAGATACCAGGCTATGCCTTCCAAATAGTGGTGTTAGGACTCAGTCTTTCATTTTTTTTCTATTATTTAATCAATTTGCCAGTTTCCACTTTCTATCTATTAAATTAAAAAAAAAAAAAAAACCAAAACAAGCCAAAACACCACCTTTGGTCTCTCTTCCCTCCTGCCCTTCACACCACGGGAAAACCCTGTAAATAGCCACAAAGCTACCTCATTAACTCCATTTAAGTGTCTTCTTACACCCTCCTTTACCACACTGGCAGCAGCCCTTGGCTGAGATTGTCACCTCTCATGCTGACAGACACTGAGCACTGTTTCTTGATACGCTCTCTCTCCTGGTACCCAGCTGTTCCCCCTGGCTTCATGCTTAAATGTCACACTCTTCAGGGAAGGAATGAACTTCTGAATGGTTCATGGGAGATGTGGCACCAGCCTTGGTCCAATGGCAATGTTCAGTGCTGAAAGTCAGTCTTAAGGTTCACGCAAACTAAGCTTCTGAGGTCCGAAAAGATGGACACAAGACAGAAATAAGGGTCTAAACAAAGTAACAGGATCTCTGAGCCTGATGTTATGATGAGCATGTCAGAGGTACTTCACTTCAAAGAGTGCCAACGGAGAGAAGAGTCAGAATGAAGCATGTTTCTGACCTCTGAGGAAAAAGCACTAGGCAGTCTAGACAGAGATCCTTACTATACCTTACTATAGCAATATAGTATTCATCTTTTCCTTGGCTTGCGGTGCAGCTGTTGCAGGGCAGGGACTGCCATTAACGCTGAACTCTTCAGGGTTTGTGCCACTATCCCTAGCAAAGCAGACCTATCTAGGCCAAGAACGACTTGGCCCACCAGCTGCCAGCCAGTGCATCAGCTGGAGACAGACTGCCCAGAAAGCAGTTTTCTACAATGACCACCTGCCAGTGCGCTTCTTCTAAGGGTGGCATGAAGGGGCTCTGTCCCTGTAATTCCAGCACCATGGCTCTGAGGAAACTATGGGTGCTGCCAGAAATCCACCAACCTGCTGATCTGCAAATTGCTGCTTGCAGCTCTTGGGGAAAGAGCTCTCACAGAACTTCAGGTTAAACCTGTTCCTCCAGGATTTGGCCATAAGCACCCTGCAGGAGGTCAGAAGACTTAGCAGGGTGCTCTGAGGACACAAGGCTGTGCAAGAACCATGTGTGCTAAGTCACTACTATGCCTGAAGACATTCAGCTGGTGTGCTGTGTCTCTGGGGATGCTCTTTTCAGCGTCAGTGCCTCTGTTGGGGCTGTTGCCTCTACAGAAACATCTAAGCAGAGAACTCCCCTTGCTAGGATGCGGTACCATAGAATGAAAAACCTGTTTCAAAGAAACCCTTACGATTAAACTGGTAAGAGTTGCAGCAGATGCAATGCCTGCCCTTCCCTAAAGGCAAATACATTGCAATAATGTGGAGTATAACCTAAGCCAGTATAGTGTATATAAGACCGTGAGCTACAATGCACCACACCCACACGTTACCTCTCTTCTACAGGTTTGCTCCAGAACAGCTACACAAATTAAGCTGTGGTGGTGACTAGTTATTAATACTGAGCTTTAATATAATCTCTATGATTTCCTTGGGCCTCTCTCCATTACCACCAACACTTTTCTGGTGTGTGATGCCTCTGAGTCTCAGAAGAATTCTCCAAGGACAGCTGATCCTGTCAACTCTCACAACACAACTGGATTTACCTTTGCTTTGACAACTATCTCTGGCTCTCGGAAAGAAGTTATTTTATTTTGAAGTCTAATAGCTTTGACTTCTGGTTTCTTGATTTTTCCTTTGTGGTACAGCCACTAGATTGAAAACAATGTGGGTTTTTAAATCAAAGTGGAAAAAATATAGATTCCTTAACACAAGGTGAGAAGGCAGGCAACAATCCTTTCCAAAGAAATGAAATTTGTATTTGCTGTCTCCTTGCTGACCAAAGCTTTCTCTAATGGAAGTCTCTCGTCAGGCTACCTATGTGCTACAGTAGCACCAGTTAAAGGACAAAGATCTATATATGCCTTTTAACCCTCTTCTGCTGCAAAGTATAAGGAGCTATTTAGTCTGACATCCATTTTGTTAGTTTCTACCAGCAGCAGCTGGTAGATTTCTCTGGGGTTTTCTTCAGAGCATCTGGCTTGGGTCAGGTCACCATAAAAAATTTAACAAACATCCTTTACAGGACTGGCTTGAGCTTTTTAAAATAAAGAAATCTCATCTATCTCAAATCTAACAAAGGTTTTGTTTCCATTCTGTCAATGCAGAAGACATATTAAGCATTGCATTTAATGAGATATTGAACATCACTTTGTTCCTAGCGTATACAGGAGCAGGCTCTGCTTAAAAAACACATCACTTGGTTTTGTTTTACTCTGTGTTTGGAGTAGAAGTTGTTTTGCTGTGATAAAATATGTATTTCTTTATTTTGGACAACAGTAAAATGGGTTAGACACTAGGCTGCACCTCAGCTAATATTGGAATGGAGCAAGACAGGCTGGGCAACTGTGTAGCCCCTGAAATCTGGGACTAATTTTCAAGACAATTAAAAAAAAAAAAAGAAAAAAAAAGAAAGAAAGAAAGAAAAAAAAAAACAAGTAGTAAGAACATAAGAACTGCCATACTGATTCAAAACAAAGGTCCCTCTAGCCAATGTTCTGTCTCTAACAGTGTTCGTAAGTTGACATTTAGGGAAGAATAGGAACTGTGTAAGTATATATGGCTGTTTCCCCTAATACTCTTCCAGCTTCTTACTGTTTTAAGCTTAGCAGATTTCCTGAGTCTTTTATAGTTTGTTTACTTAGCAACTCTTCATGAATCATTCTTCCAAGTACTTCTTCCCCTGAACTTCCATAAACTTCTTCCATTCATACTGTCTTTTGCAAGGATTTCCACAGGTCTGGTACACAATGTGTGAGGAACCACCATCACAAGCTTTATTTGATGTCTCCTAATGTCGCTGGAAGGGGCACTGAATAGTTGATCTCTATCCACTTCAGTCATGCTACTTATGATTTTGTAGACCTCTATCACATCCCCACAAAACATCCTTTTTTTTGCAGAATCCCAGCCCACCAAATCACTTATTGTACAGAAGCCATTCTGTACTATTTGATTACCAAATGTGTCCTTCTCTGAATCTCTTCTAAGCTCCAATGTATCCTTTCTTAAATGAGACCAGAACTGCAGATAGTATTCAAAGTATAAGAAACGTTCATTTATCCAGAGATGTAACTCTGTTTTCTGTCTTGTTCTTTACTCCTTTCCTGATAGTTCCTAGCGTTTGATTTATTTTTTGACGGCTGCTGAGCACTGAGATATGGTGCTTTCTTGGAGCTATTTATCTTAACCCCAAAGTCTCTCTCGCTTCTGAGTGGTAATGGTCAGGTCACAGTCCACTATTTGATATATGAAGTTAAGATGATTGTTTTTCACAACAGCATTTCACAAAACGTTTTATTGCTCTGTCACGAAGTCTCATAAGATCTTTCAGCAATTGTATGCTCAACCCTTGTCCTTATTATGTTGATAACCATATCATCAATAAACTTTGAAACCTCACTGCTCATCCCCTTTTCTGGGTCACTTGTGGCTATGCTAAAGCATGTGGGTCCCAGCATAGAATTCTGTCAAACTCCTCATCCTCTACTGAGGATTTTTGACTATGAGTTCCTGTTGCATTTTACTTCTAGCTGTGTTTGTTCAGCTTGAAGAGATGGCTAAAATGAAATCTAATTGCTTGGTTTGGCTTCTTAAGATGAGATTATACAGAACACAGAGGTAGACTCTTGTAGGTTCACAATGAAAGGAGAAGAGGCAATGGACATGAGTTGCTGCAAGGGAAATTCTGATTAGAAATAAGAAAGACTTTCTTCACACTGTACCAAGACACCCAAAGAGCTTGTGGGAGTTCTGTCCTTCAGGGTATTCCAGACTTGACGGTTCATGACCCCGAGCCACCTTATCTAAGGTGTAAACTGGCAGTACTTTGAGCAAGAGGTTGGATTATATGACCTCCAGAAGTCCATTCAAACCTAAATTATCACATGATTCTATGCATTTAAGGCAGGATTTTCCCTCTTACTCCATGGCTGTTCAGTATCCTTTCTCAAAGGATATTGTCAAGGTCTTTTAGAAATCACAGTAAATTATACCAACAGGATCACACAGAACCACATACTTGCTGACCACTTCAGAGAACTCCAAGAGGTTTACAAGGCAGAACCATGTTTTCTCTTTTCAAGATCGTAGTCATCATCAGGTGTGAATATACATTGTCATTAGTAATTCACCTATTTCCTCTTTAAGTTTTTAGGTGAATAACACTTGGCCCTAGTGTTTTGTATTTGTTACTTTTCATTCTATTTCTTTGAATAATAATCTGTTCCAAAGTTGCTTCAATTTTCAGACAGATAGTTCCCTAAGTTCCCCAAGTTCCCCTTAAAAAAGGATGCTTATGTTGTAATCTCTCATCTTTTTTATAACAAACCTGGATGCCAATAATCTATTTAGTTTCTCTGCAATGGTCTTGTCCTCTTTGACTGCTCCTTTTCCACTCCACTTAAGGAAGCGCTACAAAATGCTTCCCAGATATTTTGCTCCTGATATCCTAAGAGAAGAACTGAGTAGTAATTTTAGTTCCTTTAGGAAGCTACTCCTCTGATTCTTTTTTGGTCTGCTTGATTATATTTTCACATTTAATCTACCCAAATTTATGATCCTTTTCATTTTGTTTGAATACGACTTCAGATCTTTAAATGATGCTTTCTTAATTCTAACAACCTGGCTTCACCATTCCATCTTCCCTTTTGATGGTTTCCAAGCCTCTCCTGATACACAATACTCAATGTTGTGCTTCCACTCCGGTGTCCTTCAGCCTCTACACCACCTGTAACTTAATTTTCTGTCGCCCAGTTGATGGCACAACTGTGGTGAAGTTTTTGGCCTTTCGCTTTTTTTGTGTCATGGATGCTGGATGTGAGTAACGATTATTGTTACAGAGCTGTGCTTCCAGAGGAAATTTTGAGACAGATCTTTGTCATTACCTTGTCAAGGGCTGCATTTCCTCTTGTGGGGTTGCGAGCCAGCCGATCCATGAAAGAATCATTGACAATTTCATCTACGGTTTATGACCCTGAGTGAAGTTTCCCTCTTCTACACGGAGGTAACTGAAGTGACCCAATACTTTCTGTCCTTACCAACTCTCTGACTTCTTACAGCTTAACTCGGCCTGTCTCATCTCCTGGTTGGGAGGCTGGTAGTATTGGCCTCATTCTATAGTCTTCCTCTTGGGGTCCAGCATTTCAATCCAGCTTCTGTGCTACTTGTGAAGGTGGTTAGTTTGTTAATTCACTTTGATCCCAAGTTTTAACTAAACATGTAATTCTATTGTAGCAGTAACACGGTATACTTTTTTCATCCCTTTATATTTTGTACATTAGTATTACAGCATCCCACTGGCTATCTTTCTTCCATCAGGAAGAAAGGAGGAAGAAAACCAGCTGTAATTGGTAGTTGTTCAATCCCATCATCAGTAGTTTTTGATCCAGTTCCTTTGCTTTCAGGACGGCAGCAGAGCTTATGCTGCTGTGTTTTGACCCTGAAGCCTGCTCCTCTCACTCTACCAATATCAACATCTGAGGCTCCATCTTCTATTTCTCTACTACTCTGCTGAGCCCAAATGCTTTCACCTTCATTGCAAATTCATTAATTCTGCTCCATTTTCCTCATCCTGATAATCTTCTATTCTGGCACTTTGATTTTGTCTTTAGCCCAGAGGGCAACAATATTGACTGTAACTGAAGACATTCTTATAGTTGTAAAAATCTTCTCCTCTCTAATTATGCCTTGACCACAAAAAGTGTTTCAACAGATATAATTCTGATTCTATTTTTAATACAATATTGCACTTATATAGATATCCCTTTCCAAGTTGAATCTCAGACCCCAGACGTCTCCTTTAGGAGTTCAGTACCTAATCTCATACACCCTGAGAAGGGGAAAAAACCTCGGCAGAGTTTCATCTTTTGGCAGTTCAGCTTTTAAAGGTGGCTTGCAACATAGTCTGAGAATATAATTCTTTGGCAACAAAATGACTACTGGAGACCACTGGGAAGCAACTTTAGGAACACAGTCTCCAGGCATCAGTGAGTTATTCACTTCAAACTTCTTCATAAGTTTTTCATTAGGAAACATGGAACTTTATATAAATTTTTATTGTATTGTTAGAATGCTGGTTATTCAGGGCAAAGCGTTCGACTGGAACACACTGATTTAGGCAGCACAGTTCTGACTTTTCTTCCTTTTTACAGTTTGGTGCTTCCTTATGCATAAAAACTATTTGTGAACCTAAAGACTCAGAACAAATAGAGAGGATTGTATATATAAAAGAGACATATTTAACACATAAATAAGAATATTATGTTGCACCTTTTTGGTAACAAAAATGCCATTTTGAAAGAGAAAAGGAAACAGTTTGTTCCCAGATCCATATTGAAATGAGTACTTCAAATCCCTTGTTTAACCTCACCTGTTTCACTCTGTATTGCAGTGGACTAGAATCACTCAGCCCTTGTTGTGACTCAGAGTACCGCAACTAAGGGAAGACTGAGTGAAGTAGCTACTTAGATTATTCAGCTTGATTGTAAGAGCACCCTAATATGTGGGAGGCAGAGGAATAGTTAGAGCACAGGAACTGGATGTGATCCTTTACTGCTTTCTCCTCATTTCCAGTGACTCGTTTGATGACCTGGGTAATGTCACTCCTTCGATCTGTGTTTCAGCTTCCTGAAATGAGTCTGTGCCTCAGCTTCCCCAGTTATAAAGATGGTACAGCTGGCTGAGAACAGGGTTACCGCTGATGTGATATTTTTTTTTTTCCTTTTCTTCGGGGTACTAAATTGAAATAGCAAAAACACAAATTATTTGCAAAACAAATATTCCGCAAAATGTTGTTTTGGGATTATCACAGCTCCATTTTTTATGCTTTCTCTTTAATGCAGTTGTGCCTCTTATACTGAAGTATTTAACTTCTAAAATACAATATATATGTCACATTTTTTTTCATCAGTGATTGCTTTTTCAAGAATTTAGTATAATATACAGTTCAAACAAAATGAAACAAAATAACATTATCAAAATGAAGAAATTCTCCACCACAGAAACAAAATGTTTTTTCTCCAGTTAAACAATGCAGTAGATGCTGACACATTTCTGACGAATGCTTTCATTTTGATGAAACTACATTTTGTTTAAAATCATTTACTCAGTACACATATTGGTCTTATGACATCTGGTTGTTCTTGCGTCTCATCTGACATCTTCCTCTTTCACAGGTAATAATTATCTTTCTGTCTGTCTCTCCTTCTATTCCCCTCTCTTTTCCACAAATGCATCAGTTCTCTTACAAATATCCTCTCTATTCCACATATTTCAAGCAATTTTTTTTCTCTCGGGTTGTCCAGCTGAATAAAATAATAAAGTTAAGTTCAAAGCAACCATTTCCAGGCTGTGCTTAGCTTGAATTTTGCTGTTTCTTTTTGAACCTAAAGGGGCTTGTGTGCATTAAAGTTTGTTCACCTTTTCTGATTATACCCATTGGGTCTCCTACAAACTTTGCCTCACTGCTTCTTAAGGCAAACCATTCCATCAAAACTCTTGTGCCTGTTTTAGTAATAATATTGACTTGTAAAGTACCTCGCAATTTATGAATAGAGATGTGTGAGACTGGGATGAGGTTGCAAGAGATTGTAAGACAGAACTTGCCATAGTGCATCCTCCACCGTAGGAACAGCTCTGGAGAATCACACCATCTCCCCTCACTGCCATCCTCTTATCTGCTGCTTCTTTACAGCCTGTCTGGGGAATTGGGTGTTTACTGCCAATTAGGCTTGATAAAACAGCAGGAGTTCCTTGCATTCTCTTGACAAGGGTATTTCTGGGCTGCTGGCAGCTGTTGGAGGGCTTCTGTGGTGCCCAGTGACAGGACAAGAGTTAACGGGCACAAACTTGAACATAGGAAGTTCCATCTCAACATGAGGATGAACTTCTTTACCCTGAGGGTGGCAGAGCCCTGGCACAGGCTGCCCAGAGAGGTGGTGGAGTCTCCGTCTCTGGAGACATTCAAAACCCGCCTGGACACGTTCCTGTGCAACCTGCTCTAGGTGACCCTGCTCTGGCAGGGGGGTTGGACTAGATAATCTCCAGAGGTCCCTCCCAACCCTACCCTTCTGCGATTCTGGCTACATGGACAGCATTAGACCTCTGTAGTAAGCACTTTGTTCATTTGGTGATTTAGATCATTTAGATCTTACCCTTACTTCACTTTCTGCTGCAGTCATAGTGTAAAACACTCAAGGCCTTATCGAAGATTTTCTTCTGGAACCAAAATGATGGTAAGATACTTCAGTTTGCAGCAAATAGATTTATGGAAACCTTTATATATTATAATGCAAAGTACATATTCATTATATCTATAGGCTGCTTTACTAATTATATTAGAACTGTTCAGCAGAACCACTGGAGCAGCAATAAAATTCTTATTCCAAAAAGATATGGTCCATAATTATAGAAAATGTTGTGTTACTTCAATGCTTGAACTGAATCATTGCTTTTCCAACTGCCAGATTGCTGACTGAGAGTATTGGGCTTCAGTTTCTTCTGTCTGAGCCATAACATTTCGCAGTCTTTCTGACAGATGTAAAAAGATTTCACAAACGTAGGGCCTTTCTGTCTGCCTTTCATAACGGGAACCTTATGCAGGGTTCCCCTGAACTGCATGGAGTTGAATCTGCCTGCGCTGTCAGATTTAGACAATAGGGTCCAGAAGAAAAACAAAAAGTAGATGATGACTTATTTTGGGTGGAGGGTGGTGTCAGTTCCACCATTTTTGCTCTTTTTTCTAGTTAAAGGAGAAAAAATGGAAACTGATCTCAGTACTTTGGAAAATGGTGATGTACTTAAAACCTTGTTATTAAACCTAGTATTTCTGTATTAAAAAAAAAAAAAATTATTAACAAACACATTTGGAAAGTAGTCAGACTGAGATAAGAATCAGCTCATAACAGATTCGACTCAGGAGTTTGCAAATGCACTGCTGCACCTAAGAGGGTGTATGACTTGGAGCTGCAGATACAGAAGCATCATGTCATGGAGGAGGAAGGTGACAGTTCCTGTTTATGCATTTTTGGCAAGCTGCACCTGAAGGATGGGATGATTTTCTGGAAACTGCCATGCCAGAAATACACAGCTAAACAGGAGAGAACTGAGAAGAGCAAAGGGAATAATTAGAGACCTATGGGGGTGGGACAGGGCTTCTAGTCTATTTTTTTTAAGGAAACCAAGCAATGCAATCACACTGTTTTCCTGTCAGTACTCCAGCAACAACATTTGAATCTCTTGACCAATTTCAAAGAAGCCTGACAAAAAGGGAGAGGTCTGAAAACACTCAGCTCCTGCAGCTTTTATGAAAATCAGCAGCCAGGCAGAGGAGACTTAGATTTGTGCACCCACTAAAGAACAGGTGGAAGTGTGAACTCCGCTGCATTATTTGACACAAAAGAATCCAAAGCTGTCATCCAAACCCAGGCTCCATAAGGTTTGCTGCTGATGGAACTGTTAGTTTGTTTAAAGTGTTTTTTTTTTCTTTTTCTTTCTTTTTTTTTTTTTTTTTAATAAATAAAATACATTTAAAAGATGACAAAGATTTCTGTCTGAGAGCATTTTAAAGACACTAATCACTGCAGGATGTAGACAATCATTATAAAATTATGCATAATAACAGATCCTGTCCAGAACAGGCCCCAAAATCCCTACCCAAAATGAACTCCCTTTGTGCCAGTGGTTTTTGTCTGCCTTGAAAAGGACTGTTTCCATTTTGAAAAGGACTGTTTCCATTTCTTCTCATGCCAGAGCTAGCTGTGACCTTCTTCTCTCTCTTAAAATATGGCAGTACCACCAAACTTAAAGAAATGAAAAATGGTGAGTCAGATGCCAAACCAAAAACTGCTCTTGAAAAATCACGATATGTTAATAAAAGATATTTTAATGTGAATTTGGTCTGTCTTTGAAATTTTTACATTCCTTCCACCACTTCTTGAGTGAGAGAGAAGTTACAGTGTCCCACTTATACTAACCTATTGTGAGAAATTACTTTGAGCCCTTGATGCTACAGGATATTTCATCCTTCATGACTGTCCCTCAAACACCAAACCCCCTCAGACTGAAAACTCCTCCACAGCTTTCACTGTTTCCAGTCTCCCATGAATCTGAGAAAGAGCGTCACTCCTCTAGGGAAGGAACCTACAGGAAAACCCTCTGAATTTTTTGTTTCCAGTATCTTCTTTTAGTTTGCCTCAAGCAAGAAAACAGACAACCATGGCTGCTCACAGCTAGACTGACGAAAAGAGCTTGAAAAGGGAGTGTTGGTGGAATTGAGAAAGTTAGAATGTGGCCTGTGGAAGGAAGATATGGGGAAGAAGGAAAGTCCCTTAGGTTGAGGGAAGGTCTAGAATCATAAAGAAATATGCATCTGATATGCATGGGGCATATGTGGATACTTGTCATTATGAACTGAGAAGAAAAGATCACAGATTACATTATAATGATTGTCTTCTCAAGCTTAAGAAAGTAATTTACCTGATATGTTACAATAGCTATAGTGATATTCCATTTCTAGAATTCACAGCAGTCTTTCCTAGATAGGACTTCAGAGAAATGGAGTTAATAGGATGCCTGTCAGTGACAAGACTTTAGATGTTACTAAGCAGGGGGCATTCTTACTAACCAGGCAATGAAATTATCTTCAAGTCTCTCACGTACCATTCCAGCTTTGGGATATAATGTATTAAACTAGACTGGGCTTTCCATGCGTGGTGGTTGGACGACAAGGCCAGATATTTCATCTTTACAAAGGAAATGTGGGCAAATCAGAAAATGACTGCTAAAGGTTTGAAGTACTGACAGTAAGAGCTGAGACTCTTCATGTAGCCCTGTGAAAAATGAGATTACTTTTATGGTTTCTTCTATATTTCTCTCTAGTAAATTCTACTGACTTTGTGCAAAAATAATGTAAAATCATTTGCTGTGCCTAGGACTTTGTAGGCATCAGGGAAAGCATTGCCAGAAGGTTGAGAGAGGTGAACCTTCCCATCCGGTGAAGGTTCATCTGGAGTGCTAAGTCTAGTTCATGGCTCCCCAGTACAAGAAAGACATGGACATACTAGAAGAGATCAAGCGAAGGGCAATGAGGTTAGTTAAAGGATTGAAGCATGTCATATGAGGAAAGGCTGAGAGGTGGGACTGTTTAGCCTAAAGAACTGGAGGCTCAAAGAGATCTTATCAATGTGAGTAAGTATCTGATGGGAGGGTGTAAGCAAGACTAAGTCAGGCTCTTTTCAGTGGTGCCCAGTGATAGGATAAGAGGCAATGGGCACAAACTGAAACACAGGAGGTGTCATCTGAACATGAGGAAACACTTTTACTGTGGGGGTGACCGAGCACTGGCTCAGGTTGCCTGGAGAGGCTGTAGAGTCTCCATCCTTGGAGATACTCAAAAGCCATCTGGATGTGGTCCTGGGCAACCTCCTCTAGCTGACCCTGCTTGGCCAGGGAGGCTGGATCAGATGACCTCGAAAGGTCCCTTCCAACCTAAATGATTCTCTTATTCTGTGCTTTTCAGTAACACTGTTTTAGTCACAGTATATCAGCTTGGTGCAAGTCCACACTCCCATAATTTTTTTTAACCATTACTCTGCAAGAGCTTTCAGCTTTCCTTTTCAAGTTACAAGAAGCTATATATAAAATCCCCTCATACTCCCTGTATTAATTTTGTATTTCACACACAGCAGTAAGAATTAATGTGCTTGACCCAGCATACAGCAACTGGCACAATAATACAGAACAGACATATACGTGACTGTGTCAGTAATTAATGAGCAGAAAGGTGAGTAGGATAACTTAACCTCGTGTAATATTTTCTTCATAAAATTATCTTGGAGACACTTGGGTCTCATGGTCTTAGACCTTTAATATTTTGTTTAGGTTGGGCTTAAAGCAGCGACTTTTCAACACTAGGGCTCTAATGAATTAGTTCTTGCAGTTACTTGAGCTACATTTTTCACGTGGCACGTGCAGGCCTGAATTCTCTGAAGGAGTGTGGACTACCTATGGATACCTGTAACAACATAACCATGGTGTCTAGTATTACCATTCCAGTCATGCCATGTTTTAGTTGTTTCTGCTACTAAACATACGGTTCTCAGCATCTTATTCTTTTCAGTCTTGCTTCCTTCAGTTTTGAGGTGGCTGCCATACTTTTGCCTGTTGGTAATGAATGGATAAATTCTTTAGCATCAGCCTGTAACATGAAGGCTATCTTCCCTGCCAGTCGCAGATGGCGGGAAGTGATTTTATTGATTTGTTAGTACTTAGCTAGAAGGATTACATCTAGCAGTAATAATGTGGCCAGGCCCTGGGACAAATCACCACACAAGTTAGCGAAGGGTCTGTGTCTTTAACTGAGTGTGACATTATGATATTTACCAGCCCTTCATAGTGCTTTGCTTATTAACACCACTTTAATCTCTTCTGAGCCATCTGTCGGTCATTCAAGTTTCAGTTTCCTTCATGTGCTGGAAGAGTTGAGACTTCACTTTCTGAGCTGAGCTTGGACATTACCACTCAAAAGTTCTGGTGGTCACAGTAGTGCCTATTATTTTTTTTTCCATTTTAAGTTTTTGTTATCAGCTTGTGTCCTGCAGAAGATCTCTTGGGGGGACACAAGCAGATGGCCGCAGTAATTCCTCTCAAATTCAAAGGGTCATGAAGGTTCATAGCTCTCAGAATTTGCGTGAAAGGTATTAGTGTGGCTGGCTGAAAGCTGGTCCCTCTCCCTATTCCAAACCCGGCAAGTTTGGCAGCAAGAAGCATTGAACACTGCCAGCATAGATTTTTTTCCTTTGGTTCGTGCCCATCAGACGATCTCTCTAGAAACCAGAACTGTTTCCATGCTGTGACCTCGGCAGAAGCATGACTGAGAGGTCTTAAGTGTCGGCATGTGTTAGTGGAAGTTCACATTTTATTTGAAAGTGCAGTTTTCTCTATATTTCAGCTTTGCATTTCTAAGTAGCCTGAAAAATTTCACTCACTGGCAGGCACGTGTCTGAGCGAGGGACCTTTCAGAGCCATAGGCGTGAGTTTCTGGCCAGTGGATTACATGCAGACCGTCTCCTGTAGAGAAGGGCTGTTGCCTTTGTTTACCAGCTCCCCAAAAATCAAGTTGCTCAGAGCTGGTAGATAAGAAATTGCCAGGGAAGCTACCTCTGGTCTGGAAGTGATGTTTTATTTCCTTGTGTGCTACCCCTTCAGTTGAACAGCCGGCACCGTGGTGGCACGTTTCGTGGCTGGTTTCGGTGGGTCACATCAGTGGAAAAAACGGGCGTGACGACAGATGAGTTAAGCGCACTCGCCACCCCCATGGGAAGCGTGGGGGGACCGTGGCATGGGGGCCACGGACTGGGTGTAAGGAGCATATGAAGAAAGCGCTGAGGCATTGGGACCCCAAGGAAGGGAGGGTCGAGTGGTGAAGGCAAAGGGGGCTGCAGCAGCAGCTGGAGCCCCAGGGGTGAGCACAGGGAGCGGCGGCAGCCCCGGACTCCCCTGGCGACTGAGGCCCGCCGGCAGCGAGCCGGCAACCCACCCCCCCAGCCGCTGCCCCTCGCCCGGGGCCAGACGGCAGCCTCGGACTCCGCCTCACCGGCACCGAACTCCCCCCTCCCTCCTCCCAGCGCCGGGCTCGCAGCGGCGGAGCATCTCGGCGGCGGCGGCACCGCCCGCTCCCCCCCCGCCTCCCCGCCCCCGCCACTCTCCGCCCCCCCTCGGTTCGCAGCCCCGCCAGCGGCGATCGGGAGCCCTCCGCGCCACCGCACGCCCACCGCCGGGAGGATGGGCTGCGGGCGGCGGCACGGCAGCCCCCCAGCTCCCTGAAGCCGCGGAGACAAAGGGAGCCAAGCGGCGGCGGCAGCAGCAGCCGGGCCGGGGTGGATGCAAGCAACCATGAAAGGCTGGGTCTCCGCCTCCTCCTCCGCTGCTGCCAGAGAGCTGCCGGCTGCCGCTGCCGCTCGGAGGACTACACTGTGAAGGGGGGCGGAGGAGAGGCTGGGCGGGTTTGCCGTGCGAAGGTAGAAAGGTGTAAGGGAGCGGCGGCAAGAAAATGTCTTCTTCGGTGGGGCCCCGCGGCCCTCGCCCGCCCACCGTGCCCCCCCCGATGCAGGAGCTGCCCGACCTGAGCCACCTGACAGAGGAGGAGAGGAACATTATCATGGCAGTGATGGACCGGCAGAAAGAAGAGGAAGAGAAAGAAGAGGCCATGCTCAAGTAAGCAGACGCCAGTCATTCATTCATTCCGGCACTCATTCATGCGCCCATCGCCGGCGGGCGGCAGCGGGCGCTGCCACGGCGGGAGCCCGGCCGGTGCCCGGGGCCGCCCCGCAGGGACCCCCTCAGCGGGGCCGGCGCTGCGGAGCCCCGCTCCCGACCCGTAACTTCCTCCTCTCCCTCCTCCCCAGGCAGACCTGCCGGGGCTGGGGCAGGGGGGAGCCCGGCACGGAGCGGGACGGCGGCCCTCCCCGCCCCGAGGGAGCCGAGCGGCGGAGGGGCGGGCGGAAACCCCCGGCTTTGGGGTGAGGGGCGAGGTGGGATTCCTTTGGGGTCCCCAAAACCCCGCCTCTGCCGGGAGGGGCGGCTGGGTGGGGTTTCCCTGCGTGCGGGAGCCTCCGCCGCGGCCGTGCTGCCCCCGCCTGGCTCGGCCTCCGCTGCCGCCCGCCGCCGGGCCGGGGCGGCTGCCCCCGACCGCCGCCCTGTGTCCTCCCCCCCCGCCTTCCCCGGGCCCGGCCGCCGCCTCCTCCCGGGAGGGCAGCGGGCTGGGAGGCAGCTGGCAGCGGGGACGGCGGGGCGTTCGTAATGAGGGGATAAAGGCAATTAGTGGCAGCGCTCGTTACGGAGGGGACGCGTGCGTGCGCGGCGGCGGGACGGAGGGGGAGCGGGTTTGCCCCGCTGGCGGCGGTGCGGGGGAAAGCGGGGTGTGGGCAGGTGCCATGTTTGGCAACCAGGTCCCCATAGCCTCTTTTGAACCTTTTCTCTCTCGTCCCGTCCCCCTCCTCCCCGCCCTCCCCATCCTTGCTAAAGAGCGCATGTGACCACATTTTCTAGCCTCCTCCATCAATAGGAGGCTTCAAACGGAACGTTACCAAATTGCCTGCTGCGAGTGATGAGAATAAACAGATTGAAGCTGTGGCCTGTGGAGGAGAATCAGGGTTTCTCCTTTTCTGCCTACCCGTCAGGCCTGTTCGCTCTGGGGGGGGGAAACGGTAGGAGAGGTGACTGGAATATGTGCAAACCTCTGACGTTACCCAGACCCTCCCTGCCACGGGAGCTGTATCCTTACCTCACTGTCCTCTGGTTGCATACACCTGTGCTTGGAAGGGATGCTCGGAAGGTGTTACGTGATCTGGGTATTTCTTTTGGCAGCATCGGAAATACCCATATTGAGCGATATGTGTGCCAGCTCTTCCCGGTGGTTTTCTCTGACCGATGGAGAGACCAAACCGCCGCGAGGCTCCCGACTTTGGCACGCTGGAGCTGGGACAGCATTCTGGTATATTGTTATCTCTGTCCCTTCCCATCATGGCTCTGAATTTTTACAGGGGGCTACTAAAGGTGATTGCAGCCACCGGGTACCGAGGCCCAGCTGCTGGGGTTGCGTATTGCCGAGGAGCCGGCCAGGAGCGTGGTGTTTGGATCTTGGTCCAGGAGGAAGAGTTCGGTTTGCTGTTCTTTACGCTTGGGGTGTGGCTGGTCGTGGAGGTGGGGTGGCTGCAATGAGAAATGTTCTGTGAAAATGCATCGTGTTAGTCGATGTGGGGAAACCTAAGTGAAAGATCCCTCCTCAGTTTCTATTTGTCAGAAGAAAATTAAATAAAGCAGCAGCTCAAAGGCTCTAAAGTACATTTATCCTTCTCCCATTCCTTGTCATCCAGCACAGCTACTTCCCTATAAATATTTAGCTTTTATTGCGTGAAGAAGATAACTGGTTCTGTGATGATGTTGTAGAGCAATACTATAAATCTTAGAGTCACTGCAAGAATGAACTTTTGTTGATGGAGATGGTAATTTCTCAGCTCTATTCTTGTTAACATGGAGTAGAGGATAAATTCTCCTCCTCCCCCCCCCCCCCCCCCCATTTGTTTTCTTCTGCTCTTCTTTTGCATTGGCATTTCTGAATTCTGGACTGAGACTTTTGTGTGAGATTATGGGAATCTTCAGCAGTTTTACTAAAGAATTTAGGACGCTTTAAATGCAAGTTTTAGAAGAGGTCAGAAATTGTGCTTTGTGAATTCAACTTGAAATGACTTTATATTATCTTCAGAGGTTTGTGATACCTGAAGTTAAAAGTTTATTTCCTCACAACAGTTCTTTCAAATCATGAGAATAACAGCCTAGGCTCTCCATTGGTCTGAGAAATTGTGATTTTAAATAGATTTTTTTCTTGAAATAAAGAGACAGATATTATTAGAAAATACATTGGGAAACTTACAAACGTATATACTCACTTTAGCTATAGCATTGGTTTTCAAAAATTAGGTCACAGCAAATAGTTTTCATATGGATTATGATTTGACTCTTACAGAGAGTCACTAGATTTTCTGAGATTATTCACCTTTTCTGTATGCTGAGCACTTACTTCCTTTTTTGGGACAGGAGTTAGACGCATCTTTCCAGAGAGGAACCCTTATAAGATTGGATTTTGAGACAAGAATTACCTCCATAATCTTGTAGAGGTTTGTTACAAATATACAATTGTTCTGTCCAGATGACACAGCTATATTATGAAAGTCGTATATTGTCACCATCCCTTCCTATTACCTTCAGTAAAAGTTTTTCTGATTATCCAAATGTCTCAGCAGAACAGCCACAAGTTTTCATTTAAAACCACCTGGTGGAGAAATGTTTCCATCTGTAACACCCACGCGCAAATCTGCAGCGTCCCCTGGAAGTGAAGCTGATCTGTGTTGCAAACTGGGCTACCTGCGATCCTGGGCCCATCAGAGGCTGGATGCAGGCTGTCTCGTGAATCACAAGGGCTAAAAAGGGTGCAGTGTTTCTCTCCTGCTTTGGATGTCCTGATGGCAATAAAAGTTTCTAAAACAGCACTTGTAATTTGCCTCTCCAGCACTCCTCATGGCAGAAAACTGTAGGGAGAATTATTGGTTAAACTGCTGTGTTCTTCACATGGTGATCACAAAGTTGTGGATCCAAGGGAATTTGCAGTGTTCCTGTGAGCAGACTGTAAGGATTTGAGGAGAAGTGAAAGAGATCAGGGTCATCAGTAAAGAGGCTGTATCCCTCTCCTCCGGGTCTGTACCTCTCAGTCTTCCTGAGCCCGTTCCTGACTCTGAGCGGAGAGCCTTCTCCTGACACCTCTCTGCTGGTTCCTGGTGACACCAGCGTGTACTGCAGCACGCCAGCCGGGAGCAGGGAGCTGTTACAGGGAGCAGGACGATGGACAACTGAATGTTTTCGCTGCTTGCTCTGGAGAAAGGCAGAAATGTGTGCTCTGGTTTGAAACCACCTGCTCTCTTTCCAGGAACTTGCCGTATCTGCCAGTTCCTAGGCCTGCTGATTTTCCTTCAGCAGTCTGGGGCTAACGGAGCTTGTCACAGCCTTAGGGTAAAGGCATGCAACTTCTCCTGGCCAGTGTGACTTTCTTTTTCTAGGTATACCTGGTCAGTGGCAGAGGCCTCGTCCTCCCCTCACCTTTCTGATACCAGGTTGCAGACTGCTGTGTGTGGTGTTTGTGGAAGGGGATCATTCTGCTCTCCCGTGACCTGTTGTACACCTTGGAGCAATGTGTTGAGGAGCTGGGGCTTTTGTGAAAGTTCCTCCTTTTGGTTTTTTTTATGAACAAGTGCACCTTGGCACGAGGGGCACTTTAACCATAGCCGATGGCCTTGAAATTGCCTTTACATTCAAAGATGGGTGGTGGGTGTTGCATTCCTGCTGTAATAGGGGCAGTGTCACTAGGTATGCCCAAGAGCATATCTGTGCCTTCCTGCAGTGAAGTGCACTCCCAGTTCGGTGCATGGCACTGAAGACTCAAATCCACATAAGCACTTCGATGCTTACCTGGCCCTAAGTAGAAACTGAGGCACCTTGGGTGCAGTCCATGAAATCTTTCCCTAATGGTGGCTCTGAGAAGCTGGCTGTCCCTGTGTGTCCAGGGCATGTGGGACCGGAGCACGTGAGTGCCTTGGCTGCTGAATTGCTGCTGTCTGTCTTATACCTAAGTCTGTTGGGGAGTCACAAACTATGTAGTAGTATACTTAAGTCCTCTGAAAGACCTGACGCTAATACATTTTAACTTAGTGGAAACAGTTTGGCTTCCCATAGAAAGAATGACAAGTTTATGGGCCAGGAGCCTAACTCAGTGTCAAGCCCAATAAGAAGAGCTCACCTTGCAGAAGAGCTGTCGTGCTCTCATGCTATGTGCTTCTGGTTACCCAGGGCTGTTAATGCAGCCTTTTTTTGAAAATACAGAGAGGTAGGAAGCAGGTCCTCCTCCCTCCCAGCTGAATGATCTTGCCTTGGGGCTTCAGAGCTTTGCCTTTTTGTTCCTCTCTGGTTAGGAGAGCTTCACCTTCCTGCCTGCCACACCTTTGGCAGCAGCGTGGAGAACAGTCTGTTGAGTAGGTGAGGCTTTACCATGGTAGACTCAACTCTGATCCACTCTGGTTTCCCTGTTTCCCACTGACTATGCCAGATTTTGCGGGTGTCTCTGAAGACTGTAGTCTCTAGCGACTCTTTTAATTGGAGCTTGGTCTTACAGACCCAAGCTTCTGCTGCTCCTGTATGAATAAATGTTTGCGTAGGACAGTGGTAGAACGTGCCATGACCTCCTCTGCAGACTAATTCAAATTGGAGGCACTTTTTCCTGTTTTACATTGTAGATACTCCTGTAGCGAAAAGGGAAGAGGTTCGTGTTGAGTGGCTGATGTGTCTGTCCTGAAGTCCAGATGTTGCCCTACAGGTGACTCTGACATAACTAAGGAATTGTGAGGAAGCATGAGAAGGAAAGTTTTCAGAGAAGCTGAAGAGAAAAACACAGCATAATTTGCAAAAATGGAGGGACCCCCCCATTTTAAAGGAAAAATAGTTTAAAAGTTTTAAGTGTACACTGAAACACTAGCTAGTCTGAATCAACTACATTGTTTGTCAGTATAAGGTGCCTTGAAGTGAAATGACCCCAGTTAATACAGAGCAAACTTCAACCATAGTCAAATCACAGAACTATAAATATGTATGTACTTAAGCTGAAGTTTGCTTACGTGCAATTGTGTGCCTTATCTCAGTGGGTTAGTTAAGTACTAAGTGCAAACCACGGCAGCTGTGAACACAGCTAGTGGAGCTCCAGTTCTGTTCTGCGGTGGACTCTCACAGCCCAACAGGACCATACATTGGGACAGGCAAAGTACTTTTCTCCACCCCTGGTGGACCAGTAGCGTATCAAGTTGGGGAACAGCTATAAATCAACCTTAGACAAATTTTGGCCAGAAATTAGAAGAAGGTTCCTAGTTACCATGGCAGTCATTTTCTGGAGCAAATTTAAGTGGGGACAAAAGCTCTTACTACCCTTCTGATCGGATTTAACAAGATTGTGAAAGAGGTTTTTTTCCAAGGTAGTGACAATATTAGGAAACAACTCAGAGACATAGGATGTTCATTGTAGTTTTGTAACTCTAATTGAGTAGTTTCAGTAGAGAGTCTAGCAGGTACTCAAAACCTTCCCACATCTTAAGAGAGTTATTTCAAGATTTGCCATGGGAACGACAGTTAATAATTAGGGAGAAGTTGATCCTAAGACCAATTTTGTCCATCTAGTGTGGTGCACAAACTTGATTTTAGTAGAAGTCAGGTCTCTAGAATCAAGAAGGATATTAGAGCTTCTCACTTTTCAGGGCTGCCAAGTCCTGAAGTCGCTTGCATTTGGTGAGGATCTCTGTTTCAGACATCGCAAGATAACCCTTATATAGTTTCCTGTGTGCACCTGGAAGCTTCCAGCCTGAACTGCTAGCTGTGTAGCTCTGAAGATTATCAGATTGGCCAGGAGACACGTGCCCTTAACCAGTTTCCTGGAGACAGTTTGTTTTCCCCCTCCATTTCTAACACTCGGACCACACCTCACGTTGTCAGAAAACGTTGAATACTGCTCAAAACACAGTGGCAGCTGCTGCCACCTTTATTTTGTATAGTATTTATGGGCAAAGTAAGGAAGTAGGGTTCCAAGACCATCTTAGCCTGAATGCTACCATAAACAGTAGGGAAGAGAGAGGTAGGATCATTCTTCATTCCTTCTGTTGAAAGTTGACTACTTTGCAGAAATAAAAGCAAGAGCAAAGGGGCCATCATGAGGAAGTCTGTCTTTATCCTATCTTTAGGATAAAGGATTTAAAGCCTATCTTTAATGCCACTGAGAAGACAAAGGTGGAATTGAGAGTACTGGGAACTGGTTGTGCATTTGGCACCAAGGAATTAAAGGATAAAATAGACAAACAATACCAAGACTCCCTCCTCTGAGTCAGACTCTTGCTTATTCTTGCCATGGTCCCATGAATCTCACTTCCTGTGCAGTGGAGCAGGAGGAATGGAGGATGCCCTCACCTCTGCTGCTTGAAAGTCTTTATTTCTTCCTTTGTACTTAAAGGAGTTTGGAACCACCGTGTTTCAGGCTCTGTGATGAAGCAGGGTTGCTTACTGTGTGCATGGGTGGTTTAAGCCCCTAGAATCACCCAGACAGGCTGTTTACATGCTGCCTTGTGCCTCTGCCTGGCAGTGCCAGCTCTGATCCTGACGCTTCAGTGTACAAATCCATGGTGAAATTATTTTACTGCTGGAGGACTGCATTTTCACAGAATCACATAAAGGTTGTGGTTCAGGTTGTGGTTGTGGGCAGGACTCAAGATTGTCTAGTCCAACTCCCCGCGCAGAGCAGGGCCACCTAGAGCCAATAACCCAGGACTGTGTGCAGATGGCTTTTGAATATCTCCAAGGATGGAGACTCTCTGGACAACCTTTTCAAGTGTTGAGCCACCTTCAGAGTAAAAAGTGTTTCCTGATGTTCAGATGCTACCTCCTGTGTTTCAGTTTGTGTCCGTTGCCTCTGGTCCTGTCACTGGGCACCACTGAGAAGAGTTTGGCTCTGTCTTCTTTACTGCTTCCCACTGGGGATCTATACATATTGTTAAGATCCCCCCGAGCCTTCTCTTCTCCAGGCTGTGGGGACTGTTCAAGTCCCCGCTCTCTCAGCCTTTCCTCATGTGACATGCTTGAGTTCCTTTGTGGCTCCTTGCTGCACTCACTCCAGTATGTCCGTATCTTTCTTATACTGAAGAACCCAGAACTAGACTTAGCATCCAGATGTGGCTTCACCAGTCCTGAGGCAGAGAGAAAACATCACCTCTCTCTATCTGCTGGCAATACTTTTCCAATCCAGCCCAGGATGGTGTTGGCCGCCTTTGCCGCAAGGGCACATTGCTGGCTCATGCTCAACTTAGTGTTGACCAGAAAACCTCAATTGCTTCTCTGCAGAGCTTCTTTCCAGCTGGTTGACCCCCAGCATGTACTGGTGCATGGGATTATTCTTCTCCTCGTGCGGGACTTGTGTCCCTTTGTTGAATGTTTTAAAGCTCAAGAGGGAGACCAGTGTCTAATGTGTTCTGAGATCAGTCTGAATCATTCAGAGGGAGGATTGCTTGTGGTCACTGCTTCCAGTCCCTTTCTCTTTACAGCCCAAGGCCCTCACTCAGAGAGGGAGAGAGAGAATCGAACAATGCAGAAACTATTGTTGCCCTTTGGCCACATCAGAAAGAATTTAACAGCATTTGAGGCTTGAAGTTTTCACCACTCTGAGAGGCAGGTGTGGCCAGGAAGGTGTCCTGATCAAAGGAGACAGCTGTGGTGACCTCAGAATTGCAAGGAGCATTTTCATTACTTTCAGGGAATTTCAGAGAATTTATAATGATTTTTAAGCAGGAATATACTATATACTACTATATGGTATATATATAGTCTACTATATACTGTCAAAATGTATTTGCAACTGCACACAGTCATGTGGTAAGGCAATTATGAGACCGCCATTGACTGTTTTACTGGAGGGCCATCTCACCGCCAAGGCAGGAGCAGGAGACTCTCAGCAGACAGTAGCAGATTCGTAGGAATTTCCTCAAAAGCTGTAGAAGAGCAGGAAGTGATAGGGGATGACAGGCTGTAATCAGCATCCCTACCATGTTCTAGACACGGACTTCAGATCTGTGTATGTTGAGATTTCAGAAGGTCTCTGCACAAAAGTGCAGACTTTTGCCCAGAGCTCTTTTCTGGCCCCAGTTTCAGCGGTTTTACTGAAATGCACAGGGCATTATTTCTGTGCCTGCATCTTCCCACATGATTCTCCGCTTGATACAAGGAGCCTCCAAAGCTTCATGCCCGGCTTTGTCTGACATTGCACTAATACTTTCTGACTCAGAAGTCCGTGAGTCTACAAATTCATGGGCATTATCTGTGCCCTGCAGAAGGGCGAAGACAAAGAGCGGGTGAAAGAACATGATCTCTGGGCAGGAACTTCTCGAAGTACAGAGTTGTTATAAACCCAGATCTTAAAAGGAATTAATGCAGAAGAGGCCTCTTCTCTAGATGGGGAGGGTACCCTCCCGTTTGTTTTTCTGGAAAATAGCAGAGAGAGAACAACATTAAGAGAGATTTGAAATTCTCCATCTTGTCAGTGCCCTTTTATTTCTGAAGACTCATGTGAAGAATTTTTTGCATCCTTGGATACAGAAAAGCAACTAACAAAGATGTCCTCCATCAGGCGGTTACTAAGCATTTTAAGACTTGAACTTAATACCTTAAGAAAAGGCGATTTAAAAATACTGCTGCCCTTGTATTCAGGCTTGTTTGGGATGCAGGCGTTGTTGAAAGTGGAAAACGATAACACTGAAATTTTATTTTTTGGTTGCCAATAATTAGAGCCAGTTATAATTTCTAGCCAGTTTTACCTTCTCCTTCACTCTACCCACTGGTGGCCGCTGCATTTGTCTTCTCCCCTGGGCCTACAACTTTTAATTAATAGATGCTGGCATGCAATTACGTTTTGGGGGAAAAAGCTTGAGTGCCTACAGTTTGACTCTAATTCCCGGTGGTTATAAAACATATAGGAAAATCTTATGCGATCAGTTACAAACACAGAGTGGCTTCATTCTGCTTTTTGGAAATACATGCATATAATTTACAATTACTGGAATGATTTACACCTGATGAGGGCTGTGTGATTTACCCCAGTCAGACCCATAAGGATCTGTAAGGATGCAGATAGCTTATCAGATCTCTGCATCTATCACGAGTTACAATTGTTTTATCCCTTCTTTTATACTTCACAAATATGGTAAAATATTATGCAATGTTTATGTTGTTGCCTAGTTTTGGAATCTAGGCAGTAAATGTTAGTCACAGTTATAAAACAGCAGAAAAAAGTACCACTATCAGTTTGCTTTAATAGTTACTTAGGTAAGACAATTTGCACAATGTGATAGGATGGCATTGTAATTCTTTGTACTTATAACTGAAGTAATCATCCTCAAAATTTGATTGCGTATGAGATACTTATGTCCAGAGAGAGTTTTAAACAAGAAAGCCATATTCCAAATATATTTTCTGGCACTGTTAACAGAGGCAAGAAAAGCTAGTTGCAATTTTCAGACTAATGACACACACAAAACCATTCATACTCTTGCCACTTCAGAGGCATGGAGAGACACAGCATGATGAATAGCTGTTTCCAGACAGTTCTAGATTGAATTTAGAATCTCTATTTTGGCATGCATTTCTGAGTTTGTTCTCATCAGGCGTGTCTTAGTTTCAGCGTCAGGACTTTGTGCCCTTTGCTTATGATAACCATTGTCAGTACTATTGAAGGCAGGGGAGCGTGTCTGTCTGCGTATGCTTTTTTGTTTTTCAGATATCTAATAAAAATGAGTAGTGTTTGAAATCTCCTAATTTTTCAGTTGGTCTTTCCTATACTAAGCCCTCTTGGAATCACTAAAGATCTGCCCTGAGAGTTACTTTTTGATCAGGGGTGAACCTAGCAGACAGAGCTACTCTTTTTAAGGATGACAGTGGTGGATCTAGCAAATTAACTGTTTCAAATTCTGAGGATCTGGGGTGTAACCAAAGAATAATTTTCTCTGTATTTCAGGCTTTAGGTGAGCACCAAATTTAGTTAGAATGGTGGCTTAAATGCCTTGTATCAAAATACAGTTATTTACTCTAAGGTCCTTAATTGAGAGTTATTTTTTTAAACTGCATTATGTGAAATTTATGAGGACATTGCTCATGAATACAATACAGCCCAACCATGCTCTTTTAGTGTGAGTACTATTATATTGCAAAGAAAAAGTCTACTACTCTTCTAGCAGGAAACAGAGCGCTCTGTTTGTTCTGAGAATTGCTAATGGAAGTCTTCACATGCTTGAATGACCTACGTGTGAAGTGTCTTCTCAAGTGTTTCTCTTGGTTACCAATACTGCATACTGTGAATTGATCAAACACGGAAATTATGTACGCTGAAGTCTGTCTACATCTCATACTAGCAGGTCTAATAAAAGATACTACATATTTTTACAAACTTAGTTTGGCCTACGAGCCTAGCAAGCATTCCAAATTTTGTAGCCACTGCTCATGAAGATTTCATCTACCTTTTTTGTGAAATAGATGTTAATTCTAAAGTCTTTGAATATACTGTGAAGGCTTTACAATCATCAATAGACTAGGATTTTGTAATATTGATATTGATACATCATTCTCATTCCAGATATTTAGCAAACCTACAGTCCTATACTTTACAAACAGTCCAAAGATTTAACTATGGGCTATTTGCATCAGTATGTATTAATCATGTGGAAGTATTCTACAGATCAAATGATTAGTAATAGGACTTTTGAGAGAAATGACAATGACACAGTTTTTGTAACAAAAGGCCATTTTGGAACTGGATGATTGGATATGTTTAGTTGTGTTTCGAGCCATGATTTGTTAGTATAACTGTTTTCTTTTGACGATTCCATTGGTCTTGGAAAAAGCATCAAGACCTATGCAGAACCAGACATAGTGGCTGTCTGAGGTTTCTAGTATCTTTTCTTTACACAATTTCTGTAGCGCTTGCATGTACTAAGAAAGCAGTCATCTTTCATTTATATTCATTATTCTCTAGCTTTCTAATTAGCCTTTTATATGAAGTTATTTCAAAATAAACTCGTTGCACTTTTGCATATTTGCAGTATTAACTTTAGAATCATTTTGACACTTGACACCATGCGGCTAAATTTTGTACTGATTAAATGAAGTTGCACAATGTAGATAAAAACATAACGTGAAGGCTTGAGTGGTAAAAGGACATGAAGAATCTACGAGTATGTCAGTTACTTTACGTGATAAGTCTCCTTGGTACTGTTATTTATTGCAAAAATTTTGACATTGCATGACAAACTTTAGCTGTAGAGTTTAATGTTCTGCCGGCTATGTGTTTTATCTGTGGACGTAGAACAGGACGGCAGCTGGTTGATGGAGTGCACGGTGCATGAGGCTAGGCAGTTGAGACGAATGGACAGAATTTATGAGAACTCTAGATCATCCCAGTTTAACTCTATTGATTTTGGCCCTGGATGCCACCTGCAGAGTATCAGGGTTATGGGTTTGCACTTTATGGATGAAAATCAGAAGAGATTTTGTATGTGTACGTGTGCTTGTGCCTAAGAATATGGAACCAAAAATATATACAGAAATATGTACAAATTGTTTTATGGACTTTAATTGCAACATTATGTCGGTGAGCATCGCTTGAAATACGCGGAGTGCATTGGTGAAATTTGATCAGGAGCTGAAAATTGGGAACAATTTTGCCTGCAGTCATATCATGGGGACAGGTGACACAGTTGAACAAGTTGGTGTCGCGCACCAGCAGAACATTGTA
The DNA here is from genome assembly GCA_947846985.1 of Fratercula arctica. Lineage (NCBI taxonomy): Eukaryota > Metazoa > Chordata > Aves > Charadriiformes > Alcidae > Fratercula > Fratercula arctica. The sequence goes on along the minus strand of CANTUZ010000003.1, from coordinate 92,020,227 downwards.
TTGCTGCGGTCCTGTGCTGAGTTTGATTAACTTCTGTGAATCCGTGTCTTGGAACAAGTGTCACTGGAAGCACCTCTGTTAACTGGAGTAAGACCTAAGTGTTGTTGAGTCTGTTTAGATGGGATAGGCCCTTGTAAGTCTTGTATTTTGCAGAAAGAAGCACGTTTTCCGCAAATGCATTCACTAACTGTTTGTTCCTCCCCAAGCTTTACGTAGAAAGTAAACCTCAGAGGAATGAAACCAAGACATAGCTACATACGTTCCTGGGGAAAAAAAAAAAGCCATTTATCACTGTTCAAAAGTGTATCTGTATTTTTTTTAATTACTTTGCGTTGTGCACGCCCCTAATTTCCTGCAGTCTTCATTGCGTATTTTGTTTTCCTTTATTTTCTCCAAAAAGCTTTTTTTCAATGTACTCATAGAAAGGAACTGTATTCACTGAGAGGTGGAGACTGCAGAGTTATATTAGTGGATTCTGAAAGTGTATATGTAAAAAGTGTGTAAATTCCTTTGAGATTAAATGCACGGTACATTTTTCTTATATTTCAGAGGAAAATTAGTTATTGATTTTTTAATGAGAAATCTATTCTGAGAATATAGAATCACACTAGCATATTATGATTCCTGTATTTTGTGTTTTTAGATGATTTGGTATTGATTGCAGTTTTTAAATTTAAAAGCCCTCACATTTATAAGTAAAATCTCTTCATAATTTATTTTGCGGGTTTTTTTTAGTAAAAATAATGAGCTTAAAGCAAAACCCCTCCCTTAAAAAAAATTCTCTTTCAAACAATTATGGCACTCACCATAAAATAACTTGCACCAGGAATTGTTTGGGCTGGACTGACCGGTTCAGGGAATCAGCAGTGAATTTACAGGTTTGTTCATCTTTTTCTGGTGGGGATGTTTCAAGTTCTAAGCTTGTCCCTATCTGAACAGATTTAAACAGTCCAGTTCTAGTTACATGGCAGATGAGACAGTGCTCTCTCTTTCATCCAGCCAAGATGATCTGATCCTTTCTTTCCTGGTATTTATCCTGTATGGGATCAAAAGTAAAAAAAGCTGAGGTTTCTTTGAGGTAAAGTAAAATTAATGAAGTTAACAATACGAGGGAAGAATCTGGAGGAGAACAGCAATAACGGTAGTGTTTCCTGTTATTGGGGGGTGGTGGTGGTGTCCTCTTTGTTTTTTACAGGGTTAGCAGATTGGCAATGCTTTCAGCTCTCTCCTTGCAGAATTTATGCTCAAGTATGCTTTTTTCTGTCCGCATTTAAGCATTTGCCATATTTCTCTGAAATCAAGACATTGTCAGGGTGATTCATGGTTTCTGACACCTTCTGTTGGATTACTGCAACGTATTGTACATGGGATTACCCTTGAAGACCGTCCTGTTGATCTCATATTGTGCATTTTACGTTTCCCTCTGCTTCCTCTTGCATGTAATTCATCTTAAAGCAGAACTTTCCTTCCCATGTACTGATAAAATGGAGGTCAACAGAGACTGCAGAAGAAAAGCCTTCTTTAAGTAGAGAAGACGGGGAACTTCCACGTACAGCGTTAGCAGAGGGGCCGTAAATTTGAGAGCTTTCTATGAAAGCCAAAGTTTGATGAGCTTTCTGTGAGGAGGACTCGCTCGTTATGTGAAAGTTGCAGAGGTGGAAAGGAACAAATCTTCCTGGCAATTTACTTAATGGTGTGAAATACCAGGTGTTAAATTTTGAAGACAGGCCCTTGCGTGTCTGGCATTCATAAATTAACCGAGAAAATCAATAAGTGACTTCAGCAACTGCCACCCTTTTGACTCCCTTGTTGGAGGCCAAGAACTGAATGAACAAGAAAATTAAAAGTGTTTTCCCTGAAGGAAAAGGAAAAATAGTTTTTCCTCCAGGCTAAAGCTGAGGCCACTGAGAGTACGGGAAAGCTTTTTCTTGCTGTGTTACTGTAGCTTGTCTGAATCTAGCAGTCTGCAGGTTTTTATACTGTGAAGTTGTGCCCTTCTTATTTGATATCAAGATGTTTCTCCTTCAGAGAGCTGCACCCCAGGGCTGTCAGCCTCCTGTTTTTTATTAGTTACCAAAATATTTTTTGTTGTATTTTCTAAGCCTGAAAAGTACTACTACTGTCTGTTCACTAGAAGACAGTTCGAATTATGCCCGGTAATACTGTGGTGCTTCCCAGTGGTATTCTAAACCAATTTATGGTGTGTGTGTCTTTATCTCATAATACATTTTTCATTAAGGCTTTCAACTTTACTTACCCTCCAGATGTTTAAATCATGTATATGACATATATATCTTACCGATTATATACAATATATGCAGGACATCAGAGTTCAATCTGTAATATTTTAGGAACATGTGCATTTTTTTCTTTTTCCTCATTCCAGGTGTTACAATCATGCTCTTGATAAAATAAACTCCTAGGCAAATCAACTTGAGTTAAAGAGCCATTCTATACATATTAAATTGCATTTCTGTTTAAGGTGAGCTTCCTGCCAAACTGTGAGGAAATTGCAGTGTTGTTCAGTGCAGATGTCATGCTTTGTTCGTAAAACGTGGCTACATGGACAAACTGCGGTGGGTGTTCAGTGACAGAAAGCACTGTCCAGTGGTGGCCCAGGGTCTGCCTGCGCCGTCCCTGGAGGTATGGTGACAGCATGGAAGCCTCACTGGTGTCTCCCAGGAGGGGCTTTCCTTGTGTAAACACGTCTCTGCTATTAATTGAGATGTCCCGTGGTACCCCTCCTTGTCTCCCAGAGGAAGGGGGAGGAAAGGGTGGGAAGCTGGTTGCTATTTTAAACCAGGTTTTCCAGCGGTGGGCAACAGGGAGTGGAGGGAGCCGGTGGTGGTCCCTGTAGCTGACTGGCACAGAGCTCCCTCAGGCACATCATGGGTGGCTAGTGGAAGTGGTCCCTGGACCATCTGGGTTCCATTGCTGGACACAGAGAGCGATGGCGAAAGCTTCAGCTCAGTTGGTGGGTCTGATGGCGTTTTCAGACCTGTGCAACAGCCTGCCAGATTCTCCAGATCCCTCCTGCGGGATTTTCGAGATCACTGTCTTTCCTTTGGGGATCTCTCATTTCTCAAATAATATTATGGCTGTTGAGGTAAGGGCGTATTTCCCTCCGCATAAGAATCAGTACCTTTTGCATATATGAATTATCATTAAACAGCCATCAGTGAAACTGAGATACTTTGATAAAATCCTTATTTTATTTTATCTTATCGTGTTAATCCTGAATCTCGTGCTAGCTCAGGTGTTTTAAATGTTCTTACGAGGTAACCACCAGATTAATGAGAAGAGACTGCAAAATGGTCGGCGTTTTGCATTGTGCTAGCAAGGCTATTCACTAGAAAAACTATGGTTGCTTAGTTGCCATGGGAGAGGGAAAATGAGGAGAGGAGAAGATGAGAGCGCAGGCTGCGGCCTTGCGAGGGACAGCAGGGAAGGGGAAAGTGAGTGAGTGGGAAACCGTAAGAAAGCACACGTCCCTTAAGGCGCAAAAATTTGGGCTCAGAGGGCGTACAGGCAGGTCTGTGGGGATCAGACAGAGAAGGAATATATGTCAGGAGAGAGATGTGAGGGGAAGGCTGGAATCAGCTGGGGTGAGAGCCTGGAAGTAGGCTGTGAGTGATGCAGCTGCCTGTTCGTCTAGTGCAGAACAAGCGTAAAATAGCACTTCAGCACTCTGAGAGTTGGGTAATGAAAAGTGATGGATCCTTTGGTAGCAGACCTGAGACTCTTGTATTTATGTGTCTGTTTCACTTTGGGTTTGAACTGGAGATGGTTAAGCACACAAATCAGGAGGAGGTGAACGTTTATTTTCAGTGTGAAAATAAATAAATTAGAAGGCAAGTAGGAAGTACAAAGGCTCAGAAACGCTCAGAGCGCGAGCCAGCCTCATGGCTGTGAAGAGAGGGGTCTGACTCATTGGGATCAGACGCTTGGGGTTTGGCAGAGCTGCTTTCCTGCATCTCGTCAGGCTCGGATTGTGCGGCGAGAGCATCCGGAAACACAGGGTAGCTTGACTGAAGAAGGAACTGGACACCTCGGTGCATTTGAATTCAACGTTCCCAGAAAATCAGCATTTTATAGCATCGCCTAACTACTCTTTGGCTGCCCTGAACCTTCTCATTGAAAGGTAGATCCATGTAAGAGATCTGGTCTGGTTTAACGAGTAGGGTGCTTAGGTCTCCTCCTTGTTTGTAGCAGAGGACTTGGAAACCCAGCCCAGCCACATCTTAAGAGTTCCTAAACCTGATAGTAGTAATCCACATTATTATTTTTCAATACAATTTGCCCTGTTAACTCAGTCTCAGAACTTCGGGGTCTTTGGCGCCAGCGGAGGGTTACAAAGATGATCAGAAGGCTGGAGCCTCTATGCTATGAGGCTATGACAGGCTGAGAGAGTTGGGGTTGTTCAGCCTGGAGAAGAGAAGGCTCCGGGGAGATCTTATAGCGGCCTGCCAGTACCTAAAGGGGGCCTACAGAAGAGGTGGGGAGGGACTCTGTATCAGGGAGCGTAGTGATAGGACAAGGGGTAATGGTTTCAAACTGAAGGAGGGGAGATTTAGATTAGATACCAGGAAGACACTGTTTACTTGGAGGGTGGTGAGACACTGGAACAGGTTGCCCAGAGAAGTTGTGGATGCCCCATCCTTAGAAGTGTTCAAGGCCAGGCTGGATGGGGCTTTGAGCAGGCTGGTCTAGTGGGAGGTGTCTCTGCCCAGGGCAGGGGGGTTGGAACTACATGATCGTTAAGGTCCCTTCCAACCCGAACCATTCTATGATTCTTTGTGGTTTTGAATATTTGGAATTTGCTTTAATCTTATTGCTTATAAGAAGCCTGCTTCCTCTGGTTAGGAAAGGGCCCCTGCTGTCACGGGAGCTGTATGACAGAGGGTTGTGGAAAGGCCCCACACCGGGAGTTTACCTTCCTCACAGAGTAAGCAGAAAAAAGGGTGACGAGGTATAAAGAGCACGAGGAGATCAGCTGTAAGGCAGCACTAAATATTGTGTTAGTCTCGGGGTTTATAGGCAGGGTGCCACGTCCCCTGCATCTGTCCAGCCTTGTCATCTCCAGCCTGACATATTGGAGGTTGTGTGCGTGTACATATTAATTTGTGCAGGCGCGGTGCCTGAGGGAATGGTGTGTGTTTGTGTGCTTTTGTTTTTAATTAAAGGCAGCATCTCTGCTTTTTGGGTGGGTGAAGAATGGAGCTAAAAGGAATCAGCTGAATAGAAAGAAGAAGGAGCAAAGGAGGTTGAAGTTTGAGGCGAGGGTGCAAGTACAGCTGAAGGACTGAGCAGGCGAGAAGAAAAGAGAACAACTGAGGCAAAGAGATCACTGTACAGCAGAGACCTTAATCAAAACCATTCCAAAAGTGCTCTGAATGTGTAAAGGTCCCTGTTTTACTGAATCAGCAGCTGCTCTTGGCTGGGAAATCTCCCTGGTGCTTTTCTGTAGTTTTTCCCCAGTACCACAATCTGGTGGGTAGAGAGAGCTCTTCAGTCCCCAGGCAGCGTGTGGAGATCTCCTTGGTACGTGTGTGTGTGTGGCGGTGCATGTGCATATCATATATAGTGATTTGCAAGACAGCATTAGAGACCTTTGTTCTGGTATTTAAGATAAACCACGTAGGTGCATAATCTTATCGGCTGCATAGTGTCTTTTGGGATGAGCAAACATGATAGTAGGTAGTCTTATTTTACTCCCCACACTCTTTGGTATCAGGGGTCTGCTTGGCCGCATCTAGCACTGATCCCATCAACATCTGACTCTTCCTCTCTGCATTTTCCCCAATGGAAAGGGAGGGGAGAGAGGAAACAGCATCTTAAATCCTATAGCGGTGTCATTGAAGTCTCTGCCTTGATCCTACATCCTCTGAAACAGCTGGAAAGCTCTTCATTGCCCTTTTTTCTCAATGTAGAAGACCCCATTTGGCTACACTATGAACCTTATTTTCACAATTAAAGATTGTCACGCAGTAATACCGTGGTTACCACAGAACTAAACCTTGACTCTCCTGGGCTGGTCTAGCTCTTTCTTTTCTAGATACTGGAGAAAGTTTGGAGATCTTTGGAGTTTTCCAAACTTGTGATGAGAAACAGATAAGCAGTAGTGTCATCCTGTATCTTGGCAGCCACGAGATGGATGTGAAAGAGGCAAAGCAGTGTATCAGTGCTACATTTGGGAGGGGTGACTGTGGCAGGCAGTCTTGCACTAAACAAGTTTTGGCTGTTTTCGATGGCCTTAAGAATAGAAGGATGCAGGCTTTCATATGGAACAGGCGTCTGCCCCAGTGTGCTTGATAAGGGACGCACAATGAATACTGTGATACATGTAATCATGTCTTCACAGCTACATAAGTAAATGGTACTGTTCATGGACTGCTGCTGACCAGAAGTGTACACACAAAGAGGCAGCAGTCCACCCACCCTCCCACCCTCCCCCCAAAAAAAATCAGCCCTCCTGAATATGTGATATTCAATAGCCAAAAAAAAACCAACCAAAAGAGAAGGTGGAGGAGAGACAGAGAGACACAAGTAAATAGATCTGATGGGGAAGAAGGTTGAGGGAGCTAGGATATCCTAGGGGCTGTACTAAGGATGGGTATTTCAAATCTGAGATATGTTGTAGCTTGGGACTGACAGATTTGTATTTCTTCGCCAAAATTACAAAATAAGCACTCTGATAGAAACAAAATTTTGGCATCAGCTACTTGGTTTATCAGTGATACCTTGCATCTCTACCAACGTGTCTGTGCTAATTTTGAAATTCGGAGTTTCAAGAAGTCAGGATATGGGAGTGATGCTGTGATACATACTCACATATCTTACTGGTCATCCATCGCAAGAGCAGGGTGATTAACGATACTATTCTTCTGAAAACATAATTTTTTCCCTTTCTTTTAAGTTAATGGAAAAAACCTGAAAGTTACCAGCCCTTGATATTGAGTTGTCTAACCACAGCTGATAGGCAATACCCAGACCGTGTGCTGGGATCCAGCACTTCTGGAGGGGTGACTTTAATTCACAATTATTGATGCATTTCCCACATCTTCAGTGCTTTTGGTTGAAGTTTGAGGGTAGGGATTTGCCAGAAGTGCGAACTGTGCAACTGGAAATTTGCTAATTCAGCTGCTTGGTGGCTAGAAATTACAATCAGAGTATCTCACTTTTTTCAAAGTTGCACTGCGCTGCCGTGATGCTGAATGTAACTGTAGCTGGAAGACTTCTGGTAGCCTGTAGCAAGTGTCAGGAGCAATTATCAGTCATCGTCATCCAGAAAACTTGTCATTCTTCTCCTAGTGTTACTCTGAGATGCGTACTTCTTGATTTCACTTTAAGAAAGAATCAGTCGGGGTGTTAAGCTATTGGACGGAGACTTGGGATACGATTAACCTTTGTGTGCTGCCACTCTGGAGAAGCTGGTGCCTGCCTGTACCTCAGGTCTCCATGCATTAAATTGAGATAATGCTTTTCTCTTCCCTTCAGTTGTCCATCTTCTTTCTTCAAATAGTTTCTCGTCTCGGTGACTCTCCTTTCCTGCGTGTTTGGGTAGTCTCCAGGCTTTGCTCCCAAGAATCCGTGGTCTCAGTGGAGGTCTCAGGGCGCAGTGCTGCAAGGCAAAGCAATAATAATAAATGCAAATAAGCAGTGTTATGCTGCCTATCTGGGACGGGATCTGGCTTTATTGGTGTCTGCAGCTGGGTCTGACCTCACTCAGTGTGCCAAAATTGGAACTTGTGTTTGGGGTTCTTCTATAAGGACTGCTGCCTCCTGGGTAGCGAAGCCTCATCCTTTGTTCAAGGTGATAATTTCCTAAGAATCAGATATGAATACAAATCATTTTGGCAAAGGAAGATATGAATCTCTTGTATAGGGTACACAGTGCAAGGAATTACCCTTTTACAATGGTAATTCAACAGCAAGTTCAACAATTTGTGCTCGTGAGAAAGGTTCGTGTTTGCTGCTTTTAAACCTGGACATTTCGTGTCGTTAACTCAGTTAGGTAACGGGTCTTCTACATAGGCACAACTTTGTCATTTACCAAAACATATTTCTGAGAAGACCTTTGAATCGCTCCACTTGCTTTGTCTGTCCAAAGTCGGCCGTGCAGCTGAGTGATGTGTCCAAATGCTGTTTTAATAAAGAGGCACAGCTCCGGTTGCGTGGGTGTGATGTGCGTGCTCCCTGCACGTTGTGAAGTTATTTGTGGCCGCGTACGGATTTGAAACACTTAACGACCGGCATTTCTTCGTGAGTTGAAATTTCATGCTTTGCTGTTTGATGACAGGGAACATTGTTCACCGCGTGAACAGGGAGCGTGTTTAACAAAACTCTATTTGCATAAAAATGCGCTCCACGAGAAGATGGGAGTGAATAGGATGTTCAGACATCACCCGGTCTTATTTCATTACAAAAGATGGAGGCAAACAATGACCTGATATCAGAGCTGCTAACCCATGTGTTGCTCTTTGGCCATCTTTTCATTGTTTAAACAAGGCAGGCTCAGACTATGTATTGGTCTAAAGGTAAGTTTTTGTTTCTTAAATAATTATGCAAGCTTAGTACTGTATGCCACATTATTTTATTTTCCTCAAAGTCGTATTTATATTGTCACTCAAGTCCCAGTTGTTTAGAAGAAGTGGAAATACCCGCTGATTTTTTTGAATGGAAATCCCTCTTGTGCTGGTTGAGTGATCATGAATTTGCCTTTGGGGGTTCTGCCTTCAGAAAAACCACATCAGAAAAGCTGTTCTCCATGCTGGTCAAGGTGGCCCTTCTGTAATAAACAGCTGTACTGCTAACCTCAGTGGGGAAAAAAAAAAAAAAAAGATAAAAAACCCCTGCAGCTAGGAAAATGTATTGAGGACCTTAAAGCACATATGCAAATAACATTGAAATAGAGTTTAACAACACATTGCAGCCCACGCTAGCGATACATAGTATAGTTCTTCTGATATAGGAGTCCTTTATTTCAGTCTCCCTTCCAAAATCCTCTCTCTAAGCACATGGTTTTTATATTTTTTGGATATCATTTAATTTTTAAAGCATTAAAAAAGTGTTGGAGTTATTACAAACCCTTTTTGTCAGACTTTTATATAAACAAATGTAATCAATATACAGAAAAGAGTTGATTCTAATTTCTTTTTTTTTTTTAAGCCAGACTAGGATCTGCAGATAACACTAAGAATAAATGCAGCTCCAACTTTAACGGAAGAGATTTAAAAAATCCTATTTACATCTTCTGTTAATTTTCTCTATTGTTTTAGTTCATTGAAAGCTGGAAACCAAGACCACACTTCTTCATGAGGCATTTAATATGAAAATCTTTTTTCGTCTGCTTATAAAGGAAAACTAAAATAGTTCTTCAAAGGGATCTTCTGAGTTTTTTAATTCTCTTTTTCTGTGGGCCTTGCTACTTAATGTAAAGCTGTATTTAAATCATATTCTTGCTAATGTAGAATTGAAATTTATATTAGAATGAAAAGTTTCACTGCTTTCTAGACCTTATCTGGCCCTTAATGAGACACCATAAACCTTGGTTTAGTGTATAATAAAGTGCAAACTGCAAAATATAATTTTCTTTCCAAGTGCAGCAGTGCCAGCCTTCTGTGCCCTGAAGTACAGGATGCTGCTGGAAAATTAGGGGCTGTTTTAAGAGGCCACAGGGCCTAATGAGTAATATACTTTCAGTAGTTTAAGAAGCGGCTCCTGCAAAAGTTGTTTCCTTTTAGCCAGTGAAAATATACCACATGCATGTTCTGCCCCTTCCAAGGGATTTTCTTCATTTATTTTCTTATTTAACCTGAAGGGGAGAAGGGCATGCTGCTGATTAACAAATTTACATTAAGTTTCACTCTGCTGAGAGTGTATATGTGTATTTTTATACTGATGGTATTTTGACAATAATGGCAGCTTGCGACTGTCCCATTTTAAAGATTAAAAAACATGTGTTCCTCAGAGCTCCTGTAATGAGACCCCAAACTGTGTGGAAGGGGCTATTTGGCAATGCCCAAAGAAATTAACATCCAGAAGAAGAGAAAAATGCATGAAAGAATAGAAGAAGCATTTCTTAGGTGAACTATTTCAGCTGTGAGATAGATACCAGTTTGTGACTCTGGTAATGGACTTTTACAGGACCCAGTGAGTTCTCATTGCCTTTACTCCTTCATTATGGCCTCCGCTGTCGATTTATGCCGCTCACACTCTTCTTTTCCCTCTTGTTTTATTCCGCAGTGAAAATGAAGCATTGGGTATATGTTGTTGTGTTGATGGCTTAGTAATTGCAGAGGTTTCAGTAGAAATATAATACCTGGAACATTAGCTAATACTAGAAATTTATTTCATTTTATTTATTTCTTTTAAAGCATAGGGTGATGATAGAGCAGAACCTTATGATTGTAATTATTGATCTTTTAGTCTTGAAAGGTGTACGATGTATAGTGGTGTGTGTTTGTGTAAGTGTGTTTAGAGGTGCAAGTTTGTCTTTTTAAACACATTTTGTAGCAGCTAACACCTGGGGTTCCCTGCAGTGAGTAAGATAGCATAGGTGGGTGTTTTGGTGTATTGGAAATTTGTACTAGGAGCAGGAAAATTGGATTTTGTAGTCTCCTAGTCACTTGTTCCATTACTGTTTGCATACATTTTTACAAGCATAAGAGGCAGAGATAAGACTCGTTGATGTGGTAGTGAGGGGATGAGGAATGTTACGGAAATGGAAACAGTTTGGCCTTTTAATAGCTCCCGTCCAGATTTATTTTTTTTTTTTTTTCATACATTGGGCTATTTTAAGTTAAAGATTTATATAAAAATACAGCATTTTAAGACACGCTAGATGTAGTCTTCTGAAAGTCCTACACAATTTGCTCTATGTTTGTGTGCTGTTTGTTCAGAAATCTCCCCTGCTTTCTAAGTCAGCACCAAATTTTCCTTTAGGCAGGCATACCAAATCTGCGTAGGAGTGTCCGATTTCTTTAAATTCAGAAGGCACAGAAAAGAGGGAACTTGCTGCTGCCCGTTTCAAGCGAACATGTTTGAGGTGGAAACTTGCTTCAGTAGTACATCTTGGTAACACCTGGCTGAGGCAGCAGAGGGATGGGGAAAAGTTTGCCTATGTATTGTTTAAATGTCTCACAAAGCATTTTTCTGAGTGTATGTGTGTGTATTATAGGATATCGTATATAAAATATACATGTATATGATTTTATAGCTAGAAGCATTGTATTCTTAGTGGTTCCTGGCACAGATATAAGCCATGCTGTACTCCTGCTTCCCATCTGTCATCTAACGTCCGTTCTGCGCTCTTGTTCTTCCCCTTTCGCTTCACTTCCAGCTTCATGTCCTCTCTTCTCCAAGACCTCAGCACACCTCAGGCCGTGACAATTTCTGCTTTTGTTCGTGTAGTCCCCGCTGCCCTGAGGAACAGTCCATTAGAGACTGAGAAAACTGTTGTTTATGAGACTCCCATCCTTACTCTGTTCACACCCCACCTTTCGCCCAGGCAAGCAGCCACTCATACAACACCATACACATTTTAATAGCATGAATCTTTCTTTTCTAACTGCATGCAAATGAAGCAGCTGTGTCTCTGTATTCCCCAAAATAGCCCCTTTCCAAAGATGCTAAAAAGTATTTCATTTCTAATGAAACAAATATGGAATTTGTAGGCCAATCTTTAATGAAGATAAGAAGTAAAAGGCTTAGAAATAGTTTTGAAAAGTCATGTCAGGGGAACGTGAGATTTGTTTACATCAGATCTTTATGTTTGGTCAAGCTGTGCCCAGAACGGGACCCGAAATGCCTTTTTTTTTTTTTTTTTTTTTTTTTCCTGGGGAACGTATGTTAGTGTAACTTAGGGCTAGTAACAGACCCATGGACTTTTTCGCTCCTGGGGAGCTGACAGTTAAGGCTCAATGGCTGCAGTTTCTCTCAGTCACTTTCTATTCCTTGCTATAAAGGAGAGGCTGGATATAGCTGAATATCCCCATTCTCTAGGGCAGTTTGAGCTTTTAAAACTCTGCTCTTATAACTTTGAAGTTGGACTGTTTTTTTTTTTTTTTTTAATTCCTGAATGTTATAGAAAAGGAACACAGTATGCTTGTGAATAATGTATTTTTTAATAATTTAGTGGAATTAGTCCCAACAATGCCTGTTTGACAGAAGAAAACTGAGAGGGGAAGTAGATGAAGAGTGCCCACATACACAGTTCTCGAAATAATCTTGTGTATTAATGTAGACATTACATGCAATGATGGATTAGACATGACTTGGGAAGGAAAGATGTCCTTGAAGTCTCTCAGATACACAGTCCCAGATGGGGTCATCAGAAGTGACGGCATTCACTTCCCAGACATACCTCCCAAGGAATACAGTTAAGATAAAGAGAGTTATGTCTTTCAAAACGCCAATTGCACTGAAGACACTTAATGACGTGTTACTGCGAACTCCTGTGCTGTTGCTCTAGCAGCCAGCATACATGTTGGAGTTCTGGGGAGAACTAAACACCTAGACAGACATCTGCACAGGTGCATATAAGCTAGTTAGAAGTTACAGAACAAGAGAAAATGCCTCAAGTTGCTCCAGGGGAGATTTAGATTGGCTATTAGGAAAATATTAGGAAAAATTTCTTCACCGAAACGTTATCAAACACTGGATCAGGCTGCCTAGGGAAGTGGTTGAGCTGCCATCCCTGGAGGTTGTTAAAAGACGTGTAGATGTAGCACTTAGGGACATGGTTTAGTGGCGGACTTGGCAGTGTTAGGTTAATGGTTGGACTCCATGATCTTAAGGGTCTTTTCTAACCTAAATGATTCTACAATTCTAAGAGAAGAGTTTCAAAGCTTTTCACTAAAACTTCACAAAGAAATCCACTCAAACACTGTGAGTGGTCAACTGTATTAGTGTAACTATGGGAATTCACAAATGGCTGAAAATACATACAATTAAATGTCAGTTATTTTCAAATCAGGATGTTTCATAGAGTTTTATCTTAAGCTAAAATATCACAGTACTACAGCTAAGTTTTGGATGATTTAGGAATGGATTGCAGACAGAGCCGAAGGGTTAAGCTTATCCTTCCGATATACTTATCAACATATATGGAGATCCTTGAGTCTTCCACTTTAATGAAAATTGGTGGAGACCGAAATTACTCAAGAGCTCATGGAACGGTGGTGTTGTGGAAGGAAAGAAACACAGCACCATATCACCATAAGAGGTGATATTTATTTAGGCGTGTTTTAAAGGACTTTCTGTTGGATTTCATTTATTGACTGTATTTCCTTTCTCCGAAAAATCTAATCCTGAATAAATGGTGGAAGTTTACATTGTAATATATCATGACATATATGAAAAGCGTGGTGTGTTTGCTGTGATACTCTCTATAGAGACTCATGGCAAAATCCTTGCCCCGCTGAAGTAAATGGGCACTGTCCTGGTGACTTCGGTGCAGATGTGGTGTTAATGAAAGAGAGCTGAAATGCTGAATGTATTGAACGCCTCTGCTGATACTGATATGGGAATATGGTACCTACCCATTTACTTTAGCTTTGATGCAGCTGTAATCGTGCTGGATTGCAGATGAGGGCTATAAAGCATAGACACTGCTGTGCTTTGCCAACACATGGGTATGGCTGCCTTTTCTTGTCTTCATTTTTTCAAGAACTTAGTGTCAGCGCTCAGCCAGCAGGCCAGATCCTTGCGAAATCAGGATTTTTTTTTTGTTGGTGCCTGAAAGAAAACACTTCTGAACGTTTGCCCTACTGTGTTACGTAGTCCATGTAAAACGACTAATACACATGCTCTCTGGTCGGTACTGCTGTGTGCGCGCTGATTACTATTTGTTGGAATGTAGGCCCAAAGTGGAAAAAAAAATAAATTGGGTTATACAGTGACCAAAAATCACTTCTATATCTTTTTAAATTGTGCTTAATCAGAAAATTCCTCCCTCCTTTTCCCCTCTGGAAAAAACCTCCACACAAACAAAACCCCAAAATTATTCTGTGTATTTAAAAATTTTCATTGGATCAGGGAGTGGATTTTACCCAGTCAGGCTCCTAAGCATATGTCTTAACTAGTGAGCTGTGAAGGCAATTTGCTGATTTAAAATACACCGAGTTAATAAGTAGTTCGGTATTTTTACATCAGCTGCATCAGCTGTGTGAGAGAATCTGTCCACGTACTCTGGATCCTGATGGCTAAGACTCTTTCATGAAGAATGCAAATTTGAATTGTAAAAAAGGTTTTTGAAGCAATATGTATCACATCACAGGTGAGTGTCTTGCCTTACTGGCAATTTACGTGGTCTTTCTGTGGTATGTTTAAATGAGATTTATATAATGTGTATATATGTATATGTATTTGTGTGTGTATACGCCGGTGTATTTGTTATAAAGCAGTTCAGAAATGTGGGTGAAATTAGGTCATCGGATGTGATCCTGTGATGCACAGAAGAGAATTTGCATATAAAAGGGAAGGGAATTAATATAGCTTTACATCAACATTGTACCTGTGCAGTTCTGGGCTGCTCCAGACATTGCAATCAACCCTACAGATGTGGCATGGACAGTCAGAACAGCAGAGGTTTGTCCTCAGCTGCCACCACAACGAGTCTTCTGCAGTGCTGTGTCTTGAGGATTTCACCTCTTACTCAGGGAGCTGTGTGTTGGAAATGAAATACCAGTAGTTAAAAGTGTGTGAAATTAAATCCTTTGCCTGCAGTTCCCTGCCTTTGCTCCTTAGAGGAATGGTTCTCTTCATGGGACCATGGCTTTTACATCTCTGAAGCCCCATAATCTGTCACATAGTAGCAGAGACTGCTGTTTTGATTCCCTGGTGGGCATACCATCCTGGCAAATGTGCTTTGTCTTTCTTACTTACTTATTTTCTTAATTTTGAACTATATCTTCTTACAGGATACTGTACAAGGGAAAGGACAAACTTCTTTGCAGCAAATGAGAAGGGACAGAGTAATCCAAAGATGTGTGCTTGTGGATGAGGTGGGTGGGTATATTTGGGTGGGTGTATTTGCCCTTTCCAAAAGAGTCATCTCAAATGCAGCCATCTGCAGAGCCTGTACTCTCCAGTGCTTTTCCTGTCAAGTGCTGTAAGACCTATGCAAGCATACCATGGCAGGGGGGTTGGAACTAGGTGATCTTTAAGGTCCCTTCTAACCTGAACCATTCTATGATTCTACAATATACCTGGAGACGTGGTGATGTGAATGCCCTGCTTGGTGTGCCTCCAAGTGCTCCTTCCAGCAGTGCATGAACCTGTGTCTGCAGGTCTGCTCTTTTCAGACCTTTTTCATGAATGCAGCCTTGGGCTGGACCTCAGAAGTCCTCACAGTGAGAGGCAGACACAAATCTGTGCAATTGGTAACCTCTGAGTAGACAAAAGTTGAGACTCACCTTTAGAAGATTTTGCCCTCTGAATGCTTTGAGATCCTTGGATGAAAGGTGATAAGGAAGTGTGAAGTATTGCAACCAGGGATCAGATAATGGTTTCTTCACGTGCAATTTTGTTAATTCCTTTATTTTGTGCAAGGTAAATTGCTCCATGCGCCTTCAAGCAATCTTAATTTAATGCAGTAATGACTTTGAGTGATTGAAGAACTAATCAACTCCAGCTGCCACTTCTCATCCTCAAGCTTAAGAATGATGAGCCTGTAGGTACCTTTCTCCCCATCCCTCCTTGTACCACAGCTCCCCAGGAATACGGACCCCCAAAGCATAATCACAATGTTTGTGTTCACACATCCAAAGGCCATGACTCAGGTAGAGGTAGGAAATGGTGTAGTTGTTTATTGTTGTTTTTTTTAATTCATGCAGGAAGGAATGAAACAGAGCAGGTTTTTTTAATCATTTAGTAAGAAATACAACAAGCACCAGATGTTTTTGTTTGGGTTAGGACTTGAGTGACATAAAGGCAAAATAGCAAAACTTGGAAAGGATCAAGAAGAGTTGGATGATCTGACCTTTCCAAGAAGAGATTTCAAGAATTTAGGAATTGCATCTGTGTAAGTTATTCTGTTCCCAAACATAGGTGTGCTTTATCCAGTAGCATTAATATGTACATAAGTACACATCTTCCCACTCTTGCACACGCATGCATTCACACACATAATCATGTCTTTCATACTTAGATCTGTTTAAGCTTTTTATATAGTCATTTGAGGATGTTAGAATTTCTTTTAAAAAACTCTTCTCAGTCATTCCGAACACCAGTTTTGTTTCAAGCCATCCCATGGGTTGTTTTTTTTTTTTTTTTTAAATCCGAGAAGCTTTTCCTGTCTTCTTGGCATAGAAGAAAACAGAATGCATCCTAGCAAATTCCATCACTGCTTACTGAGAGTTTAGGAGCTACATTTCTGTAATGTAACCCCTGCTATACTTAATGGGCAAAAGAATAAAGATACTTGAAATACAAGCATGGAAGGGCAAACCAGTTTTTTTCTGAATAAAAGGAAATCGGAATGTAGCAAAACTTGCATAAAATTGGCTGTGTGCATCCAAGTCAAAACTGCAGATCTCCTATGTATGTTTCATATTTCATCAATGATGTATGCTACAATTCTTAAAAGAAAAAAAAAAAAGGAGCATGTGTGTTAATTTAACCAAATTACGTGATTAAATGAGATTTTAGGAATCCTGCCCCAAAGTTTCAATTCTGGTCTCAAATTTTAAATCTATCCTAGTTGACATGAATTGTGTATATATATAAAAATGTAAAATTCACATATGTTTATTTTATGTGATCTTAAAGGTCTTTTCCAACCTAAATGATTCTGTGGTTCTGTGACCTATCTTGTGTCTACATTAGACCTGTCCTGTACAGTGATTACTACACATAAGCCAGTGTAAATTTAACTTTTTTTTTTTTTTTTTTACTTGTTATACACTTTCTGAGAATCTTGGCTATCTTCTTCTGCATTTGTTAAAGAGAGACAGGAACATGAGATGAATGTGCTCTTCAACGGGCGACAGCAGCGTTAGCCCTTAACAGAGGTCTGCTGGTAAGTATATGGTTGGCAGCAGGGGAGGCATTTTACGCCACAGAATTTGGAGGCTTTCACAGCAACTGAGTTGGATATTTTCATTTGCCGGCACATTCTCTGCTTGCCTCCTCCAGGCTCGGTCGGTGGCTCAGGTCACTGTGAACAGTGGAAATACCAAAGCACACGTGCTGGGTTCTGATGTGCCCTCGCCGGTGCAGCCTACTGGAGATTGAGATATTCTGATCGTGCAAGAATCATGGTGGCAATTTGACAATCTCTGAATATTATTTTTTGACAAATATTATAAGTGTTATAGAAATATTTTCATGCAATATTAACATTATTGTAGCACCAGTATAGAAGCATAAATTACCAGATGAGTCAGAATTATGGCCCTTTTCCTGCTGTGTGTGGGCAGACCCCTGCATCTGTGCTCATTACAGGTTTGGGACCTAAATGCATTAGATGCGTACTGGAAGAAAATGAGTCTGCAAAGTGTTTTAATAGAAGGAATACGTTGCTCTTGGTTGTGAAGAAAGAAAATCCTCTGAAGATTGAAATTTCCTTGTGCTTCACTTTTAAAAGACAAGTACGTTAACATGGAAATGTCTCTGGAAATCCTTGTAAGATTAATGACAAAACTGAAAAAAAAAAAAAAAGTAAAGCAGCTCAAATCAATGTCTTGAAAGAAAAGAGGAGGTGTATTATCTTCAGGAGGTTTCAGAAAGGATTTGTGTAAGTGGACTGTAGTAGTCACCCAGTACTTCTGTTAAGTATATTTGTAAGTAATGTACTAATATCTGATACAGTGGTGTAATATTATTAACTCTTTGTGACAGCAGTTCTCCCAAAGTCTTAAACTGTAATTTCATTGTCTGCCTCATCTCAGGGGAACACTGAAAATACTTACTGATAGGGATCTCTCCTTGCATCTGACACCTTTCCGCAAACAGAAGCTTGCAGGTTATTGAGGAAGACATCCAACTGCTTAGGATCCCGAGATTTTTCTTTGTTTTTAAGTACTTCAAAGATTTCTGTGTGCAGCACTGCTTTATTTGGATTTTCTACCTCTGTAAAAGTATTATGTTCAGTGTCCGTCATCTGGGTGGACTTTTTACACTAGACTGAGCAGCAACAGTACATATATCAGAAAAGTAAGTAGTTGTGCTTTTGCTCAGAGAAGTGGAAATTACAAGAGAAAAGCATCAAAGTCAGAAGAGGCAAATGAG
Source organism: Fratercula arctica (assembly GCA_947846985.1). NCBI lineage: Eukaryota > Metazoa > Chordata > Aves > Charadriiformes > Alcidae > Fratercula > Fratercula arctica. The sequence continues at coordinate 92,001,996 of CANTUZ010000003.1, read as the reverse complement.
GAGTAGGAGTGAAATTTAGTTTCTTGTAGCCGAAGCTGCTCGAGTGGACCCTGCCACTACTTCTGGAGTGACCACATTCTGGGTAGCAGGATTAGAAATTTCTTTTCCCCCACTGCAAACAAAAATCTGACGACTCCCAACTTCCGCTGAACTGCCTCATGCTCTTTCTTTTCCTCACACCATCACCTCCTGCTATTTCTTCTTCCCATCTCTGGATCTCTCCAGATGAAGAGAAGAGCGGCTCCTCTTTTTCTTCCCCCTTTGCTGTCGCCACCAGGGAAGACTAAAAATCCTGCCCAGTGCTTTCCAGAACCACTGACAATTCAGCCTTACCAATCCTGAGGGTCATCTGGACACTAGTTTTCAAATTACTATTCAGAGCAGTTAGAGGGACTCCTGCTTCTTCCTTTGTTTTTATTAATCAATTTAGGAAAATTTGATTAGCTCTGGTTGTTTGTGAGAATATAAATCAACCCCCCTTTTTTTATTCTTTTCAGATTGCCTGAATCTAGGTTGTCCTCTGAGATGCCCAGACCTTGTGAAATGCTGACTTCTTTCCCTTGAACCAATTTTCATCTAGTCAATTGAATTACCGTTTCATCTAGCTCCTTCCTTCCCTGAAAGTGTGGTGTTCATTGTGAGCTTTTTCTTGTCTTTGTAATAACTTTCAACTTGAGTAACAGAAAAAAGTAGTACTTGGAAAATATTTTGATAGTCTTATAATTCCAGGTATGTTGTCAGGTCTCTCTAGCGACCACACACAATAGAAGAGCAACATATGTAATTAACTTGGCATAGGTGGGGGGAGGATGGGGAAATTGTCTCCATTACCTCCCTTCTTCAGTTTTGAAGTCTCATGCTCTTGCATGATATGCTCGGGAAATTACAGACTGTGAGTGGGATTCGTATGGCAAAATGTAGACGTCTACATCTGAGTTAGTCACCCAAGGCTCCCTGTGTGGGGAATGGAGAGAAACAGGACAGATGAATCACACCCTTGGGAAACCTTTTTTTTTTTTTTTTCTTTTTTTTTTTGCCTTTATGCTAAGATGAAATGACTCATAACCTGAAAGTGCCCATTTGGCTAGTGAAGGAGGCTGGGGTAACAACTGCGATGCGATGGCTTCGTTTTGCACCTCGCAAACTAGATGAGCTGAACGTGATGCTTTGTGGCTCTGGTGTGTGCTTGTGTGTATGCAATTATTTGTTGTACTGTGCGAGCGTTGAGTTCCTGGCAAAAAATAATCTGTGTTTTTCCACATAGAAATTCCTTGAAAAAACTAAAGACAACTTTAGGCTTCCATGTGTGAGAACTCAGAAATCAAGAAATGCGCAAATTGAACTAGCATGTTTCTCCTGTTTGTGCGTTTCTCAAGATGTGTCAGCAAATTAAAAAAAAACCCTAATACCTGAGTTTTCAAAACTTCAGCGACATGTCCATTTAGTAGCTGAGAGGTAGCTTAAATGATGCTGCTGTTTGTTCAGTCACCTTTAGAAACTGTACGTCCTCTGCGCTTATGGAGACGTGCAGGTGCTTTCCGGATGGAGTAGGGAGCAGCAAGCTCTTTGTGCTACACCAGAGGTAGACCCTTCTCTTCCTGCGTAAACCACATATTATGTCTCCCTCAAATCTGGCGTGTCTCAAATCAGCCTGAGGAGTCTGCAGTAAGTGAATATACGAAGACCTTGCATCACTACTTGCAGAAAGGAAATCTGTCTTCCTGTGTTTGCTTCTTCGGTACGTCGTCAGCGAGAACGTGTGGGGCATGAGCCAACGTGGGCTCGTAGGAGCAAGTTGTGTTCCCAGTGGTGCTGGTGCCGCTAAACATCCGTGTGGGGTCCCCTCAGGTGAAAATGCCACTGAGATACAGACCATCTTCCCACAAAAAGGGGAATGGTATTAAAATAGAAGTGACCGATGAATCAAGAGAAATAATGGTGGCCCTGTAACGTAGCACATCCAGTTTCTTTTCATCTGTTTTGTATACGTGCAGATTTGCAGGCTCTATTGAAACAAATGAAACTAGGAAATTTCTATTTGATCTTAAAAAGGAGGAATAAAGTTGTTTGGCTTAGATCTGTAGTTAGAATATGTCCAGAAGGATGGTTTTTGGTAGAAACTGAGCTTTTGTAGTCTCCAACTCTAGGTGCCTGGCCTGAGGAGCATGATCCAGTAAGTAGATTGCAGCTCACCACTTTCCTATGTAATTAGTGTATGTAGACACCCTGAAAGGGGTAACTTGATATGAAGGTCACAGCTCCTTCTGCTCTGGAGCTCAGAACTGCAGACTAGAACCTGCACAAGACCCAGGCCCTGGAGATGTATTAAATCACAGTTGATTTTTATGCATGAAGGAAGACATGGTGCATCAGAAGCGATGCATTTAGATTCTTCTCTGTCAGAATCACAGATCCCAGATCCTAATTCCATGAAAGTCTTTCCCTGCCGGGTCACACTAGGTTTAGGAGGCACGTTGCTCTGTTGGTCGTTGTAAAACTGGGCAGGTTTGAAGCCAGAGTGCGAGATTCAAGTCAGTGGAAAATAAGATGTGGAAAATGAGATGTGGCCTGACTGTAGCCTGACAGTGACACACAATGTTGGACAATTACTAGATTCAACAACCTCCAGACAAAACCAATATTCCCATCCTCTCCCTGGGAAAAGTGGTCAATGTGAATGCTGCCCGCTTCTGTCTGGGCTGGTTTGAGGAGAGACTTTTTTATATGCTGTACTGACAATATTTTCCTAGGTTAGCTCCCACTGTGTAGCAGTTGGATTACTTGCTGGTCTTTCAAATCTTTATTTGAAGGAAAACCATATACGTGTCCATACATGCACACCTACCCAAATAATTTTCATTTTTGTTTTGAAAGATATTTGTCAAATAATGATTCCTGGGTAAAATTCCTATTTTTGTATATCTCTGGGTCATAATGTGGACTATAGCTACTTTAGAATACTGTTTTTATGTGATAAAATGTCTCTTAGTAACGCTTGCCTTATAATTCAGGTATAATGATGGTACCAGATAATTCAGATAACTGATAAAAATATCTCCTCATGATTTTATGTGTGTTTGCACTTAAAAGAACCAGCAATGAAAAGATGATCACGCATCTGAATCAGAAGGATAATATTTATATCTAAATTGAGTAACCATGTAATTCTATCGGTGTTTCCCATGCTCGCTCTGTCCTCCTCTTGCATGCTATAGCCTGATTCAGATCTTCTGTGCAGTATTTACTACCTGACCTAAAAAGCTCGATCTAAATATTTGTTGAGTTCAGTGATGTACCCAGTGTACTTATGGCTGCATATGTACTTAGGGATGAGTAAAATAAAAAGAGGCTGGCTATTCAGTAGCTCTGTAACTTTTATTTTTGATATTCACAGCATGATTTTAGAAACTGGTTAAAAATTACATTTACCAGTATTTGCTGCAGAGGAGGACTTGGTATTTTCAGATGTGTTAGGAGAAGTGATGCTTTTTGTACGCATACGTCTATCTATTCGAATCTCTGCAAAAGAGTTTCTCTATCACAAGGCCTCCAGATGCCAGCTAGAAGTCAATCCTCAGACCTAGCGTGATAATTAGATATTATAAATTCCAGGCTGAATTTATTTCCTAACCAATGTATGTGTATTGCTTATCGTTCAGCTCTTTTCCTCTGTGCTTTTTGCCTTGATGTGGTTAAAGAAGACGGTGTTACATTCTTGCAAGAACGGTTGGATAATGCAATGAGCTCTTTGGGTCTCCTTTCCTCGGGCAGGCTCCATTCCCAGGTCATCCTGGTGGCCTTTTTCTCCAGCAGAATGTTCCAGGAGGTTTTTCTCACTCCCTTCTTCCTACAAATATAAGGAAAGGGAGGCTGCCCAGAGCCATAGTTTTGTCTTAAAATTCAAGAATTTTCAGTGGGTGGCTACCAAGATACGCAACTTTCAGACAGATTTATCATCTGAGCTAGACTGTAATAGTCGCTGCAGTTGAGGAGGCTCCCTGGGAGGCAGGGAAATTAATTCCTCATATGCTTTTCTTCTGGTCATTCATTTCTCTTCATTCCAGTTTTATGTTCTGCCTTTACACATTTACCTGATATATTTTTAATTCATTACATTTTTAAAGTCCATAAATCCTTGCATTCTTAAGGACTCAACAAAAGTAATTGTTGCTAGTTACTAATTGTTACTTGTTATTGGCATGTGGGCCTAACGAAGTGAGGGGAACTTTCCTGTACCACTTCTACAGTAAAACATCACAGGCCATTGTTTTCTGCTCTCTCATTAATTAGTTTTCTGTCTTTGTTTAATACACCTTGCGTTAATGAGGGTTTGGAAGGCCTCTAGGTGGAACTTTAATGTGTATATAATTGCAATACACACAGCATGTGAATTATTTAAGGTAACAATACATACAACATTGCCAAAATGCTTTAACAAGAGGTCCAATATAGTTTTGTACACTGTCATGGTTTAACCCCAGCCGGCACCTAAGCACCACACGGCTGCTCACTCACTCTCTTCTGTTGGGATGGGGGAGACAATCAGAAGAGTAAAAGTGAAGAAAACTCATGGCTTTAATAAAGACAGTTTAGTAAGTAAAGCAAAAGCTGTGCATGCAAGCAAAGCAAAACAAGTCACTGTTTCCCATTGGCAGGCAGGTGTTCAACCATCTCCAGGAAAGCAGGGCTCCATTACACTTAATGGTTACTTGGGAAGACAAACACCATCACTCCGAACGTCCCCTCCTTCCTTCTTCTTCCCCCAGCTTTTTATTGCTGAGCATGATGTCACATGGTATGGGATATCCCTTTGGTCAGTTGGGGTCAGCTGTCCCAGCTGTGTCCCCTCACAACTTTCGGTGCACCCCCAGCCTGCTCGCTGGCGCGGTGGTGTTGGGAGCAGAAAAGGCCTTGACTCTGTGTAAGCAAATGCATTATATTTACCATATTTTGGGATTGCATTTGTTGTTCACAGCCATGCCATGATGAACGAGCAGACTTGGACCGGTTGGTGTCTCTCTCTTTCCTCACTTGTTTCCAGGTAATGAACTCGTAGCTTGTAATAGATGTTATTAATCTGTAGCTGCCTGACATTACATTTTGTACTACTGAACGTAATCTTATTGTGTTAATCAAGATCATTTGGCTTTGTGTACAGTTCAATCTTTCTCTTAATTGACCTTGCCTCCCAAATTTGTATCGCAAGAAAACTTCTTCATCACAATTACACTTCTTGTGCAAAGACTATGGAGATTAACGATAAATACAGGCAATCCTAATCCCAGTTCTGTGAAACTTGATTAGTCATCCTCCTTTTGGCTGATAGTACCCCTCTCAGGTAAATATTTTCCTGCCTTTTCTTCAGCTTGGTTGCTGAAGAAACCCTGTCCGGTTTAACCGATGATTTCCCATTTGACTCTCTATCAAATGCTTTATTTGAATTTAGATCAGCTACATCTCCCTTTGTTTAGAAAAAAACAGTCAATTCATCAAAGGTGGCTCTTGCCACTGTTCTGATGTCACCCATATTTTCTTTAAATTCTTTTCTCAATTTTCTTAAATTTACCTCCATCTTTGATAGTCGATTCCTTCAAAAGCATACTTCTGAGATCTGGCTAAAGCCACATGCACTGTGTAGATCAGAGTAAAGCATTTCACGCCCAGGCTAATGAGTGCTTTAACCACCCTTCTAAAAATGGTTACGAGTTTTGCTCTTCCTCGTTATGTGACTGTCCCCCAGTGGACCTGCAGTTATACCTGGGACTTCAAGTGCCAGCTCTTTTGACAGATGGACCAATATTGACTCATTCTTTCCTTCTGCTCTCCCATCTGTCGGTGTCCGTGGGTTGTGGTGTGCCCTGTACTTGGATAGTCAGCTGTCAGGGGCTGTGCTTTTGTGATTGCACCACACCTCGAGCACCCAGCGTCCGGGGCATCCACAGCTCTGGCTCAACTATCAATAAGATTTGTCACATTTTGTCTTTTCTGTATTTTTGGCTTCTGATTGGAGAATTTTTGCTTTCTTTAGTAGCTCCTTCTAAAGCTGGCAGAATTTTGTCCTCTGTGTTTGATGTCATCTGTCTTAGGAGAAGGATGTATGGAGTTTTGTGCTTTCTCCTTTCACGCACTCATTGTCTTTGAGCTCCACAAACAGAGGAGGCAGAGAACCATTAATATACAGCAGCTTCGTGTTCTTCATCCGAGAAAGATCATTCTGGAAAAAAGAAAAAAATCCACTTGTTCTAGGCGGGGTAACAAAAGGTGCATCAGCATGAATGTGGTTCAACGTTCAAGAACAATGAAGGTTCATGAATGTTCATGAGGTTCAACAAGGCCAAGTGCCAGGTCCTGCACTTGGATCACACCAACCCCATGCAGCATTACGGGCTTGGGGAAGAGTGGCTGGAGAGGTGCCTGGCAGAAAAGGACCTGGGGGTGTTGGTCTACAGCCGGCTGAATATGAGCCAGCGGTGTGCCCAGGTGGCCAAGAAGGCCAACAGCATCCTGGCCTGTATCAGGAACAGTGTGGCCAGCAGGACTAGGGAGGTGATTGTCCCCCTGTACTCGGCACTGGTGAGGCCCCACCTCGAGTACTGTGTCCAGTTTTGGGCCTGTCACCACAAAAAAGACATTGAGGTACTAGAGCATGTCCAGAGAAGGGCAATGAAGCTGGTGAGGGATCTGGAGAACAAGTCTTATGATGAACAGCTGAGGGAGCTGGGGTTGTTCAGCCTGGAGAAAAGGAGGCTGAGGGGAGACCTTATCGTGCTCTACAACTGCCTGAAAGGAGGATGTAGCCAGGTGGGGGTGGGTCTCTTCTCCCAAGTAACAAGTGGTAGGACAAGAGGAAATGGCCTCAAGTTGCACCAGGGGAGGTTTAGACTGGATATTAGGAAAAAATTTTACACTGCAAGGGTTATTAATCATTGGAACAGGCTGCCCAGGGAAGTGGTTGAGGCACCATCCCTGGAGGTATTTAAAAGACAGGTAGGGTAGATGGAGAGCTTAGCGATATGATTGAGTGATGGTTTTTGTCAGAGTTAGGTTGATGGTTGGACTTGATGATATGAAAGGTCCCTTCCAACCTAGACAATTCCATTATTCTATGAATAAACTGTACTGAAGAATGTTTTTTCCATATCCTCTGAAACACACACGTTCTCTATGCACTGAATGAGACTCATATAAAATCTGAATGCTTTTGAAAGTGCAGAGTCAGCAAGGAGGTTTGGCCCGTAGTTGTACAGATTCACTAGCCAGGAAGTTCCCACAGTCATTTTGCAAACCTGTACTTGAGAATATGCCAGTCTCTGCCAACTGGGACTGTTTTTTGGATGCTGGTTTTTGTTGAATTCTGTGCAGCCAATAGCACCCCTCTCAGTATAGAAAATCTGGTAAGTGGGAGTTAGGTGTAAGGACAAAATGTTTGTTTACTTAAAATTAGAAGACGCATAGTGTTAAAAAGTTTTGTGATGTCTTAACCTAACTGCGCATCTCTTTATCAGCTAAGTGTTCGACACTCCAGTGCTATACTAGTATGTCATTAATTAGTGAGTTGAAAAACACTGGTTTAGAATTTAAAATAAGTTAAAGCAGGACATAAGTCAGGATGAATCATCCTTTGCTTTTCTTTTTAACTGTAACTGTCATTTACTTACTGTAAATGTAATTCAATAGCATGGTAACATTGTACGTTACCTGATTTTGCTGTTTACCATTAGCTATTTTAAATACGATGTTACTGTGTTTGTTCTCAGTTGAACCATGCCTCTGTTTTTAGCACAGTAGGTTTGATTTTCATGTGGTTCACTTCACCACATACTTGCAGTATCTGTTGAAGATAATTGGTTTTAATGTTTCCTCTCATTCCTTTAGCACTTTCCAGACCAGAATATCTTAGTTGTTCATCAATATTGAAAAAATTGTGCCTCGTAAGCACGGTGGCCTTGATTTTAAAAACTGCCATTGAAATATGACAGTTGCTGGATGGAACACCTTAGAGTATTTTCAAGGTCGGCACTGTTTGAAAACCTGTTCCTTTTTAAAAGACTATAATTGGATACCCCGATTCCTTAGTTACATTAAAAGGAAATTTTATAAATAAGGCTATCCATTTTGCTTCACTGCTGGGAAATGGGATTAAACAGATAATCATTTTGACCTGTGATTCAAATAACAATAAAATCCAAGTATTTCATAACACTGAAATAATAAATTTGCTGCTATTTTACCTGCTTATTAGTATGCTCTTATTGAGTCTGAAGTATAGCTAGGGAGTTCTTTTTAAGTGGTTGGGAAGCTCCTATTTAATTTACCTTTATGTATTAGAAATATTATTGAGTTGGTTTTTTTTCATAATCATATAAGAAGGAAAAAATTGATCTGCCATTCTGTTTTGCTTTTGTATTTACAACAGCATACCCATCTGTTAAGTCGCGTAAGCCCTGCAAGCCAACCTTGACCGCGTGTAGACTGCCATCTCAGCTTGTCATGCGTGCTGGCCCCCACTGCTGTCAGTAATCCTGGGTTTTAAAACTCTGCAGTTGTGAGGTGACTTGCAGGAGTGAATATTAAAGAAAGAATCATCTCAATTACATGGAGCCCCATCTGCTTCCCTGTTCACTTTTCGGTCCTCTGTTCTTCATTTCGGTGTTCTGAACAGAGGATGGTGGTGTCCATGAGGCCTTCCTTGCTTTGAAAGAAGCATAATCAAAGAGCTTCTGGTGAGCTTCATGGTGGAGATGTTGCTCTGGGTGCAGGTCCAAAGCCTTGACCAAACTGTCTGAAACGGATCTTTGGATTTCCCACCGGTAACAACCATTGAACTGCTTGATAAGGACCAGTTTTTGTGCACTGACCGGTGCTTGGCAAGTGTTAAAAGCCAGTGACGGCAATGAAATGTCACCCTTTGTTTTCATGTGCAGTGCAGAGTCAACACTCTTGGCTTCTTAAATAATGAATAGAAAACCCTGTGGCCACCAGGTTATTTACAAATAAGTCATGTAAATATGTGTTAAAATTTAGTAACTTAGTTCTTCAGTGAAATACTTCTCCTGCTTTGCTCTCTCTTTATTTCAGTTTAATTAAAAAAGAAAACAAACCCCCTAAACCAGTAAACTTACTGACTTTTTTAGCAACAATAAATTATATAATTGGATTGACACATCTTTTCCTGGCTGCATATTTCATAAAACTTATGAAATCATGATTCTGCAGAGACTTTGTAAGATGATAGGCTAATGGCAATGAGTTTAAGCCCACTCAGGAGAGGAGTATGTTGGTACCCTCAGGAGGAAAAGGGGAGTGTGGGGTTAGTTGACGTGGTAATGAATGATATTGAATTAAAAATTATTTCTAAATAATATTTTTAAAGCACTTTCATGTATTCATTTGAAGAATCTTTTTCTACAGAACACTGAGTTAAATGAAAAGATTGTGAATGTTATTCATTACCACTGCAGTTAGTATTGATGGGTTATGATACAGGCCACTGAATCAAACTGTGTAAATTACTTACATATTTCTACTCAGTCTAGAAAAAACAAATGGACGTGATTTTCTGTAGATTTTTCTCCACTTTTTCTCCACAGTTGCAATTGTGTTAAATTGAGCAAAAGGGTATTTAAACCTCAAGCACGTGTTATGTGACCTGTCCTGCTTGCCATGTCTACCAAAAGCTCCAGCTGATTTCAGTAGATCTTTGATCACGCAAATTGAAGACAGACCCTCCCTCAAATTTTATACATTATCTAAATCTCTTAAGTTTCAGCTCTCACTTGAGGGTACTTTGTCTGAAACAGAGACTGTTATTCACAAAAGGGCTCACTGCAGAACTGTGTGTAAAATTACTTGATAGAAGGTCACTTGACATTTGGGGAATGAATGCAAAAAAAACCCACCAAACCAATCATAACATCAAATATCATAACATTTTTCTAAAAATAGTCCCCTTTAAGGCAATATTTCAGTGTGATTGTTCATTGCTCATTCTCATTCATTGCTACTGATTTGGAGAATACTTTCTTCTTATATTAATACTTTAAACCTGGATATCCTCTTGTTATTTCAAATTCAGTGATATAAACAATAAAGCCAAAATACACATAGACTATTATAATGCAATTTACATGAGCCATTTTTTTAAAGAAAGCAATTGAAAAATTAAAAGCATGACAGGAGAGTGATCAGATTAATGCGCTCATTTTTGATGTACTGTAGTTATCACAGAAATATTAATGACTTAACTCTAATGAAAGGAAATAAGGTTTTACCTACCACTGTGTCTGAAATTATTAGGTTTCAGACACAGTTGGACAGTTCTGAAGTAAGTTTTTATGGTATAATATAATTTGGAATTTAAAATTTAGTTATGCTCTGCTGTTGCCATCTAGTCCATAGGATGTAAAACTGAATTTCTTGACTGGCTGTGGTCAAATCATGGTCTTCTGGCATTTTTTGCAAGTGCACAAAGTTATAACCAAGAAAGAACTTGAAGTCATCATTTAAATCAGTTGAATTTTGATGTGGGTACAGTGTTGCCTACAGAATGCTTCCTGTATTCTAAATGCAGAATCTTATGGCTGCTTATAACTTTTAAGGTAAATATTCCTTTAAAGTCAGTGTTAGCATCTGTAGGTGCAGAATGTAGCATATCGTTTATAGGAGAAGGAATATCTATGATGTAGCTCATAACTGTTCTGCAGTTTTCCACTTGAAATACTGAAAAAGTGTTACATTCTTTCCTCTTTCAAATGCATTTCTTCACTGAACATCTGCTGAGCGCCCTGAGAACTAAAAAAAGAGAGAAACATCTTCAACACATTTTCATTGTCATTTAAAACCAAATTAAATTTTCACCGTATTTATAAATGTTTTATTTTTGCTTTCCATGCACCTTTACTTACTGGATTCTTTGGGCAGACTACATATTTAAAGAAATAACTACACATTTTTGATACAAACATTTAATATTAATTTATCAGAATTGTTCACGCTGCAGCCCTGCCTTACAGATTTACATTCATTCAGCAAAGGAGCAGAAGTATATCATGCATCCGAATCATCCACATAACTCAAATTTAAGATAAATAGTATTTTGAAAGCTTTGTTTGAAGTGAAAATTACTTGCAGATCTTTCAATGTGAATAATTTTCATTCACAAAAGGTTTTAAAAGATTGTTTTGATATTTTGGAAAGAATATGCGAAGAGCAAAAATAGAGGAATGCATTCAAGCCAGTATACTGAGTTCTTCACGTGTGTCAAATATAATTTTTGGTTTTTAGCATTACCAAGTACAAGCTCTTAAAACTTGTCTTATGGTTCTTCAGTAGTGCTTTGATAGGTTAATACTTTAAAGGTATAAGGTAATTTTAAAAGGATCTTTCTGTTATATGAGTAAGTCCACACAAACAGCAAATCTGCTGTTAAAGCAGTGGCAGAGTTCAGTTACTTCTGCAGCTGTAGGTTGGTATTATATTCAGTTTTAAACCACCCACATTGCCACAGCATCCACGCAGTCATGCATTAAGTGGCACGATTGACATCTGTCATGTGCGCTTCATCGTCAACCTTGGAAAGCTGGGTACGTAGGGTAGTAATTTATTTTACTAGAGTTCATTTTAAGTGTATTTCTGTATGCTTGTATTAGAAAAGGCAGAGCTGAAGATGTGTACTTGAAGCAGAAGGCAGTGATGATGTATATATGTTGTGAGACTTAAAGTCTATTTCAGCTCATCTATGAGAAAGCTAGCTCCTGCCAAGTGAGGTTTTCCTTTTGAAGGATTCCTCATGATCTCCAGAAAGCTCCATGGTTGGAAACGGTGGCCAACAATCAACGGTGGTTGTCGGCCACTGTTTCCAACCATGGAGCTTTCTGGAGATCTTGGACCTGTTTTTTGGCCACTATTTTGAACCATGGAGTTTTCTGGAGATCCTGGACCTTTTTAGACCCTGGAGATGAGGCATGGGTGAGAGGATGACAGAGGTGATGACTGGATAGGTGCTTCAGTAGTTTCAGTTTCCTGATTGAATTGGGAGTCTATACTTGCAAAATGTCTGATGCTGGCATCTCTACATTTCAATTCCAAGTGGTGGGAAATTCACAAGATCAGTTGTTTTTATCAAATGTTGCCATCTTGGCCTGAACTCAAATGACAGCAGCTGTTCTCATGAGATTTCAATTGCAGCCAACTGAAAAAAACAGCCTTTTCCTTTCAGATCTAACCAGCTAGTGACAGCAGCAGTGACTTCAGTTCGCGACATTAGTAGTCGATACCTCCCCTCCCTCATGCCACATACACATGAGGAATAAAACGGAGTGGACTGCAGTGTGCTACGTATTTATTTGTTTCACTGAATGGAATTGTGTATTTTGTATGTGGAAAACATGGCTTAGTCCTCCAGTGTCCAACATTTACATCTAGTATGTGATGTATTCACTAAGGATTTATGTGTAAAGAGCTTTAAAAGGAGAAACTTTCCTCTAGGGAAGAGCTGACTGGGAATGACTTCCATCTTCAGCCGCATGCGATGGCACTGAAATACCAGCTCCTCCTGCTTGATCTCTGCCAGCGTTCACTTGCCCTTCTTCCTTTCCAGCTTTCAGCAGCATATGGAGCATCAACAGACTCGTGGGCAGCTTGGCTTGACCTGAAAAAATCAGAAAGCAGTACTGCTTTTAAAAATAGGGTGTGGAAGCTGAACACAGCTTGTGCCTCTGTCTCACAGGAACAGGAGGAGTGGCAGAGGTCAAAGAGGACTTGGTGTGTTGAGAGGATTAGGAGAAGGAAGCGGGGGAGAAAATACAGTCGTACTTCTCCTCCCCTCTCTTACGCATGGGCACGTTCCCCGAGCAGGGTGCAGGACCGTGTCCTCCACAGTCCATGCCGGAAGGTGGGGAAGGTGCTCCTTTCCCCTGGGGGGCCAGCGCTGCTTCTGCACCATCTCTGGGTGTTTCTAACCAGTGGGATTTCAGTTCCTTGCTGCTGTGCTGGGGTATCCGGTTAATAGGCACCTTTTTTCCTCACCTCCATCCAGGGTGGGCAGCCTGTGAGCCTGGTGACACATGACAAGTATGTGTCTTCACTGCCTCAAGGCAGAAAATGCCAGTTTGGGAAAATGCAGATTCGGTTTGCCTTAGGCAGTATGGAAGGGGGAAACCATTAAGCACCTACAATACCAGTGAATAACCACTTAAAGAAGAGTTTTTTGTTTTTCTCAGTCTTTCATCTGTCTGAGTCCATAGCAGAACTACTGATGGTCAGCCTGGAAGCCGCTTGTTCATCAGGGTTCCTCTCACATTGTTGGAGGAAAGATCTAAAATTTTCTGTCTAAGAGATTATTTAATCCAGGGATATGTAATTGCCAGCCAAATTGAGAGGAGGTTCAAATCCTGGTCGAGGACTCTAAAAGCTGAGTGATATGTCTGAAACTTGATCTTGGATATGAAGTGTCAAAGGGAGAATGTCTTTCAGGCTGGCACAATGCTGGTTGTCTTACTGAAACCTCACGGTGCTGAGAGGAGTAGCTGATCACTGTTACCATATGTAATGTTAAAGATCAAGGTCTCTGGTGCGTATACAGAATCTCACGGAATCATAGAATGATAGAGGTTGGAAGGGACCTCTGGAGATGATCTAGTCCAACCCCCCTGCCAGAGCAGGGTCACCTAGAGCAGGTTGCACAGGAACGTGTCCAGGCGGGTTTTGAATGTCTCCAGAGACGGAGACTCCACCACCTCTCTGGGCAGCCTGTGCCAGGGCTCTGCCACCCTCGGGGTAAAGAAGTTCATCCTCATGTTGAGATGGAACTTCCTATGTTCAAGTTTGTGCCCGTTACCTCTTGTCCTGTCACCGGGCACCACTGAAAAGAGCCTGGCCCCATCCTCCTGACACCCACCCTTTAAGTATTTATAAGTGTTGATAAGGTCCCCCTTCAGTCGTCTTTTTTTTCCAGACTGAAAAGACCCAAATCCCTCAGCCTTTCTTCATAAGAGAGGTGTTCCAGTCCCCTAATCATCTTGGTAGCCCTTTGCTGCACCCTCTCCAGCAGTTCCCTGTCCTTCTTGAACCGGGGAGCCCTCTGACTGTTCGGGTACCATAAAAGAAGCGAATCTTTCTGCAGATATTCGAGGTGTGTTATCTGTGTCAGATCCAAATCCAAACCTGTGCTAGTATGTGCTCCCTCAGAAACCATCGATGGCATTCAGCTTAACGAATATTAGTGTATGTCTGTATCTGAAATCTTCATAGGAGTTAATAATCCTAAATTCTCCTTGATAATCATTGGAGAGCAATGGGTACTTGTGAGCTGCCATTCATCTCATTCTAAGGACCCTGTTTCTCTCCACTGACTACAAAAGGAGCCTACAGTGAGAAGCTCAGACAGAGGCACCGTGGTTTTTTTTTTTCTGTAGGAGTGTGAAGATAGGCAAAGTGAATCCCATTCCTTGTGTCAGTGGTGGAACACGGAGATGCTTGGCGGCAGTTATGTGTCAGACCAAAGTCCCCTTTCTCAGGATCAAGAAGCTGGAAGCAGTTCCTGGATGCCTGTCCTGTGCAGTAGAGAGCTATAGCACAGGAGGGGATCTTGCTCCAAAAATCTGTGTCAATGAACACTTAAAGAAAATACAAAAATAACCCTTAGGGGAACATTCACATTTGCAGTCAGGACTGTGGATACAGAGCTGGCAAGACTGTCTGGAGTTGGATGTGATGTTACAACAAAGCAAAACATGAACTATCAATAAATACTCAAAGTAACCAGTGCCACCTTCTAACCATACTGTGACTCTCCAGTATCTTACTGGGTGACCTTGAAAATATTTTTCTTCTCTCTGTAGCTCTAGTTCCAGTAAGCGTAGTGTGAAGAAAGCATTGATTTCCTGCAAAGCTCTTTGTGAGGCTGAATGATGAAGTGCTATGTAAGAGCCCAAGCGTTTTCTCAGGTAACTGGAGTGTTTTGGAGCTCCAAAAAGTACTGTAGAGCTGCCATTTAATTTTAATTAATAGATCTTAACATAAAGCAGCATTAGGAATATTATAAGAACAGATGCAACAACCTAACGAAATACAAGTAGGGAGTGTATAGATAGTGTATGGCTAACATAACTTTGTGCCTCTAGGAGATGAGATGACTTGAAGTAGTAAGAAATAATCCATGCTTTCAATATGCAGAAGTTGGAAAGCAAGCATGGTCACAAACAGAAAATAGACATGCCCATCTTTCACAGGAAAAGGTGATTTTATAAAAGTAACGTATATCTTGATCCAGATAAAAATAAATACAACATAGTGATAATGATACACAAGTGCTTTCTAAAGAAGAAGGTAGTTTTCTATTAGTGATAAAATAATAAAAACCCCACATTCCTTTGGAACTGAATTTGTGTTCCTGCTGAAGTTCTTGCCTGGCAGACACCAAGAAACCTTCCTTGGTTTTAAGTGATTACAGAAAGTTTTCTTCTATTTGCCATCTATGAATTCTGTTTAAAGCATTAAACTTGAGTTTTTAATTTAAAAGTTTGTTCTTCTACATTTTATGTTTTTCCTTTTTTTTTTTTTTTTTTAATCTCCACAAGAACATCATGCATTCTCTATTAGCGTCACAGACGAATTCTCCATGTCTAAGCTATTTTGAAATAGTGTTTTACCTGCTCTTTTGCTGTGACCACAGTGTTACAGGTTGTAAGCATGACTTGTCCAAGCTGTTTTCAGGACACTGGATTGCGTTGCCTTGCCAGTGAGACAGAGGGAGGGATGTGAGAATCCTGCTGGAGCCTGGGAGCAGAGGAGCACTGGTAGGACCTGTGTGATCGCGGTCATTTCCAGTGTTAACTGATCTAAAGCAGCACTGGTGTTTTTTCATTGAGAGAGACTAGGAGCAGTCATGTTATCCACAGCAATGTCTGGAGGCAGAAATGAATATAGTTAGTAGATGCTGAAGTAAGCTGCTGTGATGAGGTCTGCAAAAAAGTATGTTGTGCCTGCAGTGCCAGTCAAGGCAAGTGAGTTATCCGTCTTGAGCAGGATGGCTGTAAGGAGCAGGACTTGTTTCTTTACTGTGTCCAACTGACACGGGTTGTGATAAAAAGTGGCAAGGACACTACTCAGGTTCACCATAGCTGCTTTACATTTTTGACTTTTGAAACATTCGATTGTAAAGGGTTTTCAAAAAATCAGATGGAACGTGCAGCAAAAAAATAGTAAAATAGTTCCAAAGTTTTTCTAGCATATGCCTTTCTCAAAATGGTTTTATTTTTATTGTCAGATTGATTTTAGTTCTCATCCTTTAACAACAATGAAAAGAAACTTTAAGGTTTTTTTTTTTAATTCTAATATTAAATATAATTTATGTGCAGTATAGTTGCTCAAAGGGTTTGTGCCTAATTTATATATTAATAATATTTTGGATTTTCATTACATTTTTGAAAATATGTGCTAACTTGTGTGTCTAGCCACACAGCTACAGCAACTGAACCTGTGTCAGGCTTATCCTGATAGGAGTCCACACACACAATATTTGTTATACAAATTTACTTTATATTTTCCCTTTATACATAGAAAAATGAAATCCAATACATGTAGCTGGAGTAGTTTAAAACATTCTTTCTCACTAGCTGTTCACTGCTGGCAGAAGGTCACGGTTGGCCGCTGAGCTGCCTTAGTAGATTGTGATTGCGCTCATCTTGTTCAGTACCAAGTCAGCTGGGTGAGTGTGTACCTTGGCTGTCGGTGCCTGCGGTTGCACAGTCCATCGCACGGAACAGCTGTAGGAACTGGCTCAAGAACTGTTGTAGCTGTTTCCAAACTTTTTCCAACTCCGTAGGACTGTGGTACAACGTTGTGTGCAGACCAAGGCTTTTAAACATGGAGTGAACAACAGCAAGCCATCTTAACAGTGGCGAGGAATCTTTTAGAAACATTTTTGTCCAAATTGTACTTTGGGATGAGAGGCATTTCCTTGCTAAAACAAGGCCTTGTATTAATGGATTTATAAGAATAAAACTTGTAAAGTGTATTTGACAGTATTTAGCAGCTGCAGAATCCCATCATTTGTTCTATGATTTCATGCTGTCAAATTTGACAACAGGAACTAGTGCCAATCTTCGCTTTGGAAGACAATTTCCTTTTTATAAAAATTCTAATTATTAAAGCTAAATTTGGATTTCATGAAAAGGAAGTTGTTAGTCTTTTCTATTTGTCTAATAGCTTTCAAAAACTAAGTTGGTTCTACCTTTGACAATTTGTCACAACGATATTCACTGGAAACCGTGAATTATATGTTCTTCTGCTACCGATGGATGAAGTTGGTGTCAGCGTCAAGGACGGCACCAGTATTTTTGATAGAGCTAAAAACCTATTTGTCAGTTGTGTAGAAGCCTGGGTTTATTATGCATTTTCAGACACACTTAGTTGGGCATGCTTTGACCTTGCTTAGCTTGAGATGCTATTGAGCACCCACTACCTGCGGAGGAGAGGGTGTTCAACAGGACTCATCACTGGGGAGTTCATAGAATCATAGAGGTTGGAAGGGACCTTAAAGATCATCTAGTTCCAACCCCACTAGACCAGGTTGCTCAAAGCCCCATCCAGCCTGGTCTTGAACACCTCCAGTGATGGGGCATCCATAGTTTCCCTGGGCAACCTGTGCCAGTGCCTCACCACCCTCATAGTAAAAAATTTCTTCCTAATATGTAGTCTAAACCTACCCTCTTCCAGTTTGAAGCCATTACCCCTCATCCTTTCACTACATGCCCTTGTAGGAAGTCTCTCTCCATCTCTCCTGTAGACACCCTTCAGATACTGGAAAGCTGCTATAAGATCTTAACTTGGATGTTGCCATAATTTAGATCCTAACAATACACAGCCCTTTTGTCTTTAAAATGATTTTGATTTTTTGATTGAATTTTCGGGTAGGCAAAAGTTTGAATTAATACAGGTTAGCAGCTACTACCGTAACCAACGCTCTGGATGCAGGCTAGCTCAGCTCAGATGCCACTGGCCTTCCGAACTGTTTTCTGCTTTCTCCAGTTTCTGTTGCTACCCAGAAAACACAGACCAGTTATCCCACCATTTACCAGAAAATAACGTATGGGACAGTTTATTGTTTGGATGCAACATGCATTTCTATCGAACGCAGCAGCAAGCTATTTCTCCTGACCTCTTCCCCTGGGATACACCAAGCTCCTGGATGCAGAACTGGTGTAAGTGTGCAATTAGCTGGTAATGAGGGATTTGACCCTTTTTCCCTCCTTCCCTCTCAGGACCTGAGTGTAGAGGCTGTGACAGGTATTACGTTACCAAATGAGGAGGAAACTTTGATGTGGTATTCTGGGGCTTCCTGGCTATGTTTTCATAAGCATAAGCAATTGAGACATGACCACTGAAAAAGTACTAGTGAAACACGAATTTTCTGCACCATCTGAATGTACAGCCATGTTCAATTTATGGAACAGTTTTCCTGAATGAACACAGTTTGGAACTTTCTGTGCTGTCCTGCAATAGTTCTAGCCTGATTCTGTAAGCTAAACCAAACCGTATGCATTAAAAATAAAAATTTTAGTGTGGTGCAAACTATTGTGGAACGCATACCTACAAGGCACCATGGTGCGCACCTACTCACAGAAGAGTTCAGATTGAAAGGAACCTCTGAAGATTGTCTAGTTCAACTCCTGTGCTCAAGGAGGATCAGTTAAAGCAGGTTGCAGTCAGGTTTTGAGTATGTCCGAGGGTAGAGACACCATGGTCTCTGTGGGGAACTTGTGTTTGTTCAGCCTCACAATAAAAAGAAGTTTTTTGTTATCTTTAAAAGGAATTTCCTGTATTTTAGTTTGTGACAATTGGCTCTTGTCCATTCACTGGATACCACAGAGAAGAGCCTGGCTCCGTCTTCTTTGCACCCTCCCATCAGGTATTTATAAACGTTAGTGAGATTCCCTGCTGAGCCTTCTCTTCTCCAGGCAGAACAGTCCCAGCTCTCAGACAGACTCAGCACCTCAGTTGTGGTCCTTCGTTGAACCCGCTCCAGTCTGTCCATGTCTCTCTTGTACTGGATAACCCAAAACTGGACCCAGCACTCCGGGTGTGTCTCACCAGTGCCGAGCAGAGGGGAAGGATCACCTCCCTCGACCTGCTGGCAGTGCTTCCACCTCATGCAGGTCAGGATGGTGTTGGCGTTCTTTGTGAGGCTTGTGTGGTCGAGCATTGTATGGCAGGTTTCACTAGGGAGAAATTAAATTTTAGAAGTCAGCTAGCTTCAATTAAATTTTCAAGTGGCAAAATATGGCCTCAGTGAAGTGAGCGATGCGTGCTCGTAAACTACAAGCGAGAGACTGGCATTCTGGGAAGGAGACAACTGCCTGCAGAGGCTGCGGACGTCAATGAAAGCAACCTAAAGAGCCAGCAGAGTTGGGTATATTTCTTGGGAAATCTCTTGTCCTGGGAATAAGGCTTGGGTTGGCACTGGGCAAAGGGCTGGGACATCTGATAAGCTACAAAGCTACGAAATAATACCCTGCAGTCTGCAGGAGATCTCTGTAAAAGCTCCATTTCTATGTATTTATCTTCTTTTTAGAGTTAGGTTTGGTTACATATCTAAAATGCCCCTGCTGCTGACTTTGCATAAAGCCAGATGTAGGGAATACTTAGGGGTGAGCCTCTGTGTTTCCCCCCTCCCTGGCTCCCAGTTAATCAGTCATGAGAATATGGTCGGGAATTGTTTTGATGTTTTTTTCCACATGCTGTGTGATTAAGGACCTGAGTGCTCAAGACCCACTTTCCTCTTCCTTAAGCGTCATTTTCTCTTCCACCCAATCTGCAATATGTTCTTTAGGCCCTGCTGGAGCTCATAAAACATTTATACCCATGGTTACGCGGCACAAATATTACATTTTGTAGCACTTGTACCCTGGTATTACTGTGTGTCTGTAGCCACCATATCTGACATGCTGTTAAATGAATGATGGACCTAAATGTTCTGCCTGAAGACTTGCATCAGAGCAGATTTTCCTCTGCTTCTTTCCTCACCCAGCGTCATACCTGTTTGTAGCTATATGTCGTCAGAAGTTTATGTCTGGCCTTAGTTAATGCCCTTTCATTTCATGGCGGTCTTATTTCTTGTCCCGGACCTTCGATACTGGTTCTGCACCTGGAGGCCCATTCTGATCTGCTAAAAGCAAAGAAATGAGTATCTGTAAACACTGGGGAACTGGACAGAATGGCCACTCCGGTTTCTCATTCTTCAATATATTGCAGTTTGATTTGGGTTCTAAATTGAAATATTGCTGAAAAAATGGAAAGGAAACTCTGTAATATTCATAAAATCTCTCAGATGAGGAATCTTGTCAGCTAGTTTAAAAAAAAGGGGTGCTTAAATTTGTTGTGTGTGAGCCACAGTTCCTCCCTGTCTTCCACTGCCGTGGAAGAGCTCTTCCTCGTGCAGCATGAGGCTGAAAATCACTTCAGGTTCCCATCCACATGCTCCAGGAGAGTAACAGTCCTTAAAAAGGTACTTACTTTTCTGATTGTGCTGAAGTTTTCAGTTTTGGAGAATGCTGAAAAACGGCTCACAAGTTCACCTGTTAATGCTCTGGTTTGCTGGATTAATTTTCAAACTCTTTTGTGGATGTTGAAGGAAACATCATATCTGAAGGAGAAGGGTTTTGCAGCCTCCCTGCTTGCTGAGTAGGGAAGCAGTGCAGTGGTAGGAGAGCCCCTGGAAGAACCCGTCTCCTGTTAGCCTCAGGGGCAGCAGGGATTTTCAGCTCCTCCTCATCACTGAGAAGAAAGATAGTCTAGTGCATTTTTCCTGTCCGTAAAGGTGATTTCGGCCCCCAGTCCATGACTGATGGCTTCCCGTGGGTCGGGTAGGAGCCTCAGCCTGGGGACCCATCACTGGGAGGCAGTGGCGGCGTGTAGGAGCTCAGGTGGCTGAAGACATTTGCATGGGATGGTGATCCCACAGAGGGGAGGGCAGAGGAGATGGGGAGCTTCAGGAGGCGCCTCAAGTGAAGGGACCTGGCGGTGCAGGGAGCAGGAGAGCATCCCCTGGTTGTGTGCTAGTGCATCTGCTGGGCCTCTGTCTGCTCATCAGGTTGCCTTTGGGGACCACAGCTGGGCATGTGCCAGGGTCCCCACTCCGACTTCTGCTAATGGATGGCATTTGCAATTTGTGGTTTGGTTTCTGCATCTTTGGGGACTTTTTATGGCACTGTTGGATCCAGGTTGCTGCTGGGAAAGGTCAGCCTCTGGTTAAGGTGGGTAAAGCACATGTTCAGCTAGTGCTGGGGATACAGCCATGTAACTAACTGCCAGGGTGTGGGAACCAGGGTGCACTTCTTAGAAGCTACAGTTTGCACAAAAGGGGGCCGTAAACCTGCTGAAGGAAGTGTGGGACTCATCAGTTACAGTGGTAACAGACCACAGAGCCTGGTCCCCAGCTGAAACTGGAGCAGCTACCCTGGCACAGCAGAGCTCTGGGAGGGATGCTGCTTTCCATATGCCAGACTGCAGGCAGTGGACGATGCCTTGCTGAGGCTGGAGCAGGCGGAGGTGGTGGCCATGCCTCCTGGAGGTGTGTGCTGGATGGGGAGTTGTGGCCAAGTTAGGGAGCTGGAGTTGCGGGAGGAGATGAGCAGGCTACATGGTATCAGGGAAGTCGGGCGGTTGTGGTGCAAGTGGAGGCTCCTCTGATGGGTAAGGCTGGAGGCTTATGACTTCTGTCAACAGATATCCTTGAACAGCTGCTGTCTGTCATCTTAAAAAGGTCCAGAGATCAGTTGAGGTCTCTGTTGACTGGAGAAAGGCAAATATTGTACCTATTTTCAAATATAGCCTAAATGTAAATGTGGGGAGCTACAAGACAGTCAGCCTTACTTCAGTCCGTGGGAAATCACAGAGTGAGTACTTTTGGAATATTTTTCTGGGTAAACTGGTGATTTATTGAGGGTAAATCATGCCTGACCAGCTTGGTTGTCTGCTATGATGAAATGACATAGCTTTGTGGGTGAGAGAGCAGTGTGTCACTGACCTTGGCTTTAACAGGAATTTCTACACAGTCTCCCACAATATTCTCATGTCCAAATTAGGACTTTACTGTCTGGATGGGTTTGCAACAAGAGGGGTACAAACCTGGCTGGGTATTTAAGCTCAGAGGGTAGTGGTTGATGGTTGACACTCTGCCTGGGTGCCAGTGGCAAGTGGAGTGCAACAGGTCTCTCTACCATTAATCACCTTTATCAGTGACCTGCAGAAGTCAAGAGAATGCACTGTGGTCAGGTTTGCAGATGATGCCATACTGGGGGAACCAGTAGACAGACTGAAGGACAGAACTGCCATCCAGAGTGACCCTGATAGACTGGAGGAATGGACTGACGGGAACCCTGTGAAATTCAGTAGGGCACGTGCAAACTCCTGCATCCGGGAAGGAATCACCCCTTACCACAGGGCAGGCTGGGAACTGACTGACTGGGGGCAGTTCAGCAGAAGAGGACTTGGGGGATCCTAGTAGAGAGCAAGCTGGATGTAAGCCAGCAGCGTGCCTTGGCAGAAAAGAAGTCCAGCGGCACCCAACAGCCAGGAGGTGGAGGGGAGGGATTATCCTCCTCTGCTCAGCACTCGTTAAGCATCATCTAGAATATCGCATCTGGTTTTGGACCCCACAGTACAGGAAAAATATTGATGAACTGGAGTGAGTTCAGCAGAGGCCACCAACATGGTCAGGGATCTGAAGCACTTGCTTGGGAGAGGCTGAGGGACCCGAGCTTGTTCAGCCTGGAGAAGAGATGTCTTTGGGGAGACCTGTTAGCAGGCTTCCAGTACCTATCTGGAGTTTATTCAGAAGAGGGAGCCAGGCTATGCCAAGCGTGTTGGTAGGAGAATGAGAGATGCTGGACATAAACTGAAATGAGAGATTCAGAGTGGATAAAAGGAAAAACTTTTTCACCATAAGGACAGAGCAACCTGGTCTAGTGGGAGGTGTCCCTGCCCGTGGCAGGGGGGTTGGAACTGGATGATCTTTAAGATCCCTTCTAGCCCGAGGCATTCTATGATTCTATGACAGTCAAGCAGTGAGCAGTTGCCCAGAGAGGCTGTGGAGTCTCCATCCTTGGAGGTTTCAAGACTGACTGGATAAAGCCCTAAGCAACCTGGTCTGACGTCAGAGCTGACCCAACTTTGAGCAGTGGGTTGGACTAGATCGTCTCCAGAGATCCCCTCCAACCTCAAAGATTCTGTGATCCTGTGTGTGTGTAGGATTATGCAAGTATGGATTAACTACAGAATGAGTTCTGTGGAGATCACATATGGGATATGTCGTCACAGAGGATATAGAGGCCACAAAAGTGGTTCACTATTGACAAGTAATAGATATGTTTTTTTAACAAGGAATACTTGGATTTCAATGGAGAAAAAGAAAACAACAAAAAACCAAGCCCACTGTATTTGCTTTTCTCCGCCTCCCCAATGCTTCACAGATCTTATTTTAGTCCAGAACCAGCAAAGTCTGAAATTTTGTCACCATATTCATGCACATATCCCTTGCCTGGATTCATGTTGAATGCATCTCTGTCACGGATTTAATAAGTGGCTTCCATTTATATCATTTATGTAGAGAATAGGGCATGAGTAGTGAGCTTTCAAAATATCATTGTAGCTGTCCTCTTTGGAGACAACCCTTCAAATAGCTGGATTATTACACGTCTATTAAAATGAAGACATGGAGTAAGGGTGATACATGTATTCTAGGTAAACATAACGCTGGTATTTGACAGTTTGCAAATAATTCATACAATAAATGTCCCCTACTAAGTCTAAATGCAGCTCTCAGCTATTTCCAACTGGGCAGGATAGATGTAATCAAGAATAATTGAAGAACTGATTTTGTGCTCTGTGAACATTACTGTCTGTCTTCCTGAATATGTTATGATGCTTAACATGTTGGCTTTCTCCATGATCATATAACAAAAGCTGTTTGAATTGGATGTGAAAGAATGGTTAGTACTGTTTAGTCATGATCTAAGAATCTTAAATAGCTTAGAAATAATCCATAATTATGTCCCTAAGACTGATGGTATTCCAGATCTTGCAGTGATAAAGGTTTTTTGGTCTTGCCTCAGAATTATTTTCAGACAAAGAAGTATGCTCCCAGCCTAATCATGTCAGCATCAGAACACCTGCAAAAATAGATCAAAAGAAAAAGCAGGATTACTGAGATTTTTCTTGCTATGAATAGCACTAGTGTGAATGTGTTAAGCAATCATGTTGACTCTACTGAAAATGTAAAATATCCAGGGGAGCAACTAAGAGTGTAAACAAATTCGGAGGCACGTTGGCTATTTTCAGATAGCAGCATTGCCTGGCTTCATCCCCTGCCCTTTTGTTTGCTCCTTTCTGTGGGGTAGTGAGTGAAAAACCTGTGTCAGCTGAGGATCATCAGACCTGCCTCGAGCCGGAGGAGGACCACGATGGCTGCAAAACTGAGTAATGCAGTTCTTGCGTTGAAAACATCTGTTGGTTTTAGTTGTGTCAGAAGCAAAAATGGTGGCAGATACCGCATAACAAATATCTTATTCGACTACTAGAATCTTAATGATTGATCAAGACATTTACATTAAAAATACTTGTTAGTACTTATATTGTAAAGATACTGACAAGGCCCCTTTAGGTCCCATATCCTGCCTCCCCCCAGCCTTTACCTGTTGTTCATGATCACTATTTAGCAATATTTTTGCTTAAGCAGGGTGTATAAGTTTCCAGTGTATTATATTACATCTTCAAGTCTGTTCTTAAAACTTACCAGGTATTAGGACATGAGATTAAGCTTCAGTATCAACTGCTTCTGAAAGTTGTCGTTTTCCATTTTTTACATATAGTCAAAACAATGAGTTGTATTCTAGATGGTAGTTTGTTGTGCTCAGATCTCTTCAGTCCCTCATTGTTTTAGCTGAATTGAGCTTAAGGCATGCAGAAGACATTGGACCCTGCCTTTTTTGACAACTTTTTCTGTGTTTCAGTTGTAGATCCTTTATACTTTTCCTGATCGAGTAATGCTCAGTGAAGGCACTCCAACATCTGTGCCACTTTCCTATCTCAGAATGTGCAAATTGCAGCCCGTTCAGGTCACTTCACCTGTCCCGAACACCTCCGTTTTCCCTTCTAGTAACAGGAGACACAAAGCTCTGTTATTTGCTGGTAGACCTAAACCAAGTGAAACAAAGCTGAAGACAGGCCAGGGGAAGTTCGGGCAAAGGAGGGCTGACAAGCCTTGGTCCCGAGGTCTTGCCACCTCCGTGCCAAGCCCGTGGCTTGTTCCTCGCAGTGGCTGTACTGGGCTGCAGGGCTGCAAGAACTGAAAATGCACTTTAAACAGTAAGAGAGCATACCTTGCTTTTTATTTCATTTTCTGTTACAACGGAGTAATGTCAGAGCATGCAGCGAGCTACTTCTTCATTTACCTCTGGCCTTAGTAACTAATCTGTAACACAAATGTTTCTCCTATGTGGGTTTTTTACCCTCTGCTTACACAGTCACAAATTTAGATTGATGGCGCTATGATGGTAACTACTGTGGCATTTAACGTTCTTTATAGGCCATTCTCATTGTAATAAACAAGCAAAATTGCACTGTTTGTTTTCATGTATCCACTAAATTAAGAAATTAGTGGTATAGAAGTAACTGCCTTCTGGATAGAAAGTATCTTTTATGTTGAAACATTATCAATATAGTATTGCAAAACAACTGACAGATTTTATGTTTTGGCTCCAGATAAATCTCAGTTTGTTGGAAGTAGGTGAGGGCTCTTTAATTCCAGTTTTCCTGTTTGTTGCTGAAGCAGTGAAGCATTCAGAAAAAGACAATTTCACTTTGATTAAATGCCTAAAAAGTTATCTGGTTGGGAAAAAAAAAAAAAAGGAAAAAAAAGAAAAAGGATGTTGCATAAGCTTTTAATATTTAATTTCTATAAGTATCCGGAAGAACATTTAGTTCCTGTTTTGAAAGATGAATGCCACACATTGGAAAGTGTACTGAAGGCTCATTTGCAGTCGCGGAGCTTGTTTTCTGCTCTAGTATGTACGTGCAGGGAAGAGTAGAAAGGGTTGAGTGGGCAGTTGGCAGTCATTCATTGTCAGTGATTGCTAGTCATTCATAAAAACTGCAGAGCTGAGAGGTGGAGCCTGCAGCAGCCGCCGCCGCCGCCGCCTTTCAGGCTCTTGCAGAAGACACGTTTGTGCAATCACAAGTGATTCGAGAAGCCGCTCAAATACGGCGTGATGAATGTAATGAGGAGATGCGTGCTAAATGCATCTCATTACGGGGCAGTTGCTTAGAATAAAGATGTTTTAATTCTCTTCTCCTCAAGCCCACCTCAGCTGGTGAACGTGGAGATCTAACAGTTCTGCGTTCAGCTAAAGGCAATAAATCACTTTCAAGGAGTGTTCTCTAGTTTGTGATACCATCTGGAGTATGTCTTTCGCCTTTAAAACAAGCAGTTTTAGAAAATTAATGGGTCTCGATCCACTGATAGAAACGAAATTTGAGGTGAGCGGTGAATATATTCTTGGATTGAATATTTTTAAGCCATAAATGACAGCGGAAGTTTAATTTCAAGAAGAGAGAGTGTCAGAAGCAGCAAACCATCCTGTATGTTCTCACTCTTAAAATTGCTGCATCTATATTTTTTCCCCTCATTGCAATGACTGCCAATCTAATAGATGGTCTCAACAAGATTTTATTTCATCCTTGTGTCTGACGTGGGGAAGTTACGGCAGGTTGATAGACTTCCATTTTTAATTTATAAATCTGACTTATTTGAATCTGTGTGTGAGTAAATGCTGTTGTATCAGCTATTCCATTTCTGGTAGCTTGGCCTAGGGGAGTTTACCCATTCTCAGAAAGCTACAGAGCTGTCACCGCAGGCTGATCTAGTGCTGGCTGGGACACGGTATTTGAGGCCAGGTTTATGTCCGGGTTACCACTGCGTTTAAATTGAAGGACAAATGGCAGGTTCTTTGTCATAAGTCAGAGTTTAGGAGGCTAAATTACAAAACACTATCCCCTTACAGAACCAGAACCGTCCATTGAGAAGTGGAATAATCAATCTTGACTTCCCTGTATTTGACCTGTTGTGGACTTCTGGGTCTGATCCTGCTCTAAGCACAGTCTGGAAGAATGTAATGCTGGGCTAGAAGATTTTATTTCAAATGAAGATCTGGAGCACTGTCTGTGTACTGTTTACATAGCACCTCGTACTGAATGTGCTTGTTCCTTATCAGATGGCAGAATTTCAAAGTGACCTCAGTCTCTCTCTAACGAATAGCTAATGAAATTGTACACTGTAGGCTCTTTGAAGCTTTTTCAGAAGCTCTGATTAAAATATATATAAGTAAAACTTCACTATGGCAATGTTCCAATGAAAGTGCGTCTGTGCTTCATCTGCTTTTCAGGAGGTTTCATGTTGTATCTCAGGCAGCTCAAACTATGGCAGTTTGAGGTGCCCCTCGGGGGCCTGGTTTCCCTTTGTTCTCAAGAGTTTTTCAGTGCTCTCATTAGTATTAACAAGTGTGATACAGGTACATCAAATGAAAATACACGCTTAAAGAAAGAATACTGTTATGTGACCTACTGAGTGATTAGTGCATGCGAGATCAGTCTGGAGGTATGACATTCCCAGGTGTGTTGCTTTTTCTCCTGGAGCTGGACCATCAGAATCTTGTGTACCAATAAATATCCCTTCCCACAGTAGATCGATTTCTCTTTTGAGGTGGACAAGTGAGCGGGTGCTTGAGATGGACAAGTGACCATGCGTGACCAGCAGCACACATGGGATTTGAAGCTCTCTTGTCCATACGTACATATGCAGTTAATTGACTGTGTGCAAGTGAAGTCATTTACAGGTGCCTAGGAAATATCTCTTCAAAAGTTACGTGGGTGTTGAATGAGTGTACCTGGTTCCTTGCATTTTGAAAAATGAGGTGCTGTACAAATACAGTTTTTAACACCATCTCTCTTTCTTTTGAAGACACATTTCACAACAGAAGGAAGAAATCAGATGTATTGAACTTGCTTTCCACTTTAGTGATCTTTCATCTGTCAGATGTTACATGTATTGTCTGTTTATTTTAAGGCCATTCAGGTGGGTGGCTTGAAGTCCTCATCTATTACTGGAGAGCAGCTGATATTAGAGATGAGTGGTATTTATTTGGATCTATTTGGGTGAGTGGGATTTATTTGGTTACACTTTATACATAGCTGTCTATATACAGCTCTAAACTTTTTATAGGGGAATATGATGCCCTGAAAGCAGACTCAAACCCATGCAGACTAGTCCCACCTTAGTAACTCTGAGCATCCATGAAGAGCAGCTATTAAAAACACCTTTTTAGGTTTCTAACCATCCCTTTTACTACAACAGTCAGAAACTAGAAAAGCAGCAGCAGCAGATTCATCACAGCACTTTCTGCTGACCTACTACTGATGGGAACGTGTATTGCAGTATCCTGGGTTGCTTTTAGTTTCTGTCCCCACTCAGCACTGCAGCTTTTGGTGTTCTGAAAAAGGTAACATTTTATGATGCTAATTTTTTTTTAAGGAATTCATCCTTTTAAATAAAATATAAAACAGATAAAAGCCAGCCCATCAGTGAATTGCATCTCACAGCTGTAATCAGAATGGCAGTTTCTATTTTTAACTTGGCAACTTCCCCGTGTAACAGGCTACAGCTTTCAGTGACATTTCAGATACAGCTAATATCCTCTCAATTTTTTTCTGGGGCCCATCATATTTTGCATCACCCAAACAACAGCAGTGGATGCTTGTGGAGGATGAGGGGAAAGGGCTACACAAGGCGGTCCAGCTCATGTGCTCTCGCTGTGCAGCCTCTTCTACCATCTTTTCTTGGAGCCAAAACAAAGGACTGGATGGACCATTGGTCCGACCTGGTAAAGGATTTCTTGTGTCTGTGTGTTGCTTCTTACGCTCTAGTGTTAACAACTATATTCAGAAATAGTGTAATTGATCAGAAACATGATAGTCCCATATTTGATTCTTTATCTTGGAGCATTTAAAAAACAAACAAACAAACAAAAAAACAATGCACAAATACCTCTGTGACATAAGTGCCAATGGCTGCTGCATGGATGAGTGATGTATCCGCAGAAACGTTTCTCTGTGTTTTGTCTTTATTGGCAGTTCACATTCTAGCCAATGTCTTCTCTCAGTGCTGCTTCTTACACATGGTGCTTCTCCCTCCTCTGGTTTTCTGCTTGCTTCTGTGTCAGCAAAAGAAAATGGGAAAGAGCTGGTAATACTGGCTAACTGACTAGGACTCCGCTGCCATCCAGACAGCTAAAATAGGATGCATCGGGCTACATATAAATGTAGCTTCTGTAGCCATATAAATGGCTTCTTCTAGCATACTTGATTATGAAAAAATTACTAGTTAATTGAAAGGAATAGACACATCTGTATCTGCAGTGCCTGTGGCTCAGTCTAAAGTGGATATATAAAACAAATGAGATGTTCCTAGATGTGCCTGTTTCTCCTGGCTATGAAAGAAACTTAGGGTGACTGGCTCAGATGTGGATGAGTAAAGTCACGGGACTCAAGCCTCTCTCCGTAAGAAGACACTCCGAGAGACAGAAGTCATGAAGTTTAGTGTCTTTGCTTGTAGCCTGGATACAAGGACAAAAGGCTGGACATTGTTTAACAGCTTAAAAATGCGGGTAGACTGTTCTCTGAAATCTCTCAGGGGCCTAATGAGACTTTATCAGCCCACTCAAAAATCTCTCTCCTGATTTTGGAAAATCATTCCCAAAGGATGTGTTTCAGTGTGAAGACAGTACATATTTAAGCATGCTTCTCCTTGTAGTTCTGTCTTGTATGGGTTTAATGGAGACTTCCAGGAAAAGCGTGTCTAGATGCCTTCAGGAGAAGCCTAAGGAAAGGCTTCCTTTATTTAAGGGCTCTTATCTTAGCTTATTCTGTTGGAACTGCCATGGAGTCTGGTTCGGGATCATTTCTTCCTGGAAAACTGACCCTTTCTTCTTGTGTAGGGCAGGTAGAATTTGAGACAACTGGTATCTCCCTGGATGGTTTTATGAAGAAGGGTATTGGAGCTCTTTGCAGTAAGCTAACTAGCTGCCTCTTTTTGATTTGGAGCGTCTTCATCAGATTGATCCTAGAAGATGCTGCAGAATTGTCCTATTTCCATGTTTTGAAGATGTAATTCAGGCACAGAGGCTGTAAGAGCTCCTGGTCTCAGCAGAACCAGGGAGGAATTTTGGACACAGAGGTGAGAGAGCGCCTGAATTTGCTGGCAGAGGGCGGCACCACATGTGCCATGGCAGCGTTCCTGAGCCTGCTTCTAGCACCCAGCTCTTGCTGATGGTTCAGAGGAGGGAAAGGGAAGATGTTGCCCTCCTTGAGATTCAGAAATTAAAGCCTGACCCCGGATGCACCCTATAAGCACCTTCTCCATTTTGAGATCTTATGAAGTAGTGTCAGGCAGACTAAGTCTTGCATTCTTTAGAAGTTCCTTCTGTTTATATTTGCTATTATAAGTTCTGACAAGCGTAGAGTTTGTTCTTTCAGTAGTAGGTAGAGGTTTTGGGAAAACTCTGTCTGCTTTTCTGCAAATGTACAGGGCCGGAGAGTGGCAGCCAGGCTTTCTTCTTCACGTGAGTGACATAAGCGTAAGCCATAGTCCTGTCGGGTGATGGAGGGCAAGATGATAATACTGTCTGATCCGAGAGAACTTTGATAAACATCTAGTACAAAAATGTCTATTCTGTTCATGTACTCCTCTAAATCAATGTTGAAGACTAGACTTGTTGTAGCAAGTATTGCAGTCTAGATAGTTCTTCACTACAGCAAAAAAATGAATAAGCAAAAGAAAAGCTGATTTAGATGCAGGAAAAAATGTATTTACTGCATTGCAAAGAATAATTTTGAAGGCCTGGGGGGGACACATGAGAAAATGGAAAGAAGATGTAAAGGAAAGGGAATAGGAAGAATGAAAGCATATAATGTGTCAGTGAAAGCGTGTGTGGTTTTTAACTCCTAGAACCATAGGAAACATGGAACTAGGGTTCTTGATTAGGACGTGTGAATCTAACAAACTGTGAAAAATCTGAAAAAACAATGTTCAATTCTGTGTCATGATTAGAAATGGCTACTTTTTAATTCTAAATTGTGTGTGTGTGTGTTAGGGAAGGGGAAAGGTGTAATCGGGATAAATGCATTTATTATATCATTTTTCTAACAATTTATAGATCAGGTATTTTCAAGTTTTGGAGAAAATCATGTTTGCTTTAGATTCCTAGCAGCATAAATCATGTATAAATATGGGACCTTGTGCTTCTGAAAATACTGTCTTCTACTCCTTCTATCTGCACTGGAAAACTGCTGGGTAGAAACCTAGTGTAGCGTGTGTGTGTGTGTATATATATATTTGTATAAAATATAATACATATAAAACAATAAAAATTGTTAATAAGGAAGAGTAGTTAATGTCTCTTTGCTCCCTGCGATTGTTGGTTTAATGAGTTAAATGAAAGTAAAGCGATTGCAGTATACTCTTCTTTTTGGTAGCTCTTCAATTTTGGACATATCAGTCACCAATTCATACAACAATTCCTCTTAGAAGGTGGCCCATATCCTAGAGCCTTTTATTTCTAATGGCTTGTAACAAAAGGAACCTGAGTATACTGAGATGTAAAACCTAAGGCCAGGATAAATTTAGAGGAGTTGAGACTACCCTAGAGTTCAGATAAAACGTGGTACCTCGCAACCTAAGACATTTTCCTGAACAGCCAGTTACTGACCCACTCAGAATTCAGTAGCTTGTTACTACATTTTTAAAACAAACTTTTTGTTCTAGCTCTTTCATGGGACAATAACAGCACCTGCCATCCAAACAGATTTCTAAATGTACCACTTCTAAATGCACCGAAATACAGTATTGCAAACAGCAGTAGTTTTCTCTTGCTCTTAAATTATTAAATTTATCCATGGAGTCTATATCCAAATCACTTCTTCTGTCACATTTATCTCCATCTCGATGTCTGTATGGTGAAGGAGGTGGTGGGAGAGATCTGTTTTTTAGTTCTTCTGTATAATAAACTTTTAATTTTATTTTCCTGATGGAAGGTAAATCTTTGGAATATGCAAGACCTCAAGGAAAAACACTCCCCACTTTATCCTGCATACATTTTCAGTCCAGTTCCTCTTTCTAGGTTTGAGGGTATCCCCATTTCTATACCTTGTTGCTTTCCTCTTTTCTTTGACTTCACATTTTTTCCAGGATAAATTTATTCGGTATCAATTCATTATTGCAAAGAAATGAAAAGGAAGAGTACTAAGTTACTAGTACAAGAAACAACAAAAGAAGGACGAATAAAGTCTCAAAAAGGACAAATAATACTGAATTAATACTCCACAGTTAAGGTTGATGGGAATCTGACTTCTGCATCATTCCCACTGGGATATCAGCTGCTCTTTTTCCCATGGTCTGACAGCCATTTCCATCACCTGTGCTTCAATCCCCCACGCTTTGATTTTCATCCTTTTTGCTCATGGCTTTAGTGCTCCAGACCTATCCCAAAGGCCGATTTATATACAGCTTAGCCCTGTATGTTGCATCAGCTGGTGGAAAATGAGCAGATGACCTAAGAAGGCATCCAGGCACACGAAGGGAGGGCTCTGCCAGCGATACACTTAGGGCTTTTGAGCCCGTCAGGAGCTGGAGTCGATAGATGTCTCTGAGGTGGAGGAGCCCAGGGCTCTGCAAGGGCTGCTGCTCCACAAGAGCAAAACAGAAACGTGGATGGGGAAGATCATATTCCACCAAAATAACTGGTAAAACGTCCTCAACTGCTCTTTGGTCTTCCCAGTTTCCATCTCTGTTAATTCTGGATGGTATTTTTTAATTTTTCAATCAGGCCAGTGTAGAGAGGGTGGTTTGGGTTCCTCTTCTCTGTAACATTGTCTGAGGGATAGACCAGGTCACGCTTTGGTGAGGGCCTCAAGATGAATGCTCCCGGCCATGCCTCAGTGGAGGGTAACTTCTGAGTTCCTTTGTGGTAGCTAATGCTCTCTTTGAGTCTGGGTTGTGTGGAGAGGGTGGTGTGTGAAGGTCTTGTCTGTGGCACTGGAAGGTGGAAAGAGCAGTTAAGCATCTCTGAACTATACAAATGTAGGTTTGCGTTTTCTCTTGTCTATAGACAGCGGTACCCTTGGCAGGGTTGCATGTGTCCAACATCTGCCATGTTTGGATTCAGTGGAGCCTAGAGAACAGACTAGGGACCAGTCTGGACACACAGGCTGTGTCTGAGATGCACTGATCCACACATGGCATTATTTTTCTGTACTGAGTAGATATATCTGTTGACTTGCAGGATACCGAAAAGCCTGATGAAAGACCCTACTGCAAATCCACCATGTTTTTGGGAACTGTACAGTCAAATGCAGAGGTTCTGTAATTGTGAGGAATCTAGACAGGAGGATGGAAAGCTGCTTACAAGCTTTCTGGAGAGCTTCCTCCTGTGTTGAGGATGAAGGACCATAATTCTGAGGAGACCCTTCTGTAGGAGAACTTCCCTACAGGGACTTAGTATTTTCCATCTCTGATCTGGTGTGTGGCATCTACAGTGTGATGTAGCGGCAGCTGGCAAATATCTGTAGTATTTGCTTCATAAAGTTATAAAGTTGGAAATTTCTGCAGAAAGGAGCAGATGATGCACCAAGTGTAGTTTCTTCAGGGTTGCCATCAGAAATTAAGCCCTGGCTTCTCATTTACATCCTTCATACCCTAGAAAGCTCCCTCTTTAAGCAGCTTGCTTGTCTTTTACAGTAGACTTTGGTGAAGTTCTGTGAACATTGCTTACCGTGGAAGTGATTTTGCATCTCCTTGATTCTGAAAATAATGCATTTCCTGGAGTAAATTTTTGGTCGTAAGAGGATGGGAAAAGGTAGTTTACCTTGATGATTAGCATCAAAAATAAGCCATGCCACATGCTTCTCCAGGTCCCAGTTGTCTGATTAAAAGTTTGTCATGCTGAAAGAAATTTAAATAGGAACAATACTAACCTGATGCTCTGGTCTAAAAGAAGAGGTACTGGCTTATAAGCAATTTGTTTTTCTCTTGTTTTTTCAGCTTGGGTACCTGTGGAATTAGTGACCCTTCTAGACATGATTTCAATACTGCTTCAAGGGAGAAAACTGCTTTCAGTTGGTCAGACGGTTCTGTCTTAAAACAATGCTGATATGTTAAAATGTCTTGTTATTGGGTTTTAAATTATCTTGCTTTTTAAGACTTTGAAACTTTGCTGCAGGTGGTGGTGATGATAACTTCGCTTTTTAAATGTACACAAGTTGTCCATCTACATGAAGCAGAACTTTAAGGCCAGGGGGACAGCAGCACTAAAAAGTGCACAGAGAATCCCTGTCTGTCAGTTAGAGTAGCTGGGGAGGCATGAATGAGAGAAAATATTTCACATAAAATAGTCACGCTATTGTGAATATTTTTAAGTCTTAGTATGCTAGCACCCCAAACTATATTTCTGTTAGTATTTAAAATGTGGGAATTTGCTGATTTAGAAGATCAATGAAATGAAAAGATAAGCTGCAGTGAAGTGACAGGCTTGGAACAGTCTGCCAACACTTGTTCGCAGAAAGGGAAAACAACTTAAAATACAAAATTTTACTGAAAGAAATAGTTAACGCCAGAAGGTTGGGAAATGTATCTTTTTTTTTTTTAATTGTAGGAGTATTCAAATGAAGTTTTGTGGTATTTGAGCTGTGATGCTTAGAGGACCTCTAAATCTTTTAATTTCAGTAGCAACCGTGTTTTCACTTCACGCATATGTTCATACAGAAAACATTTTAATTCTGAACTAGACAGCACTTTAAAATGTACCTTGAGTCTTGGAGTGGACTCTCTTGTCTGAAAACATCTGGCTATTGATGAGATCTGTTACTGTGAAGGTTTTAGGGCTGATGGATGAGAAAGACCCTTCAGATATTGTAGGAATCTGCACAAATCAAGGACCTAAACAGATAAGGACACCATTTGTTTGGGGTTATCTGGAATCGAAGCTGCGTTGGGATATGCTGTGTTGTTGTTCTGTAATTTTCTTTCCACATACTTACGGGGCACTTATCATCATGGCATTCTGCTTAGATTTAAAAATAGAAATAGTGATAGCAATTTGTGGTTTGGGGTTTTTTTTTAATTATTTTTGGGAGAAACAGCTTGGTCAATTCAGAGGAGGGGTTATATACAAGAGAGATGGAGAAAAAAAATTGGTATGCTGTATAGGGCTACTCGCAAGTCTTTCCTTAAATTTTTTTTTTGAAAGAATTTTGGATTTTTCAGCCAAGCAGATCTATTTGTGAATATCACCTGATATGCAGTTTGATTTTTTTTTTTTTTAATTTAAATTTAAGCAAAGTAGGTATGGAATGCCCACAAGCCAAACTGTTTCAGAAGTTGAGCAGAAGAAATGATTGAAGTTGGCTACGATGCCTTAGACCACATTTTGGTTTTACATTTGTCTGCCTGGAGTCCTTGATGAAGTAAGGTTTCGAGGCAGATACATCTGACAGGACTTACCGTGGCCAGGAGTACATGTCCACGGTGTACCAGCCCCCTTTAGGGAGGTGATATTGGAAAACATCATATGGTAACAGCTTGAGCTCAGAGGAAGGCTGAGTACTCCCACTAGATGTACGTCTGTCAGGAAGGCAGTTCGAGAAGATTCCTCCGTAAATCTTTCCTGCAGGAGGAGGTGAATGAACAGAGGCAGCCTGGCTTGATGGAGTGATTTGTAGTACAGAAAAGCCCTCCCAAGTGTGACTTTACCTCTTCTCCAGCAGAGGAATGATGACCTCTTCTTCTTAATTTCCAGGGCAGTAAAGTTCTGTGTGTTTGATACTGTCTGCATCTGATAATGTTTTCTAGGACCACAATATTTTCTTTCTATTATCTAGGAAAGCCAGGAGATCTGTCTGGGTAGTAGAATGTGAGAGAATGCTTCAGTAATTGTTCTGTTTCTTAGCATCTAGGGGACTTTTTTAGGTTGCCTTTATCACCACCTTTCTGCCATGTCTTAATGTAATTTGATATTTTTAAATTGTTTTTTTTAACTTGAACCTTGTGACTTCAGAGCGATATTTCAGCGAGTTTGCCATTTTGTGATAGAAGCCAGGAGAGATGCTTTTTAAAAAAAAAAAAAAAAAATCCAGTTATTGTTTTTCTTAGACTACAAATACAAAAAATGACTTAATCGTATGATTGTCACCTGTTGGGTTCGTTGGCAGAGATAATGCTATTCTGGGTGCCCTGACTGTGCATTTCAATCCATAACATGTAATAAGTTATTTTTAAATTTAACCATTATTCCATTGTTCTTTCATTCTAGGAACAGTTAACGGGAGACTTGCGATGCCACTGAAACATACTTTTTTATTATATAATTGAAATGAGCTTCATTCTGAACTGTTTTAACACAATTTTTGTAGCAGAATTTACACAGCATGTAATTTTATCCTTATACTGCATTATCTATATTCTAGCTACTCACCCAATTAAGAAAAGTAGGAAAGAACACTGAGTCAATTAGATGAGCAAATTGGCCATTCTGGGAGCCTATTTAACAAGCTCTTTTGCATCAAAACCTACAGTTAATAATCTGACGGAGAATTTCTTTGGTTCTGATAAAAATGACAGCCTGTTACACATCTATGCCGGAAACATACATTGCTTCATCAAATTACTGTTGCATTCGATCAACAAAATATTCCGGTCCTCTGTAGACAAAAGATCTAAGATACGTACAAAAATATCCTTATAAGCCGCAATTATCTCTTTGGAGTGCAATATGACTATTATTTGATTCGAAGGTTTACATTAAGCGTTAAACCACTTCACTACCACCCTGTGGTAAAGAAAGCAGACGGTGTTTAAGAAAAAAAAAATTAAAAATCTGTAGAAGATTAGTATTTGTATTGCATTAACAACATTAGGCAATATTTTATCAGCGTGTGTCCAGTATCACAGAAACGACTCATTGATTAACAGTGTTCTGGGTAACTAAGCACACTTCAAAATTTTGGCTCTCGGTGTTAAATGCACATGCGACTTTAAAATATGGTTTTAGTTTAGACCCCTGCCTCCTTATTACTAGCATTTAAACCAAAAAACTAATTAGTAATTCTAGTTTATATATAGATGTGTTAATTGGATTCAGTCACAAAAGATAAGTGCTTTATCATCTATCATGAGTATAAAGCATTGGAAGGGCAAATAATCATTTAAACAATTATGTCTATTTTTACCCCATTGGTTTTGTAACTTGATATGCCTTTTATGAGCCCCCTGAGTAAACAGTAGGTGTGTGAGAAATTAATTTAGTAAAATTTTGTCTTTTGTCATGGAGGTACTAGAAAGTCAATATTTTACAGAGGCAGAGTGGATCTGTCATAGATGAGTGTGTACTGTTGCATGGAGGATGTTAAATTCCAAAATGGCAATGTAAATAGTTATTATAAATACATTTATTAATCTAGACTTCCGAGAAGTTAGACAGGAAAGATGAAGTCTGTAACAGGCTGTCACTTTGAATCACATGATAAAATAAAGCAAAAGTGAAAATGAATCAGTAAAATCAGTGAAACTAAATGTGCCCGTTAATGTATAAATATTTTTTTGGAAACAAGATCTGAATCTATGCTTTAAATTATAAGTAAACCCAGCCTTCATATAGGAAGGGCAAATGCTCTGTAATGAAGTGATCATTTAATAAATTTCATTAGTTATTAAATTAAATCAGATTTTGTGCTTTCAAACTGTTTCCTATTAGTGTGTTCCACATCCTTGTGCAGCGCAAGCACAGAACTAGTGCAGAAGCAGGAGAGCAGATCTGGAAAAGAAGTAAGATGAAGGAGGTGTTTGCTATGTAAGGCTTGCAAATGTCAGTAATTTTGCTTCTAACGTGTCTTTGCAATATGTCCTCCTGCATTTCTATGTTGTTGTTTAAGAAATCTCCAAAAATCATTGTACAAGCAAAAAGTTCAAGCTATGTTTATTTCAGCTTGTTTTATTGAATCGGAGTATTCACTTCAACAACCAAACACACCATAAAACATGGCTGGAGAGTAAAACCTGCCTCATTCCTGCCTCCATTTTAGTAAAGGATGATAATTAAGTTGTTCAGAACAGCTGAAAAGCAAGAATCAAAATATTGCTTGACTGCCTCTTGAGGATGAATAATTACATTACATTGCATTACATATTGTGATTTAAAGCGGGAGATTGCTGCTTTCCCTCCGTACGGAAGTTTTCGGTTTCGATGCTGGAGGTCTCGTTCTGGCATGCCTCTGATTATTTTCTACTTCGGTAATCCTGGATTGATTCCTGTCTTCCAGCTACGAGGAACCAGGTGGGACTCCTGTCAGCAGTAGAGGAAGGTGATAGTTTAAGTATCGACAGTCCTTTCCTTTCTTTAGCACTGGTTCCTAGCATAGGCTGCAATTCAAAGCGTATGTGAGTGTGCCATTCATCTCTTCAATTTGGGAACCTGCTGTTCTGGAGTTGCGGGGAAGCGGACTTTTTGGCACCCTTTTCCTTATACTGATGTTTCTTGACAGGACTTGCTAGAATTAACTCTGCAGCTGCTTTGGGACTTCTGCCCAGACAGGGAAATGTGCAGGAATGGCATCAGGCATGTGTGGGGCTGGGTAAAAAGAAGTAGAGAACAGCGTCCTCTTTAGAGATTGGAGAGTGAGAAATAACACCATCCATTTTTCCTTTAGAAGAGACAAGACATATCATAGTCAAACCAATCCAAGATCTCAACCAGCAGATTTCAGCGATATCCTAGAGAGTGGGGTTCTGTAAGTACTCTAAGGCGTAGGCAAGGAAGAAGCAACATTTTCCTTTATTTTACTCTGATCCCGTAAACTTTGTATTTTCATGCTTGCTTCTTCACTAGATGATAAACCCTGCTACGCAGAAGAACAGAGTAGTTTCTGTTGCTTCTCAATTTGGCATAGCCTTAAGCCAAAGCTATTTCCAATCATAGATTGTTAAAAAGTATACCTTTTGAGCTGTTAATTGATATAGTTTGTTTGAGACTCAGTGTTTGGAATAAATGTTTTGAGAATTTCTGGCTTTTGCCTGTTATCATTTCAAGAATGTTTTAAAAATGTAAATTGCAGGAGCAACCTATTGATACGTACCTCACTCTTTTGCTTATGCACTTCAGAGTGGTATTCTGTAATAGACATACTTCATAATACCGTGCCACATAAATATTCAGAAAAGTAAAGTATTTAGAATTACATAATTAAAATTTAATCTGAAAGTAATATTCTTTTTAAGTCATTGGCATGGCTTTTTGCAAGAAGTGGAGAGCGTTTCGGTAGCTAAAACCAACAACCTACCCTAAGCCAATTATTTTATCTGCCAATTTATCAGGTCATGTTGCATTCGACATCAGCTCAGCACTTACTTTGGCTACCAATGCCATATGAATTTTAAACTAATTGTCCTGTTCTTCAGAAATCCACACAACTTCACGCTACTGTGCTGTGTATGCAATCTGATTTCTTTTTGTGCTTGCTTTTGTCTGCTGTGGGGAAACAAGCAGCAGCATCTCAGAAGAGAGGAAGAAAACTCCCATCGATGGTGTGTGTACATAGAGCACTCTCCCATTTCCTGATATGATTCCAGGCTTTTGGATAGCAGTGTTCTTCACTCTTTAATTGGCCAGCCATGCACACTGAGTTATTTTTATTCCTGTGGATTATAGCACCCGTATCAATAAAATGGAGAACGTTCTACTTTTTTTTAAATTTAAATAAAGCATGTCGAGGTCTGTCAACTGAAATAAGAGCTATTTGCCATAGTGAATAGCAATAGAAATGCAATAGCAGTGAATAGTACCTCCTTCCTTCCTTCCTGCCTTCCTTCCTTCCTGCCTTCCTGCCTTCCTGCCTTCCTGCCTTCCTGCCTCCCTCCCTCCCTCCCTTCCTCCCTTCCTCCCTCCCTCCCTCCCTTCCGTTTTGGATTTCTCTGTATGTTAAATTATCTGTAATTATCTTGTAGTATATGGTCTATCTGAGTCTTTATTTTGCCTTTGAGCATGTCGATAAATGTTGAAAGGAGTAATTTAAACTCTTTACAGCTGCTGAAATTTTTAATAAGATTACTTGGTCTGATAATATACTTCTCTCTCCCATTAGAATATATATTTCAGGTAAATTTAATTGCCTCTTTAAGCTAGGTGCATCTTGAGACATTATCTTAAAATAATTTGGATTTATTTTGCACTGCCATAAGTCAAAGGATTTTTTTTTTTCTTAAACCTTAAGCATAGCGTGTGGCAACACAAACTGCAACCTTTGGTAGCTTTTTTTGATGTAGGTAATTTTGAACATCATGGGCTGATTCCAATGGCAGAAGATTGTGGTTAGAGTTGCTGTTTAAGTTAAAAACATGAAAAAGATGCTGAACGCAAAACCTATTTTCAATGAAGCAATGATGCCAAAATAGAAAAGCAGTAAAAGATGATATTTTCCTGGACCGCATTCCCACCTCCCCGTCTGTATGACATGGGGACTTGCCAGTGCGCTGTGGGCTGCACATGATGAGCAGTGTTTCTCTGCCTTGTTGGTAACCACGTGGTGTGTGGTGCGTGAGTTTTGAGGACTGCTGGTTGTCTCGGCTACCAAAGAATGAAAAAGCCTCTCAGATGAATACAGCCTGTCAGACTTAAATGCCTGTTAAGTTCACACCACGTGAAGTTCGTGGAGAAGTTCATCTCTGTCCTTGGAGATATTCAAGACCTGACTGGACATGGTCCAGGGCAACCTGCTGTAGCTGACCCTGTGAGTGGGGTAGGGTTGGACTAGGGACTTTGAGTAGTCATTCCGAAG
Source organism: Fratercula arctica (assembly GCA_947846985.1). NCBI lineage: Eukaryota > Metazoa > Chordata > Aves > Charadriiformes > Alcidae > Fratercula > Fratercula arctica. Next base: position 91,961,067 of record CANTUZ010000003.1, on the reverse strand, counting down.
CTCAATGATGCCATAATTCTGTAAAATTAAAAAAGCAGAAAAATGAAATCCATATCAGGGCATGTCTGTATCTGTTAGTTTTCATAGGTCTCTGTCCTCTCAAATAAGGAATTCATCATGAAATTGTCAAAATAATTTCCTGCATTTTTATTTTTATTGAGTTTTTATATCATCGGGATAAGAATATTTAAGATGTTATAGTTCTGTGTAGATGTTTGGATAATTGTAATGCTTCAGTATCATGTATAGTGAATGCTTTGTTTCTTGGGAACTTCCATTAGTATCTCTTACAACCATGTTAAGTAAGTATTATACATTGAATTCACAGAATGCATAATCATTTTACTCAACCAGCTTCACCCTCAGCCAGAGGTTTGTAAACTACTTCACTGTTGATTGGATGTCACAGTCAACAGTGGCAAAAATGACAGACACCACCATTAGCAGTGGCGTTGACAGCAAGTAATGCTGTTGGCGTGGGAAGTGATCATCTCTGTGTCGTGCTGCTTGCCAGTCTGAAAGTCATTAATGGTACTTGTACTCAGAGTGGCTACTCTAATGGCCTTTTCTTAGGGTCTGCATTATGGTAAGTTCTATTGCTGTAATTCCAGGCCTCCTACCAGATCTCCTGACTGGCAGAACTTGGAACGTAGTACAAAGATAAGTTTTGGCTTCAAATGTTAGTTTCTTTTTAAGATAAATGCTTTAATAATGCAAAACATTTTTACTTTCGTTATTACTGTCATAGTTTTTATTAGATGAAACAAGCATATTTTAGGGGGACCTTAAAGCCCTTAGGAGCTTTCATCTTTCTGCAGTTACAGCGAATAAAGCACTTACCATTTCTGAAACCACATGTATAGATAGATCTCGGTTTCTGCTTCTGGTATAACATGACAGGCAACGCAAGGAAAACTCAGCGTCTGAGAACCCTTAACGCTGCAGGTGGTTTGGGGAGAGATTCGTCTCATCTACATTTCCTTGTCATAGGAACTTTTTTCTAGTCAGTGCTGTGAAAAAGTACTTTCAGAGGGCCTGTAGACTGAGAAAAAGTTCAATGGTAATGTAGTAAGTTGAATGTAGTAAGTTAAATGGTAATCCTTTGTATCTTCTTTTTTTTCACCATTAAGTGTTGAGAGACTGCAGGTGACTAGTTTCTTGTTTTTAGAAAACAAAACTATTTCAGAAGAACTTAATCACAATGTCTCCCCCAAACCATAGGGCTTTAAGAGACTTACCTCCTGCATATTAGCATTGATAGCTCATGTATTTATGTAGCTCCTCCACTTCCTTCTTTATCTCTCATCTAAAGAGCTATTGAGAAGATCGTTAGAAGTAGGAAGCCTCCACCAGTGGATTCAACTCAAGAGTCAAGTCTCATTGACTCAACTCAATCAGAGTTGAGTCATTGGGTGGATTTTCCCTACTTCTTTCTTCAAGCTGAACAAACCAGATGATAGCAGAAACCTCCCAGTAGCTAAATTTATGTTTTCCTTGAGCACCCTCAGATAATCTAAACCAAATGGCTGTTTAACGAGGGGAAATTCTGGTGTGCTAGGTGAATCTCACCATTTGAGCCTCTTGAAAAGGAGATACTTGTCCATCTTCAGAGTTTTCCCTGAGTCATGCAAACTCCATGCAGCTTCCTCTGTTTCCAGAGCAGTGCTCTTCCTTCCAGTCCATCAGTAGTTTGCCTTGAAAGTTTCCCTTGCAGGTTTTCAAGTTTAGGTTTCTTCAGCAGCCTTGCCTCCTGCCCCAGGGAAGTAGTCAGGGCACTGCAACGAGGTGGCCTTCCTCCCATTCTTCACTCGCATCCTTTCTGGGTTAAACATATATAAGGTAGGTATGCAGTAAACGGAAAACAAACTAAATAATTCTGCCATCTGTTATGAGCCATCAAAACAGAAGTAGGATAAAATAAGAATTCATAATAGCTTTAAAAATACAGTGCAATTTGGAGAGAAAGCAGGTGAATGTTTATGTAACACAGCTTGCTGTGGAAAAACTAAGTTGTACATTTTTGACGTGTTAATGATTTTAAAGCTTCTTAAATATAATTGGTGAAATTTATTCAGGTACCATTTCAAAGAGTCACTGTCATCACAGAGCCAGGCAAGGCTCTGTAGGTGCCTGCCTTCCTTTAATAGATGGACAACTACAACTTATGTAATCTGCAGCACATAGTTATTGCTGCCCTCTTTTCTTTCACAAATTAGTGGGTTTAATTAATCTTTTTGTTTATGGTCGAGTTGCTTCTCTTTTGGCTGACTTCACCCCCTATAGGAGCCATTCTGTCCAGTGGTGCAGAAAACCATGTCTATGAAAAGGAGCTTGATGAATCACGAACAGGCATAATTTATACAGAGGATTGTTCTTGTATTATACAGTATATGCAAATGAAATGGCCACGGGACAAGGATTTTTGTAACGGGACTTAGCACAGAGTCCCCTATGAGATGAGGATCAAGCACGTGATCTACAATGGTGTGGTTTTCAGTCAAGTGTTTACTTACGGTAGGTTTGTTTATCTTTTAGAAGGTTTCAAAGAGATTAAGGATATGTATGAGCAATGTAGTAACCGAAGTGCTGGCTAGTCACCAAAATCTCCTACACGCCTTCTTTTTTTTCCTTTACAATTTTTTTGGTGTGGAAAGTCATATTATAGAACTTTGAAGTTAAACTTTGAGTTGCTTCTGAAAAAAACACAAGTTTTAGCACAGGACAATTTCTAGAAGGTTTCCTTAGCTAAAGCGTTCAGATAAATAGTGTGGATCTGGAGGGAATGAAAAAAAAACATCTGTTCTTCAGGAGTGAAAGCTGTTCTTCACAACACAGGAGTTTTCTGTGGGCTTTGCCTCTCAAGTGTGAGATTTTTCTGGAATTCAGGCCACGGTTTCACAGTAGGCAAGAACAGGATGGGGAGGATTCTTGATCTTAAGGCGTTGCATTAATGCAAATTAATGTGGAAATTGGTTCCTTTGTATTACAGCATAATTTCAAAATCCGTAGCTTATGGAATGTACTCACTAAATCATGTCTGTCTAGTTGAATAGATTTAATTGTGCTTCACTGAGAAGGAAATCCCTTTGACGATTTCTTTCTTATTGATAACATTTGTATTTAGAAATCTATAGTTGTGCAAAAAAATTTAAAGTCACATCCCAAATTAAGAATATGATTGTGGAAAAAATTATTCATCAGATGGGCTATTTATTTCATTATGATAACGAAGCGCATCTTTTTAATGAATTAAAAACCATTTTGAGAAAAACAGGTGGTGCTAAAGTTGGGACCGAGTCAAGAGACATCATACTTGCAAATGAGGCAAGTGGTGATAAGTAACACAATGTGCTGTTGGTGAAAACTGTTGACCCAATCTGCTCGCTGCTGTTCAAATCACCCATTAGATCTTCAAACAACGGCATGTGTCTCTTATAAAGCATAACTGTTTCTTGTTCGTTAACTGTCCGGTAATAAAGAACTAAGAGTTTAATTGGAAAAGCCCAGAATGATGCCTTTTCATGGCCTGGGCAGAGGTGGTTTGTCCTGCATAGGTGGTTTGTCCTGGGCAGAGATGGTTACAGATGTGCCAAAGCTGGCCTTCAATTCTTGCAATTTCAGCAGTCACCTGGAAGGATGAACACAAAGTTTATGCACGCGGGGAGATGTGGCAGGAGCACAGCGTTTTAGCTGTGTGGAGCCCTCTGTTTTTTGTTGTACCTCGACAACCTTCCTGCAGCAGCGTAGAGCAGAGTTCAGTCTTTTGAGCTGCTTTATAAAGAAAACGCCAGCCTGTTATGCAGTTGCATTGTGAAGTGCAGTATGGAAACCTGAGTGTCAGTGTTAATAAGTGTTGCCTGTCAGCCTCAGCAGTCCTGTACTGTCAATTTTCTGGTAAACAGGCACTCCATGTGAATGATATCTAGATTATTTTTGGATAACTTATTCAGCAAAGCTAGGGAGCAGTTAACCTTATGGTATTTTTCGTAAGTCTCTCCCAAGTAGTCACTGTGCATGTCTCCAGTGCTGTCTTTTAGTGCAATGGAATGAATTTTATACAGTGATGCGCATTTAGTCACATATGTAGTAGCTGCACACAACTTTAATGTGTATGTGAAGCTATACATTTGAGAGAGAGAAGTAACAGAGTAAGAGAGAAGCAACAGAGAATGAAAGGGAAATATTGGAGACTTTATTTCCATAAATACTTAAAATTTCCCTTTTGGTAAAATGGAAGCTTTGAAGATTACTTTCTTTCCTCCCATGCAATCCTAAAGTATTTTACCTGTTCTTGCTTGTATTTTCTCTATCCTGGGGTTTCTTGCAATGGCTGGTGTGGCCACCCTTTCTCTGGACTTAAGCATTATGTTTTCTTTGGCAGGCAATTTCTTCTCTTCTTATGAAATCAGACTGGCTTGGCTTTTGGGTTTTGACTGGAGTTTCTAGATTTTAATTATTTATTCATTTAACATGCTTTTTGATTCTAAACAGCTGAACAAAGTTACTGTTAATAAACTGGAAGGACCAGTTGTGACTCTCTTGGCCCTTCTTGCTCAAGGCTTTTTGCCTTCCTGGTCTTGACTCTTCCCACTCTGTGATGGGACACCTGGCAGGATTGAGGGAAGGTATCTCTGGGGTGATGGAGGGCAGAGCCAAGAAAGCGAGACTGGAACATGGTGACTTGAAAGGCAAACGGACTTAGAAGAAGGGAAAATGAAATTAGTGGAATTTATTAGCAGAATACACAGAGGGGAGACAGATATGTTAGGCTAGTCAGTAGGCTTAGGGGAGATGCAGCAAGGTAGAACTGTGGGATGTTTGTATAACATCCGTGTATGTAATTTTATGCAAGTTTTCTCTCAGAGTTTGCAATGCTTTTCTAAGAGTAGGTGTATCCTGCAGCCCTACTAAGAATAAGCAGGGAATCTTAAGAAAATAATGATTTAAAAAAATATATGTGGGAAGGAATGTGGAAAAATTAAATTGGAAATGGAGAAGTGTCGCAGAAGAAGTGATAGGGAAGAAATAGCACAACCGAAAATCAATGGGATAATTAATGGAGGAGGAAGAAGATGGCAGTAGTCATATAAAATGTGGGAAAGAATTAGAAACGTGCATCTGCCATCTCTGTGTGTGAGAGAATAATGTTGAAAACTGCTCAACTATGTGCCAGTTACGCGATAGCTGCTTCTCACTGGATATTTTCTGAAAAAAAATTTGCCACTCCAAATGTTTTAGAAAGTGTTATTGAAGACTGTTATGTTTTGGAAAAATAATTAAAAAAATACTGGCAAAGTTTCCTGACTTATCTCCGCTGACAAAGATTAGTCAGCTTTGAATGTGTGATCTAGGTGTACGTAATACCTGCAAAAATAATACAGTCATTCACAACAAGTTCTTTTTTAGATATTTGTTTGCACTACAATGTTCCCTTCCACTTGGGTTCTGGAACATGCTGATTTTCCCTAGGGAGAGACTGCCTTAATGAGGTGAGAGAATTGGCCTTTTATATTTAAAAAAAAATAAAAATTAAGTCTGTAAGCCTGTCTCTTTTAATAGTTTTCTGTTTGTAACAATCTCAATAGCAAGAAGATGGTGTTTAACCTTTTAATACATGAGGTTACCTGGATAAAGAGTAATGTTGCTTTTCCCAGAGAAACCCCAGTTAAGTGCAGTGCACTTTTTCTTTAAAAATACTCTTAATAATTGATCATGCACATACTGATCAGTGTGAAGAACTGTGTATTGATGTTAACTTCAAATGAGACTTTTCCTTTCATTTTTCTTACTTTTAGATGTGACAAATTGCCAAAGTATGTTATCATGGGTGTACTAGCGTCATGAATATTTTTCTAGGTTCCACAGGGTTTTGTTAGTGAGCTGATGTAGATCTTTGTTAACAGGAAAACATTTAAATCCTTGAGGAGAGTTTAATCTCTTAAAACAACCATGTGAGTCTCCTGTGATCTAGTGCCACTGTCGGCATCCATTTGTATTTTTCTCGTCACCAGTTTATCTCACCATCATGTATTTTCTCATCGTTGGTACAGTTGATGCACTGTGTGACTTACAGCAGGGCTCTAAATTCTGCTGTGCAGAGTTGAGAAAAGTGAAAAATGAGCAGAACACTTGCGCTTTTAGCTGGTATTATCGCTGAAAGTATTTTGGTGCCTTCAGAGAGTAGATGTTCAAGAAAAGCAGAACGTAAGTGGTGTAATATTTATTTCCATGAGCATCACTTTTATTTTTGGAAGCACTGCAGGTCTCATAGGATTCATTTTACAGGGGGAAAATACATAAGTTCGTTCCCCCCTTCTTCCCACTGCTTCTCTGTCATTTTTTCATCTCTCCCCGTCCCGCTTTTAAAATTAGACTTCTAAGAAGTCCTTTAAAACGCAGCCACGGTGGGCCATGTTCATTAGATCTGCTCTTCTTCTTGCTCATTGAGCCTTAAGTTAGGTGACTGAAGTTGGGACAGCAGTTGCAGGCAGTTGAATTGATGACTTGGAAGAAAAGCTAGCAGGTGAATTCAGCAGGGTGTCCTTTTTACTATGCAGTTCCTTGATTACCAAGAAAACAATGCATCGCATTTCTGCAGATCCTTGATCCAGGTAGTGACATGATCTCAGTCTCTATCCTATCAACAAATAATAAATCTAGATCTGCAAGTGGATGGGGAGTGGAAGTGGGTGGATGATGCTGTGCTCCTCAGGAATTTGGTTTACAAGCCAGGAAGGTGATGCAGGAGGTGATGTTGGTGGTTTGACTATGTCTATGGTATTGACTATTCTGTCAGTAGTCTTCAGTTGGACAAGAAAACCCAAAAGAATCTGTTGTCTTCCAGCCTGCTTTTTGACTCATAATCCCACATAAATAATTCTGGATAGAATTAATAATGTAGATGTTTGGTGCTTGCAAGCAGGAGATGTATGCTGTGAATTAAAAAATCTTAAGGTAGTTTTGTCAAAATAAGGTGTTCACACAAGGGAATTTTTTGTTTATTTTCAGACAAAAGAGGAGTTACTTGTGTTTAATAAATAATAAAAGGTTCTGTTTGCCACAAACAGTCTTATGTAAGTAGGCATAGCTATTCTGTGTATAGTCAGAGATATTTTTGTTTTTTAAGTTTCACCATTATTAGTAAACGTGACCAGTACAGTTTGTGTAGTGTTATAACATAAAACTCTAGGCATTTCTATTTGTGTATTTTTGCTCTATGCATACTTTTGTAGATTCAATTCTGTTTACACACGCAATAAAATTAAGAAGCAATAGATGTACACAAGTAGCATCAGTGCTGTCATGAAGTGCTCTTAAAAATAAGTATGCACAAGTAGAAGTGTCTGGAGATATAAAATATTCAGAGGGTTGAATTAATGACCGGGAAAGACGATTTGATGTTTTGAAAGTTTCTTTTTAAAAAAATTAATCAATTATGGATTAATATAAAGCTGTTTGATTAGCTGGCGGCAGCGGGTGTTGACTCTGCGATGGTGAGGGAAAGAGCCGGCGTGAGGCGGCTGTGAGCCGGCCATAGGACCAAAGGGAGCCTGCATCTCCTCAGGGCAGACAGTCAGTCGGAGGAGTAAGGAGAGCATCTCCTGTTGCTCTGCGGCCCAGGAGGCTCTTCTGGGACTGGGGTGCAGGCAGCCCTGATGTGGCTGGTGCTGGGATTTCTCCGGGCTGACTGCAAGGAGGTGTTTTCCCGTTAGCTTCAAGCTAGTGAAGTTGCTGACTCCTCCTTCATGGGTGTCCTGGTTTGGGGTAAAACAGAACAGATTTTCTGTTCAGTAATTTTACTTTTTAGCTAAGCCTCTTCTAACTCTCTGAAAGTCTCTGAAATTAACAGCATATTGTGCAAAAACTGTTTGCTCTCAGAGTGATAAGACCAATGTTTATAGTTAATGCCAAGGAATGGTATGCAGAGAGGCTCCTGCTTATACTTATTGCTACGACAACCAAGGCCAGCTAACTTTGTTATTTGCCCTGGTGGAAGGTCGGAAGTGGAAAAGCGTAGAGGGGTTGCATCTGTCGGTGGGAGCGGACAGGACAGGTGACCCAAAACTGACCAACAGGGTATTCCATCCCATCTGCCCCATGCTCAGTATAAAAGCTGAGGGATCAAAGGCTCAGCCCTCCTTCAATGGCTGGTGTCTGAGGAGGACTCTGTCTGTTCATCTGCCTTTGATCCCAATCTATGCATTCCTGACTCCAGATCAGGAATCCAGTTCTCATCTGTCACTGAGTCCAGTCTGGGATTTTCCCAGTGCCTGCTGGTGGCATGATCGTCCTCATGGGAGCTTGGTATGGTTTTGTATATATCATTTCCTTGCTTTCTTTGTATTATTTTATTAATATATCATTAAAGTACTTTAATTACTTCTAAGCTCATAAGCGTCTTTCTCTCTCTTCCTCCTCTCCTTTTAGAGAGAGGTGGGGGAGAGCATCTGTCATTCATCTCAGTTGCCAGTCTGGCCTAAAACATGACAGCGGGTATTTCTGAAATGCACTGTGTGTGTAAAGACAGAATTGTGTTTTGTGATTTAAAAGTAGCTTCTATTAGGCATATTTTTTTAAAGTAGATTTTGGAGGAAGTAAAAATCATGAACTATAAAAAATTGTCTGTAATTTAAGACGTTCTGACAGTCATTTCAAAATGCTTTTTAAGGACTCTTTCTGCAACTTCAAGTGAAACTCTTTTTCTCTCCAAGTTCACTGTAGAATACTTCCTTAGCCAACAGAAAGTCTCCATGTGTTTCCCAGTATGTGTGTGTGTGTATATATATATATATAGCTAGTTAATGGGCTGTATAAATAAGGATTGTGCTGCTTGTCTAAATGATCCATCTTGCTGATACTGCTGTGGAGTGCATCCGTTGTCATCAGCGCTGAGCTCTGGCGGCTGGATGCTCATGTTGGTGAAATCTCAGCTGCTGCTTTTTTTTTTTTTTTTTTTAAATTTTTTTCTCCTCGTGGCAGAACTCAAATCACACTTAAGGTTTCAGTCAAAAAATCACAAAGTCAGAGTTAATGTGGGTTTCTCTCACATGAATCTGAAAGTGGTTTCCTTTTCTTTGGTTTATGTATTTAAGAACAGTCCTAGAGAATGGTCTAAATGTAAGACACAGAGCTCTGCATTAGCAGTGTCACTTAAAGCGCCAGTAAAGTTCTGATCTTATTAGGATGTATGTGTAAAATTAAAGTGTGCATTTCATGGATAAGGTTTCTAAAACTGAAAAGGGATTGTTTCTTTAGTTTTAATTCCCTCCACAGGGGCTGCCATTTTATTGATGCCATTTAGCAGAGGGCCCAGTTTACAGCAGAATGCTGAGAAGTTGTTTGTTAGAGAACATTGGAAGTCAGAACATTTCCAAGTTGTGAAGCATCCTGCTAAGTTTATTTTCTAATTAAACGTTGAAAGGCTTCCGCGTTAACCAAAATAGGTATACAGTTTACATCACAGGACTTCAGTCTTTCTGCTTTTCAATATGACTGCACACATGGCAGCGTACAGAGACTGTTCAAAGTTAGCAGGATGGTTTTGATCAGCCACCACTTCAAATCAGTGTTTTTTGGCACTGGCTTTTATATGACATGATGGTATCGGTGAATAATCTGAAGAAATATCTTCAGGGTATATCTGATATATACTCCTTTTATTTGGGTAGCAGATACTCAGCCTAGTGAAAAAACACAGACTTTAAGCCTTGTATTTGTTATCTATAACATGTATCATGGTATTTCTGTGTTAGCTTGGATTTTTTACTGCTGCTGTCCCACAGATGATGCAGGCACTGCCAGATGCTTCTCCAGCCTTTTTCACCATGGGTGATCAAATCAGGTGTTTTCAGCAGTCCCAATTTAAAACCTTTTGGCTCTTTGATTGATCCGTACCTGCCTGGCATTTCTTTTTAGTTGAACACCTCCATCTGCCAGACATCCAAGGGTACTCGGTTTGTGTCTTCCCAAAATAACTCAGGGAAAGATGCTTTCCTGGAAATTTTTGCATGCTGTAGTGAAGAGGAAGTGACACTCGAAAGATGCCCCTTAGGTTTGTCTTTGCAACTGATTATGAGTCAACCATTATGAGTGCAGGAAGAACCGTTGCAGTGAAAACAAAACCCAACCCTCCTGGCGCAGTGATGGTGTCTGGTGCTCGGGCAAGGAGGTGTGAAAGAAATAGCAGGAGAACTGCTACTCCCAGCCCCATTTCTCCAGGATTTCTGTCCAGAGGACAGATGCAGGGTTTCTGCCTCTTCCTTTTCATTTCTCCCTCCTGACAAGTCTCAGGAAGTGGGATCAGAAGACAATAAATAATCAATTCCACTTAGTTGTCAGGGCGGTTATAAATCTGAATTTTAAGCTAAATAAAAGTAATGTGATTATCAAATAATGTATATAATTATGCAGTTGATTAAAATTGTAAAAATCGGGTAGTATGATTTAATTTTTTGCTAAGTATTTTGTCAATAGAGGGTAAGGGGAAAAAAGATAACTTGTTTAATAATCACAGTCACGTTACCTGAGCTGTGTTTTTGTTCATTTATGTAAAAACATGAGTATCTGCTGAAAAAAAAAGTAAGTGGGAAATTTGGCACAAACCAGGAATGTTGTATGTTTCTTGGTTATTCATTTTTAAGATGCAGTCTGTAGTTGTGATTCAGGAGGGAGATGTGAGGAAAAATGGGATGTAAGGAAATGACAGAAATTTTAGCAGTGTCTTCAGGAAATGGACTTTGGGGAGCAATGTCATGATTATTCTCTGAGCTTTTTCACAGTTTTGGATTTCTTAAAATTGATGTTATAGGGTGTATAATGCTTTTAGTCAGTCTAGTAAAAATATTTCGTAGTTTGGGAAAGAGAGAGCTCTCTTCAAGTATTGTGTTTCTTTGGCTCATTTCCTAGCTGCTAAATGCTTCCTTTCATGGTACAACCTTTCAAAGATGAGCAAAGGAAGTACTAATAAGCCATGAGACTATTGCTGCTAGTCTAATGTAATTCTCTTTGTAGTGAAGGTAGGAGCAGAAGCAGAAAACTGCAGCCAGTTCCCCACGGGATGGAGAGAATGCTTATAACCTAGCTGCAGTAAAATGGAAAGAAATTATGGCAGAGAATGGAATTAACTGATTATCTGACAAAAGTACTGCATCTTACTGAAATTCCATTATGTGAAAGTACGCAGGAACTTGTTCACAGTGGAGAGACCAAGCATGGAGCATTTTCCCTGAATATGCCAAAGATGTTCACTGCAAGTGGCAAAATAAGACAGAAGATGCAAGTATGGGTGAATTCTGCACACACAGACATGGATTAACCAGATCTGAGCCACTGGAAGATGACTATGCTGCTATGCAGAATCAGAAAATATCTTTAAAGCCAGCTTAACCAACTTCTCAGGGATAGCTTTGGCAATGGGGAAAACTTGTTTGACAATAAATGTCGTTTATCAAACTGAAAGGGATCTTGTTTAGATGAGGAGAAGAATCCTTTTCCTTGCTCCAAGTGGGCTTTTCAAACCCTGTTGGCCGGTCAAATGTTAATCTATCTGCTGGTTTTATCAACAGTATTTTAGAGACCCTAATGGCATGTGAAGATGTCAGTTGCTGGACCCCAAGTAAGATACAATCTGTGCAACATATGGGCTTGATCTGAAATTTTCTTAGATATAGAACATATTTTAGAAAACATCTAAGGAAATCTTTGCAGTCGTTCCTACAAATCTCGATAGAGCTGCATCTAAGGTTGTGGAGGAAGCCTACAGATGTAAGAAGAGCACTTTTTATCATCTTTGAAAGGTCATGGCAATCAGGAGAGATCCCTGATGACTGCAAAAATACGAATGTTGCACCCATCTTGAAGAAGAGTAAGACCTACATGGTTGCGGGTCTCTCCACAGCACCTGGGAAGATTATTGAGCAGATTCTTATGAAATCAATTTCTGAGCACATGAAAGGCAAGAAGGTGTTTTGGAACAGGTAGCATGGCATTACTGATGACAAATCATGCCTGACCAACCTAATTGCCTTCTACAAATCACTGGGTCTGTAAACAAGAGAAGTGCAGTGAATATTGAAATGGACATCAGCAAGTTGTCCAAAATATTCTTCAGTAGTATCCTGGTAGACGAACTGGGGATTTATATATGCTAGTTGGATTGCTGCATTCCAAGGTTGATGATCAGCATCCAAAATGCAATTGGCAACTGGTGTTCCTCAGGAATTGATGTTGGGGGACAATGCTGTTTGATGGGACTTCCCTCCTTACTACAGGCTCGCTTGGCAATCACTGGCCTCTTGGCTGAACTTGGCTACCATCACCATGCCTGTTCTGCTCTCCATGTTTGGTACTCTGGGACTGAGTGGCTTGTCAGTGAGGCTGCTGCCTCTGGTTGCCTGGTTATCGTGCTCAGTGGCTGGCTCCCCTCGCTTTGCAGAGCTGCTCTTGCTGCTCCTAGGCAGCAGTCTGTCTTTGAAAACCATGCTGCTCTGAGCAGGGTGTTGGACTCGATGAAGTCTGGAGATCCTTTCCAGCCTACATGGTTTTGTTATGTGAAATGTGGCTGTGCTCCAGCTCACCTTGCTTACAGCACTCATGGAACTTTAAATCATATTGACTGCCTTGTGAGCCCTTAGTTGTTGGTATTTAGTTATTTTTGTTAAAATAGATATGGAATCTCAGGCAGCCGTTTGTTGAGATAAACGTGATAGTGGTGAACTTCATTCTACTTTCTCTCGTCATGAGATGTAGACAAAGAGAGGGGGCAGATGACTGAGGCTCTTCAGCAGATTTCAAGGGAAATGCCTCCTGAGGACTGCAGAAGGGACAACCTCCCACTTCTCCAGAGCTGCAAAGACAGAAGTCTGCAAACTATGCTAAACTATGCTAAGGTAGTTCTGTCATGAGAGGCACTTGTCTCAGTACAGGTTCCCTTCCACAAAATCCGTCTTCTGGTGTGGCAGAGGAACAAGTGAGGTTTGCCCTACATGGTCTTACACCTTGTGATATGGTGATGGTTGTGCGAGCTCCTGTGTTCAGGCTGACTGCAGCTATCCCGAGGGAATAACTACAAACAAGGGGAGGCTCAGTGTCTTTCTCTTCAGCTGTTGGCTGTGTTCACCCTGGGAGAATGTGAGTGTTATGGTTTGAGAAACCCAGAACAGTTTATTGTTGTTTAGACAATTATTCTGTCACCCAATGACCCCTCCCTACCCAGGAAGGGGAATTGGGGAAAACCAAGGAAACATGAGGGCTGAAATATAAATAGATTTTGTAGGATAAGACTAAATAATTAACATTAGTAATACTAAAGAACCAATATTGATCCCAATACCATTATAAAATATATAAGGATGATACTCAGCCCATTCTATCAGCAGGAAGCCAAGCTGTGCACTCCCAGCAGGGGACAGCAAATGTCAGACACTCTGAGCACTATGGCTTCGGGAGGAAGGGAAGGGTTCAGGGGTCCAGCACCAGGGTAGGAAGTTCTGTGGACCACGGCCACCAAGAGAGAGAGAGAGCCCTACGCAGCAAACTTTCTAATTTATATTGAACGTGACGTTCATGGTATGAAATAATCCTGTTGGCCAGCTTGGGTCAAGTGCCCGAGTCTTGCTCCTCCTCATCCCTGCACCTGGTGAGCTCAGAAACACTGAGACCTTGAAACTTACATACCATACCTGGCTATAAAGTAAATACTTTCACAACTTCAGACACTAGAGTCTTCTAAAAGTGCAGTTTTCCCAAGCATTAGAAGAGAAGTTAGTCCTGTGTCGCTCAAAACAGGACAGTGAGGCAGAGGGTGTGCTGCCTACCCTGCTTCCGACAGCTTGGACTCCCTTCCAGGAGCTCAGAGAAAAGGTGCCTGCAGCCAAGTAGGTGTGCCCCCTAATGTCAAATCCATGTTGTTTGTGCACCGTGCAGCAGGTCCCCTGTTGCTCCTGGAAGCCTGTCCCGCCAGGCGTGCTCAGACCCGGCTTCTCCTCCTGGAGAAGCCACTTCCACTGGCTTGTGCTGGAAATGAAAGCACATGTGGCAAGGAGAAAACAATCAGATGCTATTAGCTGTTTTACTGCTGGCACTAGCCGTGCCAGGCAGGGTAGAATTGTTCTGCATTTTGCTGTGTTACCTTAACTCTGCTCCTACACAGCGCTAATTATAATCCTGATATGATCTAATTAAAAACCACTCTCTGTAGTCCCTGATTGATTCCATAGCCGTGAAACAGTGAAAGCTGGGCAGGCTTAGCAACTTGGGAGGATCCCTGCCACAAAACTCCAACACATTCGTGAATACTGGGGGGAGAATGCTTAGGAATAAATGGGGTTGGTAATTATGGGTATTGTCAGTAAAATCTCTGTATTAAAAAATATGCTTCCCAGATAATTTGTCTGAGTAAGTAGATGTTGTGCATATGGCGGTCTGTACAGAAATAGGCAGCTGTAGGTAGTTTGGGGGGAAGATGACTGTTTGTGCAGCCATTTTTGTATTTGAAACTGTTCCGAGTAAGGAGTTGCTCCATTTGTACTACAGTTTCTAATTCCGACTCTGCCACTAAAACCCAGTGTGATTTTAATGGTTTTTAATCTACATTTGAATATTGCATGGTTATTTGTTTTCACCAGAGATTTGCTATTGATTGAGTTCTTAAATGGTGTCCCTGCTGGCAGAATTGCTTCCTACCAGTTAGCATCTGTCTGCTGGATTGGGGAAGGTGGGGAGGGGGGGGGGGCTCTGGGTTCATATCCTTGCTTTCACTGACACAAATAGGATGGCTTAGCACATCTTTCTTTTTTTGTCTCTCCCTCTTTATTTGTAGTTCTCCACCTCCGTAAATCCTTCTGTCTTTTCTCTTTCTTCTTTTCCCCTTAACTTCTCGCATAGTGAAGCTAACAGAGGAGGGTGTGTGGGATGAGGAGTAGAAAAAGGGGGGAGAAAGTGAAAGGGAGAGTGAGGGAGACAAAAGGGAGAATGTGAGAGGTGAGGAGGAGGTGGTAATGAAGGTGGAAAATAGAACAAAGAAGGAGGGGGAGCGGGTGAGTGGAAGGGGAGGTTAAATAAGGAGGGCATGAGAAGGGGAGAGACTCTGCTCCTAGACTTTCAACTGGAGATATGGCAGTCATTTTTTTCCTGCTCACGGGAGGAGTAATTAGAGCAAATGTTGGTCCTGAACCTCTTCTGCCAGGCAGTGAATTTTCCAAAGCTATGAATGCATCAGCTTTTTTTTTTTATTCTTACCTGTAGATTTATGAATAACCTGTAGTTATTAAATGTGTAAAGCAAGTCTGCCCGCTGGTCAGCATGGGGAAGTATCTCCAGGGACTTTTACTGTTGATGTGTGGGCAATTTTTTGGATATAAAGATCTAGTTTTGTCAAAATGAATCTAACAGAGTCTTTGCATTGTAGTTACCTAGCTATGTACCTGCTATTAGGTGGGATGTACCTTCTGGAAGCTCTCTAAATGATTGCCTGCTGGAAGCAGGCATTGTGGCAGACACAGTATCACCAGGAATGTGACTTCCCTACTCCTCCACATTCTCATGTAGTCCACCATTCCCTTCTCTTTGTGAGTCAATCAAATTGAGAGAAATTCCCTTTCTCTGGTATAGAAAAGTTGAAGGAAATCAGTGTTTCTCCTACTGGTAGACTAGAGATGATGGGTGGCTGTTCACAGACTGTCCTTTCTCTGTTTAAGACCATACCTTTTTGGCCTTTTGGTCAGGAAGGCTTAGCACTGGTAACTGGTTGTGCAAAAGGATAGAGATGGCAGGTGATAACACGGGAAGTAGCTCTGCCCATCACCTCTGAGCCATCTTCCGTGCATTTGCCATTTCTTTGTTCTGTATTGTGCAGCAACGGGGACATTCAGTTCATCATTTACTGCTGCTATTCTGTCCATTAATACAGACTATTGATTTCATCCAGTCAGGATTTCTTTGAATACGTGCACCAAACAGTTATTCACCCCCAGCCCTCCCGAAGCAACTTTATGGTGCTGAGCAATTGCAAATTAAAATAGAAAGTGTGCTTTGGTGCTTCGCTTTTCTGTAGTTGCAATGATGTCTGGGGAAATAGTGCAATGGAGAAATTCTGTGTTGAGGTAATTCTAGAAATCATGTTCACATTAGAAATCCCCAAACTGTACTTTATTTAAAAATGTTTTAATGAGCTGCCATATTCAGTGCATTAATCTGTCAAAGAGAAGTGCATGGGAGTACATTCCAGATCCCAGGGTGGAATTGAGGGACCATGTTAGAGGTGACGTGCTGTTTTCATGGTAGAAGACATGAGTTTGTTTCCTTACAGGAAACATACCTTTTCCAATAGTAACTTGTGGTGGGAAGCCATTGCAGACTCTATTGTAATAAGAATGAAGGAAGATCTTAAATAAGGGATTAATTGTGATATTCTTTAGCAATCATAGAAATGTCTTTATTGTATACTTCTTTGGAAGATACTGCTGCAGAAGAGACTTGTGGACAACCTCTAGTATTTTCCCTTCGTGAACAGAAGAACAGAACCGGGAAACCGAGATTTCCTGGTGAGTTGTGCTTGGCTGAAGATTATATTTTAATTTGTGAGGAATGTCTGTGAGGATATTTCTGTTGTTACTGTCGCTTGGATTGCTCTAGCATCTCGGAGCTGTAGACCTGGCATGGCATCCTCATTGGAGCTGTACACAAAGAATGCCACAGAAAAGAGATTGTCTGAAAGAGACAATAGTCTAAACAGACAGACAGTAGCATGCAAGGAAAGACTGTGAATACCCTGATTAGCGTAATAGATGCTGATCTCAAAATTTACACCGTAACCATCGTCAGATAACTTACAGGCATCGTGGCACAACAGAATTTGAAGAAAGGACACTTGCCACAGTGATTTTCCGGACTGTAGTAAATCATAAGTTGTCAGCTACAGGTTCTCTCAGGGTATGGACTTTGTGAGGATGATTGGCATCTTCTTGCTTTCTGATCTTATGTTCCTTGGTAGTAACATGTAACATCGCAATCTTGTGGTGTGTTCAGAACTGAATTTCAGTTGCTTTAGAAACGCTACACACTAGACACTACACAGTATTGAAATAGGTGAAAAAGTCCTTTGTGAATATTTACAATGAAGAGGAGCAAGAAAAAGTATCAAAGATCTGTTTGGAAGTTACAATTCTAGGCAATAATATTAAAGAGAGTTAAGTTAAGGAAGAATATGGTAAAAAGCACTGATAGAGAATGAGCAAAATCCAAATTTTGCTCTTCTAAACTTTAGTTATTACGTTCCATATTAAAAGGAGTTAGGGAATGGCAGTTTGGGAGAGACAGATGATTTGCCTGATCCTGTAGGTCTGATCCTGTAGGTTTATATGATTCTGGGCAGTATGAAGATGAGAAATAAAGGACTGAGGAAAACATCAAGATGCCCAAAAAGAGAAAATGCATGCTTATGTAAGAAACATGTGGTCAGGAGCAGTAGAAATGAAGTTCAGGGTGTTCAGATTCCTTAGTTCAGCTTTTACTAAACAGGCATTGCTTCACCAAAATTTTAGCCACCTATTTTTGGAATTCCACCTATATCCATACATGTGATATATACACCTGAATTCTTCATGTGATGAATGGAGAAAAGAAGAAGATTACCCAGTCTGTCTGATACCTTCCTCTTTTAATTAACTCTAAAGTAGGCATTTCTAGGTTTGTATATTCTTGTATAGTAGAAGAAGTGAAATCCCATCATATTTAGTTGAAAAAAATTGAGACAGATGTATGCATTGTCAGTCTCCAAGTAGGAAGAAACGACACATTATGTAAAAAACCAAAGGAAAATTAGTGACTTCATAGAAATGACAGCCAGAATTGCATTTAATTGATTAATGCAGCATATAAAAAGAAAGGATTAGCTAAGTAGGAAATCATGAAGACGATGTCCACAGCTTATTTTGATTTTGTATTTAGATTTGCTACACATTTCTGCTAGTATGGTTATGAACTCTGTGCAGTGTGATCTATGATTATCTAAAATAATACTGTAGTTGGCGGTAATAGTGGTACGTAGATGTAAGAAGAAATTCCAGTGTTGTTTTATTCAACAGGGAAGAAGTTATGTGGCTTTTTTTCTGTGGGGCATTAATAACACATGTAATAGTGGAGGCAAGAAAAGCAATTTCTATACCAATGTCTTTTTTTCCCCCCCTTCTCACATTTCTAAGTTTGGCACTTGCCCACTGCATAATTCTGGTCCACTCTTCTGCAGGAGTTACTTTTGAAACTCCACCTAGTCAGTTGCGTGCAGCTTCTTGCCTCATCCTAGAAGACTCTCCTACATACATTTCTATGTGAGTCAGTCCTTTTTGCTTTGAAATTAATAAAAAGTTTTCGTTGCTAACTAAGTTTTAGGGAATAAAACCTCACTCATCAACTCTCTTGTGTCTACCTGTTGCTCTCCTCCTCCATCCAGTGCAACAGTCAGTCTTGTAGGTACTTCTTGTTCTTCTTGTACCTACAAGACACAACTTGTATTATGTGTGACTCAGCAGCAAGCTAAAAACCTGCTATTCTTACCATCCTCCCCTTGACTGTGAACAGACCTGCCACCTCTTCACCTCCAGACTTTAATACGCTTAGCTGTGTTGTTAAAAACAAATATGGTAGCTGTTGGCTACGCTGTGTATTCCTTCATCTAGTTGTGCCAGAGCAATAGTTAAGAGTGGTGGTAAGCCCATCCGTTCTCAAGTGGCATTCTTGATCGGGACTTTAGATCCTATGTGAACGTGAGGAAATTACTGTAATTTTAAATCCTCAGCGTATGCCACCATAGTGAAAATGCAGAGCACAAAAGATCCTGAGGAACAAATAGTTTTTGTAGTTCAGGAATTAGTGAGATCCCTGTCTTTTCGCTCATCTGAATCAGGTATTTTGTTAGTTTTTACATCTTGACTTACTGTTACTTTTCTGGTATCCCAAAAAGAGAATTTGTTCATCTGCAAAGCATTTCTGTTAATGAGGATGTATATGCATGTAAAAGCTCAAATTGAGGGAACAGTAAAGCATTTATACTGAGAGGGGAGTGGGTAATTGTCTGGTTCATACAAGTACAGCCATATCCGATTAGAATGGTTTTACTCATTTATATGATTAAGTGCTTGAAATGTGTTGAAACTTGTCCTGAAAATCTGTTATTATACTTCTGTACATGCGTTGCATGAAATTTTCACATACAACATCCTAAAAGACAATATAAGCACATGGAATTTATAAAGTTGAAAGCGGCAGAAATCTTTTCATGTCATTAACTTAACGTATTAAACAGACTGAAGAATTATTTCAACATGGATAAAGGACACTCCTTTATTATTAAAAGTTACTATCAAAAGGTTTATTCCTTTCAGTTTGAAGGATGGCATGATATAGGACTGTTATTAAAGTGTAACCAGAAAGATCATATTTAGATTGAGTGTGGTTTTGTGGCTTATAAACGTGAATTCAGGTTATTTCAGCAAAATAGTACAAATTTGATAACAGAGACTGAGATTAGGTTACAGTTGCACAAACGTTATTACTGTGGTTCCTCTTTTCTGTAGAGTAGAAAAGATTTTTTAACAAGTGCTGACACTATTTAAGTGTCTAAACATCCTGCCGTGCTCTTCCCTTTCAAAAGAGGAGATCTCTCCCTGAAGGTGCTTCCATAATATTGTCCATCAGGACTGGAACTGGAGCCTTATCTTCTCTCTATTGCTATGCTCGCCTGTCCAGTGTTCCTCAGGGTCCTACCCTTGGCAGCTTTGTTTTTTCCTGAGCCGAATGGGTGCAGGGAGGTTATGATAAACTACCAACACCTTGAGGTCTTCACTAGGAGGAGTTGATGCTCATGAAGGGCACTTCTTCCCCCTGTTTGCTGAGGGGGAAGCATGCTGCTGATGCTCTCTCATCCTAGGTGTTTTGGGCAGCATGGGTTAATTTTTGTATGTTTTTTTTTTTTTTTTTTTTTAAACTCAGTCTTGCTGACTTGTTTTTAAATTGGTCCTCAATTACTCTGTTTTTCCACCTTCTTTGTTGTCTTTATAGCTGTTTTCAAGACCAGGCTGGATGGGGGTTTGAGCAACCTGGTCTAGCAGAAAGTGTCCCTGCCCATGGCAGGGGGTTTGGAACTAGATGATCTTTAATGTCCCTTCCAACCCAAACCATTCTATGATTCCATGATAAATTGTGAGGTTGCACTCCTGCAGTGACTGCTGATTGACCACTGTCACTCCTGTGTACAGTCTGGGACCCGTGCCTGCACTCTCCCTCACCACATAGGCAGTTTAATCCATAGCTACGTATTGCTACTATAAACTAAAGCTGAACAAAGCAACCCTAAACAATAGTTATCTTGAGTGCTAGACAACTGCTTTCAGAGCTAAAACCAAATCAGCTCAGGCAGGGCCATGACAAACCCAAGTCCAAATGAATAAATATTTAAACATTATCATCTCTGCAGAGCATTCTTTTTAGCTAAATATTTAGCTTCTGTATTTAACTGTTTTTAGGACATTGAAATAATTGGAATCTTGACTGCTTTCATTCCACGTGAAAAGGCCTAAATACATGCTTTCTGGACTTTCCTTTTCATGCAACTGACATGTAGAATGAACTATTTTATACTTGTCCCAATTTTATATGGAGTCATGGCTTACCTTTAATATAGTATATTATTTTTTCTAGCTTACAAAAGTGAGTTTTAGTAAATTAACCTTTTCATTGCAGTATTTTCCAAAGTGAGGATGGGAGTTCTGCTATTAACGTAGAGAGCTGAGCATTTTATCTGTGGCTTTGGGCCATGGAATTTGGTCTTGAAAACATTAATGTTTTCTTTCATTCTCCATATCCCGTCATTTGAATTCAAGAGGAGAAGATCAGCAGTTTTATTGCCTAGAGTCTTATTTTCATTTGCAATGAAAATAAGAGTAATTGTTATTTTTAATAACAATTGAAAGTAAGTTCATATTGTGTAGGACTTCCCTTGATGTATTTAAGATAGTTTTCTAAGTTTTGGTTAACACCACCAAAGAAGTTGCTTTGTCAGTGGAGTGCAGTTAAGGGCATTACTGAAATGAGCTCTTGAAACCTTCCTCAGTTCCAGTCGGACAATTATCTACTCCACATATTATAAAACTTATCTTTTATCTTACAAAAAAGCAGCCTCTCAGTTTCTTCCCCTTTACGCAATGCCACGCTGAGGCGATTAAACACATGGTGTGATTGAGCCAACTTTTGGAGCTTCTCTTTTCCTAGCCCTACAAACTGTTCAGACACCCATGCATGCTCTGGAGTTCAAAGGAATCCAAGGAAGCACCAGTTTGAACTGGGGGCAGTAGAGATGGGGACAGAGATCATAGAACCATAGAATCATTTAGGTTGGAAAAGACCCTTGGGATCATCGAGTCCAACCATCAACCCCACTCTACAAAGTTCTCCCCTATGCCATATCCCCTAACACCACATCTAAACGAGTCTTAAACACATTCAGGGATGGTGACTCCACCACCTCCCTGGGCAGCCTATTCCAGTGTCTGACCACTCTTTCTGTGAAGAATTTTTTCCTAATGTCCGGCCTAAACCTACCCTGTTGCAGCTTGAAGCCATTCCCTCTTGTTCTATCGCTAATTACCTGTGAGAAGAGACCAGCACCAACCTCTCTACAATGTCCTTTCAAGTAGTTGTAGAGAGTGATGAGGTCTCCCCTCAGCCTCCTCTTCCTCAAACTAAACAGTCCAAGCTCCTTCAATTGCTCCTTATAAGATTTATTCTCCAGGCTCTTCACCAGCTTTGCTGCCCTCCTCTGCACTCGCTCCAGCACCTCGATATCTCTCTTATATTGAGGTGCCCAAAACATCATCTTGAATCATGTAGGCACCTGAGCACTTTCTTCGACCCTTCACTAGAATTTTCTAAGTTGTGTCATTCTACTGCAAAAGTATTCAAAATTTCGCCACCTATTTATGTGTTAAATATTGTAGAGAAAGTATCAACAGATATGGTCCTATTCCTACTCTGCAAGTGAAAATGAGAGTTCAATTCAAAAGCTGACTGTTACGCTGTCCTTTTTAAATGATGTGCCATTAAGGAAGAAGTAATACTTTACAGTTGTGTGGGAGCCAAATCTCCATTACATGAGACCACCAATCAAATAGTCCCCTTGTTTCTTTTTAAGTCAATGGCAAAATTTCCATTGACTTAAATGTAAAGATAACTGGGCCCAAAAGGCTAATGATTAGAAGTGGGTTAATGTGTTAGAGGTACCCCTCAAAGAAATTTTGTTCTAGAGTATCTGGGTCTAATGTAGAAATCTGATTACCAAATGAATTAATAGTTTTTTATAATTTTTCAATTATATTTACAGAATGAACAACTGTTTATTATCTCAAATAAATTTTTTTTTTAAAAAAAGCAAATGTAGAGCAAATAGGGAGCTTATGCAGGCAATCAAAAGTAGATTTCTACTTTAGCATGAGGTATTCGCACTATAGACTCCATTGACGGTAACTAGGGCCGGGATTCAGTTGCCTGACTGTGGGCATCTAGTGGATCTATTTGAGATGGTCTTTGGGACTTCTTACTTGGGAACATCTGTGTGTATGGGGTTTTAAGGTGCAGAGTTAAGCAGGTATTATTTTGTTTGTTTATACAGTTGCCAATCTCAAAAAAGCCGTTTTAAATGACCGTGCCTCTGAAGGATCTAATACATTATAGACTTTGCTGCACTGTCAGATCTAGAAACATAAAAATTCTAACTTATTAATCCTTTTGACTTAATCGCTTCAGCTAATGAATAAGGAAGGAAGTAAACTAAATAGAGCACTATTGGCTTGCCATGGTGGAAGCCTGCTAATGCATTTAATATTTTCCAAAGAGAGAAGAAGAAAATTAAACAGCAGAGCAGTATTGCAGGATTATGAAGGTGCTAAAAATGAATAAGTGACAAAAGTTGTCTGACACTGTACTTTAAATTTTTTGCTTTTTTCCTAGAGCAGCATTTGTATTTTCATCTCCTGTTCTCTTTTTGTTTTCAGCACGTGCAAAGATTTAAGCTGGAAATTTTATCTTTTGTCTCTCAACTCTTGTCACTCTAAATGTCTCTTGTGGTGTGAATCCATCTTTGCTCTCCTTACAAATAAAATGCAAATTATATCCTTGCCAGAGCTAAACACTTATCTAAGTGAAATCAGAATAAATACTTGAAGGTTAGAACTGAGATTAGCTTTCTATTTGAGAAAATCGCAGGATGCTATGTTACTTTTTGGCTCTAAAAATGGACATAAAAATGTCAGAATTTCAGCTCAAAGAAATATCCTTTTTCTGAATTAGGCTTTTTAGATGCTTTTTGTAGTGTTCACTTAAGATCACAGAAGATGATGAGAATAATTTAACAGCAGATGCTCAGGATTTTTGTGTTTTCTTATGGTAACGTGTTGGAATTTGTAGGAGTCGAATATTTGTAACTTGAGATGAAGGGTCAAAACCAGCGGAGAACTCCAACAGGGGCAGGGTGAGCTCTGTGAGGCGTATGGAAAATTTGCTGGTGATGCCAGTCGCGATGACAGAGTTGACAAGAGGACGGCGGCTGCGATGCCTCACCACTGCTGAAGAGCATGCACAAGTTGAAGAGGGAGAGCTATTCATAGCGTTGGCAGCAATGACACCATGAGCAATAAACAAATGTGTTCCACTTCAGTCAAGAATTCAAAAGCCTTTCCATGAACTTAATTAAGAAACTTTTCTGACAGTGGAGACATACTAATTGTCTGTTGCAACCTCGAAGAAGGAAATCAAAGGAGCTCTACTGAAATTCAGGATTTGCAAGCAATCAGCGTTCCTACCTGCCAACATCTGAAAGCTAAAAATAGGAAGTAGACTGAAGAAGGTATTTCACAGTTGTTTCTAAGGAATTTCCCGACTGAAGACTTTGGGATTTATCTAAGGGACATTAGTAGAAGAAAATAGGGGTAAAACACTCGGAAGCATTTTGCTGCAATTAACAGAATTATATTTTTTTTTCGTGAAAGTAAGATAAGGCTTAGTTTTAAAAATTCTGCTATGATTCACATCTACCTAGAGTTTTTGACAGGAGGGGTGGAGAATAGTTATGTTAGAATAGTGAGAGTCTTCTTTATTAAAGAGGGACAGCTGACATTTTTTTTTCATGACAAGAAACTATTTTGTATGAATTTGAAAAGTTTTCAGTAGTACAAATGGTCAAGAGAAAAGCATACACCTGATTTTTTTTTCTTAAAAATTGATTGCCGTTTTTCATTGTGATTAATATTAAATGCTCATGTAGGACACTTCATCTGTAAATCCTGTGTGTCATAAAAGTGCAAGTTAATTTTTGTACTTTTAAAAATTTCAAATGTACTTACTTAAGAACTGCAGGAAAGATTTTAAGTAACTCTTGGTAGATGCTACAAAGAAGAAAATAGGGCAATATTTTTAGTATTTTTCAGAGATGAAAAGACTAATGTAATACTTTGGAACTTTCATGTGCTTAAATTCAACAGTATCCTGTCAAATTTAATACAGAATATCTTCCAGGAAAGGTGATATTTTAACTGCCTAATCTACCTGAGTAATATGGGAATGATACAGCTCCAGTTGCCTTTACTCATCTGTCGTTACTCCTTATAAACACAGATACAAGGCATTTAGAATGGTAAGCTATGAAGTGCAGAGAGTTGGTAAGGGATACCGAAGAAATGAGGAAAAGATCAAGATCTGCAGGCAGTAAGAGGTTGTTCAGGAAACATATTTTAGATAGTAGATACCTGAAGGAGGATACTGGCCCATTTTCAGATGGACATACTGGCACTGATAATATGTACAAAAAGTGAGAACGTTAGCTAAATATTTCTGTTTGTATGTGGAGAAAAATGGAGAAGTATATTGGCATCCTATGAGGACAAGAAGTTGCTTCCTACTTTGCTAGTAACCAAAGAAAACTTAAGGCAACACCTGCTTCGGATAGATATTTAAAAATAAGTAGGCAGTAATTACTTGTGCAGAAGAAGACTAAAAGACTTGGCTGCAGAAGTCTCTGGTTGACTGATGCTCTTTTTTTCTTTGTTGAATTTGGGAAATCAGGAAAATTCTGTAAATTTATGAGACTCCTGATGTAGAGCCAGTATTTAAAAGGGGCACTCAGATGACCAAAGAGAGTGTTGGGCCATTAAGCCCAACATTCATCCTTGGCATTTGTAATATGGCATTCGGGAAACGGGTAAAGGAAGGACACAATTCTTCAAGCATTATGTTTTTAAAGCTTGTTGAGAGGTCGCAAAAGGTTCAGTTAAGAGCTACAATAATGTTTCAGATGCTGGAGAAACTACTTTGCAGTGGAGGATTTAGAGATCTCAATCTGTTTAGTTTATCACACAGGAGATCAAGAGGTGACTTGATTATAGAATGTAAACACTTTCATACACACACAGTATCCACCACTAAAAGCTTTTTAATATAGTGGTGAAAGGCAGAGTAAGCACTGAGGGATGGGAGTTGAAGTGACTGTCTTTGGAAGCAGGGCATGCATTTTTAACGGTCAGGGTGATTCACCTAGGAGGTGCTGATTTTCTCTCAGTATTCTCCGAACAAGACTTGCTTCTTATCTTCAAGTTAATGCATTATACAGCATCAGATTCCATCAACACAATGTTGCACACTTCCTGAACTCCACAACTTGGATAATTTGTTATTCCTTTTCTCCCTTCCCTTCCCTTCCCTTCCCTTCCCTTCCCTTCCCTTCCCTTCCCTTCCCTTCCCTTCCCTTCCCTTCCCTTCCCTTCCCTTCCCTTCCCTTCCCTTCCCTTCCCTTCCCTTCCCTTCCCTTCCCTTCCCTTCCCTTCCCTTCCCTTCCCTTCCCTTCCCTTCCCTTCCCTTCCCTTCCCTTCCCTTCCCTTCCCTTCCCTTCCCTTCCCTTCCCTTCCCTTCCCTTCCCTTCCCTTCCCTTCCCTTCCCTTCCCTTCCCTTCCCTTCCCTTCCCTTCCCTTCCCTTCCCTTCCCTTCCCTTCCCTTCCCTTCCCTTCCCTTCCCTTCCCTTCCCTTCCCTTCCCTTCCCTTCCCTTCCCTTCCCTTCCCTCCCCTCCCCTCCCCTCCCCTCCCCTCCCCTCCCCTCCCCTCCCCTCCCCTCCCCTCCCCTCCCCTCCCCTCCCCTCCCCTCCCCTCCCCCTTCCCTTCCTTTCCCCCTCCCCCCTGCCAATAAGAGACAGAAGAGACCATTTTCAAACCTGCTTACTAGAGAGAGAAGTGAAGTATTTGATGTCAACATGTCGCAAGGATGTTAATGGGCTCATATTGTACATCTTCCTAAGTCAGGAGCAGATTTCCTACAGGAACTAATTGACATGTTTTATGGTGTAGTAAAGACAACTTACCTAGACTCACTGCTTCAAAATATTTCACTGTATGTGAAAATGTGTGTGTAATATTTTCGATATAATGGTTGCGACCAGTTCGCTGCTTCTCACTCGTCAGTCACACATACCACCAATCATGACTCCCTGGTAATCAACTAGATACTGATACAAAGTGTGTAAAGCCATGCTTCCACACTCCTCCAGGCTAAAATAATAATCTTTCCGGTCTCCAAACAGTGTAATGGTTTGGCTGAAAAATCTATATGAAACACCAAATTATTCCCCAGGTGACCTGACCTAACAAAATGAGATAAAATAAGAAACCTAGTGGATTTTGATTCAAACGTTATCTAGGGACACTGTCATTTGACTTCCTAACACTGTGCTTCCTTCCAATCTTCCTCACATATATTTTGGTCTTCTAGTGACCTGTGACATAAATAAATTACAGTAGGAATGGCAGCGAGCACAGGCAGATAATCTAGTAAAAAAAATAATCTCCTGCATCTCGGAAGAAAAAAAACCTTGTCTGTCCTTCAGTGTACCATACGCTAAGTCAAGTCCTAAAGTGTTAGAGACAGCATTTCATGCTAGTACAGTCCTAGCAGGTAGTTTTCTCTCCTGTTTTTTGAATATATACATAATATTCGACATACCAGGATATTTTGATAATCTTGGCAATTCATTGAGAGGAAGAAAAGGTGAGAGTTGCTGCTACCCAGAGATACTTACTCCTTGTCTGTTTTCAGGTAGGAAAAGTACTACCTTTCATCAAGCAAGCCAGATTTGTTGTATGCCATCATTCAACATGACGGATTTGTCTGGCAAGTTGTACCTAACTTCCTACTTTTTGGGAAGTTAGCAGATATGGGGCCATGTCAGTGACATGGTAGGATGATGTCAGTGTCCTGGGCCCAGCTCACCTCTTTGCTGTTCTGGCTTTAGACCAAGGCATGATGCAAGGCACAGATGGCTTGGTAGGTGATTTTCTTTGAAATGTAGAAAAAGTCTTAGTATTTGTACTGTTGGCTGGCTCCAGGAATTTTCTTTAAGCCTCCAGATTTTCACTTCTACTTCAGAAGTGCACTGGTGGCTGTTTGGATTATAGCTGACAGTAAGAAATTTTTAGATGTTCCACTTGGGTGGAGAGAGCAGATAAGAAATCGTCATCTTCTGTTTTGAAGGATTTCTCTCTAGATACCCATACAGCTTCACTCTTCATCGTTCTGTTCAGCTTTTAGAGGATATTGTACCGTGTGCTGGATAAAAATGTCACTTAAGCACTCTTGACACACAGTTTTAGATTTTACGTCATGTACCCCAAGGAAAGAGAGGGACTGCCTTTTAAAAAACATAGCACAGAACAAGACTACAAAATAGTGGTCCTGTTCTACAACTGTTCCATGTGGTTGTGAAAATCTGTGAATTTGGCAGGACAAGTCAGTGATCATCAAAAACACAAGAACTCTGCTTAGAGTAGCAGAGGCTGCTGGCTCAAGCAATAAGAAATCCTGATGTAAAAGACTGGTATTCTTCCTTTACATCTAGCTCCACCTGGAAATCCATTTTTAGGTTAAGAAAATACTGAGCTATGACAGGAACTAAATCCTTACAGCTTTTGGCTCTCTAAAGGGCTAGCCAAGGGGAATGAAATACCTTTTTCTGCTAGACAACAGGTCGGAGACTAACGCAAGTATTCTGGAACAAATAATGACTTGGCCATTTCATAGAATCATAGAACCATAGAACCATAGGGTTGGAAGGGACCTCTGGAGATCATCTAGTCCAACCCCCCTGCCAGAGCAGGGTCACCTAGAACAGGTTACACAGGAACACGTCCAGGCGGGTTTTGAATGTCTCCAGAGATGGAGACTCCACCACCTCTCTGGGCAGCCTGTTCCAGTGCTCTGCCACCCTCAGGGTAAAGAAGTTCCTCCTCATGTTTAGGTGGAAAAATAGCAGTGCTTTTTCTATGGATGCAGTTACACTGGAGTGTCAGACTTGTATCTGGAGCCTTTTGTGGCATGGGACCAAATTTTCTAGAGGGCTGACCTTACTGCACGTGATGGCTCACCAGCCCGTGGGCTCCTGCAGCGGTCAGAAATGACCAGGGAGCCTGAAGCTCTGTGAGGGCACGTTGCTTAACGGGCTGTTGTGAGAACCACTGCAGAATAGTAGAAAAAATATTAACCGAGGAAAACCTTTGGAGAAACGCCTCTCTGCCAAATTTATGGGTATTTCAGAATAGCAGGCAGAATCATAAAACAGGTTAGTAGACTTTATGCAGCGTTTCCCAAAGGACACTCAGTCCTGTTATTTAAGATGTTACTGGTTTAAAACGAACCCAAGGGGTTTTCTGTCAGGACTTAAATGGGAAATGGGTTGGCAGAAGCTTTCTGTCGTGGTTTGGCCTCAGATGGCAACAAAGAACCACGTGTCGCTCGCCCAGCGCTTCCCGGTACGGGAAGGATCAAAAGAAAAAGGCAAAACTCTTGGGTTGAGACAAAGGCAGTTTAACAGAACAGCAAAGGGAACAAGAAAACAACAACAATAACACCGACAGAGAAATATACAGACGCGAATACGGAACCGCCGCTCCCCGCCGGTCCGGCCCCGGGACGCGCCAGCCCGCTCCGAACCCGACTGCTCGCCCCCTCCCTCCTTTTAATCTCAGGGTGGGCGTGGCTCACATGGCATGGAATACTTAACCCTGTCCCTGCCGGAACCAGGACATTATCCACCCCTTATTCCATACCATTTTGCCACGCCCAGATCTTACAGTTTTCGGAACATGTGACTGTATACCCGGCGTAGCTCATGCACACAGTCCATGGGCCGAAGATGCAGATCTTGAGGAAGTTGCTGGGCGTCAGCTCTGATCCCATCACCACTTTGCTTTACTCAACTGTTCATCAAAGTCCATTTGTCCTTAATTTGGGTGATTCTTACTGCAGTACAGCCAACAGCAATTATAGTAACGAGGACATACAGTGACAGTGTTGCACACGATTTGATTCATTGGCTATTCTCCCCCAAAATCAAGTCCCCATGAGGTACACATCGGACTTCCCCATCCTGCCGCATTACCCACCAAGTGCACCCAGGTCCTTGGGCAAAAGCAACCCCACGGATGGGTTTGCCTCTGCCTGAGGCAGGACTAACCCAGACTGTCTTCCCCAACATATTCTTCATGTGCACTACGGGGACCTTATCCCCTTCTACAGTACGTGGAAGTTTTGACTGGGCAGGGCCAGCCCGATTGGTAGATCCCCTGGTATTAACTAGCCAGGTAGCCTTTGCTAAATGTGCATCCCAATGTTTTAAGGTCCCACCACCCATTGCTCTCAGTGTAGTTTTTAACAGTCCATTGTACCGTTCTATCTTCCCAGAGGCTGGTGCATGATAGGGGATGTGATACACCCACTCAATACCATGCTCTTTGGCCCAGGTGTCTATGAGGCTGTTTCGGAAATGAGTCCCATTGTCCGACTCAATTCTCTCTGGGGTACCATGTCGCCACAGGACTTGCTTTTCAAGGCCCAGGATAGTATTCCGGGCAGTGGCATGGGGCACAGGGTATGTTTCCAGCCATCCAGTGGTTGCTTCCACCATTGTGAGCACATAGCGCTTGCCTTGACGGGTTCGTGGCAGTGTGATATAATCAATCTGCCAGGCCTCCCCATATTTATATTTCAACCATCGTCCTCCATACCAAAGAGGCTTCAAACGCTTGGCTTGCTTGATTGCAGCACATGTCTCACATTCATGGATGACCTGTGCAATAGTGTCCATGGTCAAGTCCACCCCTCGGTCACGAGCCCATCTATATGTCGCATCTCTTCCTTGGTGGCCTGAGGTCTCATGGGCCCACCGAGCTATGAATAGTTCACCCTTACGTTGCCAATCCAGATCCACTTGAGCCACTTCAATCCTAGCAGCCCGATCCACCTGCTGGTTGTTCTGATGTTCCTCCGTGGCCCGATTCTTCGGTACGTGGGCATCTACGTGGCGTACTTTCACAACCAGATTCTCTATCCGGGCAGCAATATCTTGCCATAGTTCAGCAGCCCAGATGGGTTTGCCTCTACGCTGCCAGCTGCCCTGCTTCCACTGCTGTAACCATCCCCACAGAGCATTGGCCACCATCCATGAGTCGGTGTAGAGATAAAGTACTGGCCATCTTTCTCGCTCAGCGATGTCCAAAGCCAGCTGAATGGCTTTCACCTCTGCAAACTGGCTCGATTCACCTTGTCCTTCACTGGCTTCTGCAACTTGTCGTGTAGGACTCCACACAGCAGCCTTCCACTTTCGATGCTTTCCCACAATCCGGCAGGACCCATCAGTGAACAGGGCATATTGCTTCTCATTTTCTGGCAGTTTATTATATGGTGGGGCCTCTTCCGCACGCGTCACCTCCTCCTCTGGTGACATTCCAAAATCCTTGCCTTCTGGCCAGTCCATGATCACTTCCAGAATTCCTGGGCGACTGGGGTTTCCCATTCGAGTTCGCTGTGTGATCAGTGCAATCCACTTACTCCATGTAGCATCAGTTGCATGATGTGTGGTGGGGACCCTTTGTACTCTCTCTCTTGAGTGGGGAAATGTCTGCTTCTAATAGCTGAGATGCTGGCCCGTACAGGTGGGGAGTAGGACATATTCTCTTCAAGTTGCTGAACCTTCCGGGACAGTTTCTCCACAGCTGAGACAAGGGGGGAAGAGAGGCTTTCTTCATATCGCCGGAGCCGGCCAGCCACCTCATCCACCGTTGGTCCTTCTTCACCTTTCCATTCCATTACTGCCAGTGAGTTGGCATATGACGATGGTGCGCTCCGTACAAACTTCCGCCACATGGGCCTTGTGCAGTGCACCTCATCAGGATCTGTGGGCAAGTCTGTGTTGTCCAAGTCATAATAAATCATCTCCCGCACGGCTAATTCTCTCAGGTACTGGATACCTCTTTCCATGGTGGTCCATTTGCTTGGTTGACATACAACATCTTCACTGAAGGGGTACCTCTCCCTCACGCCTGACAGGAGTCGCTTCCAGAGGCTGAGGGCTTGGGTCTTTTTTCCAATTGCTTTGTCAATGCCGCCTTCCCTAGACAGGGATCCCAACTGCCTGGCTTCCCTACCCTCTAATTCCAGGCTACTGGCCCCATTATCCCAACACCGAAGCAGCCAGGTGACAATGTGCTCGCCTGAAAGTCGGCTAAAATCTTTTCGCATATCCCGCAGCTCACTCAGGGATAGGGATCGGGTAATTATCTCTGGTTCTGCCTCTTCCTCCTGTCCTTGTGATGGCCCTGGTTCATCGTCATCTCTTACTATGCGAACCGATTTCTTTGTGTACTTCTTCTTTTGTATGGGGGCAACGGATACTGGCACGGGTTGGTTCCCTGGTTCAGCAGCAGTGTCTGTCACCGGGGCTGGAGTAGCTGCAGTGTCTGTCACCGGGGTTGCAGTGGCCGCAGTGCCCGTCGCAGGGGTCGCAGTGGCCGCAGTGCCCGTCGCAGGGGTCGCAGTGGCCGTCGCAGTGCCCGTCGCAGGGGTCGCAGTGCCCGTCGCAGTGCCCGTCGCAGGGGTCGCAGTGCCCGTCGCAGCAGCACCTGCCACAGGGGCCACAGCAACCGCAGCGCCTGCCGCAGGGGCCGCAGCGCCTGCTGGTCTGGTCTCTGTCTCTTTCTTCTGAGGGTGCTGCATAGCACTGAGCAGAGCCTGGTAGACACTAGCCAGGGCCCAGCACAGTGCGGTGAGTTGTGCCTCTCTAGAATAGCCACAGCACTTTCCCTTCAGATATTCTACTATTCTATCAGGGTCCTGTAATTGTTCAGGGGTGAAGTCCCAGACCATTGGAGGTGAGAAGTTCTCTAAGTACCTGCCCATGTTCTCCCACCTGCCATGCCACCCCTGACTGTCCAGCCTTGGAGCAGATCTCTGGGTGGCAGTCTTAAATAGTTGTTTAACCCTAAACGAGACCTGGAACATATTCAGCAAACATAACACTAGGAACATGCTGGTTTGAGCATCCCAAGGATATTCAAAATTCTCAAAAGCTGTCATACCTGACTCAAAGGAGAAAAGGGAGGCAAAAGAGCTGGGGAAAGTGTCCCCCCCTGTTTCCCCCATAGACTGGGTGTAATTATTAATGAATTCTGAGAGGTGGTGCCCAATGTACGGACAGGAGAGCAATATCACATAAACGCCCCAAAATAACCATCTAACAAGTGATGTTATCATATCATAAGCCGATATTGCACAGGACAGCAAAATGATAATCCTCATCCCCCTCCCAGAAGTAACAAATATCATCACAGGGAGTGCATAAAACACATAGGAGTTTACATAACACAGCCATGAGAACAAACTAAGCAACATAGTGACCGTGACTATTTACCTAACAAATTCGTTTTTTCAAGCTCTAGTTAGATTCTGTCGTTGTCTCAACCCTTCGGGCCCCACGTTGGGCGCCAAAAAGGACTGTCGTGGTTTGGCCTCAGATGGCAACAAAGAACCACGTGTCGCTCGCCCAGCGCTTCCCGGTACGGGAAGGATCAAAAGAAAAAGGCAAAACTCTTGGGTTGAGACAAAGGCAGTTTAACAGAACAGCAAAGGGAACAAGAAAACAACAACAATAACACCGACAGAGAAATATACAGACGCGAATACGGAACCGCCGCTCCCCGCCGCTCCCCGCCGGTCCGGCCCCGGGACGCGCCAGCCCGCTCCGAACCCGACTGCTCGCCCCCTCCCTCCTTTTAATCTCAGGGTGGGCGTGGCTCACATGGCATGGAATACTTAACCCTGTCCCTGCCGGAACCAGGACACTTTCCTTCTCTTAAAATCGTACCTATGACTAGTGTGGCTCCTCAGGAGAGAACCCCAGTGGATCTGCTAGATGTGACTAATGAGCACGTGGTTACTGAAGCATCCCTCTTGGTGTCCTTCTGCTGTGTTGTCCGTATGACAATTTTCCAATATGCGTTATTACAGGAATAAAATCCATACTTTGATATATTAGCAGTACTGAACTGTGTGGGCTAAATTTCTTTATGGGAATGCCTTTTCGGAGGAGTTTGGGCATAAATAGTAAGCTTGGGAATTAATCGAACTGGTGATAGAAGACTGAAAGGAAAGGAGAAGAAAACCTGAAATTGGATGTCATGGTTTTCTATAGGCCTTGCTGTGGAGGTTAAGATCAAAGGAAAAATAGTTTATACTAATTTTGGGCTCATACTTTCTATTCAACAACTTCATCAGATAAGAGAGTTTTGCAGAAAAATTCTTTGTTAACAGTGATTTAATTCTTAGCTTGTACAGTCTCAGTGAACATCAGGAAGCAAGGATGCTCACCACAAAAGAGGCTCAATTTTTCTACTGAGAATAATTTCAAGCTCAAGACAATTTTCTTAAAACAGTGATATTTTTGGGAAAAAATAAGTAATAAAAATGTAGAGAGCATACCATGGGTTTTCTTTTACAAATAGTATTCTTGAGAACATTTAACTTTAGTAGACAGTACATTAAAAGAAGGAATTAAAATAAATCACAAATATAAAAAGCCTTGAAATTTTTAATTTTACTATGTGCCGTGCTTAAAGCATAAAATAAAACCAGTTAATGTTCTCCTTTTCTAATTTTCTAATTCACTAAAATGCCATATGCTTTTCATTTGTGTTTACTTTGGCATCCAGAAGAATGAGGAGAATTAAATAATGCTGGAGACAAGCTTGTGTTCAAGCACTTTGATGGTATATTTAAAATAGATGTGTGAACCTTTTTTGTTCCTTGTAATATGGATATTATAAAGGAAGGTGAGCAGGATGATAAATTAGAGATGCTCTCAGCGAGGCTGTTAGATTATTTTTAGGTAGAAGACATACTGTACACACTGAGCCTCAGCTGAATATAATTAATCTGAAACGTTATCACTGTTGTGCTTGCAGTCCTATTGTAATCTTTTCTCAGTTCTGCATCTTGCTGGCTCCTATCACACCCCTCACTGTGAGATCTTTTCCTGTTTTGCACGTGTCCTGTTTGTTCCCACCATATGGTAGTTAGAATTTCAGTAGCTTTGCTCTGTTTACAGACCACTGTGCTTTGTCATATTTTTGCTGCTCACCCTGTATTGCCATCTGATACCTTTCATCTGTTTAACACATTGGATGCCAAAAATACTCAGGGTTGGTTTTTTTGGTTTGTTGTTTTTTTTTTTTTTTTTTTTTTTTCCCCAAATGCATGTGTGAGAAAGACTGTTTCAGAAAGCTGTTTTAATAAACATTGCTCTGAAGTAATTTCCTGTTATGTGGAACCAGTACCCACACCTCTCAACTTTCCAAACTTTTTAACAGGCACCAGATGACAGAAGGAATATACTGCAGCCCTGGGGATTATTTTTATTTTTTTTGCTTGTGTGCATTGCACTGTTCGTAGCAGACCGTAATGTGTTTAAGCATCTTTTCCCGCTGCGTGACTGTAACAAAACATTATTCTCAGAGTATAGCAGGGTCTATTCTTACCCTGGTTGCTAATTGCAACTTTATTAAGGTTGCACTAAGTAACTATTTTTGAAACTGGTTTGACAGATAAAATACATTATGATTTGCAAGTGTTGGCATTAGTGATGGCTGATGCCATTTTAGTCCAGCATTTCAATCTCTCGTGATATTGACACCAAAAAAATATCACATCACCAACTGTCACGATGCAATTAAATTTTGGGGGCGGGGGAACAGATAGTATGAAAAATGATTGCATCACTGAATTAGAAGTAGAGGAGCCTTGTGGCAGCATTTGGGATATTAGACATGATGAATTTTTCATTCAGTAGTCTTTTAAGATGCAAAAATCTTGACTTGCCAGGTGTTCATAAGCTTAAATTTTAGAAGAGGTGCTCATAAGCTTCTGTTTCCTGTGGCTTCTTGATGGGAACAAAGAAGAACAGGAATTCACAGTTGTGTACCTGTAGCAAAGCCATATAATCCTGTGGTCATCTTCTGCCAGCTTCCCTGAGTTTAGCTGTGCATGGCGTTTTCCGAACTAATTTAACAGCTTAAAAGTGCAAGTCCATACAGGACCAAGTGCCTGTAAACAACAGCAGATCTCTTAAGACTTTGTGTGGTCCGATCTGATGGTTGGTTGTTCTGCTGTCCACTGACTTGGATTATCTCTGTTGTAGGTAGCTTGGTTGATCAGGACAAATATGCCAGGGTTATGTGATTCATCCAGCTGAATTTAGCGATGCCACTAATGAATATTTTTCAGTTGGATAAATAGGCTTCTCTTTTATCTTCTCTGTCATGCACTGCTTCATTAATATGTCTAGAGGTTAGCAGTTCTGTATCCCAAGGAACAGAGCTAAATACTGGTACCTGTATTTGTGATTTTTTGTAGGTGTAAATTTGTGCCTTACTTTTAAAACCTCTTCATTAAGATTTTCATTCATAGAATCACAGAATTGTTCAGGTTGGAAGGGACCTTAGAGATCATGTAGTTCCAACCCCCCTGCCATGGGCAGGGACATCTCCCACTAGACCAGGCTGCTCAAAGCCCCATCCAGCCTGGCCTTGAACACTTCCAGGGATGGGGCATCCACAGTTTCCCTGGGCAACGTGTTCCAGTGCCTCACCACCTTCACAGTAAAGAATGTCTTCCTCATATCTAATCTAAATTTACCCTCCTTCAGTTTGAAACCATTACCCCTTGTCCTGTCACTACACTCCCTGATAAAGAGTCCCTCCCCATCTCTCCTGTAGGCCCCCTTTAGGTACTGGCAGGCTGCTGTAAGGTCTCCCCGGAGCCTTCTCTTCTCCAGGCTGAACAACCCCACCTCTCTCAGTCTGTCTTGATAGGAGAGGTGCTCCAGCCCTCTGATCATTATTTTTTTCCTCCTCTCCAGTCCTTAAATTGAGCTTTTCTACTGTAAGCTCCCGCCACCCCCTTTCAGGCTTTTTGCACTTTTTTTTACGTGACTCAGTCATTTGCCATTTTATGGCCGGTTGCTTACAATGTGATGACAATCCTTAGGAAAAAAACATGCACACAGTAGCATATTATGTGATTCAATAAATTAATTCAATAAATTGAAGAAAACACCATTTAATTCTCTTTTGCTTCACTCTGAAAGCAGATTAGGTTTTGTTTGTTCACAAAAATACGATTTTGGTGAAGTTTAGCTTAAATAAATTATATTTGTATTCCATAATAAAATGAAGCTGATGTTTCTGAAGAGAAAATAAATCAAGTTATTCTTTACTCATTGATTTAATGTATTTTAAGGAACATTTGCTGGCAGAGCCACTTCACAAAACAGTATTTCACTGGAGAAATTTCCTATGGGGCTTCAAGACTACTGCTTCCAGGATCATTTTGTGCTTCTTTCAAAGAAGTATGGCATTAAAGCAGTGTTATGCCATCATGAGCTGACACAGGTCAGCTCATTCAGGAGGCACGTTTTGCGTGTCTTTTATACTATGTGTGGAAGAGAGCGTGGTGCCAGGTTAGAGTCAGTAATATTTAGGTAAATGAAGAAAATGAAGACATCGCTTAGGCAGTTAATAAGGAAAACCATGATCCAGTACCTGAAATATTCAACTTTTTATGGCCTGTTATAAAACTAGAGATGGAAACACCTTGCCTATTAGCTAGCAAAGCAACAATAAAGAATAAAACCTAAAACCCAGCCAGGATTAGAGAGCACAGTTTTTATACCTATTTTTAAACTGGTTATATTTGATTGATACTTCCAGTTATTCTTTCCCGACTTTTTGCAGTTGTTGATTCGGTGGGACTCGGTATTGGCGACAAAAAATTCACAGAGTGATTTGGTACTCGTTCTCTGCATTAGAGGTCATTGCATCCTCAGCGGCTAATCAGTGCTCTTGATTCTCGGGCACGTTGAAGCACACTTATTTTACAAATGGTGTGGTTTCACATTGCTCTGAGAAAATCCAGAGCTGTTGATTTGGCTGGGGAAGGCAGTAATTAGCTTCCCTCTGCATCTTGATGAAACTTTCTTTGAGGAACTTCCCAGCAGTCCTTATTAGAATGTTTTATAAAGGAAGCTTGTGTCTAACATATTTAAGGCTTGTGTTTTTTTTTTAATAAGCAACCATGTATGAAAATTACTTGTATCTGCAAATGCAGTAATGTAAAAAGATATGCCCTGTAATCTCACAAATGGTACTAGCATGGCTGGGTGTCTTTGGGATCTTTGCGTTCTGCCATACACCTGTACTAAAACAGTTCATCTGTTACACTATATAAGGAAAGCAGAGAGAATGAAAATGTTTCACTGAAAAAAAAGGCAACTTAACCTTAGTTAATTGCCTTTAATAGTTTTATAATTCTTTTCTTGATGTCGGAGTAAGCGCTGATTTAATATTTTTAAGTAAGCCTTGCATAAAACTTACATAAATAGTTTCTTTTACATATATTTGAATAGTTGGTTGTCTCTGAAATAACTGGGGAAAGAAAAGATGACTCTTATGTCACTTCCCAATTAAGTAGGGGCTAAATTGTAAGGGTGTCATGAATTGCAGAGATGCTGGAAGATGGTCTCCTTGTTGTGGTTTGAGGTACATATCTCAGTTAAAGCCACATACAAACAAACAATATTAAGTTTGCACCTTGAAAAATGCTAGGACTTTATTTCTTAAAATGCTTGGTTTTGACAAGTGCGGTTGCAAGAGCAACTCAAGCTAGCACTTCTGCTGCAGTAAATGATTTTACCACCCTCTTCCTCAGCTTCTGATTCTGCTACTTTTTTGGGGTTGGTGGTTTTTTTTTTTTATCCATAAGAATTAATGCAACTGTGTGGGCTCAGATTTTTGTCCTTGATTCGCGTCTAACTCCATTCGGTTTTCTGGACTGATTCACCGTGTGGTTTTCTGAGTATTGCTGTCCCTTGGTGATTATGACTGTTTTTCCTGCAACAGGTAGTGTGTGAATACTGCAAGTAAAATAATGTATTCATTTACTTGTGCAGTTTTGATGCATGAGTGATTACAGCCATCTTTAAAAAGATTAATAGGTGTTTTTTTTAATAATGTTTATTAGGTAGATAATGCTTGGCCCTGAATGCTTGTTTTAACAACTCAGTAAGAGAGGGGCTTGGGGATATTGGGATTATTTCCATAATTTCAGAGGTTGCATTTGGTAACCTTCAGGCTGCTAACAGCATCACTTGTGTGAACTCATGAAACTTTTTGAACTCTGTCACGTGGAGCTGGTGACAACTCTTCAGAGCAAACTGGCTGCTCTCCTCCTGCTGCACCGTCTGTGTTAGGAGAGCTGAATGGTGAAGAAATTAAACGGAAAAGTGCAGCAGAGTTTGGGAGATGACTGGTATTGGTGAGGTTGTCCACAGAGGTACGAGGTGTATAAAAATGCCCGTACTGGTTAAGACCAAAGGACAAGGCATTGACACATTGTAGGGTGTTCTCACCGCTCTTCTACTGGCTCTGGCCAAACCGTTCGTGTACAGCACTGGGAAGCAGAAGCCTGACAGAGAGGATCCTGGTGACTTTGGGGCCTCCAGCATCCTACCATGTCTCTGGACAGGATACTATTTGAGTACTCTGCTGACTCTGTGGAGATCTTTGCGGTGCTGCGCTTGGCATCCCCTGCAATTAACTGTTTTTACAATTGAGGCTTCTTCTCTTCTCGCACCCCCCCCTCCCCCCCTCCGGTGTTTTCGTTTGGTTGGTTGGGTTTTTTTTTTCAATTCTTTTACTCCCAAGATTGTTTTCCCAGTTTTGTGATGGTGGTGGCAGTATTTATCTCCATTCCCCTTCCTTAGGTCATGATAGGGGTGGAGAACCAAAAGTGGCCTATTGGGGCTGCCCAGGGAAGTGTAAAAGTATAAAGAAAGCGGGTAGAGATATGTCTCCTCTCTGCATGATACCACTTCATGTACCTTTAGATATCTATTACGTGTTGTTCTGGCAAAGTGCTGAGTTGCCTGTATTAGGACACAAGAGTCTGCTTGCCTGGGAAGCTGGCAGTAGTGGGATGAGAGAGGAGTCTAACCCGTGGGACTGGCGATGACTAAGTGAAGTTCAAACAATAGCTGGAAGGGCAGATGCTATAGTTAAAATAGGATGGTAAAAGAAGTAGATGGGCTGAAAATTTATCAAATACGGCTTGGTTTCTGCAGTGCGGTACCGAGACGGTTGCTGCCCTAAGGCACGGAGGGTCTGCATGTTACAGGAATGCTGGGCTCTGTTCCAGGAGACCAAAGATAATGCATGTTGTACCACAACTTGTCACTTCCTTCTTTTCAAAAAGTAAAGTTTTGTTGAATTTGATGTTCAGATGTGAGTGAAGAAACCATTGAGGACTATGGTTGTTGCTTGTAGTTTTTAAACCAGCTGCGTCCAAGGCGTTTAGGGAGAAATGTTTATGAATATTATTTGGGTGTGGAACTATGTGCAAGCTCTCTCACCTGATGAGACTTCATATTCTATTAAGCCTTGTGTCACCAAATTTGAGCAGTGTAGTTATTTGTGGTCAGTGTAATTATTTCTGTCCGGTGTAATTACAAATTTTACTTGGATAATACTAAAAAATTGTTAGATTAGTGGAGCTATTTCCTTTTCCTGTATGTGGAAGATAGGGGAGTGGGTAGCTCCTTGCCACCATTTCCCACTAACCATCCTTTAACTCATTAATGTCTTTAAAGTCATTAATACTAACTCTTTTGCTTGTACTTACATCTTCAGCTTACTTGAGGGGTTTTATGTGAAACCTGCTCTCATGACTAGTCTAAAATGCTGGACTTCTGTTGCTGTGACCGCTTCTGACAAGGTTCTTGTTCTCCAAGACAGTCAGCTGAAGCCTCTTCCATGTTTGTGTTGTGACCTAGAGGTCTTCCTCCTTGTTTTGTGCAAGCCAGCTGGGACATCATGAATAAGGCTCATGCCCTGCCCTAGGAGAATGTGTTTCCAGATCCCAGCTCATAATGGCAGTTGGGTGGAAGCACTTATACCTCCTTAAAAAGGCCAAGGAAGGGGGCACAGAGGTTTCCAAAAGTGCAAGGGCTCTAGGTCCTGAGATGTAGTTGGGATGGAGCAGTACTGGGTGGAAAGGTGTTGTCTCCCTCCTCTCTCGGTCTTGTTTCAATATTTTTGGCCTGTTAAAACATTCAAATTCCAAATAATTCTTAACTGTTGAAATGTAACAATTTTCCCTCCAAAAAAAAACCCCAAAAAACCTGGAAACCCCTCCTAATGCTACTGAAACACTTTTAATGAAAAATAAGACTTTAACTTGTGCAATTTAAGGTTTTCTGCAAGCAGTTACCATAAAGCATAGGAACTGTACTGTTACTTAAGGTAGTGGAAATAGTCACATGGGGAGAATGGAACATCATTTTAGCAGTGGTATCAGTTTTCGTATTTTTATGAACTCAGAATAAAAACAAATGAAATAACCAGTTGATTTAAATTATTTACATTTTCATAAAGGCCATGACATAAGAATGTATGAAACAAAGAAGGGATAATCATTATCTTTTCCGCAGAAGGTGCTAATTCCTTCAGTAGCAAATATATCTGAGTGTGTAAGTGCTTTTTAATACAAGACATACACAGTTTCTTTTTGAATTCCTCAGCTATGCCTTTTTTAATACTGTTATGCATTGTTTGCTTAGTTATCAGGTTTTTTGCATCTTCTATACCTCAGAAAGGGTAATGATCATTTGGGAGGAACTGTGGGAAGCTGGAATGTAAATTCCTTATTGTAGATACTGTACATTTCTGACTCACAGTTCTTCAGTTGTGTAAGGAGGAGGTCTGCTTGTGAGCTGTGGTTATTTTTAAAAAGACAAATAGAAGTATACGAAAATATAGTTTTCCAGTAACCTACATTAGGAAACTTCCAGGAAGCTGAAAAATGACGTTTTATGCAAGTCACTTAATGAGCTTGTTTTATGATCTTGCAGAAAACCAGCCTTTAGTAGAATGTTAGCTTGAAAATGACTGTTAACTGCTGGGGAAAAGAGCCCTGTGAATCAAGGCGCAGTCCGCGCCACTTTGCTGGTGTGCCTCTGCTCCGATGTGATGAGGAGGGGGACTTTCTAACCAAGGTGTCTGTACGGTCTTGTTAGGATGCTGCCAGGTAGTATGTGCTTGATAAGAGATTATATGAGGGGATTGGAATTAAATAACTTGTATAGAGGGCAAAAGTATGTTACCTGTGAACAATTTTTAATTCCAGCAGTGATGGCCAGGTCTAAACTCCCGTGTGAGATCTGTAAGTGAAACCTTCATCTTGGTCAATCCTGAACTTTATCATGAGTCTCATAATGAAACGCTTTATGGTTATGCTGCTCCTGGTTCCTAGCATCATGGGCGTACAGGAAAATACCAACATTCACTAAAAACACTTTATCCCTCATTGACCTGGGGAAAAGTATGAGTACATTGCCTGAGGGTCGGAAACCAAAAAGTTAAATGACTAGAATAAAATTATTAAAAGAAATAAAAAAAAGTAACTTAATGAACTTCTGAATCACGTTTGGAGATTTGTATTACCATATTGCCTGGAAGCACTTGTCGTGGACTATAACCCTTCTGAGTGAGGGTTTTTACAAATGCAGAAAAAAAAGGCAGTCTTTGCCACAGGGGCAGCCTGCATTGTAAGTAGTAAGCAAATAATAAAATAATAGGAGCAGACACGGGAGTCTGCATTTTCTGGCCTGATAAGTAAAAGTTTTAACATACCAGTAACCTAGTTTTTGTCCAGATCTTTGTAGGCATCAAGGCAAAGGAGAGTTTGAAGGAGGATAACGGGATGGTGTTGTTGCTAATACTCCCACGTTAGGGGCAGCAAGGGGAAAACCACAAAGATTCTTGCTTGAAAGTTTACCCTGAGCAGAAGCGTCTCAGCACTGAATGAAAAATGACAGGCAAGGTGGAAATAGGCTGTGAAAGTCTTTGAAGGTGAAGATAAGCCATTTATGTTTTATGCAGCAGAAAAGGGGGCTCATCAGAGGAATACAAAGAGAGAGCTAAAATAAATTAAATTATATTTGTTGCAGGATTGTGATTATACTATCAGCAGGACAGGCTTGGACTGTTGTGAAAAGGAATTTGGGGATGAGCTGCTGATAGCTGAATGTTGAAGCTGGACGGATATGAAATTAGCTAAACTTTCATGTTTTGTTTTTTTCTTTTTTCTTTTTTTAACTTGCAAAATTAATCTCTGGGGCTCATA
This sequence comes from Fratercula arctica, assembly GCA_947846985.1. NCBI lineage: Eukaryota > Metazoa > Chordata > Aves > Charadriiformes > Alcidae > Fratercula > Fratercula arctica. Next base: position 91,918,481 of record CANTUZ010000003.1, on the reverse strand, counting down.
CAGCATTTTGAGGTGAAGGTGTAAATAGGTGTGAGTCCAGTGTAGCACAGTAGTTATTGGTCCTGAGTGGCAAGCAGAATGGAGCTGGTGGTTAAAGTTTGCTGGAGGTGCAAGGAAATCTCTGTTTCAATTTATGGAATTTGATGTACAGGTCAGCCATGATGGGAGCCAGTAATCTATGCCAAACACTTCGGTTTGGACAGAAGGAGGCAAATGTGAGGTAGAAAAAAGACCTATGAGTTACAAGCATGGTCAAATTTGTGTTTGCACCAATAAAACAAGGAGGAAGACGAGATCTTGGCATGTGGAGGAGAAAGGGCTGATGCCCAGCAGGATTCAGGTGATTGCTGGTGAGGTCAAGAATGTCATGAGTGGCAGGTGAAGCCCAAGTTGAGAGAATAATAGAGTGGATACATAGTTGTGTCTTGAACAAACAGGGGAGAATGAAGAAACCTTCAGTCCAGGCAAAATCTGAGATTTGTGGAATATTTGTTGTTTTTATTATAGGATATAGAACATGCTACAATGTATGTCATATATAATAATGGTGATATATTTATTAAAAAAGTTGTGTAGGAGGGAGAGACAAGACCTACAGGAAATGTGAATAGTGAGAAAGTGAGAAGTTGGACAGCAGGTAATAGCAAAGGGGCTAGAAGCAGACCGTTTGTGGAGAAAACCCAACACCCTCAAGATATGGAAGCCGTTAACTCTTCCATTTGCAGACCTTTGATTAATGCTTCTATTACTCTTACACAAACATGGCCTTTTTTGCTCTGAAGATTAGTTGATTAGTTCCTACCTGTTTCACAACTTACACAGATCCATATCTTGCTCACCTTTGGTGAGCGTTATTTACGGGCAAATACTATACTCCATTCTTAAAATGGTAGTTCATGCTGAATGAAAAAGTACAGTGATAGCAATAATAAAGGAATATTAACATAACATCCAAATTCACCCAGAAGTACAACATTCAATATGGGTGCATTCAGCAGTTACTTGATCTTCATCAAACCACCAAACCAGGTATCACCTGTGCTAAAAAGCAGCACACCCCAAACATTCAAAAGTACCCTGGACTTCAAATATGCTAACGCATTAATGTTGCTACGGCAAGCACTCGGGAGCTGGAAGAGTTAATATGTTTATTTACTATTCAACCTGAATTTGTCCTACTTGTGCAGAGGGTATAAATTTTAATAACAGATTTACATGTGATGTGATGATGCATGAAGTAACCAGCAAATATATCTAGATTTCTTCACTGAACTTCAGCTGTTCTAGTTAACACGTGCTAGATTCCCCCTGAGCTCCTCACTTCCCTTTATTCAGACAAAACTATCCCTGGCATCTTGCTGAGGTTGCCTGTCTTGGCTTTGTTGTTTGAAGCCTGTATTCCCCAAACCCGTCAGGAGTTGACAGCTTTTCCCAGCTAAGGTGCCAGTGGGGCTGAGGCAACAGCGAGATGCCCTGTGGCTGCCTCTGGGAACATCTGCAGGAGATGAGTACCCACAGCTCTGGCAGAGCAGCAAGGCACCCAGTGACATCGAGATAATTCCAGCTTTACGGAGCTGCTGAACAACAGTTTTTAGATCACAGGTTCAACGTAGCGGCTTGAAGTTTGTCTACAGGTTTTTAGACCTAGCCGTTGTTCATGGGCATATTAAATATCCAGCAGCGCTAGAAGTCAGGCTGTTTCGTCCAAATATGTTACTCTACCATCACGCTAATAAATATTAGTCTCTGTCTCTGTACATCTACAGCAGAAGAAAATATGTGGAAACAAATCGGAATTGGCATTCTTGAAAATTTTCTCTGTTTGTTTTATTTAACATAAAAAAAAAAAGTGCTGTGAGCAGAACTTGGTAAAAGTATCACTTATTTTACGAAAAAGATTGTCTCTGTGTGATTATGTGTGTGGCGTGGGTGAACAGGGCAAAGCACTGCATTTTACTAAGCTTTTTTCATACGTGCAATAGCTGCTGGTGGATAGTCACTTAAGGCTATGTCACTTAGAAGGTGGCACTTTTTCTGCTAACTGGAACTCATGACAGGGCATAATATTTTTATAATGTTAAATCAGGTGTTTAAAAGTCCCAAGATAGAATCATTTGAGTTGAACTGGGAGAGTGATAATGCAATCTGTAGTGCCATCTGGTGGATTTTTAAGTAAGCAAAAAATATAGTTTCATACTACATTTAAAAATCATTTAAAATGTAAAAGTGGTTGGCATTTTAAGAAAATCCATGCAGACAGAACATAAATATGCAAGTGCACCATTTTGTCACTTTTTAATCTTCAGTGTATATGTGCAAATATGTCAAATAGGTATGCACTATAGGAACTTAAAACAGCAAAAAAGCAGTAACATAGTCTGTTAATAAAAAAATCACATTCTTGGATTGTAATTTTAATATCTGCTTAGTGGAGATCATTGCAGAGTGTAAATATATATCTTGGGCCAGCTCAAAAGAACCCAACAGCATAAATGATAACCTCTGTGGGGTTTGATATATCACTTTCTAATCAGTCAGTATTATAGGTTACCTCAATGTTCATTGTCTGTCCTCCTAATGATATCAGTGAGCTGTCTGAGAAGTTTAAGGTATGTAAGATGCTTATCATATGAGCGTCCTCCAAGGCTTAGAGTTTTTAGTAAGTACATGAAGACATGAGTAAAACTTTGAGGAATTGCCTAATTTTTTATTAGTTTACACTGCCAATGTAAAATACTGAATATTCAAATGAAAATTTGATACATGTATGACACATAGCTAAAGCAGGTTTTTTGTGAAATGCCTTTGAAGAAAAAGGGGAGAGGAACCCACCATATTTTATTGGGGAAAAAACCCTAGAAAACTCAACACATGTTGAGGTATATGCATACAGTTGAGGTGAATGGGTTAAGTCTTTCACTGTTCACATGAAAACTGTGTATTGGTTTTTGTCTTTCGCTACCAGTGATGGTGACAGCCTCTCACATACGTGTGGTAAAGTCCTGAGGCTGATGTGCCTCTCCAAGCAGCTCAGTCTCTTCCAAAATTTTAGCAACAGAAGATATTGTTAGTCATATGAGATCTGATGTGCCCAAAGATTCACCCATTGTATGATCTTTTTTAGCTTACACGCATAGGTGCCAACTTACGTGGATGTGGCTGTTCTGTTGAGTGGTGCCGTTAGAGGAAAGTTATCCTTCAAATTTCTCAGCTTCTCTGTGCTGCATTCCCAAATGTATTGTTGCATTTGTAGATATTTTTCTATTGTTTCTCCATGAAGAGGAGAATGATTTTAATCCTATATGTGGAGAGGTCTTTCCTGCCTGGTAAGTAAGTTTACCACATAATAAAAGGCAGAGCAGTCCTGAAATCTTGGGCCATCAGATGATGCTGCTGGTGATTTGAACGTTCCAAAGGCACAGGCACTTCTTTGTTTCTAGCAAAGGATGAAGTTTCACACAAAAATGTTATAAAGAGGTGCTCTTGGGGGTACCCAAGTTTTGTTGAGACAGTATGTTAAAAAAGGTAGATCCATTAAGCAAGAAATGTGGCTAGAGTGATACAGGACAAAAATTAAGGGGTTTCTAATTCAGTGATATTAAAATGTAAATATTAAAAATATTAACGATACAATATTAAATATGTAAAATATGTAAGTATGTAAACTTATGAGAATTTTAATGTTTTCTTACACCTAGACCCGGAGGGACATTTTTCTAATTAGTTCAAATTTCTTATCTAATAGTTTTTGCTTATTTTCTTATACAACAGCTGCTGACAGATTTGTGGATTAAAGGATCACATCTTAAGGAACAGATAAATGAATACATTTTCTTTCAGGTGGGATCAACGATTTGCAGTTTCAAGTCAAAGGACATTTAAACTGAGTAACAAGAATGGTCATTAACTTTTATGTACTGTCTGCTAAGGTCACCACCACAAAAATATCCCAAAACAACCAACCAATCAGACAAGCAAGCAACAACAACAAAAAGCCTTTACAAAATAGTATTGCTGGAAGATATTTTTTCCTCTTAAGAATTTTTTTTTTTCTGTTGTAAAATTTATGTTCAAGGAAATCTGTTGAGGATACCAATTTCAAACATAAATACTAATTTTTAATAAGAACATTTGGTAAATTTTTTCTGGTCAACATTTCAAAACTAAATACTGAATTTTACTGTATTTGTTACTGTATTTTTACAGAACACATCTGAAAGGTGATTTTAACAATTATTTATGAATAGGTACTATAAAATTTGAATGAATTTGATTTCATACTTGCATCCTGATGTGCATGGAGTCTGTAAGAAGAGTACACTTGCAGTGCATCGCTCCCACTGGCCATCCTTTGCCTCCTGTATTTCTTACTTTTGAAGGAAAATTTCTATGAAACTTCTTCAGTCTGACTTATTTATATATGTCCAGTGTTAAGTCCTGGAATATTTTCCTCTATTTTTTGTTCTACTCTTTTGTTTTATTTTTTTCCCCTTCTTCTTTGGAGGCTGTGTGGGTGAGGAAACCTCCCCTTTTTGGCTATGCCATTGACCTCAGTAGTAGAACTAGATGAATTTTGGGGTGAGTTATGAAAACTGGTGTGGATATATGCATATATTCCTCTTACATAGTAGCCTGCTTGCTCTTTCTGTTGGAGGGGATTGAATTGGTATCTGCCTCAAGGGTCCCCCAAGCTGTTATATCATATGCTATTAAGTCTTTAACATAACCTTTAGGTGCTTGTCTACATTAAGGAATATTTAATAGACTTAAATTTTCCTTGCATCTCATGAAAATGTGCTCTATAACCTGGTAGTTAAGGAGCAAACTTGAAAAATATCCATCTGCATTTTAGTTCTTGCTTAATACTTAGTATACTTCTGCATAAGGCAAATAATACTTCTGTATAAGGCAAAACTGTTGGAAGGGATTTGTTGTCACTGTTATAGAATAGTCATAGATATTGGGATCCTGTCATTCCTCAAAATGGTGGGAAAGGTGATTAAAACCTTGCAAAAGAAGAAGTAATTGAACCAGACCTGCCATGGGCTGTGTAAGATTCTTTCTGCTCTGTGAATTTTGCGTCTATTTTCTGCAATTCCGTTCCTGCTGTAGATAAAATGTTAGGATTTCTCCAGTAATGCCAAGTATGACCTGCAAGATAAGCACTTGGTTTTGAACCCTTCTTGGTAAAAAGGGTCTTACACTGATGCAGAAAGTAAGAAATCTATAAATAAGTGATACTTATGTATAAAGAAATGAAATCTCCTTTCACTTAAGTTTTGCTTAGTTGCTGGTGTGTTCATCTACACCTTCGTGGACACAGAAAGGCAAAAGGTCAATACACTTCCTAAGCTTCATACAAGCTCGAAAAAAAATCAGATGTAGCCTGTGTAATTGGAAAAGAACGGGAAGAGGAGCAGTACTTGCTGTTATCTTCCCTTTCCACGTTAGTGAAGAGCCAGAGCTTTTAGTCTTGCTGTAGTGTAGGAGAACTGAATTTAGTTTCCATGGTTCCATTTTTAATAGAATATTTGATGTAATAAGAAATTTACCTACAGACCTCTCCATTATTTAATTGCATTCTTTAAGCTGGTTATTATACAAATTCCTGAATGTCTTCAGTTGTTTTTATGCATTATAAGTGAGCAGCCGTGTAAGATAAGTTAAATCATGTGTGTAATCCAATAATGTGGCCAAAAGTATTAAGCTTCTCCAGTATTTTGCCTAATTCTTTTGACCTACTTTTTTTTCATCTTACTCAATACTGCAAAGGTTTTTTAAGCAGGTTAGTAAAAAATAAAAATAAAACAAAAAACCCCCAAAATTCCTTTGCTACTCCTGCCAAGTTTTTCATTAGCATAAAGCATTAAGTATAATGCATCATGTTTGTAGTGAGGGAGTACAGATTATTTGGCTTCTTATGTTTTGCTATTTCTGCATCCTCACTAGAATGGGCCTGTATAAAGTCACTCTTTTTAGTCTGAGAGTTTGTTGATTTATGTAGTTACAAGCAGTGATACTCCTGTCCAAATGCAATATGTGTATTTTACCACAATTCTTGTTGTTTAAGTTGAATTATCATTTTCAGGGCCTGAATATCACCTTAAAGTAAAAATATCCACCTCACCAGAACAGAATTTTGTACAAATAACACTGTTTACTTATGTCTTAGAAGTCACAACAAGTCCACCACACACACAGAGACACATACGCACACACAAAATCCCACAGAAACACAGAATTGTCTCACTAGAAATACATTGGTTAAATGGTGTGAGTCTCAATGCTTCAGGGAATAGGTAGCTCAAAACGGGTAGTGGAGATGAAGTATGTCATCAAGACCACTATAGACAACACACCTACTGTTTTCATTTATTAAACTCAATAAGACCTTACAACAGCTTTCCAGTACCTAAAGGGGGCCTACAGGAGAGATGGGGAGGGACTCTTGATCAGGGAATGTAATGATAGGATGAGGGGTAACGGTTTCAAACTGAAAGAGGGGAGATTTAGGTTAGATATTAGGAATAAATTATTTACTGTGAGGGTGGTGAGGCACTGGAACAGGTTGCCCAGGGAAGTTGTGGGTGCCCGATCCCTGGAAGTGAACGTTCAAGGCCAGGCTGGATGGGGCTTTGAGCAGCCTGGTCTAGTGGGAGGTGTCCCTGCCCAGGGCAGGGGGTTGGAACTACATGATCTTTAAGGTCCCTTCCAACTCGAATCATTCTATGGTTCTCTGTTGCTATTAATAATCTGTTTAGCCATTCATGATTTTTTTTTAATGTTACCCATGGTGATGTAAATTTGAAGCAACATTTGGAAATGTGGGTGAAAAGCCTGTGGGTTCCACATAGCGTGGTGAAAAGACTGCATTGTTAAATGTGCCCTATTGGACTCTCCCCCTCGGGCTGTCCAAGGTCTTTGCTCAAGCTCATGAAAATAAAGGTCAGATGTTTCAGTGCTCTCCTGGTGCACCTACAGAAATTTTTCTTTCTCCCGTGATTTCATGAATAGTAAGATAGTTAACAGCTGAAATATGATCTTTTCAAATTAAACTTCAGGATGGGGTAAATTAAGATTCATGGCAGCTGAGCTTGTTGCTGCAAAAAGGGTGATCCTGCCCTTTACTGGTACTTTTTATTTCTGCCTTCAGGAGTTCGTGTCCTACCTTCATCCCGGGTCTCCAGTGCCCTGTTCAGAGCAGAGTGATTTGGGAATCAAAATGATGGGAAAACAATTTTTATTTTATTTTATTTTTTGTAGGAGAGCTAATTTTCTGTTGGTTCAGGTTCATGGGTCAGCTCACCGAGAGGGATCTGGTGAATGTCCAAATCAGTGCCTAAGGAGCAGTAACAGAAGGCAGCCAGGAGCAGGAGAGGAACTGGATTGCCCATTTTGGAAGTGCCGGGACCTTTAGCTGGTTCCCCTCTGGAACTTCATCTTTGCCAAGTAAATCTCGTAGAAACCAACAGGAGATCATGTTTTTCCTCAGAGATAACATCATAATGATAAGAAAGACTTTATCACAAAATATTTAATTATTATTATTCCTGAATTATAGAAGGGGAAGTGAAGGCTAGAGGGCCAAGTACTCTTCCCTGAGCTTGTGATTAGAAGCTGGATCTTTTGGGTAGCAGGATGCTTACCCAGTTGGTGGGCATAATATCAGGCTGTTTGTTATTTGGGGTAGCTGGAGGAGAAGTGCTACTTCTTTGAACACCAGTGTTCGTCTGAGGAATCTAAATACCTGCTAATGCTCCTATATCCTCCTACAGCGAAGCTGGAAGAAACGGCTGTAATGAGGGACAGCAAACGTTGGTAGTCTCTTGTATTTAACAGGAGAGAATACAACAGATTGTTAATATATAGATTTGACATAGAAAATTGTTCTCACGTTCTTGTAGGGCCAGTGTGATTGTAAAGCATGTTTTGAAATCTTTGAGTTATATGTATTAGTAATTGAGATTTATGAAAATAGAAGTGTGATACTGTAACTGAAGATTAATTTATATATATTTTTATTATGTCTGGTGTATAAATAATGTTGATTAAAAAGCAGTGCAAATTTTCTTAGGGAGTTATATTTCTACTTTTATTCTGTACATGGTAGATACTTCTGTTTATGCTTTTTTTTGCCATCTTTTTATACTTGAATCAATTTCTAGTCAAGTGAAATGATTTGCTCACGAGCTTTGAAGTAAACGTAATAGGAATACATATGTCTGTTATTTTTTCCTTCAGATTCTCCTATGCAGTCTTCCAAGTGCAGTGTGTATTTGATATGAGGTACATTTATTATTGTGAACATGCCAAGAATATTAGGTAGAGTTATAAATTGAAAGAAATACACAGTAGTAGTATTTCCTCCTATTCTTGCTATATAAACTTTTTTCTCATCTATGCAGGAGGTTGCATCAACAATTTGAAAGCTATAAAGAGCAAGTAAGAAAGATAGGGGAAGAAGCCCGCCGTTACCAGGGAGAGCACAAGGATGATGCTCCAACATGTGGAATCTGTCATAAAACAAAGTTTGCAGATGGTTGTGGCCATTTATGCTCTTATTGCCGGACCAAGTTTTGTGCTCGATGTGGAGGTCGTGTCTCTCTGCGATCAAACAATGTAAGTCTTCTGATGTGTACTCTTAAGAAAAAGCCTCCTTGACATTGTCACACTGCAGGTTGTTCACCTTAAGTTTGGCATTTCATGCTTCATTTTACTTAGGTGTTTCATTCATCACTTCGTTATGAGGTGTGTATAAAGAAGAATAATGTATTTGATGACTGTGGAATCCCAGAGTTAATTAAAATAAAAGAATACACAGTGTATAGTTTTACTGAGTGATGGCTTTAGGAAAACATACCTGTTGCGCATATAATGAAAGAAAAAAACCCTTTTGCTCAGGTAAAACGCCACATTGAGAAATTTTTATTGAACAAGAGTTCATTTCATTTTAGATTTCTTTTTTATACAGCTTTTTGTATATACTTATAGATTTTTCTTAGATAAAATCAGTCAATTTTTTTGGTTAGAAAAACCCCCCGACCACTTTTACCATAGCGAGAGTGTCCTGTCAATTTATTTTGAATTTATCTTAAATGTAAAACTATAGATTAATCTGGTTTAGGTGTTCTACTTCCAGGCAGGTGAGACAGATCTTTCTCCCTCTGACCTGCATGCAGTGAGCTCCAGCAGGTGTCCACAAAACTGAAGGGTATCTGAGAATGCCCTCTGTTCAGTCAGTCCCTTACAAGGAACTGCCTACTCACTGTCCGCAAGACTATCATCCAGCAATTCTTTTTGGCTGATCATCTAGTACTATGCTGTTATAAAACATTTTACAAACACCCTTTTACTGCATGAATAGTTTTATTATCTGTCATGAGATGAGATAACTTTCTCATATGGCCTTAAGGTGCCAGTCTTTTGTAGAGGAAATGCATCAATGCTCTTTGTATCAATATAAATTGAGTTAAAAGTGGTCACAAATTTTATAGCAGGTATCATGTTCACGACCAAACTAGTTTATGGCCTTTTCACTTTCTTTGGATGAAAGATCAACTGAATATGACTTCTGAAATTTCATGTAAACAACAACAACAAACCCTGAGAAAAACACTATTTCACCTTTATTTTGGAAGTTTACCTTAACCCTGATGTACTTTTGAGTCCATTAAATTAAATTCACATTCATTCTGAAAAAATTATGTAGTTGTATTGGACAAAAAATGTCATATATTCATATTTCAATATAAATAGATGAATTACATTGCATCACCTGCAGGTGGTGTCACTAGAGCAAGTCTATGAAAATATAGTTTACTGGGAGATGTTACGTTATACGAATAATTAGAGTGGATATGGTACAGCTTATTTTTACTCAGGAAAAAATGGAATATATTTTAACTATTTTTCACCAACTGTTTCAAGTCACAAAAATGGAAAAGTGATGTAAAAAAATGATGTAACTTCCCTTTTGTTTGTTATAGTGTTTATGCTTCTGTGGGTTAGAGTGGGAAAACATTTGATACATATGCAGTAATTTAATCTTTTCATTTAAAGCTTTTTTTTTTGACATTTTATGTTTTTATCTCTTTGTAGAGACTTACTAGAATTGCATTTCTTTGATGTCTATTAATACTTGCCTATTTTATTCTTTTTCTCTTCTTTTTTTCTTTTCTCTTTTTATTCTGCTTCCTTGGATGCTTTCCCAAAGGAGGACAAAGTGGTTAGAATCCATGCTTTTTATCATTTATTATTATAATGTTGTTAGTTAACTGGGAAACATATTAATGTAAAAAACCGCAAGGAAATTTAAAAATCATCCAAAGGAGAGGGGGGAAGAACAGGAATCCTAACACCCGGGCCCTGCCCATTCCCTAGCTGAATATATGCTTCAAAGATATAGCCCAGCAAGGAAACCCAAGACTTGTCAAAATTAGGACAAGAAAAGAAATTAATTAAGAACTGAGAATTATTAATAGGCTAAAAAGTAGAGGGGCTAATAAAGTATAATAAAGCTTTATTTCATAAAAATGTCTTTGGTTAACCATTTGACTTTTTGCATGCAAGGTCCTTCCATCAGCTTCAGGAAGTCTAATTTAGTTTTTTAATTGTAATTTTATATTGATTTCTGTGGTTTGCTGTGTTTCACTTCTGGCTGCAGCACAAATGCAGAGAATTCTTGTGGAATCAGCTTTTTGACTTTACATTTGAAATAATTTGCATAGGCGAAAGATAACCTCTTAAAACTGGACGTAAGTATAGTGAGCAATCCTTTGTGAATGCGTAGTTACCATTTCAGAAAACTGCCAAGCTATTTTGGGCTCAAGTGTTGGCATATTCACCGCTAATGTCTGCGCCTTGCCTGAAACAGATGAGGGTAGTTCCCTGTGCATCTCTGCGCCCTGTGCACAGAGGAGGGGGGGCAGTACTTGAGCAGAACAGTGATGTCCACTCACCGCCTTGTCTCAGGCAGGTCTGCAAAAGCTGGTATTCCGGACTTGGTCTTGGAGACTTAGGTAGTGGGAATTAGCCGGCTTCGCTGGCACTTCAGCCCAAACAAGTGTAAAGTCATTACAATCCAATGCAGTTATTGACACGTGGATGATGGTGCTATGCTTGTGTTATGAAATGGTGGTATGCCCCAACTTGCATCATAGCATAGCCATAACCTGAATTTTAGTACTGTGCAACACCCAGAGAAGATGATTTCTATCACAACTCCATATTGCAGTAGTGTTTTGGTTTTTTTCCAAGGCAGTAGTCTTCTGAGAACATGGTTGTTTTTCTAATGGCTATGAAATATAACTTGCTACAGCTTCATTCTATTGTTTTCTGTGTGGCACTCTGAACAAAGTGCTGAAATAATCCAGGCTTTCCAGATCTTTTCCATTCTGTTAATCTAAGTCACTTAGGGTAGAGCAAGAGAAGTTTCAGCTTGATATTGATTTGTTAGTAAAGCAGTGGTAAAGCAGTAAAGATGCATCATTGATGCATCCACTGGGGTGTACTAAAAGGCTAATGTGCTTGCAACAGAGTCTTCTTTAGGGCTGGGAAGAGCAATGCTCTTAAGTGCTGAAAGTGTGGCTTAGGTACAATTTAGCCACCTCGGTTTTGGTGAGCAATCCAGGTGAACTTCACCTGCTTATGTGCTTGAGGCATCCTTCACACTTCAGAACAATAACTTTGCTAGATTACCAAATTGTTATGGATCCAGAAAATAGACCCCACTGCACTAAAGTGCTGTGAAGACATGTGTGCTGAAGACATACCCGACTCATTTGGATTGTCCTAAATTCAATTAAATATATCCCTGTTGTTTGCACTTGCCTTGGTTTAGTTTTTGCTGTAGCTTGAACTCCAAGCTTCCATATGCCAAGAAAATGCACAAATAACATAAGTGAAAATATCCTTTTTACCTTGTGGTGAAGCTGAGCTATATCTCTTTAACAGCTGAAAAGTTATGGGAGTCAGAGTATCCAATACTCAGTCCTGATTGCACAAGGAATATGGGGAACTTTATAAAAGTACAATTGCTGTCACAGTGCCTGTCTCTGAAAGCTAATGGAATATATAGAATGAATGAATTCCAAAATATGACTACATACCTAGTAAATAACATCTTTTATAAGCAGAACAACTGGTATAATTAGTATAAAGCAACGCCTGAAAAATATTATTTGTTAATTCTTTTCAGTGGCTCAACATTCCTGACTAATCTACATATAGGGAGAAACTCTTCTTTGATCTGGTGAATCTGGTGAATTTAATATTAGTATGTTTAGATGAGCCTTGTTCTCTCCATATGAATTTTTACTACAAGAAAGTGTATTAATATTCAAACCTATGCACCCAGTTCCTACAAGTTAGGGATGCATCAGTTGGAAAGGATAGTGAAGTGTGAGTTACCAAAGTGCCAAGCCCAGGAAAAGTCAAGCATGATCCTAGATTCAAGATATTTCCTGTAGAGTTGGATAATTAAATGATCATTGGTAGTAGTAATGAGACCTCATCTGGGATGTTGTGTACTGGGCATTACCCATCATTGATAAATTCAAACTGTGACAGGTACAAAGTCAGTCATACAGATGATGGTCAAAGAAATGGAGAGTTCCTCATAGAAGACTAGAGAGAACAGAGGAACAAAAGCTAGAGAAATTATAATTGTCATCTTAAAAGTGTAAACAATAAGAATTACCTTTAAACTAGAGGACAGTGACTATAAGTCCAAATAGAACAAGAGGATGGTGAATAAGACTGAATGGGTATAACTTGACTTTAAATGCTCTTGGCTTGGAAAAAGATTTTTGCAATCAGTAGAGTCAAGCTTTGGTAAATTTTTTCATGTGTCTTATTTGAAGGAAAAATAACCCAATAAAACTGTCAAGGTTAAATTTGAAAAGTTTAGGGAAGGATTTATGTGATACGGTTGCTTGATGATGTGGTGGCTGTAGGGGAATGTATTAGGTCCCTACTAGGACTAGGTAACACTGCAGGCAAAGCATTTGAAGCTGTTTTAGACCTTTTCAACTAAGTACCAAACGTATTTTAAGGACTGTTTCAAAAATATATAGCAGAAATGAATATGTTCTCTTCTGGTTTAAAATAAAAAAAAGGACATCACAAAACATTAATTCCTTGTAGTGTGAGTTAGGAAGCATCCTAGGTTTATCATGAGAATTGTCCAGTGCACTTATAAAATTAATTGGCAATAACTGGGACGTCCATTAAAAGGTGCATACTTTTTAATGATTCTTATTCTAATATGTCAAAACACATACCTAAATATGTATCTAAAGTTCTTCCATGTTCTGTGAGTATTGGGCAGCTCTTCATACTTCTCACCTGAGCCTGCTCTCCTTTCATATGGTTGCAGGCAGAACACATTTAATGGGAGCATTGTCAGATAAGAGGACTTTTGTCTAGTTTAGTAGTTATTCAAATCAGGCTTAAATGTGGTTGTGCAGTGAGAGTATTGATTGTGTTAATAGTGTTAGTAATAATATATAATAATATAATGTTGAAAACTGTTGGCTGTTGTATGGTGTATAGAAAAAGTACAAGTGTTTTCTCTTCCTTCATATTACCTTAGTATTCAGCAACAGTGGTATGTGAATGTGGCAACCTATTCACTGTGAGCACTGAGCATTTGTTTATACTTTTAAAGAAAGCAGAATATTATTAATACAGGCTTTTATGCGAGACAGCATTTCAGAAGGAAATCATGTAGGTGCTTAGAGAAAAGCTGGCAGGAGTGACCACCTGCTTTTAATTTGGCACAAGGTTTTCTAGGTGTTGTCAGTTCCTTATAGTGTGTCTACATGGTCACTCTGGACCCTTCTAGTTCTGTTCCACCCACCAGCATTTTAATTGCCAAAAAAGTAACGGGTTTAAGTTAATTGTGTCCGTTCCATTCACTTTCCCCTCTGATGTGAACTATCGGGGTTTTTGGGGCAGTGGAGCAGCAAACTGTCCAGCTGGTGCTTCTCGGTGGTTTGGCAAGGAGCAGGCAGAGCCCTGGCTGAGTCTTCCCGATGTCCTGGCTGCCACTGCTTACTCTCTTCTTCCCTCCAGTGCTACTAAAGCTTTGTAGAGCAAAAAACACCTGAAAGTACAACTTTTTTCCTCGCATCACTCCTGTAAAACTTTTTCCTAATATTTGGTTAGGTAACACAAAAAGATGCATTTCCTTTGTAAACACCTGATATATGAAGTCGTACAGCTCTGTTTCTTTCTCCTTAGAGAAAAGGAGATACACTTTAGGGTACAAAAGTAGTCTTGAATGAGCAAATGCCGTTTCTTTGAATCAAATTTCAAAAATTTTGAATCAATATTTTGTGGCTGTATTGAACTAAGTGAAATTTGTATGACGTTTGACAGAATTAGGTGGAAAATCCACATTCCAGATTAAGCCATATATTTCTCCCTAGCAATCAGTCTCCCATTCTACAGATTTCATTAGGATTACAATTTTTGGTCAAAGTTGAAGTTAAAAGAATTGGGAGCAAATGAGGAAAAATAGCTTTGTCACCATTTTCCCATGTTTTCCAGAAATGTTTGTTGTGCAGAATAGAGTGGTTTGCTTACTCATTTTTCTGCTTACATATGTAAAGGATGACTGTGAAGAAATCAGGATATAAAATACATTATGGATAAATAAGAATTGAATTGACTGAACTTAATAGTATGTGAAAGTAACGTTGATTATCAGTGCTGAAACACTAGAGATTCACATTTCTGTTCTGGGTTTCACTGAAATTGTTTTCATTTTAGTATAATGTCAGTGATTTATACTTGGAAAGAAAGACAGCTTGGAAGCATTTCCCTAATTGTATGTCAGGTGTTTTTACAGGGTGTTTGTCATTTAGTTCCTTTAAATTATGCTTAAAATTTGCTTACATAATAGCTTGCTAATTTAAGCCTTAACAACTTGAGCGCATATGCCATGCAATTCAGCTGTGTACTAATGGTTTCAACAGAAGTTGTTAATATTGTCAGAACAAAATGTCTGGATTGTCAGGAGTGTTTCTACATGCCTTTTGCAGAACTCTTATGTCAAATTGTCCATTAAAAGGCTCATTTATGTAAGTTCTGACTAATACAGCTGTAGAACAACAACAAAAAAATTAATCAGAAGGAAGTAAAATTACATAGTAAATTGCAAAGTGATAGCAGATAAATTCTCCCTCTGTAGCATTCAGTGTAATTTGTTTCCTGAAAGATTTGGCTTTTGTATGCATCAGGGAAGAAGCACTGCTTTTCAGTAGTCGGCTCTCTAGAACTGCTGCTTCCAGCAGATAAAAGAAGAAAAAGGAGAAAAAAAAAAAAAAAAAAGAAAAGTTGTCCAGCAAGAAACTTAGGAATTTTATCTCAAGTAAGATGTAGTGCACTTTCCTGTGCTTTCTGGGAAGTTACTTCACTGTCAAACAAATCCAAGTGTTAACATTTTTTAATTAAATCCTTAAAAGTAGCTTGCTTTTCACCAAGTTTGCTGAAGCAAGGTGTTTGATTTTAACATCTGTTTTTCAGTGTCCAGCTAACAAAAATGATTGATTACTTCTTGCATGCAAAAAAACGCAGACAGCTGATGCTCATGCTCTGAAGGTAATCGGATCGGAGCTTCTCCATTCAATGGTTGGACTGTAAAACAGTCACTAGACAGCTGGGGTTTTTTTTCCCCTATAGCTTTAGATGAGCATTAAATCAGTAACCACTCACTTATACTCCTTGTTTTTTCCAGGTTTAGTTTACCTGTTAGCCAAACACTTGAACTGTCTACTTATGTGACTCTACAGTTGAAGACCAAGAAAATATATTGCTACTGCAGACTTCTTTCTTAACCCATGATAAAGGGCTCCTGAATCCTTCATGTCTGCATTTGCTGTTAGCATGCAAGCTGGGTAACAGTGTTCTGTGGAGACCCTACATAAACAGTATTGGAAACTCCATGTAGTATAATGGAACTTAAATTAAAAAAAAAACCAACAAAATTTTAATCCCCTGCAGTGTTACTATTAGACATGTTATCCTATTTTAATTCTTGTATTTTCAGTACTTTTGTTTCAATTTAACTGACAAAGAATATGGGAGTTATTTAGAATTTTATTTTAATTAAGAAAATGTCAGCAATACCTTTGAACGTAATAATTCCTTCCATTGTAAAGACTTGTGTTAAAAAAATTAAATATTGATAAGATCTCAAAGGTCAAGAAGGGCTTTTCATAAGGAGCTTTCTTCCATCTCCTCTTGCCTAATCTCATGTACTAGATACAGATATATGGTATGTGTTTGTAGAAGCATATATTGTATAATTTTTTGTAAATGAATATGCATGCATCCTACTATATAATCTAATACAGGAAGTATGGGGCAGACTGAAGCTTTTATGAACCATGTTTTTGACCTTTAAAGACTGTAAATCTATCAAGGTATTTAAATCAATTGAGGACTTATTATTTATATGCCCATTTACCTTGACAAAAAATACGGTGTGCCATAGCAGTCACAGAATCTCAGAATCCCAGCATGGTTGAAGGAACCTCTGGAAGTCATCTGATCCAACTGCCCTGCTCAAGCAGGGCTACCAAGAGGAACTTGCTCCTCACAGCTTGGCATATCCATGTGTCTTTTGACTTGCATGGTGAAAAATAAAAGAGTCAAGGATCTTTCATGCCATTTTTCTTACTTATTTCCTCATTGTAACTACGCACATTATAAGCTTACACAAAATATCCTAAAGTTCTGCTAGGGAATAATTCTATGATTTACAACTGTGGGCTAACGAATTCCAGAGTTTCACAGAATCCTTCAGAAAGAGCACTAACAAGTACTACACTTATTTTCAGCTCAGTGTTCAAACAGAGGGGGGAAAAAAAAAAGTGACCATATTAACTTTAAGCTTTTTGTTTCCTTCAATGTAGTATTTCTATCATTTTAACCCTAATAACCTCACATTCTGTTTGGTCCAATTAAGTTGGTGGTATAAAGCTGAAGAGCAGGAACAGGAGAGCCTTATAGTGATTTTCGCAGCAGTGCTGTGTATCCTACTCTGGTATTGTCTGAGGTGTGGGAGGTCAGTATTGAATTCCATGGTGATTAAAGCTTGCTTTCCCTGATGGGAATACAGGGCTGTAAGGACAGAAGCAGAGGGGAACGTATTCCTACCTGACTTCGGTCAGTCTCACTAAAAAGTTAGATTGCAAAAATGTTGAAATGATTTTTTTGGGTTTTCTTTTTTTGTCCAAAGGTACACATTGAGTTAGTATTTAGATTTGACTTTGCTGGAAATGTATTTATTTCATTTTTTCTAATAAGTGACTCTGTTTTACTTTTAAAGGTGTGCCTTCACAGTAAAAGATACTAGCAAATCTGGTTCTGACGTTTCAGGCCTTATAAGCTAGATCTGCTTAAATGGATGCTTCAAAAATAATGGGAAAGAACTAATATTTTTTTTTCCAGTGAGAGGAGGCTGTGCAATTTTTATCATTGTTATTTAAAACAAAATTACATATGCTGAATACATAAGAAAAGTTTAATCAAAAAAACCCAAACCAATAAACCAACAAAACCAACTATTGACTTCTTTATTGCTTTAAACTGAAATGCTACAGATACCTGATCACAGTGACTGCTCTACTGTGTTGCATGGTAGTTGTCTTGTAATTATGTTCTGCAGGAACTTGTTCTACAATGATAATATTATCTCCTATGTTTCCTGGGAGAAGACTTTCAGTTTATCTTAGTTTTTTAATGTCTGTTTTATAAGGTGTTTTCAGTTGAACAAGAGAACACCTTTTCCCAGGCTGATGCTATTTTCCCCAGATGTGTGTTATTTCATAGTAATAAAGGGTTAAGGCAAGATTTTTTAAGAAGTATTCTTAAGTTAAAAAAAGTATCATGTGGTAGTATACACTTCTTTTTTGAATGCTTTCCCTTAAGAATTTTTTGATTCCTCATCTTGGGAGTAAAAAAAGATCTGTAGCTTCTTGATTTTTTTTAACTTTTAATTACCTGTGTGTCAGCAGGTGTTGCCCTTTTTTATACTTTTATTACGTTATTGAGTAATAAACAGTGTTGATTGGGGTCTTATATCTGTTGATCCATGAAAATTTGAAAGTTCTAGGGAAAGATGATATTAGGGATTTGAGAAATAATTCTGGTTTCAGAAAATGCAACAATATAGAAATATGTTTTTTCTCTTTACTGTCAAAAATGTATTAACCTATGCCCTAAATGTCTAAGTAAAGAAGTGGGATAAGGGTCTTGTGTAAAGGAAAATATTTTTAGTTAATCACTTTCAACTGCAGATACATATTGAATAGAAGAGTAAAGGAAATAAGTTCTAATAATTGAAATCTGAGATTTCTTGTATGCGTTGCACCTTAAGAAGAAAGAGGATAATAAAGGAGGAAAATACTAGTGGTGCAACACAATATTAAGAAGTCACGAGAAAAGCCTGTGTTCTGTTTGATGTGTTCATATACCTTAATATAATCAACACGATCCTATAAACTGTAACTTCTTATTAGATTCTGTTCCCTGTCTGTTCAGTTCACTGCAGTTTTGAAAATGGGCAAGTATGAGCTTATAGATTTAATATGATAATGTGTACATATCTGGTGTTCTGTCATCCACAGCTTCAGTTGGGATGCAAAAAAAATAATCTGGCAGTGTAAAATGATGTGGAGACTGAGTGCACCCGGGTAGGGGCTGTCCAGGAGCATGGGGTGGAGCTGGCAGGATTCCCCAGGGAAGCCTCAGCGTAATTAGAAAGTGAGGAGGTACAACCAAGCCACAGCGACAGGAGAAGACTCCAGCGGGGGACTCTGCAGAAGTGGTTTCTTCACCATGACTGAAGGGAAGGGATTACTTTACAAAGACATAGAGGGCAGGCAAACATTGCAAACCATCTAAACTTTCACCCAGGTCACCCAGAAGATACAAACTTTGGTATCTCTTCTGGTTGATATTGTAATGAAAGTTTAGCCCTAGAGACTGGAGACAACCTTGAGGGAGAACTGAACAGCAAATGTGCAGGAGACCTCCAGGAAAATGCCTGGCCTTTCTTCAGGCTCAGGGGGCTTGAAGGAGCATGTTGCTCAGTGGGATGCCTGAGGGGATGTGGGACACCAGCAGAGCTGACTGCTGATGTCCAAGCAAAGAGCTCAGTCAGAGCTGTTGGGCCTGTGGCAGCGCCGGATGGAAGTGTTTATGATCTGAGCAACGCACCTTCAGTTTTTCCAGCAGTGGTCTGTTTTCTAGATATCCTTGGGTCTTACTGCTGTGAGACATTCTGGCCTGTCCCTTAGTTCAAGCTGTGCCTAGCTGTGGTCTCTGTGAACAGTCCTCCTGCAAAAGTATTCAGTAAAGTGGATGATTTCTTCTAATCATGCACAGTCCTTCTCTAAAAGACTTTAGGTTTTGGCAACCAAACTAACTGAATTCCCTTGTTCAGCCTCTGGCTACCTCTTTTCCTCATGGTCACATCAAAACCAGTGTACTGCCAGCTCCTGGGCAGGTGAGAGCGCTCTCATTTAAGCACGGGTGGATTTGACACTCCAGAGTGCGCCCCTTACTGCCCAACAGATTCCAACAGATTCTTCTCTTCATCAATTATTTCTTCTGGGAATTTGTATCTTTCAGCTTGAATCATTATGGCCCTCATTTGTGTAAGATCCTTTCATGTGATGGGATTTTTAATGTGATATGTAGGTTTTTGGACTAAATAAGACTTCTAATATTCATTTAAAATTTCCATAGTTATGTACACTGCTGAGGCAGAATTCTTTGTTTTTAGTAGTTAAAAAATAACGTGGAGGTGCTAAATAGAACTAAATTTAGCAAACTGAATTCTGGGGCTATTTTGTCACCCCAAACCCAGACAGATTTTAGCTAAAAAGAGATCTTGCTTCAAAGAGAGATTTCGTAAGATTTATGACCTGTTAAGCATTATGAGAAACCAAAAAATAGCAGAAAAAATTTCCAGAGAACAAAGTAATTATGAGAACTAGATGTAATCTGTGCTCTCTCTTGCTCTCTGTTTCTCTTTTTATTATAAATAACCTTAATCCTCATCCAGGATTAAAATTCAGTGTATTTTTAGCAATGCAATGTCCTAGATAAAAGATACTTCCATCTATGTTTTTATATCTTTTATATCTTTTGCATTCTGGAGCATTTTGTGATTTTACTTAACAGATGGATCCTTCCATCTATATATCTCCAGTGCTGCAATTAGTGAGACTTTAGGATAGTTTGTCACAGATATACCTGAAGTACATGATTTTATTAAGCATAATATGTGAGTTTGAGGATAGAACAGTGTATGTCAAGCAAGCAAATCTATAGATAAAGTTTCTGTAGTATTTTGCGGTGGTTTTTTTATTCCATTAATATAGGAACTCATTTGCAACTCATCCTTCTTATGGAGATTAATTAACCCCCTCCCCAAAACTGTGATTATAAAATGGTATAAAATATCTGTTACTTGTTGCTTAATGACTGGTAAGAGATCAAGTGAAGATCTGCACAAAATGTAGTCTTCATTTCTTTAAGGACCAGGTAAAACCTAATAATTTTTTAAATCCAGGTTGAGATTTCCAAAGAACTGCAGGTTATTTAGGCTGAAGTTTAATCACTTACTGTGCAATCTCAGAATTCCAGCTAAAACACCCGTCAAGTAACTTACATGCAACAGGTTTACAGAAAATTTGGAATTAAATGTTATTTCCTCAATGATCGATTAGATTTGTGATGATTAACTTGCCCATGAAAAGCAGACTTCCATAGCAAACCTTTTGTGTTGGTGAGTTTTGTGAAAACGATTGGGGATATCACATTGTAAAAAGTTGAGTATTACTGAGAAATAGAGATTAATCGTAGAGATGAGCAGGTGTTGCTGGGACTCTGTATAAATAGATGAGCATGCACATAATGGTTGTGTTGTCATGACTAGAGAAAATTTTTGTATGTTGCTGGGATGTTATTAATGGCAGCGTAACTTGCATCTCTGTAACGTGTGGTAAGTGATTAAAACTCATGTACTCTATCACTCACCTATGCATGCATCGGCAAAGTTAATTTTTCTCTCTGTAATTTTTTTTTTTCTCTGGCCAAATAGCTTCTGCAAATGGAGAGAGGGCAGCTGAAGGTCCATCCAGCAAACTGCTCTTAAAGATCTTTGTCAACCTGACAGCTTTACCCTTTAGGATTATTTGGATCAGTCCTTTTAGCTGTAGAGAAACGTGCTTTCCCAGCCTATTTCAGGGACTGATCTGACTGTCTTTGTGGGTGGGTTAAAGAGACCACAGAGACAACTTCTTGCCCATGGAAGTGCAACGCAGCAGGAAAAGCAACAAGGTGGAGTAGGGAATTAAATGGAGGAAGATTTCATCCACCTGCTTTTCCTATATTATTCTGGTTTTTACCCCTGTGCTTCTAGCATAGGCATAACCT
The DNA here is from genome assembly GCA_947846985.1 of Fratercula arctica. Lineage (NCBI taxonomy): Eukaryota > Metazoa > Chordata > Aves > Charadriiformes > Alcidae > Fratercula > Fratercula arctica. The sequence continues at coordinate 91,897,028 of CANTUZ010000003.1, read as the reverse complement.
TACTCTTGCATATCTGTGAATGTCCTGTGTTGCGGGTTATACGCCTTTGCTGTGTACACCTAAGTATACATTTTTCTGATCTCCCAGCGAGCGTGTGTTTAGTAGAGCCTATTGTTCACATTAAGAGGAGCTGCCCTCTTGGTCACTTCTGTAGACTATTAAAGAGGAGGCTGGTGAGAAGTCCAAGAGAGATTAAGTCAATACATTTATCTGTCAGACTGAGTGGGAATCAGCTGCAGACGGGAACCCCTAGATTACATGTGAGCTGTGTCTGTTTTCATTATACTTACTGGAGGAGATCAGTGTCCCTCAGAGTGATCCAGCTTTCTCTGAACTAAACTAAATCTGCTCTGAATCTTTCTCAACTGTATTACCTGTTTAGGGGGCAGAGCCCCTAGTCATCTAGGGTCATATAAGGTACTGTAGAGTTTTACTGTAGCTTCCAGGTGCTACTGCCGATGAGGGTAGCTCTCAGGTAATTCCCATGTCCTATCTGACAGCTCTGCACTTGCATTTTGGAAATGTTAAGGCATTGCAGGTAGAACTGGATGCCGGTGTTGAGGTGGTTGAATCCCACTATAGATTTTCGTCAGCTACAGTAGGAAATCAGATAGCAGTGATGGCCTGTAGACACATTTAGAAACCTATATTTAGTCGTATCTCAAATGAAACTCTACGCGCTCGGTCTGAATCTTCTGTGCAAACCTACGCCTTCGCTCCCCTACAGGCAACCTGACAATTCATACAGCAGTACGTATTTTTTTAGCCTTTTGTCTCCTACATAAATTGACCTTCTTTAAAGAGAGTATCTATGGTCTTATGCAGTCTGTGATGCGTGGAAAGTTGTGAATATATTCTGATATAGAGAGTTCCATTTTTTTTTCCCACGTTAAAGACAAACACTGACAAGAAAATGTTGTACATAACTGAAAATTGTACTAACCCACAGTTCAAATTTCAATATTTTATTTAGGATATAAATTATTAGTGTTAGAAAATTATTTTTCCATTTCTTGAGTATAATTCTTAGACCTTTGAAGACCAAAATCTTTTTTTAACTCCGTAGCCATGCAGTTAGACACTCAAAACTCTTCTTGAAAATCTGCTGTACACAATCTTCAAGTAATGAGAATGGCATAGTTCAACTGACTATGAATATTCAGCTTCATAAAGAGTAGTCAGCTAAGGGAAGAATTTACTTAGCTAGCTTAATCTAGGCTAGAATGTTATAGCCTTCTCGAGACTAAGATGGAGACTGGAGAAAACCCAAGGTGGTCTGGTTGATTTAGGAGAAACTGCTTTTTTTTTGTAAAAAGAAGCTGACTGACAGATTTGGGTTACAAAAGAGAGGTGCAGGCTATTTCTTCCAAGTCAAAACTAAGGAGCAAGCTTAATGTTTCAAGCTATAAAAGATTCAGGCAGGCTTAGCTAATGTATTTTGTGGCTCAGAAACTGTGCTCTTTCTGTAATGCCAGAGATTCAAGAGTTACTGTAGGAAAAGCTTTGTGGAGTCTCAACATCTGCTGCAAACTGTTAGGTACAGCTCTCTCCAGACTCCCTGCCCAAATTCCCAAGTTATCCATTGGGAAGAGAGCTGAAAGCTTGGCAGATCTGGGGCTCTGTTAGCAAGACCCAATGATAAATAAAAATGAATACTTCAGTGACTGTAATTACATAGAAAGTAACTTCGTAAGTCCCTTGATATGGAAGTTCATGACTGAGTTAAGTTTGATTTAAAAGGCTGTTAAATCCATCCAAGCTGCATTTGAAATGCATCCAGATTTATTATTTTTTTTTCTCCTGTTGAAGACCATGGGGAGAGACTGTTAAGACTGCAAAGACCGTAGATAGGCTTCTAGTCATTTATAAAACTGTTAGGCAGTTTGTTTCAGAAAGACAAAATTTACACCCGTCAGTTGCATTTCTTCATTTTGCAGGCCTTGTTAGAGAAGCTTCTGTGGAAGGTTGACTTTGGCTGGCTGCTCAACAGGGCAGGGGGAGAAAATACGATGGAAAAGCTCATGGGTTGACGTAAAACCAGGGAATTGGTTCACCAATTAGCATCATGGGCAAAACAAACTCAACTTGGGGAAGATTAATTTACTTTATTGCCAACCAAAATAGAGTTGGATGGTGAGAAACAAAGACAAGGACAAGGGGCAATGGTTTTAAACTGGAGCAGGGTAGGTTTAGATGAGACATTAGGAAGAAGTTCTTTACAATGAGGGCAGTGAAACACTGGAACAGGTTTCCCAGAGAGGTGGCGGAGGCCCCATCCCTGGAGACATTCAAGGCCAGGCTTGATGAGGCTCTGAGCAACCTGATCTAGTTAAAGATGTCCCTGCTCACTGCAGGGGGGTTGGACTAGATGACCTTTAAAGGTCCTTTCCTACCCAACACATTCTATGATTCTATAATTAAAAATTAAAACACCTTCCCGCTCTTCCCCCTGCCCCTTCTTCCCAGGCTCAACTTCCCTCCTCCATTCCCGACTCCTCTGCCTCATCCCGCTCAGTGGCGCAGGGGAATGGGGGGTGGGGGTTGAGGTCAGTCCATAACAGCCCCTCTCTGCCGCTCTTTCCTTCCTCATGCTGTTCCCCTGCTCCAGCTTGGGGCCCTCTATGGGCTGCAGTCCTTCAGGAAAAGAATCTGCTCCCGTGTGGGTTCTCCAGGGGCCGCAGTTCCTGTCAGGAAAACCTGCTCCAGCTCAGTCTTCTCCAGAGGCCACAGGGAAATTTCTGCTTGGGTGACTGGAGCACCTCTTCCCCTCCTCGTCCTCCTCCTCTCACCTCCGTGCTCGCAGTGCTATTTCTCACACTTTTTTTCCTCACTTCTCACTGCCTGTGTCATGTTTTTGCCCTTTCTTACACACGTTGTCCACCACGGTGGCTGCGGGGTTCAGCCGTGCCCGGCGGTGGGTCGGTCAAAGCCGGCTGGAACCGGCTGTGTCTGGTTCGGGGCAGCCCCGGCCTCTCCTCACAGAGGCCGCCCTGCAGCCGCCCTGGGCACCGGCTCCCCAGAACGTCTCCAACCATCTCCCTGTCAGCGCTAATGCAGCCTGAGGGGGGCTGGCCTCTACGGTTTGTCCTTTTTGAGTCCTCAGAACTATTTTATCTTTCTTTCTTAGCCACTTCTTTTCATCACTCCTGACTGTCACGGGATCAGGTCGCCATGTTCTGCTCAATTACGTTCTTTTCTTTGACAACAAATATCTGTAGTTACTGCTCTCTTCAGTGAACTTACTGGATACAATCGCTTGATTTGATGCACTAAACAATAGCTCGTTTTCAGTGTAAAGCTCATAGATTTTTTGAAACTTTACTTTAGAAGGTTTTCCTTTTTCAATTTTGTCTCCTTTTTTAAAGGTAGAAGGTCCTTTCTACAGTCAGTGGCACACAGGTTGCTGGCATCCTTATTAAGTTGCTTTTATTTTTCATTTTGTTCTCAACTTTTAGTTATTTTTCTCATTACCTGCTAATTTTGAAATGATATCATGGCAAGTTTTGAGGCAGTGTTGCTTACAGGCTTTATTTCCATAATAAGCTAATTTATAATTGAATAATAATAGCTAATAATGCTGCACTTGTCATCCCACTGTTGCATTATACCTTCTGTAATAAATTAGAATCACATAAAAGCATCTTTGTGTACATCAAGTGGATGTAAATTAGTTAAATGATGATCACAGAGCTGATGCTAAACTGCCATCAACATAAAATGACCGTCTTAGTATTTTAGCCCCAGAAGGATCAGGTTTGGGGTTTAACTGCTTTAACGTTTGCTTTTAAAAGCGATTCTTTTGGAAGTGCTAAAGATCTTCCTGATGTACAATGCCTTATATTGCTTTTAAGGTGGTTGTTTTCTCGAAACTCATCTCACATATTGTGCCGTCTACCCTTTCACTTGGTTAAGGCCTTCAATTTGTTTGATAACAATCTGCATTTTAGTGTTTTATTTTAGAGCTGTTCATAGGCGACTAAGAACTCTATTTTTTGGCCGTATCTATGTTATAAATGTAGCTACTAAAATGGTTATGGGCTGAGAAATTACCTTTTTTCTCCTTGCTTCTATTCTTTGGTTTATTTTTCTGTCCTTTTAAGTGTATAACCTGCCCAGCATTTATTTTAACTGTAATTACTATTTCTTAGCAGTTTATGTTACTGAATAGCTGAAAGGTATATACTCTCTTAATCTTTTTTCCTTCTTTATGTCCGATAGCTTTATGGATGGCTAACTTTACCTGCCCAGTAATTTCCTTTTCCAATTTAAATGTCACACAATATTGTATTGTATTAAACAAGTGCAAAAAGATTACAATTCCTGTGCTTCAAACAACACATAAAGAGAGCAGTGTTCAAGATTAATGTAGTATACACCAACTTTTAGGCTTCTATCTTGTAAACTATTTGGGGTGACTAAATATAGCAAATACCATAATTGTTTCAAAAAGAAATGTTCCTTGTGCTTGCACACCAAGTGACATGCGATAGTCTGAGCAACTCTTTCAAACAAAATGCTTAAATCCATATATATAGTAGTATTTCTTGCGGAGGAGAAGTAAACATGTAGATTTAGAAACTGAAGAGTCACTTCTGCTTTGATTTAATTTGAAAGGTAGCCATTAAAATCATACAAAACCCTTGGGACTATAGTCTGATTTACGCAGAGCATGACATTTAGTGTGGATCTTAAACCTTTCAGTTCTGTCATATTCTGCAAGCAGCAAATGCTTATATGGCTAGCAATACTCTTATCACCAGTCCTCAGGGCAAAAAAAAGTTGCTTCTAGTTGTTGAGCTTTAAACTTCAGAATAGTAGAATAGTTCTTATAGTTCTTGTTTCCTTAAAATAAGCAGGAGGAAAAAAAAAAGTGAAGGATTTGCAAACAAAAGATTGCAATGCCGCATGATTATTACAAAAGCTGCTGGACGTGCGTTGTTTCCATTTAGAGCTTTAGTGTCTCACATTCAATCTGCCACTGTTTTCTGCTGTGTACTAAGAGCCCTAGTAAGCTCATTTGTTAGATGGTTTGCCATAGTGCACATGTGTGTCTGTAGGCTTGTTAATGTCTTATGCTGATTTTGCCTGAAGAGATGTAAAGCTTGCCAAAAAGCATTTTTCTTAAAAGAGAATGATAATCCTGAATCCCTGAATGCCTTCTTTCTTTTCTGAAGAAAAAAAACCCCAAACCTGAAGAAAAATCCAAACCCAAAGATAAAAACCCAAACTGAGGGAAAAAGGTAATTTCCTCTGAAGTAAGTTTTATTTGTCTATGTCACCTCTGTTCCAAATGCAATAACCTTTGATATGGGACAACAAGACAACCCAATTTTGATGCTTTTCTAGCATACTTGTTTCCTCTTAATTCCTGATATTGCCTCTCTGAAATTTTCTCCTCCACTTGTCATTGCCTCTTTAACTTTTCTCTTCACCCTACTTTGAACCTTTCTACCTGTTTATTCATGTCCTTTTGGACAGTCTTTCTTCCTGACTACCTCATCTCACAAGTCTTTCCTCTTACCCTGTGTTCTTTTGCCTAGAGATATTAAAGAGCTGAAGTGGTTAAGAGAAAGTTATTAAAGATGGCAGGGCCGTAAGGGTCTGACCTCCAGTAAACCAGTTGTATTTAAGCTGGGATAAACCACTGGTTTTAGTAATCATCTAAAACTTACAGAGACAACCAGACTAACCTTATTAATACGTAATCTACTGACCTGATTAAAGCATTTCAGTATAGAGTTAAAAATAATTATAAACTAGAGAGAAATACAAATAAATGATGAAATTCACATTCTAGAAACAACAGATATTACTGAAATAAAATCTTCTAGAAAACCTTTTATAAAACCCCGTGGCTGTGGATGAGGGTGGAATTGTCTGATTTGTCTATTATGTCTGTTCTGGATTTAAATAACCAAAGTTGATTTGTTTGGCTGGGATGATTCTGGTGTCTATATTATGCAATCTGAATTTAAAAAAAAAAAAAAAAAAAAAAAGAAGTTCAAAGATGGATTCACGAGAACATGCAGGGATCAAATCAAAACTGAGAGGAACAGTACGGTGCACAGAAAGATTATCAGATGGGCTGGTCAAAATGATCTTTTCAGTTCAAAACACGGTCAAGCTTTTTGGACCCAGCAAAAGGCTGATGTATCTGAAAGTTGTTTTTTTTTCCAGATGTACCACATGATCAGAAATATTCTTGCTTCCTGCAAATCCTGCAGAAGTGTTTAGTGTTCAGCTACTTCAAATATGGCTGAATACGTTAAATACAGCTAACATCTGTATGCAGGAAAGGTGATACAAGTTTAGGCAACAGTAGATGGACCCCACCAGCTCTGGGAGCTGTTGTTATTGGAAGACTACCTTCTACCACGCAGGAAATAAGGAAATTCTCTCCTTAGTTGCTGACTCTTTCCTGTGTAGAAGGTGCAAGTGCCCAGGGAGCTAGCATTTAAGAGGAATCTATCTGGCCATTAAATTTCTTCTAGCTCCTGATATACACAGAAACTTGTGACATACAGTTCAGTTACCTGGCTAAAAAAGATTTCTTGCTTCTGTTGAACAGAGTGTACATGTGAGCACAAAAAGCCTTCACCGATGTGTAAATGTGGACTGAGGGCTCATTGTCCCTATATTTGTACCACCACGGAGTAAGGATCCCTCTATTTCTGATTATAAAGAGGCAGGATGTCCTTAGCTGTTGCCTCTTCCCCCCATACCCTTAAGTCATCACTGCACTATATGCCTTTTATTTGTTTAGGAAATACAAAGCCTCATTAGATATCTGTGAATACACAGGTAAGTGCAGAAGATCAGAATGATTGTCTCATCATCTAGAAAAGTTCTGATCTCAAATTTTGAACCTGTTTTTGTAACAGTAGCTTCATTGGATAATGAAATATCATTACCGTTTGAATTTCCCAACTGTAATGTACGTCTTCTTACCTTATTGAAACTCTCCTCATTCCCTATATGTCTGCCAGTAGTACTGAAAATTCAGGATGGTAAACTTCTGAAATTGATACCTGGGATGGTCCGTGAATTGGCTGTCAACTGTATGTGGTTTAGATCAGTCAAAAAATTTACAATATTCTTATGCTGGCACAAAACTCCTTCTGCATTTTCCTGCCCCGTTTTCCTTTTCCTTATCTTTTAAATCTTCCATATTCAAACTCAGTTGTTTATCCCTTTCTCAGTCACCCTGTAGTCTTCATACTCTCCTAAAAATCTACACTTTTCCTTACCAAAAATACATTGTTTTCCCCAGGTTTTTGTTTGTGTTTCTTTCTTTTTAAATCTTAGATATCCATTCAAATTTTTTGTAGAACACTGATATTCTCTCTTCCCCTTCCTCAAATCTTCCATCCCAGATTTACTGAGATTCCTTTGTGCTCGAGCTTGCTAGCACAGATAGCACAGACTTAACCAACTTAGCCTCAGACTCTGCACCTGGAGCGAGAGGTGGGAGAATTAAGAGAAAGGACCATGGACATCTCAGAAGGTAGGATCAACAAAGATGAAATGTAAAAAAACCCAAAAAACCAAAAAACTTTGTCATCCTTTTGGTAAGGGAGTAACTGCAAGTAAGATGCTGAGCCAACTCATATGGTATGCTGTGGTTTCTCAGGATAGTCCGGTAGCTTTTTCAGAAGAGGAGGTCAGGTTGCTGATCGGTGTAAGGCAGAATGTTGCACAAAGAAAGCGTATGTTTGCCTTAAAAATAGCTGTTATAAACATTTAAGAAGTTGCAGTGATGATATCAAAGTGGGAGGAATGTGCCTTCTGTAATTATAAGCATCCCATGCATTTACATGCATAACAAAAAATCAATTTAAGTATTTTTAATTGTGTGAAGAAAGCTACAAACTTAAAGGTGAGACTGGGACAGATTATGAATCATGAATGTATATAACATGTATAGGGCATAATCCTACTTGGTGCTTTGTCAAAACCCTTACTGGGCAGTACTAACTATTGCAAAATGCTCACATGATACTTAACATCCCCCAAGCATGAAAGTTCCGTCTAGCTGTATTTCCACCATGGTGGTTTATTTATTTTTTTAAATTCTGAAAACTAAATATTAATAATATGAAAATAATGTGTAATTATATAACACGAATTTTACTCTTTTACTGGGAATGTTTGGTCTTGCTTGATTAAGAAAAGTTAAAACATGAAGGATCAAACTGTCAGAGGTTTATCATGATTTCATTTATTTAAGCTTACATTTCCAGGTTTATCCATATTGTGTTTAGTATTGTATCTGTATGTGATATGCAAAGGTATCTGTAACAGATCAATCAGAGACCATTTCACATCTTTGCTCTCAGCCTCAGAAGGATAGTGGCAAGGGCACTGGCCGTCCATGGCAGTGGTGGTGAGCCAGGTCTGTGTGTGGGACTGCCCAGGTGCAGGAAGAAGCATACTTTTGGTGACACACTCTCCCTCACTGAATCACTTGCAAATTAGATGCTTAATTTCACAGTCTGGTTGTAAGGCTCTGACAGCCTTATTCTAGTCTTTGTGTGGACTTGAGAGTGTGGGAGCTCTAAGCAAAACTCAGCAGCCAGAACTTCCCGGCATAGGAATTGTCGGGGAACACAGGGAAATTCTTGGTAAGCAGAGCCGATAGTCAGCCAGCGCGATTCCCTGGGAGTGGAAAGATGATCAGTCAAAGTGGTCAGAGAAGGCCTCTGTCAAGCTGCACAGCAGAGATCACTGCAATGAGATTATCCTGCAATATGTCAAAAATACTCTTTCTGTTCTCACAAACAAAGCGGGTTTGGGCATTTGTTTGAACTGGCAGATCCAAATGTGCTGCACACGCTCCCTTACGTTCCCTGGGCAGCTAGTTATGTTATCCATAAAAATGTTTGTCCTAACATGATTGTCACTCTGATGTATATTCAGCTCATTCCCGCTGCGAATACTGAACTGGCAGCCATCCTCTGTTGCCTTCTATCCCTATTTACACAGCCAGTAATGATCCTCTTCTTCCCCACAGCCCCTGGATTTCCACACCGTGTCTGCATATCGCTCTGTTAGTCTCAGCTCCACTATCTCTTCCTATGGATCCAAGCAGTCCCTGTAAGCTTTGCTTATCTCCTGTGTCTGTTGTTCTTTCCCCTGAATTGCCCCTGCAGACAGAGGTGCCCAGAACAGACCTCCTGGTGATCCTGTGCACCTAGTAGCTATCAAGGACAGTATTTTTCCTCTGAGTAACTCAACAGTGACATGCATTTCACAGGTTGGGAACCCCAAATACAGGTTTTAGGCCAACAATCCTTTTCGAATCTGGAGGGAACATCATCAGCTGTTAACACCTTCTTCAACACAGGATAGAGAGACTTAATCTCTGAAATCTCTGGAGATGCATATATATATATGATAAATATAAGACATCTTGGTTCTTACTAACTTATATTGGAAGCTTTCAAGCACACAGTCACTCCACCAGCATTTGGTGGAGGTAATCTTAAGCTCTTAGATAGCTGAGGGAAGTAGCTATGTTTACAGACTGTTGTATGCTCCTGGAAGAAAACAGGTCAACATGCTGTGGGCTTTCCATAGTCCCTTGTGTGACTCAGTGCCGCCTCTCCAATTCTTCAGATTTTATGAACTGTTTGCTTTAGGGCAGAAACCTACGTAGATAGTGAGACAAAAAAGAGACGGACCTTCTAGCAGTAAAGTATTGCAAGCATAGTAGTACTTAAAGTAGCTGAAGAACCATAAGGCTGAGATATTTAATTTTCTCAGTGCTTTATTCCATACAGAATCACAGAGTGGTTGAGCTTTGAAGGGGCGTCTGGAGACCCTCTACTCTGAATACCTGCTCAGAGCAGACCCAAGTTTATCAGGTTGCCAGGGCCATGCCCCACTGGGTTTTTAAAGTCTCCAAGGAAGGAGAGTCCGCAACACTGTTTTTATTTTGTTGTGTGTGTTTGAGAATACAAAATCAGAATTTAGTGCACTCCCATCAAGTCCCCCATGACCTCCATCAGTTGACCCACTCACTTTTCCTACCATGATCTTTTTTTTTACTTCAAGAATTTGACTCTGCAGTTTAACTGTTTTCCCATTTTGACTAACCTTCTTTAACAACTTCTCTACAGCTACACATTTCCGATTTCTTTTGTCATAAATTATTTTCCATTCTATACCCAAAGAAAGAATCTTGCCTCTCTACTACATTTGGACACAGTTTGTATAAAAGAATATTTATATAAAGGAATACTATAGAAACATAAATAACAGTGGTGTAGTGCAAGCTCCTGCAGAGATGATGTACACACTCATGCACTATTAAAGACAGTCTTGTTCTGAGCATTTGTCTATTTTTACTACCATTTGTGAATATATAAGTGGATAAATGGAGTGGAAAGCTTCTGGTGAGTTCTCTCTGTTTTTTGAATGACAACTAAAATTTTAAATCAGGCCTGACTGTAAGCTGTTTCATGCCATTTACCTTATTTTGTTAGAAGTAATTTTTTAAAATGACAGAAGTCTATGTTCCATGTATATCTGTAACTATGGAAACTATGAAGTAATTAAAGGAAGTACAGTTGATGCCTCTGTGGCTCATCAAGACAGCCAAATGTTCAAACAGTGAGACAAAACTTCTTGTTGTTTTTAAGAAGGTTAGAAGAATATACAAAAATGATTTATGAGATAATGATTTCTAGTGTAGCTTAATGGTCTATGAAAAGTGGAGATTGATGTTACAGTAAATGTGACTAGCAATTTATGGCTACTACGTTACCAGAAATCTATTAAGAAGCTGAATGAAAATCAGACCAAACAAGTAATACTTCCTTTTAACCAGCCAGGATAAAGTCTCTTTGATTTTTAACCCCTCCATTCTCCTGGTACGATAGTCTCTTCTGTCTCCTTCCAAATTGTATGTTTGTAAATTTTGATCATTTTAGTTAGAAGCAGACCTAAAACCGGGCTGCAAGGAAGTTCAGGTGCAAGGTTTCACAATTTGTCCAAGCTATAGTCTTGCTTTGGGGGGTCATAACTGTAACTGAGAGAATACAATTTTTGTAGTATGTTTTTAGTGGTGTGTATTGATTGATTAATTTGTGTGGTAGATTTAGAAAAAGAACTTTCAGGGGGAGAATATTTCAAATTACTGTATGTAGATATGCCCATGTGAAATTTTACATAGAAACTTCTCCACTAGTGATTTTGGTTTCTTGAACTCCAAAGGCATTCTCAGAGAAGTACATTGCAATAGTGACTGGAACCTGTCTGTGTGCTGTTTTAGGGATATTACTTCATATGATAATTTTAAAGTTGTGTGAGTGTTCCAACACTCCATTTGCTGCAGGATTATTCTAGAGAATGTTTAATTTTTGTGGAAGTTGTCAGGAGCTTTCTGAAAGATTGGCGGCTGTAGTTGAGAGATTTTGGCAGCAGGGCATGTGAAGAAAGTCAGTTGTTTTTATCTTAAAAGGACTAGTAACGCTGTTGCTAGCAGCAGTGTCAACAAAACTGGCATAAAATACCCTTTTGATGTTAACTCCTTGAATCATTGCTCCGCTGCACCTTTTCGGCATCTTTCTATTGGCAGTTTGTTTAGAAACTTGTGGGTTTTGAAATTTAGGCCAGGAATAAGATTAGGATCAATGTGTGAACTGGGTGTTCAGTTGCCTAAAAGTAGGCATTTGATGCCATTTTTGATGCCCTATCGTACGTAAGATATACACATATGGCTATGGCTAGCAGATGTGATGTAACACCTGTGGCAGACTTATGCTCTCTTAAGTGGCACGTGGCAGCCAGGTGGGGTGTGCTGACTTATCTCTAATGTCACTAGCCTGTCATTAGGCACAGGATTTCATTTTATTTTGTTGCGTCCACTTGACAGTGAGTGGATTCTCTTTGGATGGAAACTTAAATACTTGCCACGCCTATAGGTATTTCTGTGTCAACAGGAGAAATTTAAGCATCTTATTCTCATCCTTCTTCATACGCATAGGATCTGATTTGGAAAGTTAACATCTCAGTTAACTATGAAAGGCAAGCAGGAAAAGAGTAGGAAATGCGCTTTCTAGCACAAGTGGAAAATTCTGATAAGACGGGCTTTTAAACATCCCTCCTGGACACTCTCAGTCAAACATGTAAATGGCACCGCAGACTTTAAGGTGACATGTAGTTCTGTGAGCAGTGGGGCCTCGTTGCCCATGAGCATGTCTTGCGGTTGAATTGCTACGTAGATTCTGTGTTGACAGTGAAAGATCACACTAATGTTATATTTATAGGGCTTTTATAAAACTGTCTATTCCGTGAAACTTTTAAGAGTATAATCCCTTGAAAACTACCATGTCTATGCAAAATTTTATTGCATTTGCCCAGTGGGTTAAAATATTATTGGAGGGTGTGGGGAGAAAAAGTGGAAGAAACCACCCAGTTGTCAGCATAAACCTCATTTTCTTGCCAAACTGGGATAAAAATATGAATCTGAAAACCTAAATTATGAAGAAAATCTGCTCTGCACAGGAATGGAAGAACAGAGTGCGCTAAAATGGCTTTAACATCACAGTCCTGAAATAGCTGGGGCCTGTATGTCTGATGAGCATTAGCATGGGCAAAGTAGTCCTCTCCCTGCTTCGAGGGGAGAACGGTACTGTCCTTTTGAACCCTTTAATTCAGAGGAGAGGCTTCAACAAAAGCAGAACCTAGACTCCTAGGCTACTTCCTTACTAACAAATGAAACCTAATCTGTGACTATTCCTAGAGGTTAGAGTATCTGTGCTAATAAACTGACAGAAGGCTGTTTGGCATGCTCTTGGTCTTCGGCCCACTAGCACTTTCTCATCAATTTTTCCCGGTGGTTTGGGAACTGAGGTGCTCCAAGGCTCATCTCCAGGAGGCAGTTTGTGTGGAGCCACCTTGATTTTAAGTACAGTAGAGAGCCTAGCATAGGTGCAGGTTATTTCATGTCATTTGGCTTCAGTGCTCAAAAACATTTCTGTGCAAGTCTAATGTACTAGTATGGGTGTAATTTTAAGATGTAGTTTAACAGGAGACAGTGAGCCATTGCCGTAGAGCAAACATCCTCTTCCCCTCATTTGCCTCTATTCCTGGCCACAAGATTTCACTACTCATACCCCTCCATGAGAAAAAATAGAAGTGACAAAAAAATGAAACCAATTGAAAAATACAGATAAATTTCTACTATGTTTTTAAATGTAAGTAGCTACTGGGAGGACCTGACAGGCAAGGAAGAGGATACAAGGGAGTATGTGGTATGGGGAATCTTGGGGCAAGAAAGGGAGAGGACAAACCCTGATAGGGAGAAAGAAGAGCAAGAGAGGAGGGAGGTGGGGCGATGACCTTCCCTGTTGGTGACCAGGAGCCATTGGCTTAAATATATATTTTAAAACATATTTTGAAAAATATATTCAATGAAAGCTTAGATTCACAAGCACATTTCCATTAGAAGGGCAGAGTTGTTTACTTATTTAGATTTTGGACTAATGTAAGGATTCAAGTAGATTTTCAGCTTCATTTATTTATATTTTAATGGACTGGAGCTGTCATGGCACTTAGCTAGGGTTTTGTTACAGAATTCATTTTGATGTAGCAAAAGACATAAATGCAATGCCCTGTACTAATTTCATGGTTTGCTGCATGTTTTACGTTATCCCAGAAACATTATGTGATACATAGTCTAACTTAATTCTGTGAATGAATAGTTTTGTAAGAGCAAATTGATAGCATTTCTTCCCTCTGACTTTCAAGAGACGATTTGTAGGATAGTGGCAGAGCTCTGCTGAAGTTAATGGTGCCTCAGGCAGAGAAGAGGGTTTGCCTAATTACATCTGTTGGAAATAACTAGCGTCTTCTAGAAGAAGGTGGCTGAAAGAACATTAACAAAAGCAATCAACTGAAAAGAAGTTGTGTATACAGCCTTCAGAAGGGAAATATTTAAGATGGCATGAAGGTTCAGTAAGGAATAGCTTGTGGCCTGCCATTTTAGGACACTTGTTACCTAATTTGCTGTGCAGAGATGAAGCAGGATGCATGGCGGTCAGTTTAACTGTGGGTTTGCTATTTCTAAACTCATGAAGCGTGAAGGAGTGTGCTCCTGATGGAGCCTGCTCAGAACCCGGGCTTGGGTGAAGGATTTGGGGAACTTGCTCTGACCTCAGTCTTTGTTTTGCCTGGCATGTGTAACACAAATTTGATATGAAGTTTGTGTCCCTCCTAATGTGACTTTGAGCTCCCAGTGCATGTTTGGAAGTCTCAAAATGTGAATCTGAAAAAAACCTTTTTCTGCGTTCTAAATTGCAGTTTTGCGATATGTAATCATGAAAAAGTGTTCTTATTTTTGTAACTGAAAATGCTCTTTTTCTCTATGTGTATAGTTGTATATATTGCTTACTATGAGCTCTTTCAAGTTGGAATTTCATGTTGTGTTAGTACAGGAATACTGTTCCTACTCATTGTGGATCACATTCAACAGTACCTCTAAGAGTAAGTTTGAGGAATATTTTTTCTGTGAATGAAATACCCCGTATTCCACATGAAGGCAAGCATGGGATCCTTCTAGCATGCTTTCACGCAGCCTGTAAAGTTTCCACGTGAATCTGTGTGGGAACTGTTGACCCTCCTCTGCTGAGTCCTGTATGTGCCACTTTGTTTTTGTTATGTAGCACTAAAGCCCAGAACCCTTTGCTATGCTGTGAAAATGCACATTTTTCCAGAGCCATGGGTATGAACCCTTCGAATGAGGAGCACCCCTGTACTGGTTCTCTTTAATAGCTTGATGTGCAGATACACATTGACCTATGCAAGGATGCAATAAAATAGAAACAAACCCAACAACAGTAACCAGACTCTGGGTGTCTTGAATGACTTACTGTAGTACTGCACCAGAGCTCACCATCCAGAAAAGAGTAAACAGAAACTATTTTTGAAGTGACAGGCCAGAGTAAAATTGTCTAACACTCTTCATTTTACTGATGCATCGCGTGGAGGTCCAGAAGCCACATTAGAGAACTGTAATCCTTCATCAGAGCATTTGTTTGGTTGCCTAACATCTGTGGATTGTTAAGATAAGTTATTATAGAGACCTGCTTTAGTTTAGATTAGTTTGGACCACATCCCAGTATATTCAATCAGGACATAATTCCTGCATGCTGCTAAATTGCTTGCTCCACATACTTCTCTAAAAATGTTTTTCAATATACAATTTTATCACTGAAACTGTTCTGTCATCTCAAGTTTTGGTTGTTATTTTTTCCTCTTAAAGAAAACCTTTTGTTATTTTTCCTTTTGGACTGAATATAACTCAAGGCAAATGTAGCATTTATTAAGTCTTGAAGAGATTCCTAAAGAGGGATGGTAGTGTAGCCTCTATGTGAGTATAATGCAGATTTTGTATATGTGTAATCTGTGGTGATTGGTATGTATTGTGTCCAAACTGCAGTATTTAAAGACAGCCGTAAGAAAATGGGTTTGTATTTACATGTCTAGTATTTCTTCTTTCTGTATTTTTCTGTGTCTGTTTGTGCGTTAGCTATTCCTATTTGTTTGGATCTCATAATATTCTGCATAAAATCAATTACAATATCAAAAGTGATTATGTAAATTAATGGTAATTTCTTGAAGTTTATTACATACTTTATACATATTTTAAATGATCAAATACATTAAATTGTAAATGAAGTCTGTTACCATCTTTCCATTTAAATGTGCTTGCATAGATACACACACATATGTAATTTAATTAGAATATTTAAATTTTACTTTAGTATTCCGTATCCTTCCTGTAAACAAACTGTAGTTTATTTATTTTTTTATTAACACTTTTTTCAATTTTCCCTGTAAATTGATAAAATACAGGCAAAGACATATTTTTAGTTAATGACTGTGGTTTATAGCATTGACATAGATTTTTATACACGGACACGTGCATGCACACTCTTGCTGTCTAATGAGATAACAATTGTGTCAGAGTCTATAAAGACATGAGGGATTTTTTTTTCCTTTTAGTCTTGCTGGGTTTTTTAATACCTGTAATAATAATAATAGCTAAACTAAAAATCTATTCTATTAGAACAGACAGTCTGATAAACTGGATCTGTTTTGTGAGGTATACTAGATGAAGGAAATAAGACATTTTGGAATCAAGAGATTTTTTTTAATAAAGGACTAGCATTTATTTTGTCGAAGTTGCTGTTCCTATTATCCTTCTGAGGGGTTTTTATCATAGTATCTGTTTTTATCATAAGACATGTTTGTGCCACTGTCGGAATAACTGTAGCTTTTGATTAAAATTAATTAAAATTTTCATAGGTATTTTATTATCTTTCTTAAATAGAAGAAATGTAACAGTCATCTTTTGATAAAGGCACAATCCAGATAGAGGGAAAAGAGTTGGGTGTCTTCTCAGTGCAGAAATGGTATTGAAAGTTCTAATACATTCTTCAGACCTAACCAGGTAGTCTGCTGTAGGGTGTTTTAAATAAATCTTAATTGTGTTAACTACGTAAAATGCCTAAAATTTTCATCATGCCATGTAAGCCATGCCCTTCCTCCCCAGGCCAGAGAATAAAAGAGCTCCATACCAGACCTTTGTCCTATTGCACCTTCTTCCCTGAAGTGATTGTTTCTTCTGTTCCTTTTAATTTTAAGTGTTGTATAATTTTGTGACTATTGCATCATTCTTGTGTTTACACAAAATAATTCAAGCATGTTTTTCCTTCCAAATTCTGTCATCCTTCTTACCCTCTTTACAATTTTACCCATTCTCTTACTTCTTTCCTAATTAAACTAAAGGATTTTCTTTACCATTTTCCTTATTAGCTGCCAGCTTTGTTTCGTCTCATCTCTGTTTTTATTTCTGACAAAATTCCCACCTCTAGTATATTCTTCATGCATTTTTCCTTTTTTGTTTTTCTGCCTCAAAACTCCTTTTGTCTTTCTCTCACTTTTTTCTTAAATACTCACACACTTTAGAGTCCTGATTAACCTTTTATGTTCCTCTGGTGATATACTCCTGTACATAAGACTGTCTTGTACTGTATAAAGACTTGAAACGTAGAGTCTTACTTTACTGTGTGTGCTCCTGTTTATCTGTGTATCTGGAATTAAAAAAAAAAAATTAAAGAAATCCTAAGAAGCACCATGTATGTACACAGCTTAATTGTGATTGCCAGGGACACGTGTTTAATTAATTTATTTATTATCTACAGCTATAATTCAAAGAGATGGTAATGATCATTTCCAAGTAGTGCAAAATATGGTACTCATGCGTTCTTTTCATTGGTGCATTTAGTTCTCTATTAATAGTTTTCTTTAGGTCTCACCTTACATCTCTGGTAAGTAGTTGTGGATGTAGCTAAAACCATGCACAGTAAATGCTGAATTTATTTGCAGGATAATGTTGAGTTATATTATGTGAGAAAAATTAATTAAAGGGAATTACCGTGTCAGTTTTCTTTGGCGGTGGAGGTTGGGAGATAGCTAGACAGGACTCCGCCACCTGAGGTACTCATCCCCTTTACAGTCTGGTAGGCTTGTCCTGACAACGATCCACACCAGTGAAAACAACCCAACCCACCCCCCCAACTGCGTCAACACCAGCAACAAGCGTTGGTTATGTTGCCGGTGTTCATTCAGAAGAGAGCTAGGGCTGGGCTGAGGGGAGATTGCTACAGGTAGGACTGACGTATATTGACAGCACATTTTGGAGAAGCTCGCATAGCATGTTGCCTGTAGGATGCTTGGCTCTGGCCAGTGCAGTCAGTGCTTGGTGAAGCATGTTCTGGGTCCTGTCATGAGCACCAGCCTCACCAGTTTAGAGAAGAGTGAGAGATTGTACCTGGTCTGTGATAGTGAGCATGCATTTCAGGGTCTGAGGGGTAGCTGCACTGACTGTTCTTGTCTTCAACTAGGTTATGTGGGTATGCAATTTATGTCGAAAGCAACAAGAAATCCTAACGAAATCCGGAGCGTGGTTTTTTGGAAGTGGACCACAGCCCTCACCCAGCCAGGATGGAACACTGAGTGATACGGCGACTGGTGGAAGCTCGGATGCACCGAGAGAAAAGAAAGCAAGACTTCAAGAGAGATCAAGATCACAGACTCCCTTAAGTACAGCAACTGCCTCATCACAGGAAATCTCTTCTTCCAGTGTGCAGTCTGACCGTAGGAAAGGAGCAGAAGTATCGCAGCCGGCTATGGGCCCGGACCAAAAGCAAGTTTCATCAAGGTCTAGAAGTGAACCTCCAAGAGAGAGGTAATGCTTTCTGTCTTGATAGAGCCTCACCAATAATAAATGCTTGTTCAGTAATATTACACGAGGCTGTCAGCTGAGCCTTGTGTGTGTCTAGAAGCATGTAAAAATAAAGAATAATTTGATTTACGGACTGGAGGAGGATAAATTTTCATTAGCAAATATATGGCCTGATTTGGTCTGTGCAACAGAAATGAGGAAAAAAAATACCGTATTTTACAGATATTTCCATGTACTTCAGTGCATTTGGTGTAACTTTTAACATAGAATTGTAGGTTACTTCTAAATTTTAAATTTGGCGGGCATTTTAAAGTTATTAAACAAAGAGTAAGCTTTTAACTTGATAAAATAATGCGCTAGAATTTAAAAAAATAACCCCCCAAACAAAGAAAAAACCCATCCTGTGGAGTTCTGTCAGATAGCCTTATGTGTTAGTTTTTTATCAATGTTTGTATTGTTTTTAATAATAAAACAGGAACTATTGAAGCAGCTCATTTACACCTGAAAAGTAAACATTCATGAAGAACAACACTAGTACCATCTTGAATTCAGAGCAAATTGTATGCAAGAATAAAGCAAACCAGAAGCAAACTATTATATTTTAAGTGGGTAAATGAGTAAATACCGAAACTGCATTCTGTGTGATGAATGGGTTGAAGAGTGTCAAATCAAGACAGGCTAATGCGATGAAGCACTTGCTGTTCTTTGGGCTGCTGCCTGGCAGATGGCAGAGCAGTTGAGGAGGGAGCCTGTGGCAACAAAACAAGAGTCTGACATGGAAGATTCTCCCTTGGCCAGAACGGTTGCTTTTTATTTATTTTTTTTTTCATAACTATTGAGGTTGAAAATGGATGATGAACAGTGGCTAGTAACATACTGTGTGAGTGAGGTCTGTCTGGGTTTAACTGTACCAAAACTCAGGTTAGTGTTACATATAAGTATGATGTAGATGAACACATGGTGCCCTCCCCTAATTCTATTGACTTTTTTCCCCAAACACTGGGAAGGCCCCCAGAGAAGTCGTCACTCAGCTGAAGGACACCTTCAAGGCAGCAAAATGCTTTCTATTTCTGTTTCGCTGCCAAAAGTGAGATGGTTATATTAATTATACAATGTTAATATTCTCTACTTGTCATTGAGACTTTCAAATGAAGTCCAAGGGTTCTGAATGGAGAGCTTCTGTGGCAAGCTCAGGTCCCATTTATCGCTGAAAACTCAGGAGGAACAGGAGATAGAGAAAAAGGAGCCAGGAGCTTAACTTGGATCATATCCAACTTTGCCTGTCCTGTCGGATGCATCTGTGAAAATCTGTGATAGGTAATCTGAAGACACAGCAGTTGTGGAAGGGAAGATTCAGTCCCACAAAACGAAGTCCTAGTGACTTTGTCCTGGTGTAGGTTCATCTCAAATACAGCATAAAGGTGTGTTTAGCTTTCTTCAAAATAGATGGATTCGTATGTGAACTGGTAAACAAAAGGGCAACTGGAATGATGAGAGAAACAAAAATATCTGGTATAAGGGGATTTTATGATCCTTTGGCTTGCTTATTCTCCCAAAGCAGAAGATGAAAGAGGAGAGAGCATAATTTTCATGCAGCTTCATTATTCATTGTTTTGTACTTTGGCTGTATAGAGAAGGAAATTACATTTTTCATCTTCTTTTATTACCAGAGAAAGGAATGTCATTAATTTATCTCAAGGAGTCAATTTGCTTCTCTTTATATGCTTATGAAATGGGCACTTCTTTTTAGTTTTAATAAGATAAAGCAGACTAGGTCAAATATTTTATTGTTTCTGGATATAGTCTCTTTTGCGTTTTTTTTTTATTTCCATGTTACTTCTTTCTGTAATGCCACTGGGGGAGATACTCCATTTGGTGGTGTTTATACTGTCAGAGTGCTTGAAGTGAATTGTGTGCTTAGTCTGTAACTCTCATGATTACTGCCAGAAAAATGGAGAACATATTTTGTCATAGTGCTGCAGTTATTACAAAGACGACTATGAGTCTTCCTACTTACATGGGTAAATTCTTTTTATCTGCGTTTATCCACGTTAATATTCTTTGTGTTTTTACTCATTGATTGGACCATCAGTAATATGCGTTTTTGTGGACTCTGGAAGTTGTTTGCTATTGGAAAATGAAAGTACCACTGGAAGGATTAATAGATTTAATTCATATTAACGGATCCAGTACCTTTCTATATGTTTTGACATAGTTTATCTTGGTTTATAATCTATTTACCATAACAGTGTACGCAAGTATTTTTATTTTGCATTCAATTCTTCAAATTATTGTACTCCTTTTCATTGCAGGAAGAAGACAATATTAGTTTCAGATCAGAATGGCAAAGGTTTAAAGAGTGAGCGTAAACGTGTGCCAAAATCCTCACTTCAAAAAGAAGGACCAGCAGATGACAGGGAGCGTAAAGAGCGGCATGAAGGTAGAAGGCTGGAGAAAGGCAAGTCACAGGACTACCCAGACTTGCCAGAGAAACTTGAGGAAGGCAAAGTGCCTGATGATGAAAAACAAAAGAAGGAAGATGAATATCATACCCGTTACAGGAGTGACCCCAATCTGGCAAGATATCCTGTAAAACCACATCCCGAGGAACAGCAGATGCGCATGCATGCAAAAGTTTCTAAAGCACGGCATGAGAGAAGGCACAGTGATGTAGCTTTGCCACATACAGAAATGGAGGAAGCGGAGGTACCTGAGAATAAATTAGGAAAACGCTCACAATTACAGGGAACTCAGGACAGAAAATCTCTTGTGGAAACTCAGAGGTCGTACTCTATAGACAGAACAGGTGATGTAAGAATTTCTGTTTCTAAACAATTAACTAATCATAGCCCACCAACTCCCAGGCATAGTCCAGTTCCTATAGAACACGTAGAATACAAGAACCACGATTCCTTTAAAAAACAGAGCCGCCTTGATCCTAGCTCTGCTATTCTCATGCGAAAAGCAAAGCGGGAGAAAATGGAGACCATGCTAAGGAATGATTCCCTTAGCTCTGACCAGTCGGAATCAGTGCGGCCATCCCCTCCAAAGCCTCATAGAGCAAAAAGAGGCGGAAAGAAAAGGCAGATGTCAGTTAGTAGCTCAGAGGAAGAAGGGGCATCAACACCAGAATATACTAGCTGTGAAGATGTGGAGATAGAAAGTGAAAGTGTCAGTGAAAAAGGTAAGGACCTTTATGTATATTATGCACATGGCCATGGTTTGGAAAAAAAAAAAAAAATCTGTATTTTTCTCTCTTTTGCCTCTTCTTTAAACATACACCTTTGTTTTTCCCCTTGCCTTTCTTTTTTTTCCCCAAATGAGAAGTGTCTTATACCTGTTTACATTTGGTTTGCAATGTTTCCTTTTGTATTCTTAGATGAGGTGGTTAAAGGTAGCATCAGCTGATGAGTTTCTCATTCTCTTCCCTTTTTCACCTAGAACTGACAGAATTTAAGGGTTCTAGTTTATTGTCTCGATGATATCTGTACTCCTTTGGTCATTGCTTCATCCTTTTGTCTGTATGCAGAATCATTTTCTGTGAATGATTTGAAATGGAAAGAGGGTTCTGTAGCAATATGGGATGACCATCATAAAGTATCATAATATCAGTGATACCTCGGTCTGAAGACATGCAACATTTTACTATGTTTAATAAAATACCAAGGATCTGCCAGTATTCATTGTTAACAAGGTCAGGATATGAGGCAAGGAGAGTGTTATGTAGGAAAGAAATGAGAATTGCCTAACTCGTTATCTAGAATTTGCTCCCAAGCTTACAAGTATGTTTAAAACCTGTGATTTCAGTTTGTCTTCATCTGTTGATGGTAACACTCAGCAGTAAGGAATAAGTGTAGTACACTATGTCCTTTGAAACAAAGCCTTTCTTCTGGCTGAAGAAGTTAATCAAATTCATGAATGTTGAACAGATAAAATAAGCATCGTCAGAAAAGACCGGTAGAATCTACTAACTGTCTTATAACCCTGGTTTGTCTTTAAGTGACACTACAGTGAGCTGAAGGCTTTTTGTGTCTCTGGAAGTAGCTTTTAGCTCTTTAGTTTAATTATCTGCGTTTGTAACTTGGAAGTTTTCTGCTGGTGTTCATACTCAAAATGCCAGTGGCTTGTCTGCATTGTCTTTTACTTCCTGGCACTGTTCCCTGACGTCTTTTATTCATGTACGCTAACCTGTCTGTCTGTCTTTATCTGATGTTATGGTCTCCTGACATCCCCTAAAACTCCATGTATACATATAAAAAGAGACAACATTTCTGTCCTATCCCATCTGAATAGCTGCTTGTTTTAACTTTCTAAGCATGAACTTTTCCCTTCAAAACATGGAAGCTTTTCTGCTCATTTTTAAGGAGGGATGATGATCATGCCCCTGAATTCTTAATCCAGATTCCACTTAGACATTAAAAAAATCCTCACTTTTTTCACTGTGGGGGGGGGGGCGGGCGGGGTGGGTGTGTTAAACACTGGAACATATTGCACAGAGATGTTGTACAGTCTCCATCCTTGAAGATGCTCAAAACCTAAATGGAGAAGGCCCTGAGCCGTCTGCTCTAGCTGACCCTGCTTTTCAGCAAGGGGTTTGAACTAGGGACCTACAGAGGTCCCTTCCAGTCTCAACTATTCTGTGTTTCTAAGAGAACACATCTCTTTCCCTTATTTTGTGGTGATGTTTTATGGTGACATTTGGATTTGTGTAATTTTCTCTGACTTCCTCTGTTGATAGTAGTGGTCTGTAATATAGCATTTACTTTCCATCTTTCTTATTTGCTTTCATTTATTTGCATCAATTTGAGGTTGCTTATGAAGTAGAAAGGATTTTCCATGTTCACTGAGGGGTATCATTATAAATTGGAAGGTCATTGATGTGAAAGTCAAGTACAGGTTGAAAATCATTGATACTGATATCAATATGTTAATATAGTTTGCTCTATAATGGTCCTTTGTAAGTAAAACTGTTTGATGGTTGCATTCAGGCTCATGACACTGATCTCAGCTTTTGACCAATTTCCTGTTGTGTTGTTAAACCATTAAGAGTTGTACTTTTTTCCTTCGGTGTTATGAATTCCAGAGGGTTTCAAATGTTGCTCAATATTTATGTTCTCAATAACTGAATCAAGTTCTTGGTTATCTCTGAGACAGATATTTAGGCTCCCCCTTCAGGCAGTGGAGGCCATGGTATGTATCGTGTCACAGTGCTATCTCATTGGATTTGAATAAAAATTATAAATAGGAGTATGTTAGGGAGCTGTCTGACCACTGTCACCTCAATACTTGGTTAACATTGCCGAGCATTCCTTGAGACCTTATCTCTACTTATCAGTAAGCTAGCACTGAGTTGTTAATCAGAATATATATATACACATGCATATGTAAATGTATATATGTATATATATGGGGGGGATGCAATACATTAATTACAGATCTATATTTATTAATTTAATAGCTGTGAAATGTAGCTGTTAATGTTTTTTTGCCTGATAGTGACATGAGTTTTACAATCCTTGTCATGGGAAGGGAAGTGGAAAACCTTTGAAGCTGGGGGTATGGTACAGAAAAAGAGCTAGGAAATGTGAATACAAATGAGAAAGCAGAAGCATTTTTGGTAGTAAATTATCCAGTTATTTTTAGAATCAAATTTTCATCAGTACTTGAAAAAATCTGCAGTATTTCGTAAGAGTAGATGGAAAGCCAGGAAATATTATTACCTAAGAAAATATTTTAGAAATCCTTCAATATTTTAAAAGAAAAAATGCCCCAGTAAAAGCGTGTAGTGTTAAAAAATTGATACAAATAATTAAAAAATGCCCATATTGTACCCAAGGTCAGAATCCCATTTTTTGCAATTTAGCAGCATCATTACAAACAGATTTTCACCCAGCGCTTTGCTTGTAATTTGGGAGAGATAATACACAGGTCCCCAGTTGTAGCAGTTTCATTTGTAAACCCATGAGGGTCTGGAATCCATTGTCTCTTATCAAAATATCAGTTCAGTCAGAAATCTGGTAATATAAATGGAGCTAGAAAGATAGACTTTTTAAACTTTGAACAGGCTTACCAAGAAAAACCAAGATCTTAAAATTAATGTTCACATTTAGTGAGTGCCAATATAAAGCAATCAGCAACTATTTTCAATTCAATATTGAACAAAATAGTTTTCTATGGAAAACAGCTTACAGAGATGTTTAAAAGAAAATGATGCCCCATAGAAATGTAAGGTATAGATAGAGTGGATAAGACTGTATTGAAAATCAGTGTGCGAAAAATGGCATATAAAGTAGATACTGTGCAAAAGTTACTTTTTAACATTTGCATTTCCTAGAAACACTGTTTAGGATTGCATTACCCTACCTTCTGAGCACAAAAAACCTTCTAAAAGTGATATTCTAAATACAAAGGAAACTAGTTTAGCTAGTACATCCCCTGCTATTTACTGTAACCACTGAACATGTATTTCTTCAAAGTTATTAACAAAATAATTCACAAGCACTGGAGATGCTTTCTTTCCAAAAAATTAAAAGTCTTTTTGCAATCCACTGGGATTTTGCTTCTTTGGTGGGGGACTGAAAGATTTATGTTTGAGTTGTTTCCATGTTGGACTAAATCTAGAGAAAGAACTGTTTAGCATATACAAAAACATCATCTCAAATTTCTTTTTAAAAAATATCTTCATGTTTTACAGCACACTGTTAGTCATTGGTGATAATTGTTTTCATCCTATTATTAATACAGGCTGTAGGACTCCTTATTCTGAAGTCTGTCATAGTTGAACATTAGGTGGACTGAGTTTCCAGTGACAACGCTATCCTGGCAAGGCAAAAGTCATCCTCTTAGAAGCATAAATAGGGTTCATACTTGCTTCAAAGACTTGCTAGAGTAACATAAACCAGACTATTACAAATGAAATCCAGACCTCATTTTAAAACTGAGAACAGCTTCTGCCTACTGCCATCCAATGAAGAATGCAAATTAGATTTGGAGTAAGTTTGAGAAAAAATATTTTCTTTAGAGTTTAAAACCAAGAATTTGTGTAGATCTAGTAGACTTGTGTTCAGATGAGGTTGTAACTTTTATCCCGTGATAGATACAAGAGACATTCTAGACTTTTGTCATGCAGTCTTTGAAACTGGAAGATAAAACAGTATTGGAAATTGGAACAATGTGAGGAGGTACTGCAAGCTGCTCATGTACTTTTATGCTAATGGTTTTACATTTTGCATACTCATTGTTCATATTTGCCTAAACGTGTATTTTATTCCCGCTGCCTAGGCTTGAAAATATACCTAATACTTGCATATTGTCAGCAAAATGGTAAAAAGCTAAGTAAAACTCACTTTGTATACTTGCTAATGGATTTAATTGGGAGTGAGGAGAGCATGACAGAGTTGGAGTCTTGTTTGAAAAAAACCCCCCTGAGATGACATTCCAGTTACTTTCAGTGAAGATGTAATTGTTTCATTCATAATCCCTTTCTTACGGTACTGGGAGGAACAGAGTGACCTGGTTTCATTTTGTTCTTATGACATCACCCTTCTGATTAGAAACTGTTAGGGGCAGGGATCTTGCTGGGATGTTGGTGTGCACGCAGCTGTGAAGCAGGGGGGTTGTGACCAGGAGGAGTGGAGCTGGAGGTCAGAAGGAGAAGGGGATGCTGTGGTTTGCAGGTGAATGTGTCTGTGCCGGCTCAGTTGCGGTAGGAGAGGATCTGACCCCTTCCTTCGTCCTCCTCTGGTGTTTCAAGTGCCGCTTTGGGTGCTCGTGTTTGGTGGTGCTCCCAGGGGAAGGAGAGCATAAATTAAATCGCTGCTCCAGTGATTTCTTCCAAGTGCTGTAGCATTGTTGGCAAGGAAGGTAGCCTGTGGGCTAAGAGAGAAACCACATGCATGTGGCAGGGTGTCTAAATGGAGCGAAAGAAAACATCAGGAAAAGGCTATAGAGAAGAGGTGTCTGGTTTTACATGGTTTTAGCTAAGCATTTTCACTGAGGTATTTTAAATCTGGCATGTAGGCAAGTCAAGTTGTACTGTAACATCTGCTAGCATATTTTAACATCTGTTCATGTGGAGAGTTGGGCATGGAGTTTTAAAAAGAGCTGAATTTGTTTAAAAGTGTGACTGAGCTTTAACTTTTTGTGAAATTAAATACCTTTTCTAGGAAGATTGTTAGTTCTTAGAAATTAGTTCAAATTTATCTTCTAGTCCTTGTGCAATAATTTAGATCTACATCTGATTCAGATTTTAATGAAAATATAATCTAAAATGGCTCTAGTTTCAGAATTTTGGTTAGCGTGAATATTATTCAATGCAATCAATATTCAGTGCTTTTGAGTAGCTGAAATTATTTACAGTGCTTATGGAGTTGTAAATAAGTGCCTGTTAAATTAGTGTTGGTCAGTAAGAAATCTGTTTTGTGTATATGGAATTATCTAAAGTGCATACATGCATATGCAAATGAAATAAGCTAAGCATGAGTGGGAAAAAGGACGTACTGTTGCCAAGAAATCCAACCCTTCACTGAGATATGTAACCATATATATGGGAGTGTCATGGAAGATACGTGGCTGAATTCTCGTTTAAAATCCCCTTTTCTCTAGTTTACCTGAAGAAGGTTGTGAATATGCTGGAGGAAGTTCGCAGAAAAGCAGCAAGATTGACCAAGGTCTATAAAATATGATATATAAGGAAAGGTGGGATGGATTTGGGTTGAACAGTCTAGAAAAGAAAGAAAGGAAAAAAAAAAGAAAAAGGAGAAAAACTGAAAAAAAAAAAAAGGCAGGGAGGCAGGACTGGGCTTTAAATGGGAAAGAAGAAGCTGGAGGGAGAAAGAGATTAAGTGAGTGCTTCTCTCTTCCCCTGGAGGATTAAGTTACTGCTAGGGAGGTTGAAGCTTGGTGCCAGAAACTGAGTCAACTCTGAGGACAGATAAGCAAAGTTAAGGATAATTGTAATCATAACTTCTTACTCAGTTGAAATAGAGGATCCCTGGAAATAAAAATCAATTTCTTCATAGCACTGAAATTACTCTATGTTAGAAATATTGCTGCTGTTCCTGTGGCAGGCTCTGGGTTAAGGTGGGGATATCTGGGGCTAAATCCACAGTACTCCTAACTGTAGCTTATCCTTTTTGTCACGCTTTAAGTAATGATATTTGATAGCCATTTCCAGTACAAACTTATGTAATGACAATCTGGTTTTTGAAAAGGAAAGAAGAAATATACGTTTTGACTTATCAAGAGACATGGGAGAAAAGGATGTCACAAACTGCTAAATCTTGAGTTCTTACAACACTGGCAGCTGGCAAGGCATTATGTTTTGTTACTATTAAGATGCGCTGTCTTCTGTGTTGCTTGATTTTTCATGTTCATTATTTTATTGTTTGTTCTTTGTCGCTTACCTTTCTCCTGCGCATGTAATTCATAAAATAACAACAAATTTGTCTTAATAGTAATTTGCCCAGTGGTAAGATGAGTGTTGTCCTTACAAAATAGGGTGTACTAAAGCATAGGGGAATTACGATCATGTGTTCAGAGAGACTTAACACCTGACAAGCAGGATAGCTTTAATTTGAGAAGCTGTGAGTGTTTGGACCTGTAAAGAAACCCAGCAGTTCTCTAGACATGAAAGAATAATTCTCAAGAACATTCAGCAGTCACTTTTTTCCCATCCAGAAACCATTGAAGGTAGCAGGTGCAAGAAGAGCAGCGGAGCTGCGAGTAATGGAGCACTTTTTAAGGGACTAAGAGGGAACTGAGAGCATTTGAAAATCTTGCCCTAATTTTAGCAGTTAAGCACTTTTCAAAATGCAGCTATGCAGTGAACTGGAGTTGAAACTCGGCTAGCCTGAAACATGGCATAGCATTTGTCATTGTTTATCCCCAACCAGCAACTAGGACCACACAACTGCTTGCTCACTTCCCCCATGGCAGGATCAGGAAGAGAATCAGAAGAGTGAAAGTGAGAAAACTCTTGTGTTGAGGTAAAGACAGTTTAATAAGTAAAGCAAAAGCCGCTCATGCAAGCAAAGCTAAACAAGGAATTCATTTCACTGCTGCTCTTTGACAGGCAGGTGTTCAGCCATCTCCAGGAAAGCAGGGCTCCATCACATGTAACAGTTACTTGGGAAGACAAATGCCATCACTCTGAACTTTCCCCCCTTCATTCTTCCCCCAGCTTTTTATTGCTAAACATGATGTTACATGGTATGGGATATCCCTTTGGTCAGTTGGGGTCAGCTGTCCCAGCCATGTCTCCTCCCAACTTTTTGTGCACTGCTTGCTGGTGGTGTGATGTGAAGAGCAGAAAAGGCCCTGACTGCCTAGCAACAACCAAAAATGTTAGTGCGCTATCAACAGTATTCTCATCCCAAACCCAAAACACAGGACTATACCAGCTGCTAGTAAGAAAGTCAACTCCATCCCAGCCAAAACCACAACAGCATTATAGCCAGAGGATGATCCTTTCCCCTACTCTGTCCTACTATTGAGTATTTTGCATATGCATGTATTTTTTGTATACCATAACAGTTATATGAACTGCTACTGAGGATTTGCTGTTATTCTTTTCTCATGTGTCTTTGCATTGCTCTAATGCTTTCTTCCTTCCTTCTTTCTCCCTCTGTACAAGAGATGATCTTCAGAGTCAGGGACTCCCCACCTACGCTTTGGAATTACTGAAGTTGATTCTTGTCTCCATTTCACCCATGATACCAAACACAAGAGTTATGTTTTCAAATGTGCACATCTCATATGGTCTCACTGGCTATATTTACTGTACTAGTAAATTAGACAGCCATGCTTTGACATCTTTGGCCAAATAACAAAACACGGCACATTTCCATATGATGAAGCTCTTGCAGTCGTCAAGAGAAAGGCTGTATGGAAGCTGTCTTAATAGACAGTCCTAATGGACTTATTCTTGGCCTGTCCCCTACCTAGAAAGAAATGCGAGAGCGCTAACTGACCCAGGGCACAACTGCTTCAGGGGCTACTCTAATGATGGAGCAAGAAAGACAATCTACTTGGTACTGGCTACTACACTGGTATAAATGTAGTCACCATTTCTTACTTGTCTGCCTGTTTTCTTGCCTTGCATTTAAATTGCAAGTTCAATAGAGTCTGGGGTTTCTTTTTGTGTTTGTACAATGCCGAACTTGGTGAGAATTCAGTCCCTGACTGAGATTCCAACTTGCCTTGATGATAATAAAATAGTATGCTTATTTAATGCAAAGACATATTAGAAGGTACCCTTTTCTTCTATTTATCAGCATCCAGCAGAATTCCAGATTCATGTTAAGCATACTCCGGCACACTTGCATTCTCTTGTGGCTAACCGCAGGTTGCCTACCACGAGGGATTCAGTTGAGCCTAGATTTCTGTTCTCACTACCTATTAATGTGCTGTTAATCAGCTAAATTACCCTTTTGTTTGCCTACTTACTTTTTGCTATCGGGTAACAAAGTGATTCATGTATGTATACTGCTGCCGCTTATAAAGACATTGTGGAGCTATTTCTTTTCTATAAAAAGACCAGATTTCCAGACCTTACAGCTTTTTCAGCCTTTGGGTTGGGATTTTTCAGTTTGGGGGGGGGTTTAGTGTTTGGGATGGGGGGGGATTGTGTTTTTGGTTTTGTTTTTTTTTTTTTTTTACTGACGGAGCCACCATTAAAGGATATGACAGCTTGATGTGTTGCATGCATGCGACCTTGTTGCTCTGTTCATTTTTCATTAGTTACTACTCCCACCCCAACCCCCTCCACCCCTAGTTTTTAAACCTTAATATAATGGTTCTGATAACTGATCAGGTTGTTTTTCTTGTCCAAGTAGAGGACTCTTCTAAGGTTTTAGTTCAAAGGAGACAGGGGTTTTGTTTTGGCTTGCTGCTCAGCTTGAAGACCGATAAGGACAGGGCAGAGCTTTACAGCTTTATTTTCAGTTTGATAGTTTTTTTTGACTTTTCTGCATAAATTTGCTGTGAGAATAGAAAGTCTGCAAGCAAGACACACAAAATGTACGGCAACAGTGATTATTTGTTGGCTAATGCACATAGTAGACAGCTAGGACCTACATGCTGCTAGCCTAACTGTTAATAAGTTCACCGCCTCCCTCTTCAGACACCCAACTGCTCTAAATGTTAAGAGAGTTGAATTCGTTACTTTTTGAGGTGCTCCAACACTTGCAATCTCTGCATTGGTACGTTTTTAGCTTTTGAAAAATATCTCTTTCTCATGCCTGAGGCCCTCAGCTCATTCCCTTGACTGACTATAAAACCAGTATATATGAAGAGCTTTCTAATTGTTAAACACTTTCGACCTTATAGGTATTTTGTAAGAGAGCATAAGTCTCAGAAATACTGTGATGCTACACAGTAAATGCATACCTACAGCAGTATTTTTTTAGACCATTGGTGTTAAATATTTTATTACTTTCTTTCCAGCCATGAAGCAACTTCTAATAATACATTTTATTTGGAATATTGTCTTTTCACATTTGCTTTCTGTCTGTAAACACGACCTTTTCTATTTCAGAAAAGCAAATATCATCATTCTTTACTTTGGGACCTGTGGCTTTCCTATACCTTATGTGCAAATTGGACCAAAGTCTAACTTGGTTCATTGAGCAAGCTGAGAAATGTTCAGGGGCAGTGTGGCTCATCTAAACTTCCCAAATCCAAACATGGCCTTTGAGGGGAGGGTGGGCTAGTGTTGGAACATTAGACTGAAAAGGGTGTTTAGCTTAGTGTGTATTGTGTGCCTCACTTGGGCCACAGCTAGTGTGGGATTAATCTCCAATTCTAAACGCAGGCCCATATACAATTTAAGCATATGTTTAACTTTCATTGTGTAGAGGTTTTGATTGCACATAGGGTCCCAGTTTAATGTATCTTTAGTGTTAGTTGTGGGAGCTAGGTGTGGTGGAGGAATAAGTAATATGATTATATTCCTTGGCTACCTCTCAGTCATATATGTAATTTAAGATGAAATGTTTTCAGACATGTAGCAAGGAGAAATGAAGCACATCACACATTTATCTGATTTTACCACGCATGTATTTTATGATTTAATTGTATACATTATTTTCTAGAATTTAAAGTTCCCATTTTTGAAACCTAGTCCTCAATTTGGTAATTCTTTCCTCTGCAATATGAGCTGCGATTCTGATTAGTTATTCTCAAAATGATTGTTGGAAAAATGTTCTATTTAAAGCAACTTGGTCATGTTATTATACCAGTTTTCTAAAGGATCTAACTTCTTGGTATTTTTTAGAATTGCCATGGAATAGCCTTGGGCAGACTTGAGGGCACACACTTCTTTGTCCCTCTGAAAATCAGTGGTGCTCTAGATTTGTTTAGGAATTGTCCTTCACAGAGTAGACGTGGTTTTCTGAATCAGACCTGAGCTTTGAAATTTTCTTCATATAGGTAAGAGTCAGTGTATATGGTTTAATGGTTGTCTTTTTATTAATTTGGTTCTTTTACTAAAAATGTAATATAGTTTTTCACTGGAAATGTAAACTCAAACACAAATGTAACTTCAACTGTAAATTCAATTTAACTATTTCTAAAACTTTGCTGTTCATATTAAAGTATTAACTAAATAGGATTAATAAGCTAATAATTAAAAATGTTCACCTACTTTTATGGACCTAACTATATTAAGCTATATTAAACTTTCATGAAATTTTATTTCATTTTTTGATATTTTTTTGGTATGCTATTAAAAGAGCTCAGTGCTATGAATTTATTTTTCTGCTCAGAAAAGAAGCAAGCACCACACGTGGCTCTTTTTAACCCTTTAGGCCACATGTTCTTAGCCATTAAAGTTGTGCTTAAGAGGCCACTAGATGGAGCAGTCAAATCTAATTTTTATCTATCGCACTCTGTTTATGCAAGATAATATCTCTCTTAGTAGAGAGTCTGGAAATGCAGGCCCACCTTCCTACTGGAACTGGTAATTTAAAAACCTTTTTCATATCTTATCTCCATGTGCATTTTTCCATGGGCAGATTTACATTGTCCTGGAGCTTAAGTGTTGGAGATGGTGTATGGAATGCATTCTGGATATGGAAATTACACTGACAAGTATAGCTCTTCGAAGCAGTCATTCATTACATGAGTTGAGTCCTATCCTCAGAAAAAAATAAACATATCAAGAAAAATTTACTCTTTTTTGAGGATCATGAGCTAGATTTTCAAAAATTTCAAGAAGCCTAGAGATACACACTTACAGATGACTCTGCATGTCTGTGCTTAAGAAATCTTGCTGATACTTCTGGTGAAGTCGTATTTTTTTCTTCCTACTTACCCAAAGCACATTTCCTTCCAACTTAATTTTTTTCTGTGACCTAATGCATAAACCCCACCTTTTTAGTGAGAGCACACTATGTTCTCTGCCTCAGGAATGCTGCAGTAAAGTAGGTTCAGGAGCAGATAGAAAAGATACAGTAGTGTATGTGGCTGCTTTCATAGTCTTTGTTTTATTGTAGCTTCATAACATTAGTAAAACAAGATTTTTTGGAGGGGCGTACATACTCATGAATAAATAAATAGGTGTTTATATGAATTAGAATGCATGTACGCTATTAGAAAGCACCTGTGCATTCCAATACATGTGTTGCATTTGAATACTTTAGGTGTCATGATGTGTACTCATAGGAGTGTCTAACACAGGGTCTAACATCCCAGAGTGCTGTTAGAGGCAGTGAATAGAGCTATGTGTGAATAGAAAATTGTGCAGATTTTTGTTTTGTTCTTTGCCTTTGTAAAGTATTAGAAAGTCAGACTCTTCTGCATTAAATATTATCAGCAGCTGTCACAAGAGAAGAATTGGTGCTCTAAAGAAGCTGGATACAGTCCTTGGAGTGCCTCAGCCCTGCTCACACATCTTAGGAGGGAATTCCTAGCCCCAGGCTCCTGTGATTTTTGGGTAGGAGTGACAGAGAGCTTTGCAGAGTAGGGAGCTCATGCCATGGAAAGCAGCACTCCCCAGCTGACTCCCTTTAACCCATGTGCCTTTTGTTTATACAGTTCTCACCTGAATTGTGAGTTGAGCAAAAACTTCTGCTCAGGCTGCGAATGCTAATCAGTGCCATGAGCTGAGGGCTGGTGAACAGCTGTTTTTTTCCAACTCCCCAAAGTCTTGGGTCACTCAGAGGTATAATGACAGTTCTTGCCTGTCATGCTCTGGAGCTCTACCACAGCCAATTGGTGAAGGTTTACATCAAAATTCATACAATGCCAGGTAATTTGGTGTTCTGTTCAGGCTCAGATTTTACTGGAAATATAGTGTAAAAGTGACTTGCGCTTACAGATAAAACTGAACCTCACAAAAGCAACTCACAAATACAAATTTAAATAGATACAGATTCTCAAAACTTTCTGGTGTTTGCTGATTCTGCCAATTTTTATGTAGCACACTGAACCTTGTCAGTATACCCAGGTGGGCTCAGTTATCTCCCATGGAGCAGATGTTATGGATTTGCCAGTAGTGGAGTCGTCATTATCTTTAAGCAAAGACTGTCTGTGGGAGGCCAAAACAGCCCCCTGGGAATGGGAATTGAGCTGAACACTTAGGAATAAATTCAGTTGTGCTTCTGCAGGCTCTTTTCCACAGACAAGTTGCTTTGAAATCAGTTATACAAAAAGTTGATTAATCTGTTTTAAATCTCACTGCCAAGGAAATCTTAGGGAATGGCTATTCCTACAAGCCACTGAAAGGAGACAATTAGGAAGACATTAATTTTTGCCAGTGAGCATATTTTTTTTTTTTAAACAAACAAATGTACCATTTACATTTTAACCTCTCTTCTAATGTTTCTTTTAAAGTTCTAATCTATCAGTATCCTTTTCCTTTAAAAAAAAAAAGCAACAACAACAAATAATGATATTAACTTAAGGCATACTGTCAGACATCAATTATCTGTGCTATGGTGGACCTAATCTTACTTTGACCTAAAAAATTATTATAAGGATTAGGAACGAATTTGCTGGCAATGCTTTAACAAACAACAGGGTCACTGTTAAACCTTGCATTTAGATACGTGGGGTTTGTTGGTTTTTTTTTGTTTTGGTTTTTTTTTTTTTTTGTATTTTGATAGTATATAACATTTTTAAAGTAATAGAAAATGCTATTTAATAGAGGATGAACTTTTGAAATGGTCAGTAACGTATGGTACTGTTGCTCTAACTTCTAGGTTTAAATCTGAAATTTTTAGAATTGAAGGATCTGGGAGGAATCTGACTTGTAGGAGAAACTGGAAATTAACCTATGTCTAACCAGACTTAGGCAGTAAGGAAAAGAAAAGGAGGTAATGCGAATTAAGTTGTCAAATGTGTCCTGAACTAGAGAAATAGAATGAACTAACGACACACAGATATCTCTCACTCTTGGCTGTATAACCTTTCAACCATAGTCTGTACATGAATCAGTTTAGGACATGCATTGTCTTTTGTTATGTAATGGGGAGGGAGGGGGGGAACAGTTTTTGAAGGGGAAAAAAAAAAAGTTGTTTTAAGGAATTTTGGTAAGGTGATGTGGCTGACTTAAATAAGAAGTTGTAATGACACTCACTGTAGGTTGAATCTCCTATTTTTGCTGTAGCCCAGGTTTATAGACAATACTTTTTGCTTGGCTTCTCCTTTGGTAGGAAAACTCAGGTGCAGGTAAGAAGGCCTGCAGACTCTTCCTACTGGTATTAACATTTAATTGATTCAAGCAATTTAGTTCTGTGAGTTCAAGCCTGCACCTGAGCATGGCTGTCAAAGGTAGTGCTGTCGTGCCATCACTTCATCCCAGCTTACTCTGCATCAAGCAGGGAAGAGACTTTGAATGTGGGTGTTCCACATCCACCATGCTGTAAGGCATGAGAGTTGGGAGAAATAGGTCTCTATGGAGACATTAACACAACAACCAGAAATGATAGTTAAAGTTGGGAACAAAAAGAATATTTTGATTTTATTGGTCAGTAAATTGAAAAGTCAGTGTCTACATATTAGTTACCTTTTCACGGAAAATATCTGGCTTTGATTAGCAATTGAATGGCTGAGCAAATTGTTTTAATTAGGGTTTGGTTAAGACTACCTTTGGCTGTAAAAAAGGCTATCCAGCAGATCTTTTATAGATATTGTAAGTTAATTTGTTAAGTACTGACCTTGTCACAAAGAAAAATGCTCCACAAAATCTCTTTTCATACAGAGGTCGATTTGTCAGCCATGATGTCAGAGGAAGTCCAGAAGTCATCAGTAAATCTGGCAGTGCAGCATTGATGTTCTCTGTCTTGGTGTCAGTAGATCCTCAGTCAAGGCCAGTTATCAAAATGATCAGCCTGAGGAGATGCTGGCTTTTTTAATAGATGAAGTAACTAAGATAAATGCATTGCAAAATTACTCGATCATGAAGACTGGATAGCAAAGATGTCCACCACGACTATGGGATTGAAGGCCCACCATAGGCTTTCTAGTGTGGGCATTCTTCGTGTCTCTTTCCAATTTCACTGTCGTTATCATCTTCCTTGGATGAGTCAAGAACAATCAAGTCATCAGAGGTGGGGGCTGAGGAAACAGAATATTGGTGGCAGAGTGGTAGAAAACAATTGGCAATGGAACTTGGCAACAATGGATCAAGGAGCAATAGATAGCAGAGTGTTTCTTTACTGGCTCTTGCATACCTGTCTGCTTGAAGGGGTTCCTATAATTTGGTCGTGCAGCAATGCTCCTCTGTCTTTCAGCAGTTTTCCAGTCTGTTGTAAAATGGTGGGTGATGTTTTGTAAAACTCCCCTTAAGGTCATTTAAGAACAAGGTGGTAAAGCCACTTGTCTGGGATGCCAGTGGGAGGCATGCGGTAGCCTGCTGCAATGTGTATGTTTGCATTGTGTTTTTCAGGCAGATGCCAAGTTACTTCACTTCCACTTTGAACTGATTGGCTCGGACCGAGGTTTGAACTAAATGCTGTGGAGTAACGACAGCATGACATTGATTTAGCCCAAGCTAAATAAGAGGCAAAACTTAATAGCTCCAGTTTGTCCCTCTGTTGATGTGACTACATCATTTCTGCTTTGGTGCTTTTGTTTCTTGCCAGCTGGCCAAAAATGTAAACAGAATATGGAAAGGAACATTGATGAGCTCTAACAAGTTTGATGGGTGTTTGAGGGCAAACATTCCTTTTAGGAGCTATGTGTCTTTTTCACCACAGTCATCTCAGTTCTTAACCTCTAATTTTTCTCAGTAGCTATAAGAAATGACAGGCTGAGCTATGTCAATCTGTTGAAAAGAAAACCAGTTCTGTATGTGTGCATATGTGTGTATTTTTATATATAAAAGTCTTTGTCTTGTAAATAGTCAACAATTGTCTTTGCAAAGTTATAAGTATTTTGCCAGAGAATCTGAAAAATACTTATCCCTCTTCACTAGGCAATACTTTACTGAAGAGAAGATGCACTTATGTTGCACAAGTGCACAGAGAAGTGTTTTAATTAGCCCAATGTCAGACAAACTCTGCACTTATGTCTATCAGCAGCAAGTATGTTTTCTCTACTGAGTTTGATTCTGGATGCACAGACAAAGGCTACACCCACGTTTTCTATGATCCCAGGAGAGCATTTTGTGTTCTGGAGTGCTGCTAGCTGAGCAAAGGAAAGGCTTGATTCCTCCCCATAAATCTTTGTTTTGATACTTTTTCACTTATTTAATGTTTCACCACCCATTGAACTTCAGTTGTTTGACCATCACTTGAGTCAAATGGTTATGTCAGTTTTCCACCCACCTTGTAGTTCATCAATCAATCCATATCTCTCCAATTCTGCTACAAAGATATTGTGGGAGACTTGGTTCAAAGCCTTGCTACAGTTATGATAAACTACATCTGCTGCTCTCCCTTGTCTGTAGATCCAGCAATCATATTGGTCAGGCATGATTTGCTTTTGGTAAAGCTATACCGGTGGTTCCCAGTCACCTTCTTGGCCTTCATGTGCTCAGGACTGCCTTCCAGAAGGATTTGCTCCATAACCTTCCTATGGAGTCAGGTTAGCCTTCCCAGTCTGTAGTTTCACAGATGCCTTCTCTTGTCTTTCTTGAGAGGTGGGACATTTGCCTTTTCCAGTCACTGAGAATCTCCCACAATAGCCAGGACCTTTCAAAGTGGATCAGACAGGGCTGCAGTATGAAATGACACATACGATACCCAATATTGTATCTAAGACTCTTACAATTGTATTCTAATCTCTTCTCCATTGTAACTTGTCTTTGAGATCTGGAGACCATAACATGGATTTTTTCAGTTTTTCTCTCATTTACTAAATTAAATTCCAACTTAAAGCATAGTTTTCTTTCCTTGAATTGCTCTTTCTGTGCTACTGAATTAATACTTGGGACCATTCTCTGGCTTTCTTGTTTCAAAAACAGTGTTGTAAAACTTTTGGTTTGGAGGAAAACTGCATTTTCACCCAGGCATAAAAATTAATACTACGTTTAATGCTTGGAATTTTACCTCTTAAAACTTGAAAACTGATACAGTTGGATATCTGTGTGACATTGTTCAATGTCATTCTTTTCTAATGATCATAGAAAGTTTTATAAATGCAGGAGTATCAAACATGGTTTAAGATGTACAACAATTATTAGCAGGAAGATTATGAAGGAGCTAAAACATGATGGTCAGAATCTAAGTGTCAGATCCACAGTGTAGTGTCCCTCAGAGGACAGTGGCAGTAAAATAATTTGCAAGGGTAAAAACCTCCTAAGGCTGCACAGGCAATGTTATCCAAAGCAAAGGTTGAAAGTGTGCTATAAGTGAATTATGTATTTTTGCTGGGACAACAGAATTGTAACCAGATTTCCAGTCAGTTTCCAGTAGCCTTGCTGCTATTAATGTACGTAAAAGTAAATAAACCAACTATCAGCATTTGATTCTCAAATGTTCAGATGGGCCTTTGGGGGAGCCAGAAAGGATATCTGACGCGTATCTGGCACACAGGGGAATGGGAGGCAGTGAGAGCTTCGACACCACCATGGGGCACAAACAACCTTTCTAAACACGTTTGGGAGAAGAGTTTATTAGTTTTTTTCACAAACACATGCATGCTATGGGAATGACAAGAACATTTTTTAAAAGTCAGAAAATAAGCCCCATACAATGCAGTCTCTTTTAAACGTTCTGAGGTTCCAGGGAGTAAATATTTTTCATCTGTTGAGTTGGGTTGTGGCAAAATCCCCTGCCTTATTTAGTATGTGCTGCAAAGGGACGAGAGAATTCAGGATCCACGTGAGGTATGTTCTGAAAATGAAGAAAAACTCTCAATGCTAACCCTGGCAGAACAGGAGGAGGTCCTTCAAGGAGAAGTGCAGAAGGATCAGTGGGAGAGCGGATGTGCTGTGGAAGCACTGAGCCCTAGGCATTTTGCAAGAAATGTTCTCCAGCTGTAGGAAAAAGCTGGGCGTATGTTCCCTGGTCAGTAGATGCCAGATGATCACTATCTCTTGGAGTATGTGAAGCCTGGAGATTTTCCTCTTCCACAGAATTATCTCCCAACGAGGACATGTCAGTGAAAAAAGCAGATGTAGGCAGTTGTGTTGTCTTTCTGCTAATACTGTGCCACTGGGGACACTGAAAGTCAGCAGTGGCCGGGGTTGTCAGCCATGGCTCTTGCTGTTGACTGACAGGTGAGAGTGTGTGTGAAAGGCAGCATTCAGTACCTTGGTTTTGATCACGTGAGCCAGAATTACAGGGAAAAAACTTGATTAAAGTGTGTTTTAATTATTACTAGTAGGTCTATATATTACTAAAGATGAAAGAACTGTAAGCTCTCATTAGCTTAATTATTTATATTTTATCCCTTATAAGCTGCTCTCTGAATGGAAATTTAAACAGGTTAGTTCATTGTGCTTTGTTTTCTCACATTTTGGTTTCTAAACAGGAAGGTTTTTTATATTTTTGAAGTCCTGCAGTATCTAGATATGCTGCAGAGAAACATTTTTACAGAGGAAGTCTCTGCCAAAGAAATAGTTATATTGTTGTATGGTTTGGATATGATTAAAATAGATTAAATTCATTAGCAAATTTTATTAGCTGTAATTCTCTAATCATCTGGCTTTCCCAAATATGCTAGTATACAGGTTCTGATTTCTCTTTTATCTTGAATATGTAATTTGGAATACGAAATGTTACTTCCATTTTTTAATTTAGAATATATTTTTCTTATATAAAATTACATTTCCATACACACATCTGTTACATAAGAAAAGTATTAAATCACAATTAATTCGTAAGAAATGGTAAATTTTTTGAAAGGCCATTGTGTTTTCAGTGTGCTAGAAGTAAATCTACAGCTTGCAAAGTTTTACATAACTTAAAAAAGCCACATTTGCTTTACACGGTTGTTTCACTTATGCAGGTCATTAAAACTTGTTCAGTGCACCACTGCTGAATATAAATAATAATTGCAGCAGTAGTATTGATTGGTACCTGAGCTGGTGTCTACTTTTGGCTTTAAAGCACTAAGAAACTTCTTTCATGTTCTATCCATAGAGGAAGGATAATTTTTTCCCGATCTTGTTTCCTGAGGATTGTTAGTTCTGGATTCCTAAAACCATTAACTCCTTGTAGAGACTGAAACTCCTTGTCATTGCAGTGAGCATGTATGAACTAATGCAGTAATCGATGCTTGCACTACACTGCAGAGATTTGTTTCGATGACAAGAGCTCTCGTAGCCCTGTTTGGTGTCACCGGTGTTGAATGTTTGACGCTGCAGAATAATTTGGCTTGGAATCAGGACGCAAGGACCTTAGGGACTTCTTTTATATCGTCTCCTTCACACTGAAGTGGATTTTTGCTTGCATTACGGTTTTGCCAGAGTTGCAGGCTGGAATTCAGCAACCTACTAGATGCCAGTTGTGCTTTTTTAACCATTCTTTTGCTGATGCTGCTATGTTTGCTGGGTTTCTTCAGTTTCTGCTCCATACGTTGCATTCAGGGTCAGGTAAACAAATGGATATACAGTACTGAGGTTTTAGATATATTTTTATAGTTTGTATTTTTTTTTAATATATCTCTCTGTAAACAGGTTTCTTTAACTGTACATTTTGTGTGGAGATATGTCCTCTGAATGTAAAGTATTAATTGTAGCAAATATTCAGCTTAAGCAGGGAATAAGGAACCATTTTACTTGTAAGTCTGTGTTTCAGTTATGTTTATACTTTGAAAGCTCGTGTCAAATATAATTTGACATTAGTGATGCTATGTGGCATGAGTTTTTAAACAGAAATCTATGTTTTGAAAGCACACATCAAAATGTAAACGTGTTTCTGAAAAGTAATAATATTCTGATTGCATTATGACTATTTTGCATATTGGAGAAGTAATGGATAAAGAACAGGAAACAAATAATCAGTCCTGTGTATTATTTCTCTTTGGCAGAATACTATTCATGTGTCCTTGATTCCTTAATTGTGCTATTGTTAGTAGCTTTAACAAGTTCAGAATGCAATATGATTCTGTTACTTTTAATTTTGCATATTATTTTGGGGAAAAAATCATTGAACCGGTGTAAATAGAACAAGAATATGTTTGTTTAGAATAATATACGGTTTATGATAAATGTACAGTTGTGGTTATTATGTATGTTATCTCTGCATCATCATACTGATGCATTGCACTTTCTAAATCAGGGAAGGACATCATCCCTTTCCTTAGGGGGGAAAAAAAAACCTGTCTGTATTTGGGATAAGGTCCTCGGCTAAATCACTAAAGGATCATAGGGGAAAGTGAGAGGAAGAATTGATGATTGCAAATTTCTTGTGGATTATGCAGTGTGTTGAGAATAACATAGATCTTTAAAGTCTTGTATCTAAGTAGTTAACACTGTAAAAGTCATTTTTGAAAAGGAGGCTTTTTTTACTAGAAGAATTAATCCTAAAGATTGTCTGATAGAATAAGTCATGAAAGAGGTTTTATCCTCTCAAATATTACAGCTGTGTTAGTTAACATATTTTAAGAAATCCATGTGTGAAATTCATTTCTTTTAGCAGAGCTTAGAGGAGAATAAGAGCATACTGAGGGCAGAATCTGGAGAGAGGTGTTGGAGAAAATGGGGTTGAGCAGCAATCAGAACAGAGGTGGATCTGAAACAGCAGCAGGAATATCAGGACAACAAAATGCTGCTAAGGTTGGGAAGAGACAACGGGCAGCCTTAGCTTTGCATGGAGTTTAAAGGATAAAACTGGAAAAAGGCTTTGGTTAAGATCAAAGCCTTGCACTCTCTCTAATGCTTAAGAAGTTTGTTATAGCTACATAAAGAAACTAAACCCCTGTTTCTTCTTCGGGGTACTCACTGTGGTAGATAGCCATAAACTGCCTTCCAGAGACCTCTTGCACATCTTGGTATAAGTAGATGAAGAAGGTGAAGTAGGGTTGGGATTGAGAAGTACAGAGCTGTGACACCCTGTGTTGCAGATATTCAAGGCTGTGCTGTGGGCAACGGCATACAGCAGCATGTCTCTAGCCTTTAGAATAGCATGGAACTGGGAGAACTAAAAGATATTTTAAAATCACACTAGCCCCACATTCCCTGGTCCAGTTCTGGTCTCTCCTGAGAACGTTTGACTTTTTTCTGTTATAGACTGTAGAGTTATAAAGGACTATTAAACCAGACCATCTATGTCTCTCTGTCCATGAAATTTAACTCATCTCTCCTCCATAACCACATTTCAGTTAAGCTAAATATTCCACTGTGAAAAGTAAAGTGTGCTGCAAGGAGGGAACCTGAGAGACTGAGGTGTCATCAAGGTCACTGTCATGTCAGGGTGTTGGTTAGGTGCCAAGGTGCCCAGAAGACAAACCATGATGTGAGTAAAGCAAAATGAAGACAACAACAACAAAACCTTAAATTCTCTACCAGTTTGACCTGTGGAGGTATTCAGTGGCAAGCAGTAGGCGAGGTACCAGAGCCTGGCCTCTGGCCAGCCCTGCTATATCCTCAAGTGCAAGGGTAATGGTTTTCAGAGAGGAGCCAGGCTGATATGCTATACTCTCCTATTAGTACTGTGACAGAGTATATAGAATCATAGAATCACCTAGGTTGGAAGGGACCTTTCACATCATCTAGTCCAACCATCAACCTAACTCTGACAAAAAACATCACTAAACCATATCTCTAAGCACTATGTCTACCTGTCTTTTAAAAACCTCCAGGGATGGTGCCTCAACCACTTCCCTGGGCAGCCTGTTCCAATGCTTAATAACCCGTTCAGTGTAAAAATTTTTCCTAAACCTCCCCTGGCACAACTTGAGGCCGTTTCCTCTTGTCCACCTCATCATCTTCTGCACAGCTAGTCCTTAACTGGTTGACTTCTTTTTCCTGTTTCTACACTTATTTATCCTGATGTGCGGAGCTATTTCCTTATCCACTTCGAACTGGGTCCTCTTTTTTCCAGTTCATTTTTCCAATTTCTCAGGATAGCTTTGAAGTCCAGTCCTGGTCTTCTATAACTAGCCATTCCTTTCTCCTTGAGGTCAAGTCACCTACAAATATAATATGTTTCTGTTTTATTATCTACAATGGTAATGTGAATGTTGACTTTTACTGTATCTCAGACAAACATGACAGACCCTGCTGAATGAATACTTTGGGGGGTTTTGTTACCAATTTTTTTTTTATTTTTTTTTTTTTTTTAGAATACGCTTTCTAAATAGCTTTTCTCCTTATACTAGTTCTATTTAGACTTTTTTTGTGGTGTGACTCTAACATGGCATGCTCATAAACAAAAGTCCTGCTCAAATGAAGATACTTGGCATCTGCTGTTTGTTACCTATCTTACTGCAGTGGTAGGAAAAGAAATTGGGTTAATTTATTATTGACACTGATTTTTTTAAGATCTCTTCTTACTATCTTGAAGGTGATATGTTTTTGGTTTAACATTTTTTCAGGAATTGATACTGACTGGTCCGTAGTTTCTAATCCCTCTTTCCCTCCCCTCACTTTTAAAAAATATGTGCTATGTTTGCACTTTCCCAGTTTTTTGCAACTTCATCCATACTCCACTAATTCTCAAGAAATAATTATTCCTGGCAATGAGATAGCTTCAGACAGGTCTAGAAGTACTCTGGGATGAAGTGAATTAGCCTAGTGTAAAATATATCTAGACAGTCTGACCTCTTCCTGCTTTTGCATAACATCTATTTTTTATGCTACAAACATTGTTAACTTGTTGCTATGAGTTTTACTTGAATTTATTTTTAGGAGAACTTTTTTTTTTA
Organism: Fratercula arctica; assembly: GCA_947846985.1. NCBI lineage: Eukaryota > Metazoa > Chordata > Aves > Charadriiformes > Alcidae > Fratercula > Fratercula arctica. Next base: position 91,853,521 of record CANTUZ010000003.1, on the reverse strand, counting down.
AAAAAACTTAGCTGCCTTGGTATCACTGGCTGATAGAGCCAAATGGTAGTAGGCTCTTTCCATAATGTTCTAGAATAGCAAGTATTTTGTACTAGATACTAAGTACTAGGGACTAAATATTTGCAGAATGATCTGAATTCTTTGCTGTTTGCATTAAATTTGTGTGTTTCTAATTTTCTCTTGTATGCTTCCTAGTACTGTATCAGTGTAAGTTACTCACAGGATGCTTACTATTGATTGTTCACCTTCTAGAAAATGAAACATTCATGACTTAGCTGGTTAGTCTTTGACTGCATTTCTCCTTCCTCTGTATTGGGCTGGTTGGTGGGCTTCTGTTGTTGGTGTTATTTCTTCAAACGCTTACATGATTGCTGGGCTCCTCTTGCTGTCATGGCTGCTTCCTTACTTTCTCTAAGGTTGCAGTGTTTTGTTTTTGCTTTGGTGACTGGGGTTTCTTGGTTTTGTTTTTTGTCTAAAGGTTTTGGATTTTTCTTCTGATCAGCTTCCTTCCATTTTTAAAGATCACAAAGTTTATTCACTTTCACATTCTTAACTATTTCCTCTCTACTGGTGGGAAGCAAAGCTCCAAAGGTCCTTTTGCTCATTGTTTTCCTAGTGTCAGTGATCTCTGACTGCACTCCAAGGATTCTTTCTGTCATATTCCTCTCTGCACTGAAGAAATGAAAGCCTTTAAAACCTCTCACTATCTTCAAATGCAGCATAATGGAGGATTCTGACGTTCTTTTACAAAAAAAAACCCAACCCAAACCTTACCAGGCTTATCTTCCTCTTTTGGTGCTCTGGAGTAGGTCCCCATCATGGTACTGCTGAAGTGCTCTTCTCTTTAATCACGATCCAGAGAATTTAATCTGCTGTATTGACCAGCAGGTCAAGGGAGATAATTCTCCCCCTCTACTCTGCTTTTGTGAGACCCCACCTGGAGTACTGCACCCCAGCTCTGAGGCCCCCAACATAAGAAGGAGATGGACCTGTTGGAGCGAGTCCAAAGGAGGGCTACAAAGATGATCAGAGGGATGGAGCACCTCTGCTATGAAGACAGGCTGAGAGAGTTGGGGTTGTTCAGCCTGGAGAAGAGAAGGCTCTGGGGAGCCTCATTGCAGCCTTTTAGTGCTTAGAGGGCCTACAGGAGAGATGGGGAGGGACGCTTTGTGAGGGAGTGTAATGACAGGATGAGGGGTAACAGTTTTAAACTGAAGGAGGGTAGATTTAGATTGGATATTAGGAATAAATTCTTTACTGTGAGGATGGTGAGACACTAGAGCAGGTTGCCCAGAGAAGTTGTGGATGCCCCATCCCTGGAAGTTTTTAAGGCCAGGCTGGATGGGGCTTTGAGCAACCTGATCTAGTGGGAGGTGTCCCTGCCCAGGGCAGGGGGGTTGGAACTAGATGGTCCCTTCCAACCTAAACCAGTTTATGATTCCATGATTTCCTTCTACAGTCCTAAAGATCAGGACAACCGAGAGCTTTTTTTTTTTTTCCTTCTGAGACTTTTCTTTTCATTGTAATATTTGAGATTAATTATTTCCCTCAGTTTTCATGAAAATGAAATCATAACTTTATGAAATATAACCTGCTTGCAATTTCTCAAGTGACTTGTGAGGTCTGCGTGGTTGACCTATTGTATGTTGGACAATCAACAGAAAGGCTGACTTACTTTCTCCCTTCCCATTTCTGTGGTCCTGTGGATAATGAGAAGCCTTGTGCCAATTGCGGTTGTTTCTATCAGCGTGTTTATGAACACCATGTATTACCTTCTGTACCTGAGCAGAAATGTCTTTTTTCTTTTGCCACAGTAGGAGAAAATATATGTTCAAAGAAGCCTCTCTGGGCACAGCCCATTTTCATCAACTTATTTGCAGCCGGTGCTACCAGGGCAGTGATACCTCACTGGGCATTGTGTCCATGTGATTTCTAAGGTGTGGGCTGGTATTTCACAGCCTTACATTTTTTTCTGGTATGCTTATCCTTGTTAAAATTCCCATCTACTGGCAGGGTATAAGCACCCTGAGGTTTGAAAATAATTTATTTCCAGCTTTGATTTTGAATTATAATTGTTCATAAATCAGTCTTTAATAAATATTAAGATAAAAGATATTCAACTGCATCTTTTTTAAAATTGTCAGGGGAAAAATAAAAAAAGAGACCAAAATGAAAATATTACATTCTTTTGCAATTAACACCTACTCAATTGGTTTTATATGTCCATGGGGAAAAAAAAACCAAAACCAAACAAAACCAACAAACAAAACCAAAATAAAACAAAAAACAAACCACAAACACACACAACAACTGAAAGCTATTTTGTCTATGTGGGCTTTTTAAAATACCTTCTCCCACCTCTCCGTAAAAGGCAATGAAACCAAACAAAAAAAGAAATCAAACCAAAAACCGCAGGAAGGAAAAATTGTGTTAGGCTGGAGAACAGCATGGCATACTTGAAGTGCTGGGAATTCCTTCAGAACAGCAGAAAAGTTATTAAGAGCTGCTCAGGCTTTTTAGCGTACAGGGTAGCTATGTATCCACGTCTCCAAAATTACAAGCCCATGTGACTTTTTGAGATAACTTGTTATACGTTTTGCAAATTTCATCATATAGTGACAAAAGTATTATCAAGAAATCATGCCAAAGCTAAAATAGTGTTAATTATATGAAACAGGATCTCAAAATAAACCTGTGAAAACAAGTTAGTGTCAGTATTGAATTGGAATTAAATAGGAATAATAAATTTGTTCAAAAAAGTTCTAAATTTCAAAAAAGATATCTCCATGCATCCGTCTACAGAATTAACTTCCACTCAAGAAAGTAATCAAAGTCAGCAAAATCAGCACGTGGAACTAGCCCTGAGACAACAAATTTTTTCTTAAATCTTTAGATACCACAGTATCAAAAATCAATTAAAATATTTGCCTGGTGATTTGAAATTCTTGGTAGTGCTAACCACTTTTTTCTGGTATCCTCAACAAAACATTTTTAATAAAGCTTTTAAAGGAACTTTTCAAATTACTGGAAGTTCATGCATCTTACGTAGTATTTTACATCTCTTAAGTCTCTCCAGATTCCTTAGCACTTGAAACACAGTTTCTGAAGACTTTACAGAACATGCTTCTGATAGCCATCCCTGTGTGAGCTTCGTGGATCATATATATTCTTGGACTCAGGTGGCTGCAATAAGGCATTTAGAGATAAAAATAAGCATCTCTCTGGAAAGGGTTGATGAACACTTTAACACCTGATGTTTGAGTGAAGGAACTAAATAATGTTGGCTCATGGAGATTCAGGAAATTTACAACAGCTTCCTTCTACATTCCTTGTGTGCATATTAAAATTTTTAGAAACATGCACAAATCCTTGGTTTGTTACTTGACTGAATAGGTCATAATTTTTGGCTTCAAGCTTCCATTGGCTAGATTAGTAATCTCTGCTTTCAGTAATTTATAAGGCAAGACGACCACCTTGTGAACATACAAATAGGCCCAATTGTTTTTGTGTTGGAAGGTCTTTTGCAAGTATACCTTTTGAGAAACCTTCTTAAGCCATCAATGAATGCAAATGCAATATTTTCTTATAAAAGAGTATATGTGTAAACTGTGATCCTCATTAAAAAAATCACAATCCATAAAATAAAATCAGAAAAGTCTTTGCTAAATAAGTATCTGGATAAGAAACTCATGTTCTATTTTAAACATTCCACAGAAAATTCACCTTGCATCCAGATAAAAAGAATATATTGAAAGAATTTTTAGTAATCAGCCACTGACTAATCATTCCTTTGCAAAATCAAAAATAATTGTGAATTTGCAAGCTCTTCTAAAGAAAAAACTTCACAATAGTAGCTAAGGGGGAAGTCAAATGGATTTTCCTTTTCACTAGACTTAGTTTAATACTAGTGTCCTTAACAATCAAAATAGTATTGCATGAGTCCACTACTTCCTTGCCAAATTATTTCTGATTTGCAAATATCAATTAGCATTGCAACCTGCACTGTGCTCACAATGTATCTACCGCTTTAAAAAGACCTTTAAACTAAAGGGTTTGTTTCAAAATACAATGCCCAAGCGTTCATTTTGTGTGAGGGAAAGTATTAGATGTCTTTATCTTCTAAACACAAAGGTAAGGAATAAACATTTATTTTCAGTGTGTGCTGGATAGGCCTAGGTTGTCAGTTATCAACATCTAAAGCTCCATAGACCCTTTTTCAATGATTTTCTGTTACTCAGAAATTTAACTAAGATATAGAAAAGCAAGTTTGTATCTCATCATTACGTTAAACTGCCTAAATAAATATTGAATTGAGGGAATGATTTGAGAGGCTGGCCCTATCTATTGGAGCTATAAGGGTCACAGGCATGTGTGCCAGGTCTGTACTCCAAATATGAGTATTATGTATATGTAAATTGCGATTTGTATGGAGTACTAGTCTTTATTGAACTTTGGAGTGTTACAGTATATTAGCATTCATTGTTTAGGATGTGTGCCAGCAGATAACTCAATACAATTATATATTCTCTGTAAAAAATAAAACCTAAACTTCACAGTCATGTGGTGCATTCTTCCCGCCCATGCAGTAGCACAAGCCAGCCTGTCCTTGAACTGCAAGAATACTAAAACACAGACCTCATTCTGCAAGGATTTAAGTTCTTAACTGTAGGCATTTGAAGTGGGTTGATTCGAGAGCAAGGAGATAATGAGCATTTTTGTGAAGCTTTCTGTAAAAATAGGCAATAGCTAGCTTTTGAATTCTCTGCTTGCGAGGGACGTCTGTCAAGCCAGGGTACTCATGTTTTTTCTATATGTGCTTAGTTGCAGCTTGGCTATAATGATTTAAACATATGTTGTTATTCTGACGTGATAAAATGATTAGCATCTTTTTTTTTTCCTTGGGCATAGGAGTACTTTCTTGCTTAATGACGTGACCTATCACATCTGTAACAGCAGCCAGATGTTTTTGATGGCAATAACAGTGTGCGGAAGACATTTACCAATAGCATGTAGGGTGGTCTTCTAACACGTGAAAACTCAGGCTATGAAGAAGGAAAGCAATCAAGTTTCTTTACTTTTGTTGTAACTTTCTGTAGGTTGATATGTGTCTTCTATTGATTTTTACCTTGGGAGACTATTATTTCCATGAGATACTCATCCAGTTCCATGGGAACTGTGGAAGACGTAACAGAGGATGTTTCAGGTCTTTGATAAGCTTTATTGTCTGTTTAATGCAGGCTAGATTTGATCCTAAAAATTAACAAAGGTAAATATATAAATGGCTGCTGCATGTGTTAATTAGAGAGATCTAGTCTGACTACATAGGAAGCCAATTTGTGTCTTAATTTTAGGTGTAGTCTCTGAAAATAATTGTCTACAATTCCTAGTTACGCAATAGAACTGCTTTATTAATTAGCAGCTACATGTTAGGCTCAATTAAGTGCCTAACATGGGCTGACTGACTGTTACCATTAGACTGTCTGCTTCATGTTTTAAGTAACTGCTGCTAATCTAGTGCATCTGGATTTCAGGAAAACACCAGAAGCGTGTTCTTTGCTGAATATCGGTAGTCCCCGAATACAGTCTAGATGGATTTGGGGAAACATCTTGAGGTATTTTATCTGTGGTATTCAAGACACTTTGGAAATCAGCACGACTGGTCATATGCGTTAATGGACTTTCTCATATTTTGTGCTTGTTTTGCCTTTGTGAGAGAGGCAAGACTGTCATTTCCAGCACTTCTCAGCTTTGCAGGACTTCACTCGTAATTGCAGTATCCCAGCATTAGCTTTTGGTATGGGTAGTGCTGCTGAAGATGAAGTATTTTTAGAGAAAATGGTTCTTTGGTGGTGTGAATTTTGCTTTCCCTTTATTTTGAAGGCATGTGTGTTTTGGATATAAAAACAAAGGCAATTATTAGAGTTTTACAATCCATCTTGAAATTTGATCGAAGACTGCAAAAGACTTTTTGAGGAAAAAAAACTCAACACATTTATGTCTTGTAAAGTAGATTTATGATTGTATCTATCTGTGTCCAAGAGTAAAGTAATCGAGCAGCAGCATGTTAATAGGAAAAATATTTCATTGCTGGCAGGATACAACTTTTTAATTATTCCCTCAGGAAAAAAGGTTTTATAAATATATACTTGTTTCACTCCATTACTCTTAAGTAAATCATGCATTATAACTGCAAATGTGTTTTTAATAATATGTTTTAAATTGAAATACATTTTTGTATGTTTAAAAAATGTATCCGTAATGTACTAAAATAATGGTACAGTATATGTATATTTTCATTGGGGCTTATTATTTTTAAGATTTTCATGGTTTTATATTTAAAACTTTGTTTAAGAAGTGTTTGAAAGCAGCTTAAGCCTGTAAATCAATTATTTACTCCTTAGAAAAGTTGTTTTTTCATCTTCATAATGTCTTACATTTGTCTTATTTTACTTGGTTATTTTTAGTTACTTTTACCAGTGGAGAGAGTACTCTGTGTATAGGGTTTGGGTTTTTTTGTTAGAGTTTTGGTGTTTTGTTTTGGTTTTTTTTTTGAGAAAACATGAAATTCTGAAACTGTGCTCTTAGACTCTAAGTTTTTGCATGTTATTTACCTGTTCCTGTATCTCTGTAATACTAGTTCAGTGAAATTATTTTGTGTAATTATACAAATAGTCAGTTCTGGGGTATGGCAGTACCCCAGAATGGCATAAAAAGGTATTAAGTAAAGAAGCAGCAGTAACATAGGATGATCAAGGAGAAATTATATTTAGAAGTATAGCTGTAACAGAGCACTTAACTGCAGATGTCAAGACCCTTGGGTCAGTGTTGCTGGCATAAAATATTTTTTAAGCTTATTTGTGGATTTTGCTCCTTTATGTCTTATTTGTATATTCTATTTTATGGATGTAGTTTAACTGACACTTTCCATTGTAAAACCCTTTTTACAGTTGTAGATTCAACCAAAAGTTGGCATACCAGTGGTCTATTTCATACTGAATTTTAACTGGAATTTAAAAATTAATTAATTTTTCAGGAACGTGAACTTTTTTCTGTTTTCCTCCCAGTTCATGCATTTTTGCAGCTTTAGAATATTCACCAACTTGTAGACCTGTCACTTTCAGTCAAGAATTTTGATTTGAAAGCTACCTTTATGCATTCCTGGCATATCATCTATGCTCCAGCTCAGTACAGCCCCATTTGCAGTGCAGTTCCTGTTCTCAGCTTCTGAAAGCAGAGGGTGAAAGGACTGTGGCCGTGGCCAGCCAGGGTAGATGTAGCTGATGGCTTGGAATTTACCAAAGTGCAGAACAGTTAGGAGGGGTAAAAGGGACAGAAAGCTAAAGGTTTATGTGTGAGGAGAACGGACTTGTGAGGATGTAGCTTATTATCGAGGGGAGCGAGAGGAAGGAGGGATTAAAATACATAACCTAAAGAGAGTACACCAAAGCCAGAAGCAGGAGGAGACAGAAGATGGGAGATGGCAACAAAATGGACTGGGAAGAAAGGCAGCAAGGGGTAGGTAGATGGTGAGAAAGGAAGTTTAGCAGGTAGGAGCCGAGGCAGAAGATATATGAGAGGATCTTGCTACAGCAGGAACTTGGTGGGGAAGGATGCTAGATGCATGAATCAAGCGGTCACGGATATGCAATAACCAGGAGGAAGAGTAGGAAGGAAACTTGGACATAGAAGCTGAAACTGGGGAAGAAAGAAAGGAAAAGAGAGCACAGGGCACTGGGGACAAGAGCAGAAATGTGAGTGCTTGGACACACACTTCTGCATGCTGGAGTTGACATTTATTCCTGCCTGAACGTTTCTCTGTTGCTGAGCAAATAGCTGCGGAACATGGAGGCAAAGTGTGCTGTGTCTTGCCTGTGGCAGAATAGCACACACAGGACAGAGTTGCTTGTTGGTGTTACTGTTGAGTCCATTACTGAAAATTGGGGAGGTCTGTGCCACAGGTCCCAGCTTTCTACCAGCACTTGCGGTGGCAGTCTGGTTTGTGAATTTATTGTTGTTGCAGTTTTGAAGTCTATAAAGGTGCAAGGAATGATGCTAAAAATAAAACTGAAAGATCTTTAATGGGAAGTTAAGCTCTCCAAAATTGAAGAACTGCAGTAGCTAATGCAACTGCAAACTGCCTTGTGTGGTTATGCATATGATAATAATAAGCTTTTTAAAAATAAGCTTGTGCATGTGATCATGTAGATGGTAAGCTATTAAAGATTTTATGGATTATAGAGTGGTGCAATTGTATTTCATAATCAGCATCTAAATATTTGTAGAAAAAGAGTTAAAAATAATAAATTCGTCATGTAAATGTGTATTTTCTTCCTTGCTAGAAGCCCGCTTTGTTTGGGCTTCTATTGGATGCCTGCGTGGTAGTAAAAGTATTGATCTAACTAGTGTTAGAGAGATGTGTTTTCTAAAAAAAGATAGTGAAGATGTATTGCCTAAAATGTATGTAATAAATAAAATACATTTTCTGAAGACATAGGGCATATCAAGAGTACAGACAGTATTAGCAATAAGTATCTGACTTCAATGATAAAGTAGTTTTTTTACTGGGTGGCTTTTAAATGATCAGTAGAGTTTGTAGGAACATTGTTACGAAAACATGTGAAGAGTGAAAGCTAACTCTGGGACATAATAATTTAAAGATTTGAAAGAAAAATCACTTGTGAATTTAAAAAAAACAGTATTATTAAGCTGTTCCACTAAAAAATTTCAAATTTCAAAAATTTCAAATTTTTCGGTGCCAAAGTGAGGGTGAAGAATGCCTGGAGCGCAGGTATGGATATAAACTTCGGTGAGAGGTGACTGTACGTCCTTCAGGGTCTAAAACTAACCTCTGAAATGATAGTTTAGATTTTGGTTTGGTGAGGGTTTTGTTTGTTCTTGCGTTTAAAGGCATTCTAAGCTAAATGGCAGAATCATGTTCTTTTTCTCAGATAAAATTCAAAAATATCTCTTAGTTATTTCAGATCAAACTTTTACATACTGCTGTAGTTGCAATAGACTGATAGAAAGAGTTGTCATTCTCATTTCTAGTGACGCTATTGAATTTTTGTTAATACACTGTGGCAATGCCCAAAGGGATGAAAAAATGCCAAGGTTCAGAGCTCACAGGTATATTCCGTTTAAAAATAGTGCTAGCGCAGAAGTACGTCAGACTTTTTCCTGCTGTATCAGTCTCACGTTTACCCTTCTCTTGGATCTATTCTAGCCTGCATCATTCTCCTGTGTCCTTCCCAATGTCACCTGCACCCTTCCTCTTTGTAAAGAAAATTGAGCTCTGAATTGCACTGCCTGATATTCTTCCTCTTGCAATTCCTGCCTCGTCCGTTTACTTCTTGGAGTGCAAAGTTGCATTGGTCCTCTATCACTGACAACTGCCAGTGAAGTTGTTAGGTTTTTTGCTACCAACTCAGCCTTTTACAGCTGTAATATATTAAGTCAAACTGTGGTTTCCTTAGCTTTTCATAAATTCATATATACTCTCTGTGGTGCTACACTCTGTTGCCTTTTCTCCCAAACCCTACCTACTGTTCCCCTCCTTGTCCCAATGGGCTCATAACTTCCAGGCTACTGTAATTCACAGGTTTATTCTTGATGTACATAGTATATAAGTTGGTTCCAAGCAAAATGAAAGATTTCAGCCCCCTATCTGCTGTTGGCACTATTTGCTCTATTTGTGTGGCTGTTTTGCCTGGTGCCCTGTTACCCTTTACCAGCTCCTGTGTTTCTCCGTCTGTATGGTACCCATTGTCACAGTATTGATCAACTACACAGATTATTGAGTGTGGTTGACTGTTCTGTCCTTAACTATAGCTAAGTGCCTGTTCTATGGAGTATTCTCTCTCATGTCGTCATTAGCTGTAGTCCTGTGTGTTTGTTATGGAGACGGTGGGTGGAGGGGGAGGGCTGTAAATGTGATGCATTGGGGTCCATTCTTGGAAGATGGCTGGGCAAAGTCAAAAACAGCCAGAGTGCACAACTGATTCTGAGGTGCAATTCATGAAAAATCAGAGGTCCAAATAAATGCATTATTATGTGGGTTTGGTTTTATATTATTAGGCTATATTGTTTTCAATTTGCTATAAGTTAATTTAAATCATAATACAGGTTTTGCATTTGCTTCATCAAACTATTGTACGTTAAAATTCATGCATGTACAAGTAATCGTTTATACATCTTTCTCTGTTTGAGAGATTACACATTTCTTTCTATTCCTATTCTTCCAGGTGACTTGGATTATTACTGGCTGGATCCTGCCACGTGGCACAGCAGGGAGACATCCCCTATTAGTTCGGTAAGAAACAGGGAAAAAGAGGTCCATAAGTATGAATTAAAATGTTTGATGATTATTTCAGTTCAGCATAGATATTTTGTTGTAAAAATTACTCTATACAAGTTCTATGAGAATTTCGGTTAGTAGATCATGGAACTTGAAATTGGAAAGAAATTCTCATCAAAATATTTACTAGTAAAATTGCCTGAATTTTAACTTGAGTTTAATTCTTTTATAGACATGACACTAGATTTCACTACACACTACAAAAGCAGCTGTGAGCGTGATGCTGATGTGGAAGAGATTAGTGACTTTTTCTATTGACTTGGAGTGGGAAAGGATCATTTGAATTTTTATTATATAGTGAACCCATATGGTAGAGCTGTATAACATGTATATTATTCTGAAAAACAGAATTTATGAATGAAATCTTCAGGGTCATGGAATTTAAAAGTAAATGTTTAATTTCATTACCTATGTTTTAAATGTTTAATTGTATTGAACTTTGAATTTTATTATAATTCTACCTGCAGAATTAGTGCTGAAATTTTTTTAGAGTGGGCAAGAATATTTAATGAAGCCAGAATCCAACAGATATAATAACAGAAAGCTCAGGTGCAATATGTAACACATGTGAAGGATGTTTGTGTCTGCCATGACATAACGATCCAGGAATTTTATTGGTTTAAAAACATGCATCTAAATACAGGAAGATAGTTTCACTTCTTTAATTCCTCCGCTTGCTTTTTTAACAGCATCCAGTAACGTGGCAGCCTTCTAAAGAGGGAGATCGCTTAATTGGGCGTGTTATTCTTAACAAGAGAACAACCATGCCAAAAGAATCAGGTGCATTATTGGGGCTAAAAGTAAGTATTACATGGTTTATGTGGTAAATGAAAGAAACTTCCACTGACCTTAGACCTAGAGATCTAACACATTAAATCAGAGGACTCTTCAATTATATGGTCATTTGACAAAAATATATTCCTTATTTTTAGTAAGTTTTGAAAGTTATACAGATAAATTATGAATGTAAATGTATTTAATCCTTCTGTGTAGCCTTCCACTCACCCATGGCAAACGAGCTGAACTGTTTTGATTAAAAAGTGTATGTTTATTCAGCTTCCCATATGCAGGACATATACTGCACATTGCAATGCACTAATGGAGTCCTGCCTTTTCTAGCTCTACTGTTTTTTTATTTCAGTCAAGTAATTCACCTCATAATCCACATACATAAATGCCATCCGGATGCAAGTGTTTACAAGGTCAGTGTTTAAAATCCACACAGCCATTCGGAAACAGAAATTTTACAGAATGAAACTAAACATTCACACAAAAATTTGCAAAAAAACCTTTTAAAGCATAGTATACAAGATATTAAAAGTAATTCCAATTAATCCAGTGCCCCAAAATTAAGACATTGGCAGCTCTGTCCCATTGATTTAAATCCCTAAATTAGTAATTTGTAGCAGATTCTTAGCCTCATGTCCCTAAATTGCCAGAACACTTAAAACAGAGAGAGTGCATTACTTGTGAATGTGGTGAGGGGAATACAGTGTGCCAGTTCAAGAATTTCTCTCTCCCTGTATATTTTTAACTATATTTTTTAACCAGAGGTGACTGAGAGAATTTAATTTGGGTGTCTTCCTCTCCCCACTGAGAACAACAGGAACAATGCAAAATAGGAAACATTCCCACCCACTTAGGACTGAGTCTACTTCAAAGGGCACTGACACTGAGCTGCTCCTTGCATGTAGCTCTCTGGTAGTTCAGTTCCTTGCATGTGACAGAGATGTGGGTTGTTGGTTCTGCTCATCATGCTGGGAATTAAATCAGGAAAGAACCTTGTGAACTTGGTGATGGCATGTCCTGAGTAAGAGACATTTATCCACTTTGAAGTGAGATAGTGTGGTGTAGGCATACAGGAGAACAACCTCACTGTACTAAAAGTCTAGTAGTCTGTAGCACAAGGCTGCTTTTTGGTGACATCAAGCAATTTTTTTTAATAGGTGAGAAAAAAGGTTGGTCCTAGTAGGAAATGTAGATTGGAGAGCTTCTCTTCTATTTTTCAAGTTTCATTTTTGTATGATGTGAACTAAGGCCCCCACTGATAAATTTAACACATTATCGTGTGACAACCTGGTGGGCAGGTAGGCTTCTGGATCTTCTACTAGAAATTCTACTAGTTATTGTGATTGCCACACGGCAAAATAATACCTAATGGGCCAGTGTTCCACTCTTTCATTTTATTATAAAACTCCTCCCAGGATATTCCTGCCAAAAAATCTGATTGGAGAGAGTAAGATAAGTAAACAGAATAGCAAGTCAGCAAGACTATGTTTTCTTTTTTTTTTTTTTATAAAAAAATCTCACTCTGGAGGGCACCTTTTTTTTTCTCATTTTCCTGATCTCTGTATCATGTGGTCGTCTTCAAAAAATAGCTCTTTTCAGTTTTGTTTAACAAAAGTCAGAAGTGATGTTTTCTCCTGTCACGTGATTGTACGCGAGGGCCTGGATTTTAGCAGTAGCAATGTTCTTGTGAACTGTTTGCCCATGTTTCCTAGTAGTGCATTTGCTAAGTTTTTAATTGCTGTACCAATTGCATTTTGGGATTTTCATGCTTTTGGTTTGATGTGCACTTGCAATTTAAACTTAAGAAAATGACAGAATTCTGTTTGCAAAAAGTACATTTTCTTGGTTATTTATTGAGAAACGTTCTTTCTGCAACAAATTTAGATACTTAGCAAGCAGCATAAGATCGATTAGTCAAGCACATTAAAAGGAATATCGATTTTATTCATTTTCTGTCAACTTTACTTCTTTTCAAATAGATCTGGCCTTTTTGTATCTTTAACTTTGTCTTTAAGCCTCTGTAAAGCCCAATTTGAGAGTAGATTTGCTTATGTATATTTTATTTTTAAAATAATGTGAAAACTGATCTGTCTATATATTTATGCTTGATATGATGTCTGGTTTGTGGCTTGGAAACTCACAAATTTATGATTAACCAGGTTGTTGGAGGAAAAATGACAGAATTAGGACGACTCGGTGCCTTCATTACCAAAGTGAAGAAAGGTAGCTTGGCTGATGTGGTGGGGCATCTCAGAGCAGGTAAATCAATCAGTTGTGTACAAAATATATTGTCTTTTAATTATGGCTTACTGTCATGCAGCTGTTAATTTATATTAACATTGGTCGTGTGATATGCTGATATTTTTTTAAATACAGGTCAATAATGCAATATTATTATGCAATGCCACAGTTGCCTACATTTCTAATTTATTATTAACTCCAATTGCTTTGATGTATGAGCAAAATACACATGCTCATGATCAGTCCTGGTGTCAGGACTGAGTGTTACTGATAAATTTTTGCTTGCTAGCTCAGGATCTGCTTGTTAAACTCTACAGAAGCAATGTGAACAGTTTTTAAAACTGTTTCATTGTGGCAAACAAAACTCACTACGGTTACTTGTACTATAGTGTCACCTGAAGGACGATGCACTGCGTACACAATGGACTTCTTTCAATGTGAATTGTTACAAATAAAAATAGAAAACAACCCAAGAAAATAATCTTAAAATATTTCACTTATGTAAGATGTACATACTGCACTTACAAATAAGTGGCTGTGTTATTGGCACTTCTCAGGCTTCTAAATGAAGCGAGAACTATGCACAGCAGTTGGTTTTCAAAATTACTTCTTAGGGGTTTATATTTTTACCATGGCTCTAAGCAACTACTTTCCAAGTATTGTTTTAGCAAACCAAAGTCTATGCAATGCCTTCTTAGGAATCCAGAAGCTCTGATGACAACTTGTACAAATTTAGGATAATTGCATGAAGCAAATAGTAATAGACAAGCAGAAAAGATGATGAGTCCCTAAAAATATCCTACTTTATTTTGGCATTTTTTAATTTTTTATTTTACCAAGTCAATATACTTGGGGTTGGTAGCACCAATTATTATAATTGTTTATAGATTTTAACTGCAGATTATAATTACCAGAAATAAATTTCTGTCCACTAATCTTGAACTGTTTGGGCTGAGATATTGCATTTCTAATGTCTGGTCTTTGTTGTTTTTTAAGCCAAAGCTATTTTTAATTTCTAAAAATATTTTTAGAGCCAAAGTAATTTCACAGAAAAAATACATTGTTTTGCACGTTTTCAATGAATGAAAGTCTATTCATCCTTTTATATGGCAATGAAACAGAAAAAAGACAGACAAGTCCTTGCTGTTAGGAAAACACGCTTTTTCATCTTTATGAAAAACGTCCAAAATTTGGCTAAATTTATAAATCATTGAGTAATTGTACAAGCTTCATAAATTTTAACAAAGGCAAATACGAAGTCTTGCATCAGGAACAGAATAAGCCAGTGCAAAAGTAAGCACGAGGAGCCAATCAGCTAGAAAGCAGCTGGGCAGAAAAGCGTCTGGAGGTGCTGGAGGACAGTAAGTTGAACATGGGTCAGCAAAGCACCTTACAGCGAACGCCAGTCATGTACAGGGCTGTGCTAGCAGGGTTGTCACCAGCAGGTTGAAAGAGTTAGTTCTTGCTCTCTGTTCAGTGCTTATGAGGCTGTATCAGGAGTACTGTGACCGGTTTGGGTTCCTCTGGTACAAGAGAGATACTGACAAACTGGACCAGGTTGGACAGAAAGTTGGTTAGGGGTCTGGAGCGTAGGGCATACAAGAAGCTGAGAGAATTGGGTTTGTCACAGACCAGCAAAGAAAAGAGGATGGGAGGGTCTAATTCTTGTTTTTAGCTAATGGGAAGCTGTAGAGAACCCAGAGCCCGACTGTTCTCAGATGTTGATCACGCAAGAAGCAAAGTGCACAAGCTGGAATGAGGGACATCCTCTTTGTGAAATTTCTTTTTCTTGTATCTGGAGAGGATAGTTAACGCTTGGAACAGGTTGCCCAGTGGAGGTGTTGCATATCCTTCCTTTGAGATACCCAGATCTCATCTGGTCAAATCCCTGAGCAACTTGGTCTGTCCTTTGATGTTGGCCTTACTTTGAGCAGGGGTTGGAACTAGCTGACTCCCAGATGTGTCTTCCAATCCAAAATACTATTTTAAAAATCAATACAAAAAAAATCAGAGAATTGCAGCATAAGTCTGAAAACTTTCTCTCTCTCATGGACATGCACCAGTAAGTGGGGGTAGAATGCAAGATGCACTAACATTCCTTTCTAGAGGTATCCTAAATGTCCTGGGATATATGCCTCATCAGCAGAAGTGGCTCCATAAGGGTGCAAGTGTCTAACAGCTCCTTGACTGACTGACTTGCAACTCTAGGCTACTACAGTGGGACTTAAGACCAGAGAGTTCATCTCATCTGAATTTGTAGCAGTGGATCACAGGATCACAAAATGGTTGAAGTAGGTAGGGACCTCTTGAGATCTCTAGTCCAACCCCACTGCTTAAGCAGGGTCAGCTAGAGCAGGTGACAGAGGACTGTGTCCAGTTGGGTTTTGCATACGTCCAAGTTTTGAGATAGTGTTTTCCAGTTTCCATGCCTGTTACCGAGAGCAGAAATCAGAATGTAAGCCTTATACACAGCATCTTAGATGAAAGAGACAATGTAAAAGAGCTTGGCTGGTCAGAAAGATCAAGAACTGGACGCGGTGAGCTAAAGATGGACAGTGGTGATCTGGTTAGAACTAGCAGAAGTGCCATTTCACTGAAATCCCCATTTGGATTTAGTTTGCAGTAAGAATAATTGGAGCTGCTTGTCTTAATTTAGCATTCTGACTATGATGATCTTATGTTTAATCATCTTGGCAATTATTTTTTTTAAATGTTTGATCTCCTGGTGACTCTCAAAAAGCTGCTTAAGTCCTCTAAAATAGTGATACAGACACCTTACGTGTTCCTCTTCAGGATTCTCAACAACGTTGCACCTATTTTGTCTTCTTCAAAATGTGATAGATTCATTGCTGTGAAATTTAGGTTTAAATTGTGATTTTTAGTGTTACAAATTTATCGTATGTCCCTGTCAGTTTTTGCTATTAAATTATGGCTGTTGCAAAGCTGACCACATCTTCTTCCTTTTAATGCCTGGGATGCTTTTGTAAATTAAGCTAATTATCTGTAAAGACATCAGATTTTATTTTAGGTAAAACCAACATATTAATTTATAACACTTGTTAGCTTTAAAATAGAGTCAGAATTACAGAAGAAACTGTGTTTTCACTGAGTTGTGTAAATTTTAAATGAAGTTCCAAGACAATATCTAATTCCTGTTCCCCATCTGACATAAGATTATGTAATAAATATATGAAATATTTTAAACCATTTCAGCTAAAGAACATGGTAGGAAATTAAACTTATGTCAGCAAGCATTTAAGTCTGTTGTTAGCAAGCCCTTATGTTTTAAAGAATGCCAAAATGCTTTGAAAGCCAATGGAATACTCTGTGGAGTTCTCTCTTAAAATACCAAAATACAGACTGTTTGGGAAAAAGGACTGACAACCGCGGAACATAAAGAGAGATTGAAGCCATGTGTTTTGGTAGATAGAACTGCAGTTAGGATAGTTTTCCTTGGCTTATTAACAAGCACGAGTTCAATTATTTGGCTAAAACTTCTCAGAAAGGAGCGAAGTCAGCAGCTGAAGGATTATTCTGACTGGATTTGATAAACATAGAATCATTGTCAATAAAGAAAGTTATTTGTGACATCAGATAGTGGTTATGAAGTTTTGACTGCTGCATATGAGGAGGTATGAGAGGGTAAACTTACCCTATCGTTCCTGCGGTTTAATTGTGTATACTGATCTTTCTTTAGAAACTATACATCAAGATTTTCACCTTTTTATAATGTACAACCATTTAAATTCCAGAAATGACAATCTGAAAACAGAAAATTACCTAAATAACTTCCGCATCATGTTTTCCTTGCTGTCCCCCCTAACATCCTCAGGAGACAGTGGCTCACTCCTTGCTTTTATTTTTGGTTCATTTGACACAGACAGTGAAGACTATCCTTTTTGTAGAGAAATCGAAATGCACAGTACATAAATTGTAATAAAATGTCATGATTTTTAAAAGCTTAACAGTAGGTATGTATACTTTTCATTTTTGAAGACTAACCTATTTTCAAAGTTTATTACTGCTAGATAATAAAAGTTCTTTTAAAAAGAGTCTTTCATTTCATAGTAGAATAACAAGTGCTGTATTATTTTGGGAATGATTAATATGTTTGCACAAGCGGTTTCTTTAGTATGTTCTGTGTGTACAAATTGTAACTGTGTTCTGAGAAAGGAGCCTTGTTAGTGTCTCAAAAACCTTTTTTGGGTTTCAGCACAGCTTTTTAATTGATTTTGGGCAATGTTACTTGGTTATATAGATTTCATAAACAATTTGGACTTCTTTGTAAAAGAATATGTAAATGAGATAAACTTCTCTTTAAATTCAAGGGGATGAAGTTCTAGAATGGAATGGTAAACCCTTGCCTGGAGCTACAAATGAAGAAGTTTACAACATTATTTTAGAATCAAAATCAGAACCTCAAGTTGAAATTATTGTTTCAAGGCCTATTGGGTAAGGCTAAAGACTTGCTTCCTTAAGCACAGTTATTGCTTCTACTAATGGGACTTTTAAAGGGACTATTTGTGAGTTCATTATTTTGTAGCTCTTAATAATGGAATATGATTCACTTTCTATTATTGACATTCTGTATATTCCATTTTCTTCACTGCCATTTACAATCTTGGATCTTTGGAATGATATATGCAACTATAAATGTTGTTTTCTGTATGGTCAAAGTACTAAAAAGGTTTTTGCTGAGTGGCAAAGGAAAAGTGGTGGACCAAGTGGACCTGTGCATGAGAAAAATCTGGTTTTCAGGCTTTTAACTTCATTAAATGAGAATAACTCATATGAATATTCAAGAGTAGAAGGAAGGATCAGCAAACACTGAGCACTGCAGGATTTTAATAAGTCAATGCTAATAGGATTTTAAACAGGCCTTCTTTAAAGAGCTAAAAAAAGGAAAACCAAAACTCTTAATTGAAAAGACTGTATTTGGCTTTAAATGATACTGTCATCAAAATCAAAAGTGGAAACAAAAATACCTTCATATTTGTGAAGGCAGTTTTTTTCATCAAAAATTAGCATTAATGTGTTATGTTTACAATTTTAATTTTTATTTGTTATAAATCCAGGTTTGGGGTTTTGTGGTAAAAATTCCTATATTCTTCATTTCCCAAATACGCCTTAGAAAGATCATAAAATCTATTTGAATTGATGAGATTAGTGGGATTGGCCCTGCATTTGTCACAATTGTTTTAGCGATACTCTACACTCCTTCCCCGAACGTGACTCTATTGGGACCACTTTGAGCTAAGTCTTACAGGATTCAATATGAATCATATATTGTAAATTCACATTTATATTGCAGAACAGTCACATGATTAACAATTAGAAGTGACTCTTGGATAGTTTAAAAAAAACAGTTGAAAGGATTTAAATTTCTCTGTAGTTTGTCACGTTCCCAGAGTTCATGTGCACTCACTGTAAGTCTCTAAATACCGCTATTCTGTAGGCAGATGGTAAACTGTTTCCTCCTTATGAATGCATGATTACTTCATTTTGAATTTGCTGGATTGCCTTCTAATTATAATATTTATCTGTCTCAAGTATTATAAGTTTTCAGTTTTAGAAACAAAGAACACTATTAATTTTCCTTCTGACTAAAACATTCTTCTGTTACCTTTACTTCATGTCAGTTTTTGATGCTTGGTTTTGTCTATACTGTACAAGTGTAGCTATATTTGCAAATGAGTTCTGCCTTCTTAATGGCAATCACTATGAAAAGTACTTAAAATTAACATTTGTTGCTAATTCCAGTTATGAGTTTGACCTTCTAATGGAAAACGAAAGCTTAGTGCAGTAATAGTGGTTGTTAAAGGCTAATACTGTCATCCAGATGGAGACTAGGGGGGAGCAGGAACCTTGTTTTACATTCTTTGGTTGGATAAATTAGGAGACATTCCTGACTGAAATTGCAAATTCAGTCCTATGTGTTTATAATTAAAAATCAAATACCATAAGGAGATTTTTGGAAGTCCAGTTGTTATATTTAAATCAGAAGAAAATAATTATGTTGATAGTGGATCTGACTTGAACTCCATGTCTCAGTTGAAGAAAACCTGAAAATTGATTCGTACAACTGATGTAAAAGGAAAGTGCTAGATTAGTATTTTGAATAATGAGCTTCAGATACATTTATTACTGTCAGTACATTTGCAAATGTCTTGTATACTTAAACTTTTAAGATAAGTTAATTCTTCAACCAATTGAATTATTTTAGTTTATTAATTTGATAAATCTAATAGCTTCAAAAAATGAAGTACAAAGTGACCACATTCCAGTGACATATTCTTGAAGAAAAATTGAGAGAAAATATCACAGCTGTTGAACTGAGGCATAGAACATGAAATGCATTCAAATCAAAGAATGCTTCTGAATATGAGCAGTGAATTTCGCACTAAAAAAATGCACCCAGAAACAGTGGGTAAATGTAAAGTTTTGCTTTGAATGACCCGTACATATTTTTTCCAGACATAGGCATAAGTAGAGCACATCAGATTGTGCTTTTATTTTGAGATACATGGAGTCTCAGTATGGAGGCTTTCGCATACTATAATAACACTATTCTTGTAGAGTTGTGTCTTGATTGATTTTTTTTTTGTTGTTGTTTGAGGTTTTTTGGTTTGGCTTTTTTTTTTTTTTTTTGAGAAGAGCAAATGAATATCCCAAAGCAGCTAGAGCATGTAACTTTGAAATTGAAAGATATTTCCTTACTTTAGCAGTAATGAGTCAAAGTCCGGTTGTTTTGTATCAGATTGGGGATTACCTGTCTGTCATCTTAAAAGAACACAAAATATCACACATTGTACAACAAAGAAAATACTGGTATTTGTTTACAAGAAAGAACATAGTGCACAGGAAGTTCTTTTTCTTTTTCTTTTTCTTTTTCTTTTTCTTTTTCTTTTTCTTTTTCTTTTTCTTTTTCTTTTTCTTTTTCTTTTTCTTTTTCTTTTTCTTTTTCTTTTTCTTTTTCTTTTTCTTTTTTTTTCTTTTTTCTTTCTCTTTTTCTTTCTCTTTTTCTTTCTCTTTTTCTTTCTCTTTTTCTTTCTCTTTTTCTTTTTCTTTTCCTTTCTCTTTCTCTTTCTTCCCCTTCCCCTTCCCCTTCCTTTCCCTTTCTTTTTTCCAAGTATAATTTATGCAAATTGTGTTACATAACGTGAAATGGTTTTCTTGCATTAACAGATTACCTCCCCCCCCCTCTCCCCCCACCTCCCCACCCCCCCCGCCCTTAGCTTCTCCTTGTCTTGTTATCTAAACTATGTGATTGTTTCAAATACATGACAGGGAATTTTATTTAATCCAACAAATCTAGTATATCAAAGTTTTGTGTCTACTTTAGGTGCTGACTCAGCAAAATCGAAGCTGCTTGATACAGCGTTAAGTGATAATCCATTACACCTCAAATTCCTGTGAGAAAATAGGTTCCCGAAAGACCTGAAAAATGATAGTTCGTTTGCATAATTTAAGTGTTTTCATCTCTAAGTATTAATAATGCAAATAACGTACCAGCACTTTTAATGGTCTCTATTTAAAAAGTCCTAGCATATTAGGTCTAAAAAGCCCAAATATGACACAGTTTGGCTTAAGTGAATAATGGGAGGACTGTAAGCCCATAAACTAGATGTCTGCCAATTATAAAATTGATGTCTAAACAATTTGTTCAGTCTTGTAAATTTGGATTTCTGTATCTACCAGCAAATGTAATTTTGAGTAATGGATAATTGTAGGATATTTATTAGAGAAAAATGTGAAACATGTAACACTATTAGCAGATGAAGGCATAACAACAATAAACAGTATAACCACAATAGTACTGTAAAAACTCCATAGAAACTAATTGACGCTAATGCTAATGATTGCAACAGAAGGTAGATAAGAAACCTATAAAAAGTAGAATTAATGGGTTGGCTATCTAAATATGAGGGGAAGAATTACCTATGAATATGCATACAACGTGAGAGGTGTTTAACATAGGACAGCACAGAAAATCCTGTGACAGTGTGCTTTTTGGAGAAGAAACCTGGCATGGTAACTAACTCACCATCTCGGGTGAGGTCTATGGGATAGTGCAGGTAAAAAAATTTTTTTTCATTTGTCTCTGTTTTCTTCATCAGATGCTAGCTATCTTTGTTTGGATATCCTCAGATAATATTGCCAAAATTGTTGTTTCTCTAGCGTGATTCAGCTCTTCTGTGCAGGGACTGCTGTTATGCTCCAGATCCTCGCAAGGAGGTTGAACCTCCATCATAAACCAGGCACTACTGAATTCCAGAGAGTCATTCAAGTACTGTAATTAGTGCAAACTGCAGATTGATCTATAGGTTCTGATGGGAAGCAACAGTTTTGGAAATAGGAGTATGAGAACTGGGGACAGGTACGCAGAAATTCTGAGAACTCTGTAGGGTGTAGAGGATGATGCTTCAGTCCCCAGAGCAACCTAAAGAAGTGTGGGTTACAACCACATTTTAATTTTGTTTGTCTTCAGTGGTCAAGGTCTTGACTATAGCCCTCAGAGAAATTATGCCTGTTCCTGTGTTTTGCAAAATAGTGATCCTCACAAACCATGTATCTGAACAGAGTACTCTCAACCTAAGGTAGTTCGGTTTAGTTTATTTATTCATTGGGGTATGGAAGGATCAGAAATAATATGTAACATCATGTAAGATCACACAAAGCCTTTGCCTTTCAAGATAGCGGGAGAAAGACAAAATTTGATGTCAGCAGCTCCTTACGGGGAATGTGTCTGATATTACTTTTCTGATGTTCACATTGCTCTGAAAGCAGAGCAAAATTTTTTTCTTATTTTCAATAAGTGGTTGTGCTACTTTGTACTTTGTTCTTACCATTTGCTTTGACTAGTGACTGAAGAGCTTTTTTTGTAAATCATAGTGTTAGAATATTTCCTGCAATCTGTAAGAACAGGCTAGATAAGACTCATTTTCTTAGCTGACAAGCTTTAGATTATGATTTTTTTTTTAGAATTTTCATTCTTTAAGTAAAATGCCAATGTTTTAAAAAAGATAGCACTCATATTTGATGAAGTCACTAGATATGTAATACCAGTTATTTTCTTGTGGGCATATAATATTTAAGAAATAATTATGTAAAGTAGATTATTTAATTTGTAAGATGTCTAAACATGGACAGAATAGCTTTGAATTATTTCATGTCCATTTTGAAATCAATAGCAGAAAGCAGAACTGTTACAGAATTTCTTAGGATAGTCTACCACAGATTTGGTGATCAGTACTGTATTGCATACTTAGTTTATTGGTTTCTTTGCTTTTTGTGTCTTGCAGTTCTGTGTGGAACTGTACTTTAAAAAGATAAATACATTAGGGAAGAGAAGATTTCCTAGCAGTAATTATAGATGTATATATACACACACACACATATATACATACAGTTTATATATGTGTATGTATGTATATATATATTTAGGCTTTCCATTGTACTATAAAGTTTTAAATTTCCTGAGGGTGAATGAGCTCTAATGTGGTGGGGATAAATGGGGTGGGTGGGAAAGCTGCCAAATAACATTTCTATTGCAAACCATGCATTTTGTCAGGAGTTGAAATTTATGTACTAGCTTCCACTTTTCCTGTCAGTTTTTAGTAAGAATTACAAGGGGTTTAGAAAAATACATTAAAAAATTGTATTTTCAGTTCTCCTGTCTGATGAGTAAAGTCTTAAGAGACATCTGATTATTTTTGTCATTTACCTGGCTAGGACTTTTATATCCCCAGCTCTAAGTGCAGAAAATACTATCGACTTGACCATTTTTTCACCCACTCAGGAATTATGAAACTTGACACAGTAGGTTACACATTCCATGTTGAAACAGTCCTTGCGCACGTGAGCCCTCATTTAGATATCCTAAATGGGATATTATTACAAAAAATGCTATAGTGCAGATGAGAGTGTTCATATTCTACCACAAGGAAACATTGCAAACAATGTTGTATTGAACAGAAAAATCAGTTTGAATATGCTAAGTAAATATTTTGGACTGATGAGAATTGCCCTGGAAAGTGAAGGGAGAAAATGTTAAAAGGAAGAAGTCTGCAGAGGAGTCCTGCTGTGCAACACATTGTTAATCTGCTTATATGTTTGTGAAGTAGTACTATGCCATGTCAAGCATAAGTAATGCAATTATATTTCCATGAGTTTGTGGAAACCACATTACTCGTGAATTACAGAGTCAAAGGAAGAAAAGCACATTCTTGTGGAGTGATATGAGCTGATGTGTGACATTAACTGTGAGCTGAAATAGGCTTTTTTAAAACACATGCACCAGAAGTTTAAATGGCAGGACATGAAAAGCATATTTAAGACTAATTGATTGGGCATCTTATATCCCTTTTCTGACTGAACTGTCTGTTTCTTTTTTCTAAGTGACTTTTATATGCCTAGGAGATTTTAATTTTTCTGACACCCAAGTCACTAAGATAGTGTTTCACTGAACAGAAAAATGCCTGAATACCTTTAAAATGCTCAGCTTTAGACTTAAAATCTTGTAAATGTTCTTTAGAAATGTTATTGTGGTTCCAGTTTTGGATTAGTTTGTGTGGTTGAAAATATTTTCACGTAATTCACTGAGATCTTTTTTTCCATTGTCCTGCTCTGCTGCTTTGCTAACATTTGTACAATAACAGTCGTTTCTTGCTCTCACAAAGTATTTTCAATGATTGCTGAGAACAGCAGAGAGTCAGGAGCTAGCATCATCCAGATTTTGATAAAAGACTAAATTTGTTGATGGCAAAATTTTAATAGATATGTGTGGACTTAACCAGTTTGATTTTGCTTATGCCTGTATATGTGCTGGGTATTTGTATGTCGAAAAATGTCCATACCCAATCGTAATATGGTTTGATTTTTTTTTTTTTTAGCCTTTGAAAAAATGCATTATTCTTTTGTTTGTTCAACATTGCTAATGCTGTTTGCTTTTTCTTTTTATTATTATAAGACATTTTCATCAATTTCATTCTGTGAACTCCTTGAGACGGTTATATAAAAATTACTAGTGAGTTAATCTGTCTTTTTTTTTTTCTCAAAAAAATAGTTCATATAGTTCATACGTTCATACATATGTCACCTTTCTCTTCCTAAAAGCTCTCTAACTTTATTGTTCTGGTTGTAAAAATATTGCGGAATCCATCCACAATAGTAACATTGTAGTGCTCATATTGTTATGTCTGCTAGTTCCTTAACTTGAAAGAAGTAGTTTGCATTAGTAAGATTTTCATGAATGTTAGTGGAAAATATGTCTTTAAATATTTCCCCTTTCTTTCCTTGTAGAAACAGATCCATATTTCTAAAAACATGTCCCAGAAATGTATTTGTTACAGGAGACTGTCATCTCTATTGTTTCTAATTACTGTGTGTATATTCATATTTTAGTGATATTCCACGGATTCCCGAGACTTCTCACCCCCCGTTAGAGTCTAGTGAGTACACGCCTTCTTCCTTTCACTAAGCATGGTCTTGTACCCAGCGCAATCGTTTCAGTTCTGAATTTTCTGAAAGATGAACACTGGGAGACTGCATTGGCTCCAAGGTTTTTGTATGACAAAATTCAATGGTCTTGTGTGTTAGATTCTAAACAATATAAATTTGATTAAAAGCTATACAGGTTTCAAATGTTAGCAGGATTTTATTGTTCTCTTCTATATCTTGTGTTTTTAATATCATATTGGTATGCACTCTATGGTCCAAAACATAAGAGGGAAAACAGGTATAAGGGATTGCCAAAGGAACAAATGGCGTCATGTTTTTACTTCCTGCACTATCCAACGTTAAGTCCAGAGTTCTTGTTTCTCTTTTTCTTAAGAAGAAGAAGTTGGTTAGGTGAACTTTTTGTGTATCATGCTTCAAATGAAGGTTTTTCTTTTCAACTATCCCGTTTGAATTGTGTCAGCCAGAGTGTGTGAGGGCCATGGCTCCCAGTCTCTTCTCATCTGAGCCTTGTCTAAGATGCAACCATAAACCTTCCATGGGACAGGGTGCCCTGGGGCCACTGAGTGCTTTTACACCTGTCATGAGCTCATCCCATTAGAGAGGCCTCTGCTTTGCTTGTGGAGAACTACTGATGTACAGCAGGTGCCAGAGCACCCTCCATGCCAGGCGCATGTCCTGTGCACCTTCCTGTGTGCCAGTTCTTGGGAGTTAAAATTTCAGAGGCTATCAGGTGTATGAGCCATACAACAGATGTGGGTTTATTCATCAAAGATTTGAGATCACAGAATCATAGAATAGTTTGGGTTGGAAGGGAGATGTGTAATTCTGTCAGAGGACAATATTTTATTTAAAACACTTGGTATGGTTTGTCACTGCTATATGAGAAGCACTTTTTTATATGTTATTTCAAATAAAACAAAAATTGTCAGGTTTAGTCTGGGGTAAGGGTAACCAGACAGTCTTTTTCACCATGCTATCTACATCAGTTAAAAATCTTTCTGTACATTAATCCAGTTATGCTATGTATAAATACAAGCTTTATACAATTCAAAGAAGAAGCAATTCATAAGTTTACAGATGACACCAAGTTGGGTGGGAGTGTTGATCTGCTTGAGGGTAGGATGGCTCTGCAGAGGCATCTGGACAGGCTGGATCAACGGACCGAGGCCAGTGGTATGAGGTTCAACAAGGCCAAGTGCCAGGTCCTGCACTTGGGTCACAACAACCCCATGCAGAGCTACAGGCTTGGGGAAGAGCAGCTGGAGAGCTGTCCTGCGGAAAAGGACCTGGGGGTGTTGGTCAACAGCCGGCTGAATATGAGCCAGCGGTGTGCCCAGGTGGCCAAGAAGGCCAACAGCATCCTGGCCTGTATCCGGAACAGTGTGGCCAGCAGGATTGGGGCAGTGATTGTCCCCCTGTACCCAGCACTGGTGAGGCCCCACCTTGAGTACTGTGTCCAGTTTTGGGCCCCTCACCACAAGAAAGACACTGAGGTGGCTGGAGCATGTTCAGAGAAGGGCGATGAAGCTGGTGAGGGTCTAGAGCACAAGCCTTATGAGGAACGGCTGAGGGAGCTGGGGTTGTTCAGCCTGGAGAAAAGGAAGCTGAGGAGAGACCTTATTGCTCTCTACAACTGCCTGAAAGGAGGCTGTAGCGAGGTGGGGGTCAGTCTCTTCTCCCTAGTAACAAGTGATAGGACAAGTGGAAATGACCTCAAGTTGCACCAGGGGAGGTTTGGATTGGACATGAAGAAAAACTTTTTCACTGAAAGGGTTGTCAAGCATGGGAACAGGCTGCCCAGGGAAGTGGTTGAGTCGACATCCCTGGAGATATTTAAAAGACAGGTAGGTGTAGTGCTGAGGGACATGGTTTAGCGATGGTTTTGGCAGTGTTAGGTTGATGGTTGGACTTGATGATATTAAAGGTCTCTTCCAACCAAAATTCTATGATTCTATAAGTTATCCAAATTCACTTCTAAATTTTGGATGGAAAGTTTTTGTGTTTCTCCTGTATTTTTAGGTTCAAGTTCTTTTGAATCTCAGAAGATGGAAAGGCCTTCTATTTCTGTTATATCTCCGACCAGCCCTGGAGCCCTAAGGGATGCACCACAAGTCCTACCAGGGCAGCTTTCTGTGAGCATATTTTGTTTTTTCTGAGTTGTTAATGAAAATCTATGAAGTGCTGGCCCTCAGCCCTACACATTCCCAAGGTCTATTGGAAGGTCAAGAGAAATGTCTGCTGTTGGTAAAGACTAACATCTTTCAAATGTTTTTTAAGACCCCCGGTACACACTCACAAACCATCACTGTAATCACAGCAGAGTTAAAGAATTGTTGTCTTAATATACCAAAAAGCGCAGGAATTTACATTGAGAGGAGCCCATAAAAGTGCCTTGTAACTTGTCATCCTGTACCCTCTGCATTGAAAGCGGTGACTCTACTGTACCTGCCCAGTAATCCACAGATAACAAGCATGGCGCCACTTTACCTTCTTCATGGGAGCATTTAAAGAGCTGTGTATTTGTTAAGAGTTAAACTGTTCAGTAACACATTTTAATTTAGATACACACTACATCTCAGAACTGTCTATAATACTAATCAAAGCTGCGCTTATTAAATACACTGTGAGTAGTTAGACTTGGTTTTGTACATTCTTATAACTTTTTATATTCATCATATTAATTTCTAAGTATACAGCAGGCTTAAAAATTTCATGATGTTATCATTCTTTTAATAAGTGTTTTATTTATATTAGGTTTTTCATAAGAACACATGCAAGGTGACAAATCAGAGTAGGTAGATTTCAACTGTGCCTTGAGTTTAGCTACAGTCAGGGCTTCCTATTTGAATATAGCTTTTAAGGTGCAGAGCTAAGACATTTGCTGGTTTAAATGCACTCACAGACACAAGATTATGCAGTGAGTACAATAAACAATGTAAGTATAATCAGGCACCACCATTTTATTCAGCTGTGGTAAATACAAAAGTTTTTGGTACGTACCATCAAACTTAATTAATCCAAATTAATCCATCAAACTTAATGAAATACTAAGGGATTTGAAATAAAAATCTATCTCATTGTCTTTTGGAAAAAACAGCAGTTACTTTCACATGTGGTTAATGTGATGCAGTCAGAAAAATTTGTTTTTTCTCCATTTTCACTAATGTTTTCTGGTAACTTGATTCCTGTAGGTTAAACTGTGGTATGACAAAGTGGGACATCAGTTAATAGTAAATGTTCTGCAAGCAACAGATTTGCCACCAAGAGTAGATGGACGCCCCAGGAATCCCTATGTAAAAATGTATTTTCTTCCAGACAGAAGGTAGTAGTTTTACAGTTCAGAAAATTATGTTATAATTTACCATGTATTGAATCAACTTGTAAATGAATGCTTATGAAGTAAAGAATTCCTTTGAATAGTTTGTTATAGTTAGACTAATTATATTAAAAAAATTGTGCTTCAGTCATGCAAATCAGTATCAACTTAACTTTATGGACTTTTGGATGAATGTGATCCACTGCACAGCAAATAGTTTTCTATTTTAGGCATTATCAGATCAGAAAGAATGAAAACAGTGAGTGCTAATGAGTAGATGGCATTTTGTGATTTCTCTCTACAAACAATTTACAACAAATATTTATGTTTCAGTGATAAGAGTAAAAGGAGGACCAAAACAGTAAAGAAAAGTCTAGAGCCAAAATGGAACCAAACTTTTCTCTACTCACATGTACATCGTAGAGATTTTAGAGAACGAATGCTTGAAATAACCGTATGGGATCAGCCAAGAGTACAAGAAGAAGAGAGTGAATTTCTTGGAGAGGTGATACATACAATCACATTTCTCCTGAGTTCATTGTTTGGTTTTGAATACATATACATATACGAATACATATACATATGCATATTTTGTATATGTGTTTGTGTGTGTGTGTGTATGTTGAAAGTCAAATTAAAACCTGGTAATTTTTCTACTAGATTCTTATAGAGCTGGAGACAGCCCTTTTAGATGATGAACCACATTGGTATAAGTTACAGACACATGATGAATCTTCACTACCTCTGCCTCAGCCATCACCTTTCATGCCAAGAAGACATGTTCATGGTGGAGAAAGCACTAGCAAAAAATTACAAAGTAGGTCCAAATTCCATTAATCTCTTAAATTAGAAATGCTGGATATGGTGTAATGGTATTTAACTTTCATATACAAGATAAAAATACTACTTCATAGTCTTTAAACATAATGAAAATGTGTGGCAGAAAAGAAATGCAAATTATGACATAATGACATAGCAGCCTTTCACCTGTGTCGCATAACTTTTATGTATGTGAAATTTGTTGGAATTGGTTTGATTTTCACTAGCAAAAGGAAATTGTTTAAACATTTGTTTGCATAAATTTCCTTTTAAATAGAAAGATGAAGTTCATCATTATTGGATACCTTTTTTTAATAATTAAAAACTTTTTTATTTAAAAAAAGAAAGTCCTTTAAAGACCTATGAGACTTAAAAGCACTTTTTCTCATAAAGTTCGTCTCAACCTCCAATATGCCCATTATAGAATCCGATGAGAAGTGTACTTCTGTAGCAAAGAGAAATTGTATGTGTGTATTTGGGAGGTATGATTGTTTTGGTGAGTCTGATTTTAGGTCTGTATGAGGCGTATTAAAGTAGTTAATGTATTGAAATATTTGAATATTGTAGCTTCTTTGTTCATTTAAATTATTTTAAGATTTATTTAGAAATAAGAAGGACATAGGAGATTATTTTAAAATACGTTTCCAAGCTATTTTTCTGTTTTTTCTTAAACATGGAAATCATTCATTCCAGCCAATGCATAGGAAATTGGTGCACATTCAGGAATGAATAATAAAAATGTGATACTGCTGTAATTGCTGCATAAGGAAACGTATAGAGTGAGCAAATTAAAGATTAGTTTTCATGAGATATTTGAACTTTTCTAAAAGCTGACAGTGCTTTTTCCTCTTTCCCTCTCTCACCATATGCTGCCACCTCTCCTTTCCTGTTCAGCAAGCTGATTCAGCTTACTCACTGAAATAGCACAAAAGCATTTTTTTTCTTTATTAGAGTTAACTTTTTGCTGGTTTAGTGAGATAAACTATCCCAGTAGAGGATTACTGAGGACTTGAGGGAAGGAGAAAGGGAAAGGAGGCTGCAGCAGCTGTAAGGCGTTAAATTGTCTCAGCTGTCTTGTGAAACGTCACTGTCAGTCACTGCAGTTCAGTTCTCCTCCTCTATTGCGTAGACTTAAAATCATCTTTTTAATTTCAGTGGTTAAATGAAAATATTTTTACATTTTATAACACGACCAGATGTTCAGGTATTTGTTTACCTTACTGTTGTGCAGGATCTCGGCCAATCAGTGATAGTGACATCTCAGATTATGATGTTGATGATGGTATTGGAGTTGTTCCTCCAGGTGCGTGGGTGAACAGCATGGTCCTGCTTTCTTCTTCTTCTTTTTTGCTTGTTTATTTATTTTTTTCTTTATAACATTTCGAAATATTGAGGATACTGGTTTCGGAGAATGCATTGTGAAAAAAACAGTTTTCCTGATTATTCCATGGTACCTGCCCTAAATCATGGTGAATTAAAAAATTCTACTATTCATTCATTGATATTTCTTTTACATATCATTCTTCATATGTGAACCAGTGGATGGTTCAAATTGTTTAATTGTTTACTGCATAATGTTCCAAGCATTATTTAAAATGTAAATTAAATTTAAAAAATCATTTTAAAATTATAATTAAGATTTCAGTGTTTATTGCAAGCATTTTTTTTTATTTTGCTTTTTGCTTGAAACTTAGATATAATGCAGTCTCCCATGGACTTTATTGAGAATGCATGGCTGTAGATTAAGATGCATGTCGCATGGCTGTATCTTTTATAGTTTTCATAAGCCTTCATGAACTATCATTACCTAAATGTTCATAAGTATATACTTGTACAGACTATCGTGGTTTTACTTTTAGTTCAGCATTCCTTACATACTGAAAATCTTGAGGATCGTTTTGGATACCACATTTTTCTACTTCTATTTGACTGTTGCCACAAGCCAGATGAATATGTTTCCCTATTGTCCCAAACTAACTGAAGAGTCGCTATGTCATTGCCAGCAATATATAAGTTCTTTTGTGGATCTTCCTGATGAAAATCAATGAATTAAATCATGGTGGGATTGCGAAAGCTCTCTGTCTTCCTGATTTGTGTTTAAAATAATCAGACAATTTATTTATTATATAGCCATACAAATAAATAGCACAATCTCATTTTTATGTTTACTGAGCCAAATTCTCCTTCCTTTGATGTTGATTGGGTTCTTTCCTTTCTTTAATACACTTACCACCTGAGTTACTAGGAGAGAAATTTGTTCAGGTGTGTCTAGTAATGACATTTGCTTTAATGAAGTGATTAATCTTGATATTTTTGCATCATCTGAGAGAGAGAACATTTAAAATTAAAATAAATCATAGGTTCTAAATATTTTTTCCTATTAATTATTTCATTTTTTTAGTTGGCAATGTAGATGCTGGCATAGGACTTAGTTACATTTAAGGTTTCAAAATACTGTATTAAGAATTGGGGCTTTTTTTCAGTTGCTGGTTCTTTGAGGTATCTATTTGCCATTTGAAATAAACCTGTGGTGGGTTGACCCTGGCTGAATGCCAGGAGCCCACCAAAGCCACTTTATCACTTCCCTCCTCAGCTGGACAGGGAAGAAAAAATATAACAAAAGGCTCCTGGGTCAAGATACAGACAGGGAGATCACTCAGCAATTATCATCATGGGCAAACCAGACTCAACTTGGGGAAAAATTAGTTTAATTTATTACCAATCCAATCAGAGTAGGGTAATTAGAAATAAAACTAAATCTTAAAAATGCCTCCTCCCCAACTCTCCCTTCTTCCTGGGCTCAACTTTACTCATGATTTTCCCTACCTCCTCCCCAACAGTGGCGCAGGGGTACAGGAATGGGTGTTGTGATCAGTTCATCTCACACTGTCTGTGCTGCTCCTTCCTCCTCAGGGGGAGGACTCCTCACACTCTTTCCCTGCTCCAGCATTGGGTCGCTCACACAGGAGACAGTCCTCCATGAACTTCTCCAATGTGAGTCCTTCCCACGAGCTGCCATTCTTCACGAACTGCTCCAACGTGGATTCCCCACAGGGTCACAAGTCCTGCCAGAAAACCTGTTCCAGCATGGGCTCCTCTCTCCACAGGTCCTGTCAGGAGCCTGCTCCAGCATGGGCTTCCCTTCAGGGCACATCCACCTGCTCCATTGTGGGGTCCTTCATGGGCTGTAGGTGGTTATCTGTTCCACTGTTAACCTCCATGGGCTGCAGGAGAAACTCTGCTCTGGTGCCTGAAGCACCACCTCCTCCTTCACTGACCTTAGTGTCTGCAGAGTTGTTGCTCTCACATATTCTCACTCCTCTCTCCAGCTGCAGCTGCTGTTGCTCAGCATCTTTTACCCCTTAAATATGTTACCATAGAGGTTCTACCACCATCGCTGATGGGCTAAGCCTTGGCCAGTGGAGGGTCCATCTTTGAACCAGCTGGCATTGACTCTGACAGACATGGGGGAAGCTTATCTAGCAGCTTCTCACAGAAGCCACCCCTGTAGCCCCCCCAGCTACCAAAACCACACAAACACAATGCAAAACCATTCTCCATCTGACAGCCGAGTGCATTGGACTCTATTTGCTGGGTCAGCACTTGAGTAACTGATTCTTACAGAAATTTCTTTGGGCTGTGCATGCTCAGATGTTCCTTTGAAGAATGCAGGGCCCCAAACTTTCTCTGAGATAGCTGTAGAAAATTGCAAGATTTAATCTGTAGCAGTAGAATTTACAATGAGCTGAGGGTCTCTAAACTGAAACTTGAAAGGCCTGGTGAGGAAACTTCTTCTGAAGTCTACCTAATCAGAAACAATCTGGCAGCTGACCTGAGCAAGCACAAACTTGTCTACTTTGAGTTTAATAGATACATGTTTGGCAATTGTAAATTGAGTTCATCTGTTTGTGATTCCTGTGTGCAGTGGATATACATATAAGTGTGGGGGGTTTGTTTGCAGGTGCAACCTGAATTCTTAAAAGGGGTTAGACTTTAGGTGCACAGATGGAAAGAAAATCTAAGTCATCAGCCATGAATGTGTGACAGCCTAGACAGCATATGAAAATGTGTTTTGCAGTGAGAGCTGGAAAAGGTTTCCAGTCCTGCCATCTACTGAATTGCTCAAGAATCTTAGGCACAGATTCACAAATGTGCCTGGACACCAAGTTCAGATATGCATTTCTTCCCTCCTATCCAACCTTCCTAACTTATCACGCTGCTAAATCTTCTAAGACTTCAGACTGCTACCTTCATTTGCACTGAATGAATAGTACACTGTCTTCCTGATCTAACAGTCCCCTCTGTTAAAATCAAGTTGCATGCAAGTTCCTTGTTGTGCTGCGGGGTCTTTACTCCTTCCCTCCTCCTGCCCCCCAATACGGTGGACCTCACCAGAGTGCACTGCAGTTCCTGTCTGGTCCAGATTACCCACATGTTCTCTTGAAAGATAGACATGTGGGAGAGAATAACGAATATCCATATTTCCTCATAATATAGGATGATGATGTGGCTCAGGGGCACTCTTAGACCATTTGGGCATAGCCTCTGTTGGCTTCAACTAGTTTAGTCTACGATTAAGATATTCCTTCTCAACAGAAGTAAGAATATAATAATTGAGTTTACAACATGTGATGCAAAAGAAAATGTTTCCCTTTAAAGCCCCTTTTCTTTCCTTTACCACTTACTTGCCAGTGTTACCCACTGTGGTGCTTGTATATGATAAATAAGCTCTGTCTTTTTTAAAGGTATATTCTTACAGTTGTTGTTTTATTCTTTTTCTTGAAATATTCAGAAGAGAAGGAAGTTATTTTGCCTTCTTAATATCTCAAGATTTTCACAAGCATTATTGCTCATTTTTTAAAAAAGCAACATAACTGCAAAATGTTGAAGCACAGAAGTTCACTTGATCACCACCATAAGCTAAAAAAAGGAATGATGAAAATATTTTGGCTAATTTAACTAACATTGGAAATCCTTAAAACTATAATTTCAAATGTTTTACCAATTGCTAAGGCAAATGTGCATTAGCATTTAGTAATAACAGAGAAAACTATTTTCTTAAGCGGCAACAAATCACTGCTTGTCAATGGAAGTAAAGACTACTACATCAAAAATAATGGCACTTCGATAACTTCAAGAATATTTTAAGAAAAGTATTTTTCCCTTGTCATATCACAAATGTGTCTTATCTTTCATTAATTGTACTGTCCCCACTTGTTATTACTGTGTTGCAGTGATATATATAATCTTTTTAAAGTCAGGTCATAGAACTATTCTTAAAAGGAGTTTATATCAACAGCTGAAAGTAATTTAAGCTCAGCTTTAACAGAATTGATTTGTGACAGGGTTTTTTGGTATGCCCACATCTATTTGCATGAAGAAAATATTATTTTAAATCTCTTAGCTTCTCCTCATATGAGAGATGCTCCAGTCTCTTAATTATCTTTGTGATCCTGAGCTGGACTCACACCAGTAACTCCATGTCTGTCTTTCACTGGGGAGCCCAGTACTCCACATGTGGCCTTACCCATGCTAAGTATATAGGAAGGGTCAGTAAAGGACCAGTAAAAGATTTAATAAAATCAAGTGTTTTGAGGCTTATCTTTTTAACCAAAACTTCAGTAACTTTCTTAATTAAAAAGAAAAAAAAAGCTGATATGCAGCTGACAATATCCCAAAGGGTATTTTTAATGAGCTGTATTGCTTATGCTTTGGGTAACTCTTCAGAACAATTTATTTTTCTATCATATGTGATCTCTACAAATGGTTGCATTGTACTTACCTTCCTCCTGTAGCAGTAGGGTGACATCAGCACAACCCCTTGTTGTTGTCTGTATTGTCTTAAAAAAAAAAAAAAAAACCAAACCAGTTCTGGTATCAAGCACTTGCTAGAACCATTTTCATCATCCATCCAGCTTCCATTTCATGTCACACCTGACAGTTTCCCATGAGCAACTGAGAAACTTCTTCTGCATAAACTACCATAAGCTTGATCGCTGCTATCATGCTGGTCCATGCAAATAATTCCTCTGCTCACTCTGGAGAGCACAGAGCCTTTGTATTTGAGGATATGAGGAAATGTTACTGTTGCTGTCACTGTCACGGTCACTTTGGAAGTATGGATGCGATTTGACCAACTTAACAATACTTGGGCTGATGTTCAGGATAAATGTGAATTGTCTGTTCTGTAAGCTTTGTGTACACACAATGCACAAGTTTCAGATATTGTGCCCTGGATAGCTTGGCTATGAAGAGAATATATAGGATAAAATCATCTTTCTATACCAGATTTTTAAGTGTACAGGATAATCCTAAGTGTATTTTTTTAGGCAGACTAGAGATACTCTAGAAATATATTTTAAACTGAAATGTATATTTACTTTTAATATTTAAATTATATGTATTTCAGTACAGTTGCCTAAAGACTGGAAAGAAGTTTTGGATTTCTTTTATTTTAGTGTTGAATAAATGTAAACTAGTGTTCCTTCTGATAGAGATGACAGGATTTTATCTAAAACAAGCTTGTTTGGAAAGTGAAATATCTTTTAGCAGATACAGCTTGGATTTAGTTTTCCTGGGAAAGGGAACACATCCAGCTTTGGTCATGTATAGTTTTTTTTCTTCCTCTGACAAAAAAACCCAGATGCTTTCAGCAGCAACATTAGTACATGAGATGAGGGAAACTCCATTGAAGTCCTGAGGGAGCCCTTTTTTTACTTCAAAATTTGCACCTGGTTCTTGTCCTGAGATCAAGGAGATCCTTATGTTTCTTTCTAGTTTTATTACACAACTCTGAAACACTTTTTCAGCAGGTAAGGTACTCCAGCATCACAGTACATCAAAACCTGTGAAACATTGCAGTCCTTGTTTGTTAAAAGGTTGATAAACCTTGGTACTTTCATGGACATTATCAATTTTTACAAGTCTATTTTGCAGTCAGTACTCAGTGCAGCTTTGCTATTAAAAATGCTCTTGGAGTGGCAAGCATTTGCTGGTTTTGTAGCTACTAGAGAGCTCTCTTTTGTAGCTACAAGTGAGCTATCCCAAGAGTTTTTTCCCCCAAGTTTTCTCTGGTTTTCAAACAATAGCCCCCACTCTCCCCAAACTTCAGTAATGTCACTTTTTAAATTTGAAATTATGTTTATTATTTTTATTTGACATGTCTAACAGTGTTGTTTGAGAACAGCATACACATGCGCTCAACATTATGGTCCCTGGTGGTTTTTTATGAGGTACAAGATATGTTCTTAAGATGAGTGCATTTCTTTAAGCCCAATCCAACCCTCTAAGATCTATCAATACTCATAGTGCTTCTTGTTTCCCAAATTTATTAACCTCATCCCACCTCTCTGCTTCAAGAAATGAAGAAAACAATTATTTCCCATATTCTCACACAAGCTGCTATACTACAAAGTAGAAGACACAAAAGTGGGACAAAATGATAGCAGAACTTGCAGAGGTCTTTCTGCATATGTTTCCTAGCTGACAGTAACCAGTAAGTCTGTAGTAAGACTCTCTAATCATATTTTATCAACATTGTCTGCTTCCTATCTGCCTTCCCTATCGTAGTGGTGAAGATTTTGAAGATTTTTGATACAGGGTGGTTTTTTAGCTGAACAAAATAACACATTTCAGGAACTTCATGATAGACAAATTCACAGAAGAAGCAAAAATTATTATTTGAGAATCTAAACAATAATTTTTGAAGCCCTTAATTTTTGTTTAGAATTCCTTCTTCTCTGTCATTAAGGGATTTTCTGTCAAAGGAATCTTGTAATCTAATTTAAATGTCTAGAATTGAGCGAGTGAAGTGAACAAATCTCCTTAGGCCCTTTTGGAAAGACAACAGGCACGTTTTGAAAGCTGTTAATCTTATTGTGCTTCATTGTCTGTTTTAGGATGGGATTCAATGTGTATAACAAGGCAAACTGTGCTACATGGAAAAAGACACAGGAATATCTATGCTTTAAAATGTAGTGACATTCTGCTGGGTTTTTTTAAATCCTATGTAAAAATGAACTATGAGTAGTAACTTTGCAGCTCATTCATAGTATTCAGAAAAAAAACTTCTGCAGAGTATGCAACACCCAGTATTCTATACAATATACTCCCAATGCTCGTAATTTTTGAAAGTAGGTGGCTTTGGCCAAGTTCAGTAGGAGAACATCTTTGTATTTAACTGAAAAAAGAGTCAGAAGGATGCTTTATGTACGAGTAGTCCTGGATGACTGTGCTGTCGTACACAAGCATGCATTCTCCATTTGTCAGATGAGGTAAACCTACATTGCTTGGATTCCTTTCAAATATTTGCTATTGTATGACAATTTTGAAATACGATTTACTCTGGGTACTCCTCCCCAAGTCAGAAAACTATTTCAGTCCACTCCTTCACATCTTCCAGTACTCAATGAAAATCATCTCCGTTTCTCTTTCTTTGTACATGTAGACATTTAAAGGTAATGCTAGTAATTTATGCTGGATGCATGATACATCAGGATGTTCAACAGCTGAATGACGACTTGAAAGTTGTGTAAGCAGTTAGATGTGTGTTCCTGGAAGGACTAACCATCTGAATTCTTTCCAAACCCAGACTTTTATTCTCTAATTTCCTTTTGTTGCCCTCTTGCCAGTAGGTTATAGATCTAGTACTAGAGAAGGTAAATCTACAACGCTAACTGTGCCAGAACAGCAAAGAACAACACATCATCGTTCACGATCAGTATCTCCTCACCGTGGCGACGATCAGGGCAGGACCCGTTCACGTTTACCAAATGTGCCATTACAGAGGTAGGCATTACAAGTTAGCGAAACACTAGGTGGTTTCAAGATTGTATAATCTGTCATTATTAACTTTTCTCTTGTTCAGCAGTTTTTCACAATTTAAAACCTTTTTTTTGTATCTGAATTTAATAGTGTAGTATTTGAACTTGATGTATGCTTTTATTAATCATTCAAGAGCACTCATGGGATGAATCATGACTTTGTAAGATTTACCTCTTCTTACTGATATTTTCTCTGTGATTCATCATCTGTGTACCATAACTAATACGTAAGTTTGGAAATGTTTTTTCAGTCAGTGTCTGAATCTCGTGTGAATCCACTTAAGTGTAATTGTAGAATAATAAATAGTGTCATGTACAAATTGTATACTAACTATGAATTGAACTAATTTTGAAGTAACAGCAAGCTGTATTTATAATGTGACATTTTTACTGGAAGAAGTAAAAATTGCTTTACAGAATCAGATAATGATTTATAAACCTCTATTTTCTGCATTTACTGCTTTTAATAGACAAGCTATTAACAGGAGAATCCTTTTTGAGCTTTTCATTTGCATGCTTTATGCTTTTTTTGAATAGTGCCATACAAACTGTTTAAGCACAAAACTTGACCCACTTGATTTTGCTTGTTTTATTGAGCAGGACACTAAGCTTCTCTTGCAACCTCTCATGAAACCCTAAAAATTACACATTTTTTACCAGTTTTCCTTTCCTCCAATTTCTAGGAAGCTTTGTTCTTGAATTAGTGCAAGAGCTTGAAGTGTT
This sequence comes from Fratercula arctica, assembly GCA_947846985.1. Classification (NCBI taxonomy): domain Eukaryota; kingdom Metazoa; phylum Chordata; class Aves; order Charadriiformes; family Alcidae; genus Fratercula; species Fratercula arctica. The sequence goes on along the minus strand of CANTUZ010000003.1, from coordinate 91,814,997 downwards.
GCACTAGCAACATTATTGCCCAATAGCTGTGTAGTTTCCTGAAAATTTACCCTTCTAAGCTGAATTTTGTGTGCAAAATTTTGTGCTACATTACTGCCCTTATGCATTGTTTCTGTGTCTGGTTTTTTGGAGTTCCATCAGCAGTCATTTAATACCAGACATCTGTGATGTTTCAAAATTATGCTATATTCTGGAAAACTAACTTCTCCTCTCAATTAAGAATCCTGATAATCTTGCTTCTTCCTTTCATAGAATCATAGAATGGTTAGAGTTGGAAGAGACCTTAAAGATCATCTTGTTCCAACCCCACTGCCGCAGGCAGGGACACCTCCCACTAGACCAGGTTGCTCAAAGCCCAATCCAGCCTGGACTTGAACAATTCCAGGGAAGGGGCATCCACAACTTCTCTGGGAAACCTATTCCAGTGTCTCACCACCCTGACAGTAAAGATTTTCTTCCTAATATCTAATCTAAATCTCTCCTCTTTCAGTTTAAAACTGTTACCCAATGTCCTATCACTACATTCCCCAATAAAGAGTCTCTCTCCACCTTTTCTGTAGGCCCCCTTTAAGTACTGGGTGTCTGTTATAATGTCTCCCCAGAGCCTTCTCTTCTCCAGGCCTGTCTTTATAGGAGAGGTCTCACAAGAGCGGAGCACAGGGGCAGAATGACCCCCCTTGACCTGCTGACCACTCTTGTTTTGATTCAGCCCAGGATGCACTTGGCTTTCTGGGCTGGAAGTGCATGTTGCTGGCTCATGCTGAGCTTCTCATCAGCCAACACCCCCAAGTCCTTTTCAGCAGGGCTGCTTTCAATCCATTCTCTGCCTAGCCTGTATTTGTGCTTGGGATTGCCATGACCCAGGTGCAGGACCTTGTACTTGGCCTTGTTGAACTTCAGGAGGTTTGCAAGGGCCCACCTCTCAAGCCTGTCCAGGTCCCTCTGGATGGTGTCCCTTCCCTCCAGTGTGTCAACCGCATCACGCAGCTTGGTGTCATTGGTAAACTTGCTGAGGCTGCACTCAATCCCGCTGCCCATGTTGCTGACAAAGATGTTAAACAGCACTGGTCCCAATACCAACCCTTGAGGAACGCAACTCATCACTGGTTGCCACTTATACATTGAGGTGTTGACTGCAACTCTTTGAGTGTGGCCATCCAGCCAGTTCCTCATCCACCAAGTCATCCATCCATCAAATCAATGTCTCGCCAATTTAGAGACAAGGACGTCATGTGTGGGACAGTGTCAAATTCTTTGTACAAGTCCAGGTAGATGATGTCGGTTGCTCTTCCCTTATCCACCAACACTGTAACGCCATCATAGAAGGTGACCAAATTTGTCAGGCACGATTTGCCTTTAGGGAAGCCATGTTGGCTGTCACCAATCACCTCCTTATTTTACATGTGCCTTTCCGTCCTCCAAACCATATATGCTGTTGTTGTGCATTGAAATTTTGTGTGCTTCTATGTCCCTGCGTACATCCCCCTCTGTTACATCAGTTCTTACAGATGAAGCTGTTTTACTACCCACCAAATCACATGCTGTTGCATTTCTCAGTAATGCATCCTTAGTGCATTTCTCAGTAATGCATCCTTTAGAAATAAAAGAGTACGGTTGTACATCAAACAGACTGTGGTTCTGACTCATTTTTTTCATAGTAGAGAGAATGAGATATCATTCTGCTTTTGCAAACAATTATATGTGCTCTTGTTGTATCTTTCTGTTGACAAGCACAATGCACAAATGAAATATTTCATAGTCAAGTCCATCCATCCTTTCATTCTATAATTGGAAAAACTAATGCCTCTTGTTTCAATGGCTGTTATTAAACTAGAGGAAGAATCTGCCCTTTAAGTAGTAGTTTCTTTTCTAGGTCTTTTCCATGTGAAGAGAGCTTTAAATTACTGTCATGGAGGCCGGAGCTTACCTGCATTTATACAAAATCATACCCCTTTTTTATAACACTTAGTTTGCTGCCGAGTATCCCAGAATTTCTTAAAGGATACTTGGAGACACCTGCAAAAAGTTGACAGCCCAAAATCAACGCTTTAGAAACCTGGCCATGAATCTACAAATGCATAAAACTTAATCCCTTCTGAGGTATTATCCGTTCTTATGTTATCTCAGTTATTCTTTAAGTACAGGCTTTGAAAATGCCATTACTGAATCCATCAGTGTACATAGATACAGGCATGTACTTCTAAATGTGGTAGAAATGACTGCTTTCTATAATTAGAGGTGTGTGTCGTTTTTTTAATCTTAAGATCCGATATTTTTTTAGGAGTCATATGTTAGCAATTTAATGATAAAAAACTTTCTTCAACCAACTTGTACTGTAATCCATTAAGATGTGTTATTTATGAGAAAACAAGATTATCGTACATATTTCTGCCTTTCAGGAGTTTAGATGAAATTCATCAAATGAGAAGATCACGTTCTCCAACTAGACACCATGATGCCTCCAGAATGCCGGCTGGTTACAGATCCAGAGACATGGATAGTCAGTATTTGTCTGATCAAGAAAGGTACATCGTCCGCCTGAACTTGGGAAAAAGTTCAGAAATGTCTGTGCCAGTTTGCCTAATTTTCAAGTGTTCAGTAGGAACACAACTGATAGTGATGGGGAAGGGAGAGAAATCATCTTAACTGACGAATCTAGTGTCATGGTTAAATTATCTATACCACTTTTTTGGTAAAATTGTGTACTAGTTAATAGTAATAGCAGGTATCTAGACTAACAGTTCTTGGGTGTTTGTCCTAGAATATTCTGCTGTTTGTTTCATGAATGAAGCCCAGAGATTTTTGCTAGAAAACCATAAAACTACATGTATGCCCTAGCTATTCTTGTAACTCAGAATTTATCTGTTTTGGTAGCCAACAAAATACCAGGCGTGCATTCCTACTAGTTGGGAGTTACATATGCTATGATTTGCATTCCTGTGCTTAGAGATTTTGGACATCTATATAAGCAGTCTCACAGCATCTTTTGTAACATTCTGGTGAACTTGGTACAGTACTCTAAGCATAGCAGGGGTAGCTGCAGTGCTTGTAATTAGCAAAATTCTCCAATCTTAGATGCGTGACACATACATATCTCTCCCTGGAATACACGCAGTGGTTACACTCCTCAGAGAATGCTTGGTCTCTCCTATTAGGCATTGTTTTCAAGTATCTAGGAATATATTCTAAAAAAAATGGAAGAAAATGAGATTTTCTGTTTTGTTTTTAGCTGAAAAAAGTTTTAAAAGGTATTTCAGTTCAGTATTTGGGAAAGATAACAATGACAGTCAAATAGATTACCAATGTTTGTGGATTTTTTGTTTACATTTGAAAAAAAATCGTACAGCTAAATTGTAATGGCAAACCATTCAAATAAGATCAATTATCCTAGTAATCTCTTTGGATTTTTTTTTTTTTTTTTGCATTAAGTTGTTATTTTTCATTAGTAAAGATGACAAAACCTTTTCAAATGATCCAGTAAATTCAATACATAACATATATTTCATAGTGATGTGAAAATGTGTAAAAGAGTAAACCATAAAAATCTCTGGAACTCTTTGTCCAGTTTTGAAGCAACATAGAAATTGAATAACAGATGGCTTTTGCATTTGAACTAGTTCAGTTTTTTATATGATCTTGCCTGTTTTGCTTTTTTAACGTGATAACGTACATATGGGAATTAATGAGTTATTTGGAACATTTTAAAATTCAACTTTATAGTCAAGAAGTATTTACAGAAGTTGGATTGTTGTACTGAATTTCCTTTCAGAGGTGAATTGAAATGCATTTTAAATGTATTAATCAGATTTATAGTTAAGCTAATTCAAGTAATTTCCACTTTTTGCAAATGTTATTAATTATTATATGTGGTGATATATTCAAAAGATTCCTGAAGATATTTATTGAATAGAGTTCTTATTCAGCAGACCTGAGGAGAAAGAGACATTAAAAAGTAGCTTTTGTCACTAGAACTAAATATAGACAGTTAACTGTCTTAAGAAAATTTTCTTCCAGTAAAGCCTCAAATCGTGATATAAATGCTGATATATGCATGGGTTATGCCTGGAGAGCAGGGCTTGCATTGAGGCTTTCTTGGGGACGAGCCATCAGACCAGAGCCACAACAGCAATGGGCTGCTGGATTTGTTCAGAGGAGTAAGACACAGACTTCAGTTCTTTTCAATGTTCAGAAAACACTTTTCAGAAGTTTAAAGACCAGACATGAAGGGTGTACGTGGCTTATTTGCAGGATTTAAAGATGGGTCCATGCACTTACTCTCCTGGAGTAATAATCTTGTCTGCAGTGGTCTCCTTTTTCCTGTTTTCATTTTTCCCCCAGATTCCTTCAGTTGTGGAGAATGTTTAACTCTTGCAGGTTTCACTATCTTTCAGTACATAAGACCAGCATCATAGGGAAGATCAGTACCAGCTTTTGTTGAGGAAGATTCTCTATGACATCCAAGGATTTTAAAAAAAAAACAACTCTATTCAGTATTATATATTAGTATCAATGGTAGCATCAGTATTATAGGTTGTTCTTTGACAGAACCCTTCATCTAAACAAGTACATTCATGTAGATACCTAACATAAACTTGGTTTGAAAGGTAACTACCCAGTAGTTACAAGGCAAAAATTACAGTTGCTGATTACTTTTGATCATTTTCTTAATGATCTGTTATTGGTCACAAATTAATATTGAATATTCTGAACAGATCTTTGTAAAAATAGCTATTATAGTCTCTTACTAAAGCATCTGGTGTGGTAAATTTCCACTGGAATTGATTTGTCCACTTTACCTTTTTTATATATATTTATATACATATATGTATGTACATATATATTAATCTGTTAGGAAAAGCTTTTTATTAGGAAATCTAGCTAAGCAGTATACTTTTGTCTGAATTTAGGATCATCATCCAATTTTCAAGGGCACGGCCCTTTTCATTTTTTTTAGTATTTCTTTTATTCCTAAATAAAATCTGTTAATGTCAGTAGTAAAATACTCCCATTAGAAAACACTTGTTTTAGAATAATAGTCCTTATCTTAAAAGTATCCAAACCAGACTTAATTTATTATAGAACTGTGAGTATGATCTTATATTATCGGTAATCTACTATGATGGATTCTTTTACTTTGTATTTTTAACTTGAAGATTTCATGGTGGATTTGCTATTTTATATCCCTTTTCTGGATGAATTTTATATTACTGTTTGCCGTGGGCCAATTACAGTAGACACTCTGGCTTCACAAAGGTAAATATTAACAAGGTGCCCTATGGTTTAATGTGAACTTCTCGTCTACTTTACAGCTCTTAAGAAAATGGTTACCTTTTTCCTAAAATGCATGTTTCTTTGTAATTTGAAAACCTGCATATAAATTCTGTCAGTCCTCTGAGCTTATGAATGGAAATTTTTCTTTAAAAAGCCACAATAATTTAGTTCAACTTTAAACATTTTGTTGCATCAAAATCAGGCTAGTGGTTCCAGATGCAAAGTCAAATCTCACACGTTACTCACAAGCCATTATTTCAAGTTGCCCAATTTAGAATTTTAGAGAAATATTACCTATAATGCATCAATTAAATGGATCATTTTATAATGGCATGAAGCACCAAATACATTCAACAACTGCTGCTTTATCTATTTTGTAATTTTTTCTCTCTTTGTCGCCATAGTATTTCATATGATTCCCTGCTTCTTTTAAAATAGCATGTTTCCATGAAGTTTAGCTTTAATTTCATATTTATGATAATTAGGAGGTTTGGAACTTGTTTTTTCTGATTGTGCTGAAGTGCATAAAACTACAAGATTAATTCAAGGGATATTTCATATCATAGTCATACTTACCATAGGCATAAATATGTATTAATTTTACCATCTTGCTGGCTGTAGCATGTGTTCAGTTACAGTAAATGAAAAATAGTATAGATGGGTGATTTTCTCAATTGGAAACAATAAGAAACAAAAAGTCTGATGGCTGATTAGCAATTTTTTGTGTTTTTTAGGATTGCATTACAAAATACTGTCAAGAGCTATGAGTCAGAATTTATTTTTGGCCAAACATAGTATTTCCAGTGAACATATATTTTTGTTTTTCCCAAAAGGGGGACTTGTTACTCTTCCCATAAACCAATCTGCGGTAAATTAGTAGCAAACCCTCCCTGCTTTTTTCATGTATGTTTGTGGCTGAGGAAGAAAAACAAACAACAACCATCTTTTTTTTTTTTTTTTTTTGCCCTAAAGTATTTCTTCATTAACTAGTTCATGAGAAAGGAGGTTATTATATGGTTTCCTTTTGTCATGAAGAGCTCTGAAATGGTACTTATGAATTTTAAAAGGAGAAATCCCACAAAATTAGGTGCCATGCTAAAAGGAATTTCTTGAAAATGTAGTTATATCGCAGGCATTTTTTGGCTCGTATTCTTTGAGATGTGCAGTCTGGGTTTGAACATCATCAGACTGTCTATCTGGGTGGAAGCTTCTTGTTTCTTTTTATGTTTTCATTTGCGTATCATTGGCATAAACCATGTCATCTAATGCTTCATAATTATATCTGTTTCACTCACCACCCATCCTGTCTGTGCAGTGAGCTTCTTATGCTGCCCAGAGCAAAACGAGGAAGAAGTGCAGAGTGCCTACATACCATCAGGTAAATACAGGAATTCGGTAATCATGAACACATCTGGTTAGTTGTCTATACTTTATATGCCCGACTTTTTTCCATAGCAGTATTTAGTCTCAGTAAGTAAAGAACTTCCTAGTACATTGTGATCCAGGTGTCAGTTGCTCTTTTTTTGTTCGTTTTAATTCAGATTGAGATGTGTTTATATGTTTGTGAACTTCAGTAGCAAGGATTAAAGCAATTGAAGAAATTCTGGTTTTGCAGTTGTATTTTGTGGTAGATTTTCCGTCTAGTCACAGGGGTCCTGATCTCACAATGCATGACAGTGGTGGTGTAATTTCAAACATTCATTTTTAGTTGTTTTAATGTTTTCTTTTATTTGCATTTTTATATTTATATTACAGCCATACACAAGCCAGCAATCTTTACTTGTTGTGACACCTAATCTCCTGCTGATTTTGGTTGCTTGTAGAGGAAAAAACAGTGATTAATGAGGGCTCACTGGGAACCCCAGATTTCAGGGGTCTCCTATTACTGGTTTTTGCATCCAAAAATTGTGCTATAAATTAGATCCAGGCATAAAATTTGTAGTTTGGGCTCATCTTCAATCTTCATCGATCTCTCGTTCCAAAGCTTGAAGCTCCCTGTCTCAACCCTTCACAATGTTATGAAACTAAATGGGACTGAAATATCTTTATCTAACAAATCTCATTTTGCGTCCCCTCCCGTTTTTCTTCACCACATCTGTTAACCTTGTTAAAAATTCATGTCAGATTGTATAGAAAATCTTACATTTAGAATCAGTAAATATGTAAGTTGAAGTAGTAAATTATTCAGCTACTTCAACCAAGTAATTAACCATTTTTCTGTTCGGGATCTGGGTGTTGCTAAGAGTTTTACATAAGTGCTTTATGTTTAAAACTGTCTTTTAAAACCATGTAGTCAATGCAGTTATTAATTTACTTGATATAGGGTTTTCCCCAGCAGAGTAGTGGGGTTTTTTAATATGCCTTGGGTTGCTTTAATTCTCTTTATCAAATTTGAAACAACATCGAAGATGCTGTGGTAGGGTTCTGTTATAAGGCACAGTAGTATAAAGGTAAAATAATAAATACAAAAATTTTCAAAAAAATCTATGCATCACTGAATCTGTTAAATTAAAATTTATGTTTTTATGATGAAAGAGTTTCATTCTCATACTTCAGCTAAAAAAGCTTTTTCCTCAACATTTTAGGTTTTACAGGTTAATAATTTATTTCACTGCCTGTTATGTTATGTCTGTTTATTGTCATATAAGAACACCTTTCCTGCCTCCTTCCTATGGCCTTTCTCTTTCTACTGCATCTTCTATAGCTTCACCCCCCTTCTTGCCCCCAGCTCTGTGCTTTTTCCTTTCCCTCTTAAAGATTATAATTTTCATTAGAATTCTTCAATGACAATGCTTAAATTCTCACTTAATTCACAAAGTAAATGAGTTATGAACTTTTGATGAATTTTGCCCAGCCACTATAGATTTCCAATAGTTTTACAAATCTACTAATGAGTCTGGCCAGTTAGCCAGCTAAAAATTGTGCACAGGCAGCAATAGACTTAGGTAAGAGCTACACTGAATTCAGAGATCACAGCCCTTTCTTGCCTTTTTTCATTATTCTAATTATTGCTGTTGGTTTTTATGACCAAGAAAATTAACAAATTCATCCCTTTAAAGTAACAGTAATGGTATGCTATAAAACAGAATGGTATTTGTAATAATGTCTTGAAGGTGAATATAAGGGCAATAGAAGACCATTGATTGATTTTAAAATTTAACTCTGAGGCTTATACAGCCTACTCCAGATTTCAATAACATCCAGAAAATTGCCAGTATCCATCCTTGACTGAAGAGTTTCAAAAACCCTTTCAACAAAAATTTGTGTGCATTGGTTGCCATCTTATATCCTTTCTGATTTGTAGTGGCCTGACATTTATTCCCATTAGAAACATCATAAGGCTTTATCCTTGTTTTCTAAACATCTTGCTGAATAATGTCTTAATTTATTGCTGAGAGAGCTTCAGTTTAAAATGGGAAAGAAATGTTAAGGGTTTCATGTTAAATGAAAGAAATATTAATATGAGATAGTCCAAGCTACAAAGTTAAGATATATGATCAGTTTAATACACCAGTTTAGAATAATACTAGTCCTGGCTGTCCGTCCTGTCCATCTGTATGCAATTATTGACTAATAGCAGAAACGGTGGAAGGACATGTGTACCTATGCCATAGACCATGGGTTGTCACATTCCATGTCTTACGTCACACCCGCTTCAGTTGGTAGTATCTGCTAGTGTGCCAGGATTGACCTGATGGACAGCCATTCCTTTATTCCAACTTTGCAACGTCACAGCGACCTCTGGTAGAGATGGCAGCAGTGATGACCACTAAGCCTATACAAGAAGGGTCAAAGCTCCTCTGTTAAATCCCTCAGGGTTTTACAAGCGCTACGGTTTCCAGGCACAGAGGTGTTTCATCTGTCTGTGACACAGCTGGGTGTGTAATGTTGATCTGTGGTCCAAGCCTTGACAGTAATCAAAATGTCCTATTAGGACAGACTGTTCTTGAAGCTGCAAAATCCTCAAGGCTGCTGGTCCTTCAGCTGTGTCCTGGTAGGATATGTGGAAAATTGTTAGAACTTAGTTATTAACCCTTAAGCATTAAATGGCCATGATTCCCATTCGACAGCCACTGTCTGCCTTTAAATTTCTCCCGTGATCATTCGTTAGAGCTGGATAATAAAGCAAACATTTCCTGTTCTAAAATCTCATGTACTGTAAGTTATGATATTAGACAGTTGTCATGTAACATCTCAGAGTACTGCTGTGCTGGTTAATGTAGTACATCTCCTAGGTTTTTAATTAGCTTGTTAATAGCATTTAATTACTATTAGAGTTTGAAGCTGATACACCACTTCCAAAAGACTTCCACATTCAAAAATGCCAGATGCTAATACATCTATAATTAAGTTTGTGATACTATATATCACTGTTTTAGCAAGCTTTTCATGCTTAGCTACTGAAGAGGTTAAAGTCTCTGTAGGTCTCAGTAAGGCATCGCTAAGAGAACTCAAGAGCGAGTTTAATATCAACCTAATCCTTTACAACAGCTTATATATTGTAATGAAAAATCTCTATAAATGGAATTTAGATTACTTTCATTACAGGAAAAAATCTGAACTCTACTAGTATTGTCATGAGTTCATGGACTATATTAACAAAAATGTAAATACAAAAATTTTTCCCCCAGGTAGCCATCACAGTAGTTGAGAAAAACACATATTGAGAAGTCTTCTCATACAGCTATTGAATGTAGTAGAATATTATGCATTTATTTTACGTTCTGGTCAGTCTTGGCTTACCTTTACCTGTCTTTTTATTTCTGGCATGTTTTTGTGTTCTGTTTTCTTTTCTGTTCCACCACATTCAAGAAGTTCTGTTAGGCACTATAGAACATTACCACCCAAGATGCCTTTACTAGAAAATGGTATTCATTGGAACCTATACAGGTAAGAAGTGTTAAGAGTCCCCTTTAAGTAGTTAGCTCCTTTTTTAAAAAAATAAATAGTCATGACTTGTTAAATAAAAAAAAAAATAAAAAATGTTTCATACAGTTTTTATAACTGAGAGATAAGGGATGTAATCCTAAAATAACTTCATATAACTGTTTAAATTAACCCCTACATTACAAAAAAAAAAAAAAAAACCAAACCACTTTGTATTAGGTAGAGTTGTCTTCACTGTTAAAACTATATGTTGCATGTTTTTCTTTGTTACATTCTTTTTGTTTATGTATAAGATTTCGGTTGTGTCGAATTTATTTTCATTTTGTTTAAATAATTTTAATTTACAAAGCTCAACTCTTCCTGCATGTGCTAAGACCAAATCCGTGGTTAGACAGGATATTTCACTCCTTCGTGATAGCCTTAATTCACGAATACCGAAATTTGGAGATGATCTACTGGTTAGGTAAGAAACTGAGGATTAATCCCCCCTCCTGTTTGGTATCTGATATGGATTTGCAGAATAAATGAGCTTCACTCAAGTGATTTCACATAATATAAAGTGTATCACATCCTTTTATGTTGGCTTAAGGTTTACTGCTGTTAATAAGGATTTAAATTTATTGTTTGGTATTTCTCATTCCACTTTCTTATAAGTGGATGTTGTTCTGTCTCATTCAGTTTTAAACATTTCAACAACCGTAGCAAAAAAAATCTAGCAGTCTTTTGTTTGCTTTTATTTTCTAGACAAATCTTGGCACTGTCATCCAGTCAGCTCTTTTATGTTTTCCTTAATTAAATCATTGTGATTCTACATTTTTTGTAAAGAGAGCATTATTTTATGAGTTAATATCTAACATTGTATTCCTTTCTTTGTTTTCTTTTTCTTTCTCTTCTACCATTGGATGCAATGCACTGGCACTAGTGAACTACAGCCCTCCCTTGACAGGGCTAGGAGTGCTAGTACCAACTGCTTGAGACCAGATACTAGTTTGCATTCACCAGAACGAGAAAGGTATAAAATAAAAACTTATGAATTTCTTGTCATCTGTGCTGGTGATCTTTATCAGTTTTGTTTTTCTTCATATGAGTGCCTACATTTTTGTACATTCATGTCTGCTTTGGTATTTGTAGACATCTTTGCTCCTATATTCATGCGTGTCATGTAAATTGTGTGTTGGAGTTTATAACCGCTTCTGGCTTCTTTCCTTGTTTTAGTTCAAGCTGATGTCATTGTTTACAAAAGTCCTCAGTATGCTGATAATAGCATTGCAGTGTTAAGTATTTTGACAAAGTACCACTTGGTTGTTAATCTTCATCATCATTTGCTAAAAAGTATTACATTTTTTCTTGCCTGTTCTGTGGACTGCTAATAAGGCGGTGACATAATTTATAAATTATGACAAAACTTTCATATTTCAAACCAGAACTGTAGTTTGTATAGTGATGTATTTTCTACAAAACAGCCAAACTTCATTGCATTCTTAATCTAATCTGCTGCATCTGCTTTTGCAATTACAAGGCACATCACTGCATTAAGTTTTTTTCACTCTGTGACATTCTGTTAAGGCTCACATAAGTCTTAAGAAGACAAGTTTGCAATTTAAATGAAATACTGTTGTGTCACATACATCATGCAGGCATTTTATGAATGCTTTCTGAATTTTTAATATTACAACAGCTTGGTTCAAAATCTTAGGCAAACCAAATGCTACTGGTGTATTCAACAGATGGTGTTGTTCCACAAGGGAATTTTTCGTCACCACCTGTGTTTTTGGCTAAGAATTGTACCATTTTAGAATGAGATTTTAGCTTCGCTAAAGGCAATAGTAGGCTCCCATTGAGTGGGAATATGGTGGAATTACAATTTCATCTGTGCAATACATATTTAACTAGTGTGGCAGTTAATAATGAAAGGTTGCTTTGTTAGTCAACCCACAGTGTGGTGGTTATAAAAGTTGCATCATTTTCATTATTGTGGGAGAGGACCTGTGAAGAAAGGCAATCAGAACACCCTTTTCTCTTTGAGATAAGGTTTCTCCTAAGTTTATCGTGAAATTTCCCTTTCCCTCCTCCCCACTTCCCACTGCTCCTTGATTAGAAATTTCCTCTTCTCAAGTTGTGCCCTGGTTGCAGACTGACTAATGTTCTGCCAAGATACCTCAAGTGAATCTACACTAGTTCATTCCTATTTAAGATTGAGCTCAAGATATCATAGATAATATATGCATGGTTATTAAAAACCAAAAAAATAGTATGACAGAAATAAGGCCACTCAGAATGAAATGTAGGATATCATTCTAGATTTAGAAAAAAATAAATTGTAGCATCATATTAACAACAAAGTGTGTAGATATAGACATCTGTATTCGTCTACAAGCAGCTATTTAATGTAATAATGTATGTACATGAGCAGTATGTTTTGTACTTTTATTTCAAGATGCCACTCATCAAGTTGAATATTCCATGAAACAATAACTGGCAATTGTAAACTATCTAGTAAAAATATTATTCTCAAAACTGCACGTCACTCATGTTAACTAGTTCTATTATGTCTTTATAATTCATGTCCAGCAACCTCTGTCCAATAAGCACTGCACAGAATCTGCAGCATTTTTCATGAACTTCTCATAAAGTAAAGTGTTTAGTCTGTGTTTATGGCCTCTACTGCTACTAAACACGTGGTTTTGCCAAGTCATCTGTGGGCCTGATTCAGAAAAATTGTCCATCACTATGAAACTTTTACTCCTTTGCTTTTAGAACTCCTAAATAGGTGCTTTTGACTCGAGATCCTTCATGAGGGTGCAGAAAAGCTCTTTTTTAGGAAATTCATATTCAAATTTTCCATGATGCTTTTGTTGCAAAGAATAAGATCTGTGCGGCTCTGACAGAGGATTTAGAACGTACTTTTTTATTTTCTTTTTTTCTGACATACATGATGTTTTTCCAATACAGCCCAATTTTTGGAGGAAGGTGTTATATTTAAGGCATAAAACCCACCAAATTAATCCTTTTAGTTTTGGGGGAAGCTAATTTTAGAAGATTTAATTCTCCACTGTTAAAGGTATCTGCTTAAACTTTGATGTGAGGTTAGTGATCAGTTGTGTGTAATGATAGAGGAGTCTTTAGTTTGAAGAACATAGAACTAAGTTCAAGGTATATAGTAAACATTTTGTTTCTGTGCTGGACAAGATGAGAATAAGTGACTTAAAATACAGTAAGATAGGTTCATCTTAAACAGTAGGAAAGCTTTTTTGAAAGCAAGTATAATGAAACACTGTAATACATGATATGGAAAAGGTTGTCTTGACTTCATTACTGGAGACTGTCTAAGAAAATATTAGAGAAACATACGTCAGGTGTAGATTTGGTCCTGCTTGTAGCAAAGAGAAAGGCTATATGGTTTTGTGAAATCCAATCTATACAGCACCGCTTTATTATCGTTATATTTGAGGGACCTATGTTGAAGGTATTGTTAGTTGTTTTTATGGTGTTTTCTCTCCCCCCACCAAATGGATTTAAATAAAAAATTAAAAATTTATACTTTTACTCCTCAAAATATACAGATAGATTTCTAAGTGTGGCATTGTATGTTTTCTTTAACATATGAGTATATTGTAACTTATGAGTATACTGATCTATGGAAAATTATTTCTACTTATTCCCCCAACCTTTTGTCTCAGAGGGTATAAATTAGATTGTATTTGAGATCAAGAGTTTAAATGGTCCACTAGAGCTTTTTTTAACAAAATGGTATTGGCTGTGTGTAACTGATGGACAGTAGAGTCCTATTTCTCTGTGTCAATGATTTGTTGGAAATGGTTTTGATCCTTAAATTCTGTACAACATCATTCATGTCATTTGGAATAGTCAGAGTAGTTACTGCTTTTAAGATACTGCTTTAGCAATAAATATTATCTTGTTGGCCCACATGTATCAGCGGAAAAACACTTTCAGCAGTATATATGAATTTGGGATATATAAGTCTTGTTAGTTGCACTAAAACAAAAGCAAGACAACAGCAAAAAAAAAAAAAAAAAAAAAGACATTCCCTTTCTTCTGCACTAAGCTTCATCATTTGAGCAAGGAAAGTCTGTATAACTTGACTGGAAAACTGACTGTGCCCTGACACAGTTTCTTTGGTAAATGGAAAGTTTCAGTACAGAACTTAATCCTTCATATATTTCTCTTTGGCACAGTATACACTAGGTACTCAAAAATATCCAGCCCCTACTAATACATCTATACAGTTGCACCATGCCTGCCATTTTTTCCGCCCTTCCCCCCGCCCCCCCCCCATTTATTCCAAACTGTGGTGTCTTTTTTCAAAATGATTGTGTTGAAGTTCCTTTGATGATCTGCAAGGCGTATGTTAGTTTATAATATAGTCATAAATATCCTTTAATGCCACTGAAAATGTTTTTGGTGATACTCCTTCCTTTAGTATGATTTTTTTATTGTCATTTTCACTGTGTCTTGAAATTTCTGCTTTTTTTTTCCTTGTAAATTGGGTACCATTTCTTTAGAACAGAAAAATTTGTTTGTGACCCCCAGCCTCCAGTCAGGAAAGCACATAGGCATGAGATTTAAGTGCAGTATCTGAACTGATTCAGCGGTGGTTTCTCATCATAATATCATCTTCCCCAAATTGAATTAAGATTGCAGCCAGTGCTAGTTAATAATACGTAGCGTGGCTTTTATTTACCTTCTAAGTTTCTTATGTTGCAAGCAATTGTTGTGTGTATTAGCATTTAGCACAAGAGCAGTTGTACAGATTAGTACTGCTTGTATGCTTTGGTCCTGAGAGGACAGTTAGTGGAGATCTGAGCGAATAAAACCGAGGAGCACAGCCCAGGAATTAGTTCATGTACAATGGGATTAGCATATTTGCTAAATGCAGCCCAGCAGCTGTGTTAGATTTCTTCTGAGGTGCTTCACTGCAGTCAGAAGATCTTCAGGGTGTTTCCTATCAGCTGGTTACTCCCACCTAAACAAGATACATAGCTAAACAGTTACCTGTCACCTACTCATAAATAGATGACAGAGAAGTTGGAGCTGTCACTTGATCCAGTTAAGACCTGTCCTGATTTCATGTTGATTTTTCTAAGGTTTTTTAGTAAGTCTGAAGTATTTGGTGTTTATATTGCATGCCTTTTAACAGTTATGTTGAATATCACCATTTACATTTAAAACACTGTACGGTAAAATAACTGTTGGCATTAGGTATGCAACATACTGTGTTTCCGGTTCTATTCAGCCATGTAAAGGAACGGGTTATTGCATGTCTGTCTGCGTTGTACTGTGGCTCATGGTCATTCAACATTCAGTGAAAGAGAGCATGTTCTCAAAGTTCACACTGCATGACCTAGTTAATTCTATCAAATGCTGTTTAATATTTGTAGTGGATATCAGCATATTAAGGGCTTTGACTGAGTGCACTGATGCATTAACGTTTTCTTTAACTCTTGCTTTGGAGAGCAAAAGAAACTAACTACTAACAACCTATTTCCTCTTGAAACTTGTGAAAGATCTACCTAATTGCTCAAGTGATGCTAATCTTGAAACCTTTGTTATTTGCATGTTTCATAAATCAAACCCTTTTCCTTATTATATGGACTGGAAGGATGCCTCAGAAAGTGAAATATTAGATAGTTATGCAGAGTTTATGTAAACATTTTGCTGTTTGTAAATTAATCACTATATTTTGATTTTGTGAATTGTGATGCATACACTTGTACTATTACAACCACATAACATCCCAACAAAATAAGCAACACCAGTCTATACTATAGTATATATAAATTAAAAGAGCTTTTTCAAGAAAATAATTGTGTAAAGCATCGGTTTTCATTCACAGTTCAGGTCCTTTTTGTTAAATTTATACAACGTAATCTGCTGGCATGTACTGCAGGGAACAGAATGAACAGAAGAGGAAGCTGGCTGCACACACTTTCAATATATAATTTTAAATGAAAAAAAAAAAATTACCCTGGTACTTTTACACAGATGTGTGAAGCTTAGTTGTAGCTAATTAATTTACCTTTACTCTCTCATAGCATTCCAGAAAAGGTTTACTTTATGCCTTAGAATTTTTATTATAGTTTATAGTCCTGCATTTTTACTGAAAATGAATTTTTCAGTGCAAAGAGCTAGGAGAGATGGGCTTAAAAAAATACCAGGCAGTCGATAGAAAATGACCATCATATGGTCTTTGAAAAGTTCTAGTTTGGAATTATGACTTTCTGTGTGAATGAGAGGGTTTTAGATAGTCTAGCATTTGAGGATATTTGAAAACGTAGTGGTACTCTATGTAAAAGATTTATATAAGTCTAAATTCTGCATCTTTAGGTATACGTTCCCTTTGTCTCAGTTGGAATGTTTCTGCAGTAAGCAGCCATAAGAATAGCATACTTCGGGATTAGAAAACTGCTAGAAAAAATAATTAAATTACACACTTTCATTACTTTTTGGGGTATTTTTCCAGTCCCAAATCCCCTATATTTAATTTTATTACAACTAAATATCCTATTTTTTTCCTGTTTTATTGAACGGGCAAACAGGGGTAGATGGTCCCCCTCCCTAGAGAGGAGACGACCTACTAGTCCCAGGATTCATATCCAGCATGCATCTCCGGAGGATGACAGGTACTAGTCAACTCCTCCCAGTTGAAAAGTGGCTTACTGCATCTTGCACTCTCAGAAAAGTATACTGAAATTTAAAAGTATGCATATATGTAGGGAGAGATTTACAACCTCTAGAAGCCCAAAATAAAACAGCAGCTTAGATATCATCTCTGCATTTTGTTGAACTGTTATAAAGCACCTAGGAATTAATGTCTTTTCAAGTTTTCTGTTTGCCTGAATGGTCACAAGCCGTGAAATGAGTCTAATACAACAGAACATGGTCTGTGTTAATGTTCTTTAGTCTGTTTTTACCTGCTTCTGTAAATGTTGGTGATGTTTTCACTGTGGTGCTTTATAACGTGATAAATATTTGTTGTAGAGACTATTCTCGTCTGGATGTTTATTTTTATTTTTATTGTTGTTTTTTTTTTTTCTTTAATTAACAAACTGTTCCTAAGGGGGGTTTATGTTGGAAGTTTTGGTAACGTCCTAGTTGATGTGTGTAAGAATTGGCACTGTTTGTAAATTCTGTTCAAATCAGGAAGGTCTCTATGGAGTAGGTTTTCCTAACAAGGTAGGTTTTGGTTAAAAACACCAGTGCCTTAAATAATTTTTTGTGCCAAATACCACCTATGATTAATAGAAGCACTTTTATTACTTTATTGTCATGAACTTTTTACTCAAATCAGTTCTGCTATTCCATTGCTTTGGCAGTAGTAATTTTTTGATATCTTTTTTTTAGATAGATCTGGGGATTTTTTTAAGCAGACATTATAATTTCTATTGAGATGCAAATTCAAAGTTTTCCCTTCAAATTTTTTGTTACAGTAAATGACAGGATACAGATGGTTCATGTAAATAATCCATACATGTGTAAATTCTTAAGAAGTTGGACTTAAAACTGTTAAGACTGGTATATGGATAAAACTCAGTTACTATAGTAGTTTTTACCTTCTGCTAAAGTTTATCCACAGTACTTATATTTGTACTGTAATTTGTCTTGTTTCCTTGATACTAGATGTATTACAAAAATACAAGGTGGGAAGTGTGTAATTGTGTTTGGATAGCATTTCTTTTTTTAATTTAAGGCAGCGTTATAAATTATAAAATTAAATTTCTGAAATATTATTTCATAATTGTCCCCCCTTACAGATACTGCATTTCTAGAAATTTTGCCAACACATCCCTTTGATGGGACAGCTATTAGTAGTTTACAAATGTACTTTGTATCTTTTAGGCATTTTAAAGTAATTTTGCTTCCCATTTTGGGGGAACTTCAGTAGATAAGACTTGATAAAATCTTGTTGTCATTGAAATGATTAGAATTAAATCATAATCATATCCCATATCAGTGAAATGAGGTTTCCATCTAAATACTGCCATTCTTAATGCAGAATTGTAAGCCTTTTGATCTCAGCTGAAGTTTTGTGCAGAAAAACTGAAATCGTCTAGTACCTGTTAGCAAATATATTACGCTAAAGCATCTGTAGGATATAGAATCTGTTATGGGAAGGATTTTGAGTTGGGGAAACAGCGGTCTAATTTTCTTAGTGAAATCAGTGCCTTCTTGTGTTTGGAAGTCTTGCACATCACCTGGTTACCGAATCCCAGTGATGCAGTCCATGATGCATATCATCAGTCCTGATGACTGATATTTGAAAAGTCACGGCAGTCAGGTGAGGTCCCCGATGATTGGAAAAAGGGAAACATTGCACCCATTTTTAACAAGGGCAGAAAGGAGAATCCTGGGAACTCCTGACCTGTCTGCTTCACCTCTGTGCCTGGAAAGATCATGGAACAGATCCTCCTAGAAGCTATAATAAGGCACATGGAGGACAGGGAGGTGATTAGAGACAGCCAGCATGGCTTCACCAAGGGCAAGTTCTGCCTGACCAACCTAGTGGCCTTCTATGAAGGAGTGACTACATCAGTAGACTAGGGAAAAGCTACAGATGTCGTCTATCTGGACTTCTGTAAGGCCTTTGACACAGTCCCCCACAACATCCTTCTCTGGACTCTTTGTGATGAGGAATTGGTTGGATGGTCACATCCAGAGGGTAGTGGTCAATGTCTCAGTGTCCAGATGGAGATCAGTGACAAGTTCTATCCCTCAGGGGATCTGTATTGGGATCGGCACTTTTTTAATATCTTCATCAATGACGTGGACAGTGGGATTGAATGCACCCTCAGCAAGTTTGCAGACAACACTAAGCTGAGTGGTACAGTTTACATGCCTGAGGAACAGGATGTAATCCAGAGGGACCTGGAAAAGCTTGAGAAGTGGGCCCATGTGAACCTCATGAGGTTCAACAAGGCCAAGTGCAGGGTCCTGTACCTGGGTTGGGGCAACCCCCAGTATCAATACAGGCTGGGGGATGAAGAGATTGAGAGCAGCCCTCCGGAGAAGGAGTTGGGGGTACTGGTGGATTAAAAGCTAGAGATGAGCCAACAATGTGCGCTCGTAGCCCAGAAGGCCAATTGTATCCTGGTCTGGCCAGCAGGTCAAGGGGGTGATTCTGCCCCACTACTCTGCTCTTCTGAGACCCCACCTGGAGTACTGCATCCAGCTCTGGGATCCTCAGTACAGGAAAGACATGACCTGTTGGAGCAAGTCCAGAGGAGGGCCGCAAAAAAAGATCAGAGGGTTGGAGCACCTCTGCTAAGAGGACAGGCCGAGAAAGTTGGGTTATTAAGCCTGAAGAAGAGGCTCCAGGGAGACATTATTGCAGCCTTTCAGTACTAGAAGGAGGCCTACAGGAAAGAGGTGAAATTTTTAGCAGGGTCTGTTGCAATAGGACAAGGGGTAATGGTTTTAGACTGAAAGAGGGTAGATTTAGACTAGATATAATGAAGAAAGATTTTACAATAAGGGTGGTGAGACATTGGAGCAGGTTGCCCATAGACATGGTAGATACCCCATCCCTGGAAACATTCAAGGCCAGGTTGGACAGGGCTGTGAGCAACCCGATCTAGTTGAAGATGTCCCTGCTCATTGCAGGGGGGTTGGACTAGATGACCTTTAAAGGTCCCTTCCAACCCAAACTATTCTATGATTCTAGGACTGGTTGCAGCCTCCCAGTTCCTGGATCTTTCTCCCAGATTAAGAGAAGTCCAGAGAACATTGGGATCTTTGCATTGCATGCCCATTACAAA
The DNA here is from genome assembly GCA_947846985.1 of Fratercula arctica. NCBI lineage: Eukaryota > Metazoa > Chordata > Aves > Charadriiformes > Alcidae > Fratercula > Fratercula arctica. Next base: position 91,795,066 of record CANTUZ010000003.1, on the reverse strand, counting down.
ACAATAGCCCACCTTGTCTCTAGAGAGAGTATCAGTGAGGGAAACAAAGATGCTTTACCTTTGTTTTCTACTCTTTAAGTTTACAAAGCATCCCATAGCTTTGGCAGTTAGCCAACATCTCAGTTCTATAATTTGTTTTTTTAAGATGTACTTGTATCAGTTTGGCAACTGATGCAGGGGGTGTCAGGGAATGAGTGTCCGATGGATCAGCAGGTGTAACTAACTAACTGTGTATTTTCACAGATTAATTGACTTTGACAGATGTCATCTTACTCTTCATTTGAGTACATTCCAGATTTATCTTACAAATTGGCCCAATTTGCATATAGAGTGCAATCAAGAAGTTCTATTTCTGAATACATTTCTTAAACATATGACTTATGCATTATTTCTAATTTTAGTTATTTAAATTAAGTTTTTGCAACATTGTATTTATTGATAATGATTCATAAGATAAATTGTAGTAAAGGTCTTGGCAAGACTGTTGTTATTCTGGAATTCATTCACTTGCCATATCAGAAAAAGTAACTCCTTGATGTACCTTGACAAAATGAAGACATGGGTTATAAGTAACTTCAGTGTTTAGAATTCACAAATGTTTGGTTAGTATCATGTATTTCTTTAAGATATTTTAAAGAATAGTTTTTTAGTTTGAATTTGATAGCTTCATTGCTGGAAGGTTTTTTGGGTTTTATATTAGAAATTAGAATTGGAAAGTCTGTCTAAAATAAAAGAAATTGTGAAATTGTAAAGTGATGATAAAAACAAAGAGAATGAAAGTTGTGCATTTAATGGTAGGTGGGAATTTTATTGAGACTGTTCTTTTTGAGAAGTCCACATATAATTTCAGCATATAACCAAGACTGGATAAAATAAACCTTTTAAAAAATTAATTCTTGTATACTTTCAGTTAAGAGAAGTGGCTTTTGGCAGTCATATGTGCATCTGTAAGAATGCTGGTCCAAGAGTCATCCTGAAGCCAGTTGTAGAGCAAGTTCCCTTCTGGTACTTCCATGAAGGGAACCTGAGCTGTGCTGTGCACTGCCAGTGGCAGAATGATTTAGCCTGCATGATCCTTTTCCGTCTTTCCAGCAACACTATGTGACTTGATCAGGGAGGCAGTTTTCCAAGACATGAATTGAAGTCCTAGGAATGAGTGTGAGGAGTTAAAAAGCCTTTAGAGTAGTTGTGACTTCCGAGCTTGCATACCATGTAGATCCAGCCTTTAACAAATCTTCAGGAAAAATCAGGAAGTATTGAACATGACATTCTTGATGGCTTTAAGGCTACATAAATGAACAGGCTCACTGCAAACCACTGAGGTCTCTTGTACAAGCCAGTAATGAATAATTTTAAATGTTAGACACTGAATTTTATAAGAATGTTATTTTGTCACTTTAGGAATAGTAATCTTTAATTTTGATAGGAATATTATAATATTTCTGTGTGTAGATTTTGTTTCCACTTGACAGCATAAATATTTTGATGAACGTGGGTCTTTGGAGCATGAACTGTGAATAGCTTGTCTGTATATAACATAATATATAATGTATATGTAGCAATATATACGTAACAATGCCTTATTGATCAGTGATTTGGTGTGACGGTTGGTAGATCTATGACCTTAAAGAGAAATTTTAGCATTTCTTCACCCTAATGGAGTTATAGATGCAAATTTATTACATACCCTGGATTATTACTCAACTGAAATTTTTGAGTTTTCTCGTTAAAAGCCAAATCTGATATTTGAAAAAAACCTGTACATTAATATACCATATCAAGAAAAAATATTTTTGACCATATATTCCATACAAACCTAATAATAAACCAACATGCTAATAATATTTATGCCAGATTGAAAGCTGTGAACAAATTCTGAGGTTCTTAAACAGCTTCAGCAGAAATGAAAAGAATACAGAAATTAATATTCTGAACTTTACTTGAATTTTTTAAAAAATGCTGAGTCGGTTATTCTACCTTGCTATTGAATTGTTATTAATTATTACTGTTGCAGACCAGCTGGCAACAGAATATGAAGTTTTCATCAAAATATATGAAATTATGAAGTTTACGTGCATTTTCAGGAGAATTTCACAATATAATGACAAAATAGGCGTTTTTCAAGGGAAAATGTTCTGCATAGGTTTATATATTAACCTAATGAACAATACTGTAGATTAATTCTGAGGAAGGATAATGGCAACTATTAAGCCTCAGTGCTGCCATTCAACATGTTGAGTATAAAGGTTTTTAAAAATATTGTTGTGGCTTTCATTCTTTACTTTATTGCATCTAAGATTGTTGATATTATGTCTAAAAATTTTAACATTTCCTTAAAGTATATGGGTTAAATCAACGGAAGGGGAAATGAGAAATATAGTCTTTCTCAGCAGATAGTGCCTTAATAGTTTTATATATTTGACTGCATGTCTCCACCTTCACTGCATGTGACCATCTCTCTGTTTCTGCTCATTCTGTCCAAATTCACATCCATGATTACAAATTTTGTGAAGAACAAGGACGCTGGAGTCTTGCATTCCAAAACAGGACAGTGTAGACCACCTAAGTGCTAAGCCTGGAGCAGCACAGAGGTATCCTTATTTACTCAAATCATAGTTCCAAGTAAATGAGGTTCTGGTTATAGTATATTCTTCATATGCTCTGCATAATACTTTCACATATTTAATTTTTTTCTCCTTTTATGTATAAGTACATATATGCATGTATTGTTCATAGATAATATTTAATCCCCTATAAAGTACACATAAGAGGTAAATTTGAGTATGACACAAGTGTTTGTATCTCCAGTGCACTCTTCGTACATTGTATGTGAGCATGAAAGGACACCTACTTGTAAACATGTACCTGACAGTGCCCACCGTGTGCTCAAGATGAGCCAGGACTGCGAGTGCTGTAGTAGGCTGTTGAGCTATATGGAATTGTATGCAGCATCATCTTGGCAAGAGAAAGGAAACAGAAAGGGAGTTGTGATTTTAAACATATTTCTAGTGTGTGCTGCTCGCAAGGACAGCGCAGAAAGCAGAGAAATAAGTATATTCAGATCACTAGTGCTATATATTACTTTGACACTTTTCACAGGAAACCATGTCCTACTCTCAGCTTTTCCATCCTACAAAGAGTGGTCACTCTGTGCTCTTTTTCTCCATGGCATGTAATGTCACAGTCTAAGCAAGGGGCATAAGGAGTAAGAGGAAAATAAGCCCTGTAACCAACCAAAGAGTAAATGAAGAGGGTGACATCACTTGAGTCATAATGCTGCTGCATTCAGTGGATCTAACCATAATTTTAAATACTTTGCTAACCTTAGGTTTTAAGTAAAGCTGCAGCATTTAATGTGTGTTTCCCTGTATAGCTGCCCTAATATAGAAAAAAATGAAAAAGTAATGAGAAGGTACAAAAAATAAATCTGGAGAAAATAGTTTGAGGACAAAGGGGATTTTAATTTTCAGTCTGAGATATTATTTTTTTTGGTAAGAAAATATATCCTTTTACAACCCAGAAAGCATCAGGTAATGACCTCTGCTCAAGCAAAAAGCATTTTGTATTTTGCCATAGTATTTTCTTTGTTGTGGAGCATACTGCATGACAATATAATGCTCATCAAAAATTGCAATGGGTACAAATAATGAAAATCCACTATGATTATATTATTTGGGTATGATTTGGTGTTACAACTGTTTAGGTTTCTTCCAGTCTAAATACTGGATTACTCTTTATAACCACAAAGACTTAAAAGGAAAATATATTTTAAAAATATTATTTTTGTCCATTTGTTTTGCCCACAGTAATTTTTTTATAGCTTAATATATGACACTGATTATATTGTTGCAAGTTCCTACATTTTTCTTGCACTGGTGTAAGATGCAAGTTAGGGGTTGTCAACATTTCTGGTCTATCAATGAATAATCATAGCTCCCTGTTTTTGACCACTTCTGAAATATTGTATGTGCCTTTTATTCTAAAAAATTAATATATATTGATGATTATCAGAAGTTTAAAATTCTAAATCCTAATCTGTAAATGCTCACATTACTATGGCTAGTAAAGAAAATTTTGGAACACTCAAGGCTTACAGAGAATTTCATAGTATAGTTATAGTCCTGGGTCATAATGCTGAAACATGCTTTACCTTCGTTCTTACATTTATTGACTCATATTACTGTTCATTGTTCTTATTTACTATCAAAGTAAATGCTTGGATTGTCAGAGGTAATTAGTGCCTCACTATCCAAATGTCAGATGAATTCTATAAAGGACTGATGTGGGAAAGGAGTGAGGGAAAGAAATAAACTTCTAACTTACTTATATTGAGTAGAAAAAATATAATTGCTTTAAATTGTTTCAAAAAAAATGTAATAATTTTTATAAATAAGATTTTTGAAAAGCCAAGTTTTTATGAATATAATGACAGCATTATTTGAATCTGATATGATGCAGTATTTGTTTTGCTTTTGAAATTTAGATTTAAAAGTAATTTTTAAAGTTTATATTTGAATAGCAGTTTCTGGTCCTTTCTGCAACATTTTTTTTCCTGCTGTCTACTCTGCATTTGTTTTTCGTGCTGTTAAGAGACAACTAAAAGGCCTACAAGGAGGCATTGTTTCTAATCAAATACAGACTGTGAAGTGGGAACTAGCTGCAGGTTCAGTCAGGATTAATGTTATCTTCCCTGTTTTAGTACCTCATAACTTTCGCACCATCAGCCTCAGTCAAACCTAATCTGTGCAATGTGTCATAAACCTTGAGTTCACCAGCATGTTCATGAAGATAGTTGTCACTTTTTCATCTGTCAACCATTTCTGTTATTACCTTTATAATACATTAATAAATAATCTTCATATTTCTGTATTCTTTTTCTTCTTTGTTTATTTCTTTTCTGACATGTCATTTCACAGGCAGTCCAGAAAAGTGGAAAGATATAGCAGCCAAAAACAAACTAGGAAAGGCTCCGCCACTGAAACAGAAAGGTAGGATTGCTGATCGATGAGTAAACATCTCTTATAGTCAGTCTGATTCCGGTTTTTGGAATATACCTCTAATATGACTTTTAAAGTAGAACATCTGTGACCGTACCAAGACCTATGTTGTCATAATTTATAGTATTATTTACTTTGTATTTATATTATTAGCACTGCTTGCTGTGTTTCATACATACAGAGTTTTTCTGACATTCTCCATCATTGCAGATAAACTGAATGGTCAAGACTAGCAGTCCATCCATTTTATAAGCCAAAATATGAGACACATTGCCACTATCTTGATCTCTGTAAGATGAAATTTGGAAATGTGTAGCATATTTCATTCGTATGGGATTAAACCTCTTCTGTGCTCTATCATTGATTTTTTTTCAAAAAACCTCATCTATTTTACAATAACTTTGAGGATGAAAAAAATATATTAATAGATTAATAATTCAAGATGACTCTGATCAAATTGATTTCACTTTGTAATATAAAAACATTAAGTTAAACATTTAAATAAGTATAGAAAATTTTATAATTATCATTACATAAAGTTAATATAAACACTGGGACTTTAACCTTTGTATTCATTGAATTTTCCTGTACTTGTATTTTCATTGTAACTTTTAGCTTTGATTCTACAGTAGTATAGGGTTATGTATTCAAATTCTTAAGTAAACATGAAAAAAATAAAGATCTATACTACATCATAAGTACATCTTTAAGTTTTAAACCCTGTGTATTTGCTGAATTAAGAGCAGTGAGGAGGGGTGAGATCCTGCCTTTGTCAGAAGCAGGTTTATGTTATCTTGATTAGCAGAGGAGGAATGTACATCTGTTTGCATTGTGAGGGTTGAAAAACTTCCAAGAACAACACTGACATGTTTTTATTTTCAATGAAAATGTACATTATGTAGCAAAACTTGAGAGCTTTTATTTTACTCTTTCAAGTCCCAGATTATCATTCCTGATCCAAAAGCGATGGTTGCATTTTTCTTGGTTTTGATGATTCTGTTATCACAACAGCCCAGTTGCTTTTTTGAGTTTAGATCAGAGAAATTACCTAAATGATGGCTGAAATCCTTGCTGTGTTTAAACCAGGGACAGTTTTGCCATTGAGATCACTAAAGCCATTATTTTCCCCTATTTTTTTCTAACTTCTGAGGAGTACAGGGAGCCACTGGGACTGAGGTCCAAGGGGCTCACAGTTCTTCTTAACCATTCAGACTATATGGTTAGAAAGCTTGGCATGAAGCTGAGAAGCAAGATAAGGTGGGAAAGAGGTATGTAGTAAATGGGAGGGGAAAAATGGGAACATAAACATAGCTAGAACATATGGCAACAGAAAGGATAAGGAAGGAAAATATAAGAGATTCTGATGGCAAAAGGGCAGAGCAGAGAGTGAGAGACGCAGGCAGAGTAGAAAAGGAAGTCCTGCAACACTTGCAATTGGTCAAATCAGTGTGTCTGTATATGCATTTACATTTCAAACCTGGTATTTTAGTGTGTGAACTGGGGACATCTTTCTTCTACAGATGTTAGAATCACTGCATAGATCAAAAACATATACCTCAATAAATCCTGTTTACACTAATTAATGTTTTACACTAATCTCAATATATGCAAGGTGTAAATCATAATCCTTTAAAATTTCAGATATTGCAAGTGATATAGGAACTGATTTGCAGGGACTGTGATTATCAGGTGTTATGCTGAATATGTCAGTAGCAAATGGTCTCCATCTCTAAGAATAAGCATATAGTTGTGTTTATGAAGAAGAGGCATTTTTGAGGCTCGGGCAACATGTTTCTCGTCTTGAAATAACCAGCCCAGGTCTGAAACGTTGAGATATTTTCTTTACAGGACATTTCAAAGCTTCTCATAGCTATAACGTACAAATGAGGATTAATTCATGTATATCAGAAAGCATGAGTCTGGGAGCCACTTCAAATATTGCTACAGTGACTATATACAGAAATTTTATGGGATTTAACGGGTTGAAAGTTGATGCTCTAGTCATTGCTATGCTGAGATAAATTTGGCATTGATACATTCCCAGGTAATAATTGTAGTCACTGCCTAGTGCTGGTGTTTGGGGCAGGGTGGAGAGTGTTGTTGGTTTGGGGGTTTTGGGTTTTTTTTTTCTCCCCTGAAGTTAAGCAAAGTTACCAAAAGCATGAGTCCCCGTAGCTACATTTTTACTTTCCAAAGAGAAGAGCCAACTTTGATTTCTAATGATCTTAAGAGTGATGAACCTAGTGCAACAAGAGCATAGGGAAACATGAATTTTGCTGCTGCTTTTTATATCTTTATGCCACGTGGTGTAGGTTTCTGTTTCCATAAAATGAGTCACTGCTATTAGATGTGAGACACAAATGTCTAAATAAGTCTGAGTGCTGTAGTTTGGTATTTCATCATAGATATAATATTGCAGTAGTGACAGAAAGTTTTGATAATAGGACAGGCAATTAATTTTCTTGTCAAATGGCAAATACAACTCAAGACTATGTCTTCCTCAAATATCCATTTCTATCTTAGATTTGGTCTTTATTGTTCAATCTGCAGATCTGGTCTGCTATTAGCTAAGCAGATTACTGGAATAAGATACCAGCATGCTATCAGCTTCTCTATAAAGCTTTTCAACATGCTATGTAAGACTAAGTTCTCTATGTATTGTGATAGCTTAGGAAATGTACATAAAAGGGAAAAGGCAAACCTTTTCAGGATAGTTTACAGAGCCTAAGAGTTCTCTTAATTTGATGAGATAAGCCTTCAAGATGAGGTTGAGTAAACTCTTCTGAAGGAGTAAAAATGATTACATGAAAATCAAACATATTCTGTGCTTGTATGAATAAGCAAAACTGTGGTAAAACTTGGTTCATCCCAATCCTAAAATTTTTTTTTTCAGCCCTAACTGATCACCCCAGAAATGCCAGATTTGAGGTTACCTGTCATATATGTTATGATACATATGGTCTCCTCCTGGATGCTGTGCCAGGGGTGCACTGGATTGGCAATGCTCTCTTATTAGTTTTTCTTTGTAGTTCCATAAGTGGCAGTATGTGCTGCTTTACTTAGTACGTGCCACTGAGGCATCCATCTAAAGAGAAAGGAATTTGAGTTTTCTTGCGTGCAGGCAGAGCTGGAACCTGTAGGATTCCCCTGTAGACAATTGCCAATTGAATTCATAGGTTTGCTGCTTGTAGTGTTACCTTCCTCTGTGAGGAACCAGGAGATGAGATACACACGTACGTGCTCATTGCAGTCTCATTGCTCACCAGGTATCATTTCTCTCCCAAATTCTTCTCCTCTCCATAATTCTTATCTCACTTTTGTCTCGTTTCCTCAGTCATACACTAACTTTTGTCGCCCATGCTTGTTCCTTTTTGGCTCATTCTCCTGATCAGCCATTTGCAGACTTCTTCCTTTCAGCAACTGATCTTTCTCCTAGGCCAGCAAGTCCTTAACTCCATTCTGGTTTTTCTCCAGTTCCCTTTTAGATCTGTTTTCATTTGCACCTAAGTAGCATATTCACCTCAACGTAATACCCCAGCTAATGCAAGTCTTAAGCCTAATTTGTCTTCATTTTAGTTAAGCAGATCGTCTGTTTTTCTCTTGTGGAAGGGGACAGGTCTGTAAAATGGGTATCACTGAAAAAGTAGGAGGCAATTTTCTGAGTAAAATTAGGTAAAGTGTCTGTTCTGTAATGGCAGGCCAGACTCGCCTTGTGCTTCAGTGGGCTTTCAGATAAGTTCCAGGATATTTAGCCTCTAAAATGAGAAAAATCAGAACAAAGAACATGACGACTTTGTTAGATTGGAGCATTCATTCATAGTAAAAGCAAGCAAGCACTTTCTGGCACAGAGTGGGATCCATATTTACCTTACGGATGGTATGGTGTTTAAACATCTGATAAAACAGATGCTTAAAAGCTGGTTGCATTCAATAGTTGGCATGGATTACTTTTACATTCAGCATGGACAAACAGGCATTTTCAGTACTCAGCTCATCTTCATTATTGTAAGCATCTTTTAGAATCAGAGAAATCAGTCTCTGTAAGAATGTTATGGCTATCTCCAGGGCCAGCCAGGAGTTAAGCTAAAGAAGTGTAAGCGTTTGAGAGAGAGAATATAGCAAGGGCAACAGAATCCTGGTTTTGTTGCATTGCGACTGGACTTCCACATAAGCTTTTACTGATGAAATGAGTTTGAAACCAAACCTGATTTTTATCCTTGCTAGGCATCTGCATGTTATCTCATACGTACTTTTTTTTTTAGGATGACTTTTCAGTGTATCATAGTCATATGAACTAGACGATCCCTTGGTTACTTTAACTCTATCTTGTGGGAAGGTTGCGTTGGGTGTGTGAAAGTGTGAAGGGAAACTTCATAAGCCTGCAGAAATTTAAAACAAAAAACCAACCCAAAACCCAAAACACATAAGCCAAAAACCCCACAATGAAATGGTGTCACAGGAAATTGAAATTTCTGAAATAGTGGCAGATACGGTACTACCATTTACAGAATGCTGCACTGTTGGGAAACCAAGAAAGAGTAAAAAGGCTCAGTTAGAATACTTTGTCACTCTCCAAACTTGAAATGTTTCAGGTTATCTTATACTTGCAGTGTATGCAATCATTAAACTACTAATAATTATGCTTTATTATACTAACACAATTAATCATCTTACTGCATATTTTGATTATATTTTCATTAGAGTTCCTTCAGAACTGTATTTCTCTTTTAGTGCTTACAACAGAAAGCACTCAACTTAGATTCCTTATTTTGAACTCCTAAGGAAACCAAGGGAATTACATATGTGCTTACATATTATCCTTTTAGTAGGACACTAATTGAAATCCAGTTAATATTTTTAATAAAGATAAAAGGTATGTTTTAGAAACATAAATGCTTTGTGGTAAAACTAGGTATTCATAGCCTGCACTGTGCTAGTACTTATGTCATATGTGTTGTTAGCTTGTGTTTGCTGTGTTTGAGATGCAGCTAGAGTTTTTGGCCAACTGTCTGCTATATGCACTGCAGTTCAACAGTTCCACAATTAGGGTCATGTGTATCTGCAGTGGTAAGTGTTCTGCAGTTTGTCATTTTGAAAATGGATTTGCATTACGAATTAATAACTTTGATCTGAAATGCCAGCCCTGGTTTTGCAACCAGGATTTGCAATGTTCTTTGATGGAGGGGGGCATGGGAAGGTGTGCCTGGAGCTAACAACTGAACAGTTTCTTTTTGGCCCTGATGTTTTAGGGGTCTGCTACCATGTCTTTCTAGAAGGGGACTTCCAACCCCACGAACGACTGAACAGCCAGTCATTAGGGGAAAACATCACGCTCGCTCAAGGTCGAGTGAGCACTCTAGTGTCAGACCCTTATGCTCTGTACATCACCTAGCGCCTGGAGGGTCGGCGCCACCTTCTCCACTTCTGACAAGGTTGCTATTACGTGTACAGCACAGCTTTCATGTTCTGCCTCCCAGGTGTCAGTGTGGTGTTGTACTTTCCTGAGCATACATGGCGCGTTCACTCATTCCGGCACTGTAGATAATCCTCTTTTCATGATATTTACACTTTTCCCATATCCTTTATGCCACCTATCTTCACCATCCAGATGGTACTTCTTGCTTTTGAGCTTAAATAGTTATGCAGTGTAAGAATAAAAAATTGACTGTGTCTCGTCCTTCCATTGTTGTGTTTTGTTCTGTATCCATATGAAAATTATCAATATTTTTCTTAAACACTGTGCAGGAAATCACATGCTTTTCACACAGCTAACTCTGATCTTACAGGCTAAGAGAAAGTCAGTCGATCTATGTAGTGGGAAAGCCAACAGCATTCAAATTTGCATAAATGTGTTACTTAAAATTGCAAATTATCTACTTGCAACCTTAGTGTAGCAGATAAACAGTGCTTATCCACTATAGTGAGTGTGATATTTCTGTAACTGGCAAGGGTGTTTAATAGTAAGCTCTCCCTCTCAGCGGTCTTCTTCTTCTCCTCTTTGTTTTATTTTCTTAAACTTTTTCCCTAGTTATTACAGGTGGCCCTACTTATTTTAAATGCAAACTTACCAGCGTTCCAAAGGTGTTTGATGTGTTACACTCAAGTGCTGTATCTATAGATAAGAAATCAAGTAGCCAAGGTACTCTGAAATAGTGCTAGCTAGAATTCAGCCGAAGGGGCTTAGGATATTTACTTAGGTACGAATATTAAAAGTCCTGTATATTCTTCGTGCGCACACACACATGCACCCCCTGAGTACTAAGGTTAAAGGTCTTTTTTCTTCTTTGAGTTCAGGGAAAAACAACATGGGAATTGATACTTGCTGTCCGGTTCTCTGTGGCCTTGTGTAATTATTGCATCAGCACAAAGGGAATACAAAAGTTAATAAAATATAGAAGTAGCGTTTTGTATCACCCTTGTACCAGTGCAGGAGAACATACACATTGTGAGACATAATCATAAATGGTTCTTAGAAAACTGCTTTTCATTCGGTGTTTTTTGACTAGTTCTTTATTTAAAAGGAAAAAGAAAAAAAAACCACAAAAAAACCCCCAACAAAACAAAGGAAAATATTTCTCCCTAGTTGAAAGTACTAAGAGAAATTAAATGTGAGGTCTTATAAGTTAACTAGGTATCTAGACCTGAGTATGTGCATATGGCATACACCAAATGCAAACTCCTTCAAACCCACCTTCAGTATATGCAACTTAATATGTGTTTAAAATTCAGAATATAAAAACTGTCTTCATTTGGGTTATTTTACTTTTATCTTAATTTCATTTGCAGAATACATCAACAAGGAAGTCCCACACAGTCTCCTCCTGCAGACACATCCTTCAGCAGTCGCAGGGGAAGACAGCTACCGCAAGTTCCAGTAAGAAGTGGCAGTATAGAGCAAGGTATCAAAAAAATGAGCTTATGATAGCTCAAACTCTTTGATTTCTTACCTTTCTTTACTTAAAGCCTACTTTCATAACTACGTGTTCAATGCTATAATTCTACCAATAAAGCAATAGAAGAGAATGAAAGCCTGGGAAATCCAGTAGAGTTTGACCGGTGGAGTATTTTACATGGTTTAATTGCCTTAATTTTCTAGTACCCTTTTGTGTTTGTCTACTTTAAAATTTCTATTCGAGTTGAGGTGGTCTCCATATCTAGTTTGTATCCAGCTAAAGAAATCAGGGCCAAAGATTTTGACAATATTTTGACCATCTTACTCATTTTCTGAGTTTGTGATTTGTATTAATTGTTGTGCATTATTACCATGGATTAATAATAAATATCACAAAACTGTTTTTCTTCTGGAGCTCATAGTTCAATGAGTAAAGAATGAAAATAATCACTATGGGAAAAGCGAAAACACCGGTCATCAGCTCTTTCTTAGGAATAAACTGATCAGGCAAAGAGTGCTGCTCTTTTCTGAAAAAGGCAATGTAGACCTAATGGTTGTGGAACATGTTTTTTACATACTAATATCAAATAAGTATGAATATTGCCATTTCCTTTTCTAGCAACATACTTCACACAACGTATGAGCTATTATGGTAAAATGAAATGTCACGATCGATAATATTTGCACATTCAGGTTTTCTTCTGTGTTTAAAAAGCCTGTTTTCTCATTGACTACAAACAACAACTGAGATTGCCATGTACTGCAAAGTTTTCTTCTTCATGGAAATTAAAGAAATGCTTCTAATGATGAAATATTGTAGTGCTTTATAGAACTGTTGGCAGACCGCTTTCTTTAATAGATAATGTTGCTTACCATGACCTTCTTATCATGGTACATTACCATAGGTGTTTTATTTGTATGATGGCTTACATTAATGTGCAATCGACTTACATTAATTCTATGGCTTTGAGCTGTGATGGCATACTACAGCTTCAATTAACACATATAAAAATGTATTGTTGTTGAATGAATAATATACAAGTGGGTTTTATTAATTTTAAACTTTACATACGAGTCCTTTCATTTTGTTTTGTAGTGAATCTAGGACCGTCTGGGTTATAAACTAGTTACAAACTACATTTAAAGCTTCTGTTTCTGCATATTAGTAAGTTGGGGGCTTTTTAGGGAAATGTAATAAGTAATTAATTTAAAATTTCTTTCGTGTTTCTTCTGCAATTTCAGAACTTGGTGCAATATATAATGATGAATCAGCTTTTAATTAATTTTAAGTTGACTTTCCTTTGGATATTCATCTGTCATCTTTCTGCTGTTCTTGATAATTGGTCTGTTGAGAATAATATACTAGTTTATGTTTTGTTAAAGACATTGGAAATGAATGTAGAACTTACCATAAAAATGAGTAGAGATGGCATGTATACAGAAGAGGAAAGAAAAAATGAAAATTGAACAGAAGGCTAAAGCCGCTCTAGGCTTAGAAAGTTGTTGATACTGTGAACACCTGTAAAGTAATGCTGTTTCACTGAACTCTTATTTACACTAGTGGTTGATATGCTTGCGCCTTATGTATAAAATTTACAAGTAGGATGCGACATACTGTTCACTTTGCTATAATATATCATACTGCCTGTGTCAATGTGGCTGTATTATGGCACATGGAATCAAAGGCTAAAGAGATTTCCTTCTCTACATAGTACTTTGGTTATGTGTGACTGGCTTGTCCTTTTGAAGGGGAGGTTTTCTGATTTTGCCTATGTTTAATACTTTGTTCAAGATGAGAGTATATTTGCAGAGAAGTACTAAATTATATAGATTTTATAAAATATTTTTAAATGCTTTTGTCAGTATCTTCTGAAATAAATATGATAGTATGTATAAGCTTTATACTACTGTAAGAAATCAAATTCAGTGAGGCTATAAGACCATAGTATTTGCTCTGATTTACGGTATCAAATTTTAATATCAGTTTCACCTCTTTAATCCCTGTCAAATGAGTACCAGGGTCAAATGGAGTGAATAGAAGTGTTCTGACCCTAATGTAGGATTGAATCCAAAGCATGCTGAGGTCTGTAAAAGTTTTCCATTAACTGTACTTGGAACTATATTGTGTCCTTAATTTAAATTCACAGTCACCATGGATAAAGATGATGTCAAAATCTAGTGCAATATGCAAATGTTATAGGGAGCATTTCAAAATGCATTTTCTTCATTTATAAATACTTTTTGGTGATTAGTATTGACATCTTGTGTTTCAAGGATATCCTGTATGATGTACCATGAAGTATCACTTTTATGGGAAAGTACTTCTTTACACTCTATACAAATCCTGTTATGTCAGGAGGGTTGAATACACGTCTAAATATATACATCTGGGAATCTATGTCTGTTTTACAAATCACAGTGATTGTATCAAGAGTGGGTTTTTTATTTACTCTTTGCATATTCAGAAAGCTTAGAAGAATCTAGTAAAATAATTTTATTACTCTTTAAAGCTCTCATTATGGAACAAATGAAAGTTAATGAAGGAGCAAGAGACTGGTAGTAGTTTTCATCTTGAGAAACAGTGATATTTTAACTCTTAATCTTTAGTCTTTAGCTCTCAATTGTAAATGATTATGTCCATGCTAATAAGGCTTCTTCTAGGACTGACATTGCATCTTGAACATTCCATTTTGTCATTGTCAAGTTTAGAACTAAAAAAATAATTATTTCCTTGTCTGTACCAGATGATGTTGTCTTAGTTACTGCTCTGGTCGGCAGTTTGAGAATCATAAAAAGTCACCTTGTGAGAATAGAAGATAGTTTTAAAAGGTCCTTATTAGTAGACTCCCTTTTTTTAAAAAAGATCTCATAGAAGTAATTCTTACAGAGAAGACCAAAGTAGGGGTCTCTATTCCACTACAGAAATGACGTTGGTACTACTCATCAGGAAGAGAGAAAAAAAAGTCTTAAATGTAGAGGAAAAAGTCCAATTTAAGGACTAAAACCTCAAACCGGCATAATTATGCACACTACCAAAAAAAATAAAAAGGCTTCTTGGTGATGATGTTCTAAAGGTGATAGCAGCTTTGCCTGGTTTTGGAGTGTAGGAGGGAGGTAGTTGTTTTCACTTGTAACGGTTCTAAATAATTTTTTAGCGACTTCAGTACACTCAAACTTTTTAAAGTGGTTACAGTTAAGATTGTAGGAGTCTGTAATTTTTAGGCAACATGATTTTTATTTTAATCCCAGTGATATTCAAGGAAGACATGGCTGTATTTCTTTCCTTCGCAACTCCATCAGCAGCATTTCCTAGAGTGCAAGATACACTGGGATGTTATTGCATGTAAAGGTCTTGAGATGCTTGAATATTGAAAGTTAGTCTGGTATAAGTGTGTCTGTGTGTGTTTTTGAAAAGTCACGATTTAGTAGTCATTACACTAACTTATGCTACTTATGAAGCATTTTTTGTTTCTTTGTTTTAACTGATAATTTTATAAAAGGACCTAATAATATGAAGATACTTTGGCTCAGTGACTAAAGCAGTGAAATTCTAAGCCATGGTAAGGACAATTGTGTGTTCTCAGTATGTCATCCTGTGCCGAGCTGTAAGAGATTTGCATCAGGTTTTTATTATTTGCGTCATGTTTGGGTGGAACTGTGCAAATCATTAAGAAGGATGGGGATTCTGTGTGGACTTTGTTTTTCAGCTGTTTCTATAAGAACTTTATCATGTAGTTGCATGGGTTTTAAATGATACTTTTGTATAAAGCATATTTCTGTGATCTTTATTCAGTCTGTCCTCTGTCATTGCAACTATAAAACATCACAGGGATTCTTGGTTGAATAGAATTTGAGGGTGGGTCTCTGCACTTTTGTATAATGGTTAATCATTGTATTGATCAAGGAAATGAATACAGCCTGAAGATCTGTAGCATTTTTATACACTTCTTTTTAGCTGCAGTAAATAATACTAGGGATAATATTATGAAATCTAGCAAGTAAATAAGAAAAAAACATATTATGTGCTACTGAAATTTATGAACCAGCAAGAAAAATGTGCAATGATTGTTTGTAGTATAGAAATGATCTTTAATAGCTAATTCATGCAAAACAGGTCTTTCTTCCTGTATCTGCTTCTATTTGGCTCTTCACGGCATTTCTTTTTCATAGCTTCGACAATGTGGTTTCATGTTTCAGAAGTCCTGTAATGACAGTAAGGTTTGTGATAATCAGCAGTCTATTTCCATGTAAAGAGCATCTGTAAACATAACTGAACTAGTGTGGTTGTATGTGTTTCCAGTGGCATCTGTTTATAGCAATAGGCCTTATGCAGTGGCCTTTAGAAAACCAGAAAATGCAACCAGCATTAAATATTACCATGTCTTAGCTCACGTTAGAAAAAGCTGCAGCTTGGTACATAGCTTGTATGCAGGGTGAAGTGTGTGTGTGTGCGCGCTGTTTCATGAAGACTCTACTGATACTGAATGGGAATTACTTGTACAAAGTTCGTGTCTGTAATATATGTACAAGTCTAATGGTAGTCACATCATAGAGGAATGAAGTGTTTTGATGTCCAGTGTTTCCTTTTAACAAATAAGAATCCGAATTTCATACAGAAGATCAGCATGTTATCAAATAATACTTTTGAGTTGCAAATAGCTTTTTACATTTAACCAACTTACGATCCTAAAAGAAATGAATAGTTAGTGAAAACTGTTCTGTGTGTATGTACTTGATCATTGAAAAGTCATTGCAGTGAGAGCATGGCTTGAGTAATGGTAAAAGATCAAACCCTTTCAGTTAAAACCTTTTTTCAGATCCATCAGTATAAAACTTGAGTGGCAGAAGAAAAAGAATAAGTCATTTCAATTTTAGATTTTAGTCTTTTAGCATTCTTTGTTTTGTCTTCATATTTCTGGTTTTATTTTGAAATTCTTAGGTGACGCTGCATATTTTGAGGCAGCTTGTGGAATCTTTACTCATACTGGAGAGTATTTTTTTCAGCATTGCTAACTCTTGCAAATGGGTTCAAGCCTCATAATCTTTTTTTTTTTCTTTAAAGAACGATTTTCAATAGTCTAGCGGTTATTGAGTATTATAGATTTCCATTAATAGAAAATAAATTTGTAACACTCATTGTTGCAGAAAAGGCTTCAGAATCTAAAACAGGGCTATGACATTCAGGAGTGAGAGTGATACTTAAAGCAATTTAAAGATTTTTATGTCGTTCATAAATTTGGATATGAAAATACTGCTCGAGTAGAATACTTAAAGAGTCCACAATCTGGTTCTCAGTAACTTCATTGTTCCTGTTAATTTTAAAGAGAAAATCATAGGCTTTATTATTTGTCATAGTTTATCATTTTAATTTTCTACATTACTTTTACATATGCTGGAGTACTGCCTACTGTACATGCCATTGTCACATATAACACATTTCTTTATCTAACTTTAAATTTGCTGATTTCTTTTTCTGTTTCCATCATTCCGTGCATTTAATTCATTGAAGAGCAAGAGACTTTTAACTCTTCCACAAAAGGTAAATATTTATGTAATTTTTTACAAATGTTTGGCAACTGTTAATATTAATACTGGTTTTTCCCTAAATATATTTTGTGTCAGTATATGGTATTTAGTTAACAGTGTTTAACAGGCGACAAGGTTTTTTTCTCAAATATCTATATGCTATCTGATGCCCCTCTTTAGAATCTGAAAGTGGTTTCTCTTCTGATTTCTGATTTTCCTAATGAAATGCAATACACTGCATTTAACAGAAGTAGTCGTGGTATTTTACATGGCTCAGAAGCTGCTTGATTGAGTTGATGTTCACACAAAGTCTAAGATTTTATCTAAACTCTTCTTGAGCTCTGCACAACATCTGCTTCTAATGATGCAGCCACGGCTGTTGGCATCTGTGAAGGATGTTTTGTAGGTCTGGATTTAGGAATAGTTGAAGGTGATGATGGCCAGAAACTATCCTTCGTACACAGAGAGATTCTGAAGAATGAGCTGTGGTCTATTTGCATGACAAGCCCTTGACACTCCGAAAGTTAACCATGTTGTTGGGCAAGTTTCTAGGGGCAGACATACAGCACTCACCTCCAACGGAATTCTCAGTGTCTGTGCTGATACTGGTAATTCAGTGAGCTCAAACAACAGTTATCTAAGGCTGTCCCACGAAGTGAGAAGTGTGGTCTGTCATGTCCCTGTAGAAGCAACGCTGTAGAAAAGTCCTTTTTTTTTTTTTTTCCTTTTCTTTTTGCTGGAAGTAGGACTTATCTCAAAATCAGAATGAAGCGTGGAGAGAAAAAATGAAAACAATTAATTCCTTTTAATGTTAACAGCAAAATACTATGCTACATAAACATTAATAGCACAGATTAACCTTTTCTGACCTTTAGTCCTGAGTCCTGCAGATCTTGGGAAATTCTGGTCTGAATGCAGGCTTTGGTGGGTCAAAGATAAACTGCGAATTGAACTCGAATCAGAAGATCTCCTACAACTTCTTTACTTTCTGAAACGGTGAATCCCACTGATGCATTCATACCTGCTTAGGTAAAACTACAGCAGCTGTTCCACTAGCTATGAACTCCAACACCTACACCAATAATCAGGAGTATGTTTTCACGATAATGTTAAAGAAAAGATGAAAAAGAAATAATATTTAACATAGGTATTAGCAATTACAGGTTATTTTGCAATGTTAAGGATGTACTATGAAATGTCTTAAGAAAGTGCTAAGAATGGTTGATTCTACAAATTATTTCTGTCATTTTTGCTTTCTTCAGTGTTTATATTTCTCTCAAACAGAAAAATACAAATCAATCATGCCAGTTTGTTGTTTATGTTCACAAATCTTGCCCTGTGATTTGGACCGCAGTGGGCGTTTCCTTGTTTAAAACAGTTAACTTTATATAGACAAACTAGACCATGCCTATAACGGATTTGTAAAAGAGATTGTTTCCACAAGATTTGGATGGATCTGGCCCAAGACTTGGGAGTGTGTAAAAGGTGGTGGGATCTTTACACACATGGATTCCTCTGGCTCAAGGGAGCTGAATGCTGATGCAGCCCGGAGGCAGAAAAGAGCTGGGCAAAAGAAGAGGAGCAGGAAGAAGTGGAGTGCTGGCTTCTGGCGGACCATGAATAACTTAAGTAGAGCTGACTTACATTAGTAGCCCACTGTCACCTCTGACTTTCCCCAGTGCAGAATAAGACATAAAAAGAATAGACAGTAGGTGAATGGGAGATGGGGATATTATGTGGCAAGAGACATAGGTATGAAGAAAAGCATATACCACACATGAACAACACTGACTAGATAAATTTACAAGAAAAAAATCAAGTATCTGTTCCACTTTATCAATGGGAAGGGTTGCAATAAGGTCTTAATCAGATTATGAAAATGCTGACTTTGGTCAGCATTGGGCCACTTGGGCCAGTGGTTTACTTACCTACCACAGGGATACTTTGTGTGTGCATATTGCAAAACTCATTCTGAAGGCTGAACAGAAATAACCTGGAGACTCTGTATTATTTCTGAAATGTTTCATCCTGGTCCAACACCAGTGTGAGTTCTCTCTTCTGGCTGCACAGCCAGCTCTCCAGTGAATGCTCCCCTCCCTCCTCGCTTCCCTTCACTGGGATTCTCCGACCCAAATCTCACCGCTGCTTTATTTTCCTGCCTTTGTTCTGGACATTGGTTCCACCTAGTTTCTTCTTCAGCTTTCACTTCTCGCTTCCTCAAACCAGATACTGTTTTTTTTCCTCTTAATTCCCATCCACAAAGCATCTACAGAGCACAGACAGATGAAGCTCCTGGCTTTTGCTGTGTAGAAAGGTTAAGTGTACATGCCTCTAGACTGCATTGTAGCTGTAGCTGTTTGTCATTGTTCAACTTTTCTTTTTAGTATGAAGACTGAGAGTCTACAGGAAATGGTATAGCCAGTGCTAAGACACCCATAGGTTTTCTATAGTCTAGGAAAAAACAATATGGTTATGTTTTAATCATAGACCAGGTAATGTCACCAGTCATTCCGGCATTAAGCCCATACTTGGATTTGAGCAAGAATGGCCTTTTTAGAAAGGTATTTTCACTTAATGACTGAAAACAATGGAATTTTTTTCCTGTGCTTGACTACTTGCCTTTTTAAACATATGTCTTCTTACTTATCTGACTTTACCTAACTTCAAAGCTACTGGACATTATTGTACCTCTGTCTGCTAAATTGAAGAGCGTTCTATTGTTAGAAGTCTTCCCACATGTAAATAATTATGAACCCAAATCAAGCCACATATCTACTTTCTTTTTAATCATTTCCTAAATCTGTTACTGCAAGACTGTGTCCTGGACTTCATATAATTCTTATGATTTCTTTCTGAATCTTTTTCACCAACAATATGCTTGGAATTATAGTCTTCCTAAGATCAGAATCCATTGACCTTAGGTAAATTGGGTATCTTCCAGTTTCCATGTTTATTTTTGATGTCCTAAAACTCCCTATCTCTGTATGGCATTTAAGAATTTGTTGTTCTTTTTGTAAGCATAAAGGCTTATTTTCATATACTTTGCCAAAATTTTCCTTTTCCTTTCTTGCTTTATTATTTGCTAGATAGCAACAAGTCTCCACTTCAGACATAGTGATATTTTGCTGGAGGTACATGTGTAGCACGTACAGCAGTTTAATTTTGGGTATAAGGTGGTTTTCCCTGGAATTTGGTGATGGTCACACTGCTACATAGGAGGTAATTTCAGTGCTAAAACAATTCTAATCCCTTTTTTCAAATGTATGAGTGGGTTCTTTTTAGATGTTACTTATTCACAAGATTCACAGCCTTACAAAGCTACAGAAAGTAGAGACCCTTTGATGATCATTGTAATGTGAAAGAGGTGAATACCTAAAGAGTTAAGCTCCGGAACTAGAGCTAGAAAGGCAGCTTTAGTATTTTTGCTGTTCCTTGCTAGTTCAGTATTTCTGCCTGTGGTACAATCTTTATTTAAATGAGCCCGCATATGTTTCATTCATTATGCTATCAGCTTAATAGATAGGTGTTTGTAGCATCATGCCAGTTAAGAAATTTTGCAAATAATACAGAGTTTAGTCCCGCTTTCAAACCTTCAATAGGGGACTTAAAACCTTAAAATTACTTCCATTTCTTTCACACTGTTCATTACTCTTAGTGCAGCTTTTGTAGCTCTCACTGATTTTCATAGGATTGGTCTGTGGTAGATACCAATGCAGGTTGAATTTATTTTAAGGTTACGTTTACATTCTGTGGATAAGAGAAGTATGTCACATGGCACATTCTGTCTATCTTCTAAAGTATTAAAAAAAAAAAGAAAACTTAATCTGCCCTACTATATTTAATATGTTAGTATAGTATGTTTCTTACGGTTCTATTATTCTGTACATAATTGAAAAGGTAGCATTTATTCTGAACAGTTAGGATTCTAGCCAGGTCTAACTTCTCTATCAGCAGATGGGCGTTGAAGTACACCCATATTAGTTTTCTGAGGACAGAAATAAAGATGAGGGCTGTCAAATAGTTAATGCCATCAGATGTAACTCTATAAATCTTACCATAGTGCTCACACATTAGAAGGAGTATTTGCTTTGTGTAAGTAAATCTTTCTGTCATTTTAGACCTCTAGATTTTTTCCCTTGAAGTTTGCATCATAAAGGATGTGTGATATCTGCTGGTAAGGTTTACAGCTATCTGAAATCTTGATGCCAATTTCTTCTTATTACATAGCTGACTCCAGCATTTAATAGTGCAGGTAAGACTTGGAGGGTTTTGAGGGTAGATTGCATGCTGAAAGTGCAATCTGTAGCTATTTTCTTTAGTTTGTTCCCTACCTCCTTTAAGTAGTATATTATGGACGTGCATATTTTCAACGCTCGAAGGACAGCATGTATTTTATAGGCTGTCAATAAAACAAAACCCACAAACTGCCTTGAGTGTTAATCAAAACTTCTTTTATCACAAGAAATACAAGCAAGTTTTTTAATTACTTTATGAGTAAAAAAACAACTCTGCCATTATGTGCATGTGTTAAATTTGTCTTTTACTAAAACCATGATCACCTCTGCAAAGACTGTAAGTCCAGATGTTTAGTTGTACTTCCAGCATGTAGCATGTTTATAATCCTGGAAGATCTGTTATCAATTATAGCACAAGGTGTACAGTCTTCACAAGGGATGTTTCTTGAATGACATGTGAGGAAGAGACCCAGGAGGAGCTGATGGACCTGCTAGCCTATGCGATGGGAGATGGTCTTAATCTTTGTAGACCATGTCTTCTTCCTTTGAATTCCTTCCCTGTGGAAGCTAGATGGGGCTTAGCAGTGAGTCGAATAATAAACTGAGTAGTAGCTAAGAGAACTTTTGTTTGTTTGACGGAAGACCATTCAGATCTACCCTGGGCACTTAGTTCTTGGTAGCTTGGTATGGTGGGTTGACCCAAGCCAGCAGTGAAGCACCCACCAGCTGCTCACTCACTCCATGGTGGGATGGGAGAGAGAATTGGAAGAGCAATAGTGAATAAAAACTCATGGGCCAAGAGAAAGACAGTTTAGTAAGTGAAGGGGAAAAATGAAGAAAAAGGAAAGAATCACAAACCCCACCACCAAGTGATGCAAAGACAATCACTCACCACCTCCCAGCAGCAGCCCAAAGACCAATGGCCAGCCAGTCTCTGAGCAACAGGTACCTTGGAAAGACTACCCCAAATTTTATTGCTGAGGATGTTGCTATGTGGTATGGAACATCCCTTTGGTCAGCTGGGGTCAGCTGTCCCAGCTGTTTCCCCTCCAGCCTACTTGCTGCTGGAGCAGGAAGCATGAGAAACAGAGAAGGACTTGGTGGTGTGCAAGCACCGCTCAGCAATTGCTAAAACATCGGTGTGTTATCAATACTGTTTCGGTTACAAATCTGAAACTCAGCACCATACAGGCTGCTGTGAAGCAAACTACCTCCATTCCAGTACACCTGGGATTACAGGAGTCAGACCAGTTAATAAATATTTTAATGGAATTGAAGTATAACATTTTGATTCCATTCATATGTCTGTCTTTTCTCTACTGCATGGCTTGATTGTTTATGTACATCATTATTGTACATGCTTCACATGGTTTAGTGGTAGTAATAGCTTTAGCTCTAAACTTGCATTCCTTATCTAAGCAGTCTGCTCACTGTGTTCTCTTCTTTCAATTACTTCTTACTGGTTGATCTCACATCTGAATCAGCAGCTCTTGAAGAAATGAGAGTTACAGCTCTTTGAAGTGTTACTTCTGACACCAAAGAGAGTTAACATGTCGACACAACTGATATTGGTGGTAGTTGTACCACTAACTGGAGACACTTAATGGTAAATCTACGTGTTTTAAATTCTAGGGCCACTGTAGAATTTAAAGGTCTTGGGATTACAGTACATCAATCTGTAAATTACTATGTAGTCCTACCTCTCAAGAGCTCCAGAAAAAGCACTCTGTAGATACTGATGTCCTGAAAGAAAGTAGATCCATGTTTTTCTAAGAAGCAGGTTAAGTTCTTGAAGTATTGTTTACGTCAAATTTTCATTACCTGTGGTAAGCAGCTGTGTTCCAAGAAAGTAATGTGATCGTACGGTGGTGTTACCTATGGTTGTTACAGCTTCTGCTAATGTGCTTTTGCTCCTGTGTTAGATTTTTTTTCTGCTTCTTGTGATTAACATGTAAAGAGCATATCAGGCTTATCAGACAGGTGACATTTTCCATCACAGAACTGAGCTAGATACAACATATGGTCAGATGTGCATGATAAACAAAGCTGGAAAGAAGACAGTTGTATTTCATAGAGCAGACTTGCATTTCACGCAGTTGCTTGGTAGAAATACATTAACTGCTAATTGGTGCTAAATTACATTACTCCATGCACAAAACCAAATGTCTCAATTAGAGAATTTAGATTTACTTCACACTCCTCTTTAATTGTTCTCATGGTTTTTTATATAATGATGTCCAGTAACATAAACCAGAACATAAGTGTATTATG
This sequence comes from Fratercula arctica, assembly GCA_947846985.1. NCBI lineage: Eukaryota > Metazoa > Chordata > Aves > Charadriiformes > Alcidae > Fratercula > Fratercula arctica. Next base: position 91,771,145 of record CANTUZ010000003.1, on the reverse strand, counting down.
TAACATAAATCAAGAATTACAGATTGCAGTGATTTTCACATACGGTCACTGGAATAGCATCTCATTAGATAATAGAATATTCTTTTTCAGGTATCGTAAGTAATACAGAGTAACATTATATCATATAAATTCTTTAGTGTAATATATAGCTGACAGGGTGAAGCACCTAAAAGTCACACAATGAAAGAGTTATTTTTTAGAGTAACTGTAATCTATGCACCATACACGTATAGGGCTAAATTTTTAAAGGGGTCTCATTTTTCCCTCTGATTTTATTTCCTCAGTCTGTTTCATGCATGTATGATAGGATTAAGATATGTGAGTTTTTACTTCAGTCACTAATTGATATATCTTAATCCTTTCATATCTGCCCTTAAAATAAGAGGCCATCTTTAAAAATTCCACCTAAAGTGCTCAATTTTGCCTTCAGATACCTCCATGCAACTTCCATTGAAGTAATTGGAGCTGTGCCTGCATATCTGATGGTGGAACTGGACTCATTGCAATTAAGGTACACATTTACCGACATAATTAGTCATCTGGAATAATTGCTGGGCCCAGTATGACATTCTGCACGTGCAGAATTTCCTAGATTGGACCCTCTGCGTGTGGGAGATTGAAGATTGCGATGATGACTTTATTTCGTTCCTTAAATTTGTAGCCATAGCAGAATTTTAATGTAATTTGCTATATTTAGTTCTCCTATTTTTAAATAAGAAATGTGGAAGAATGATGTGAAAACAACATATTTTTCACAGTGATGTCTTTGTATATTTTTTCATACCCAACCAGGGCACAGACATTCCATCATTTCCACAAACACATTATGGATGGTACATGCATGCACAATCGTGATTTGTGCAGTAGGACACAGTTTAAAATATCCAACTCTGAGTGTATTCATTTTTTTAAAAAAAAATCTTTGTACTTGCAAAGCACAGATAAAAAAATAGGTGTGTAAAGAATCCCACAGTTAACTAACAGCATAAAACCCACATTTGAGAACTTTGGTACCTCTTAATTCACAATGCAGATCTCTAAACAACGTGATAGAGTACTTAACTTTCCACTAATCTAAAATTCCCTGCGTTTTGTGATTGCAAATTGATTCCATGCAGCTTATAAATTTCTGTCTCTTTCCTGTCACTGGCCCGGAGAGGGACTGTTTACAAAAATCTTGACTTGTAAAATGAATCGTTTTGGAGAGAGTCATATAAATCCATGGTTGACCCAAACCCAGAAGATTTTGTAGAGGTTTTCCCAAATAAAATGCCCATCTCAAATTTGAGACCACACAAAAAATTTCAACCCAAAGTAGTTGTTCTGGGATGTTATAACCTGTTAAAACACAATGAACATAGTGAGTACATTTGTGATTTAGAGTAGGTACTGATGAATATTTGGGTCTGGTTTTAGAACTGTTAAAAAGTGCCAGTTTTCAAGGTTTTGGTTTTATTGGTGTTCCTTTGCATTTATACTGCTACCAAGTTTAAGAATGGCGGAATAGATAGGTCCCTCTGAAAATTATCCAGTACCACAAAGGCTAACTTCTTTTAAGGAAGCCTCAGCCCAGAGGCTTTCACACCACTGTTCCTGTTAGTGCAAGGTCATCTTCCTGTGGCAGGCACAGCCAAGATTAATTGCCGTAACTTGTTCAAATTGAAGAAGATGCTCTTTATAGCACCACAGCTTCTTGACGGTTTAAGATTAGATTTCTTTTTTTAAATGAACACTGTCATAGGGAACTTGAAAACACAAGAAAAAATAATTTCTTTGAAACAGAAGTGAACATTAGAGAGAAAAGTAGTGCTTTTAAAGGACTTACTGTAAACAAAAAAACTAGAAAATCACTGTATTTTTTACTATGACTGGTTGAATGGAGAAATTATTCCTCAAATAATCTTTAGCTATGGTAAGCACTTATGTATTAAAGTAGTAGTAGGAGTCAATTACTTTAAAAATAAATTTTGATACCTGTTTAATGCATTAATTCTTAGAATGCTACTGTAATATTTTCTATATTTAAGCAAATACATGGTTAGATGATCATGGATTTATGTCCCCTGCATCCAGAATACTTAGCAGGTTTATAATTCAGCCTATCACCTAAATTCTTTCACTCTTTTCATATCTGTTGTACCAGCTTGATTATGTATAGGAAATTGGGATGTCTACCCATTTTCAGGTAAAGACTCTTACAATGGAAATGGTTGATTTCTTGACATTAGTGTTCCTTTGTTCCGTGTTTACACCCTGCTTGTTCTACATGTTTGTACATTTCTTTGTTTCATTGAGATGGAAATAAGTTAAAATTGTTGCTAAACCATTTGTTTTTCCAAAAGGTTTTCACTATTTTTAATTGACTTTCGTTGTGTGTTTTTGCAGCAAGCTTAGTAGTGGAGGAGCGAACAAGACAGATGAAAATGAAAGTGCACCGTTATAATCAGACATCAGGGTCTGGTTCTAGCCAAGAACATGAGCGTGAGCAATATACCAAGGTAACGTCAGTAGTATTGAAATGATACTTTGGCTTGAAAATTGAAGGCATAAACCCATTCATTTAAAATATTATATCACCCTGAAGAATACTGTGTTATAAAGCCTGACAGAAATGTCTTCGAGTAATAGCTTTTTAACATCCTTTATACCCCCATCTGATGTGCATTAGGCTTAGTCTTTGATGTCACCTAAAATGAATCTGCAAAGAGCAGAACACTTCAAAACTAAATCAGGGAAGGAAGATCCTTCAACAGCTGTTAAACAAAGCCATGTCACCTCTAGCTTATGGAGTCCCTGGCCTGCAAATCCCTGGAGGCTGGAAAAATGGGCCATTGAAGTATCATTGTGTGTTGGCCCTACTCTTTTGTTCTTTTGTAGGCCCTTGCTCTTGTCTGATGTGTAGAGAGCTAGACAGAATTAGTTCCAATCCCATGCAGCTATTCTCATCTTTATATAATATTTTTGCATCCTAATAATATCACAGATAACATACTTCCTTTCTGGAGATACATACTGATTACTTTGTTCTCCTTTTCTAATAAAAATGTAAAGATTTCCTCTGAAAATTAAGTGTATGTGAAATTACATTAATGAGGTTATATAGAGAGACCATACTTTTTGTTTGTTTGTTTTTTCTTGATAGTGCTGAAATGATATCGCACAACCTTGTAAATTTAAAACTGTATAGGCTTCTGAGCAAACTGCCGAAAACATCTCACAGGTCTGTACTGTCACTTGCAAATCAAGCTGTGAAGGGCTGGAGCTAAAGACATATTCCCTTACGCTGCTTAACTTTGCAGAAGTCAGGAGGGGAAATGTTTAGTTAGGTTCTGCCATCACCTTTTAGAGTTACAGCACCGTGTTGGTGTAGGCAAAGTCAAGGGCAGAGACAAAACCAGCAGTAACTCAGTTGTGTGGGAAACAGTCCTGCAATTCTCTTCTTCCAGTGCCGTTGAGAGTTCCGTGTTTCAACGAGTGACCACGGGATGGCAGTATGAATGTAAAAGTCCACTGTAAAAAATTCAAAGACTCACATAGCAACTGTGTGCGTTAAAAATAAGGTCTCGGAATAACAGAAGTTGGAAGAAAATCACAGCTTTTATCAATTTAGACTTTCGTGCTTCAAGAGCCACATTTCAAATACTTGCTTCACATCAGTAACAACTAAACACTTGTATTTTTATTTCTGCGTTTTAAAAGAGACAAACTTTCCATTTGTGAACTGGTGCTTTACAGAAAACAATAAAAATTGTCAAGCTCTCAACAGCTGCGGACATGAGAACCCTCCTGGCCTTTATTGTCATAGCACAGACACTGGGTTTCTGCCCTTCCTCCTCCAGGGTCACTTCCCTGTGTTTCGCAGATTAATGCATGCTCCTGGGGGCACAGGTTAAAATAATGGAAAAGTGAGGTACTCAGCAGAAACAAAATCAGAAATTTACATAGGATTGGGTAAATAGGCAATTGGGCATCCAACCTGTAATATCTAACAGATTTGAAAAATTTGTTGGTGGTCATGTTACAGTTAAATATGGAGACAACTTCAATAAGGATGTTTCTTTTTTGAGACCACCTCACTGTGAACATAGAACTTAAATGAAGTAGTTTTCAAAGGGAAGAGAAATAAGAGAAACAAGGCTTTGGGTCTTCAATTTCCAATTTGTGGGATATCAGTGCTATTAAAAAAAAAAAAACCAACAATTAGGAAATTTTCAATGAGATCATCTGTCAGAAGCCAGAATTTGTATAATAATTAGAACAGCTCATTTGATATTGGGTTTGCCGTTATCTTCACAAGGGGTCAACTCAGGACAAGGCGGTGAGATGCAGTGTGTCTCCACGGTCCTTGGCAACCAGTTAACATGTTAAAAAACAGTAAAAATGTGTTTGATAAAGTTTGCAGGATAGAAGGGTAAAGTACTATCTAAGGACTTTGGCAAGGATGACCAAACGTATACCTTTGTTCATAGTCAAAGGCCAGTTTGCTGATTTGGATTAACTGTGTTTACATTACAGATTGATTCAAATGTTTGTATTTTTTCATTATGAAGCACATTTTTTAATCCTGACTCTCTTTAATGTTTATCACAAGCATTATTTTTCTGCTCAATATATTTTTCTTTTTGGCTTAATGTAGATCCAATTTATGGTTAAATAGTTGTTGGAAAACATCAGCCTGCAATGTTACGAGTTTCTCTTATTCTCTAGTACCTAGAATTTTCTAGCATCGTCTTTAGTTTTTAAATATATATGGAAATGAAATCAAAATTGAAATCACAGCATGATGAATACTAGATGGAAAAAAGTCTGTTAAAAATTTTTTTGTTTGGAATTTTTTTAAAAAGTATGACCACAACTTTGAGGAAGCAAATTCTGTCTGCTGTTATAAGAAAAATACTTTGGGTGTACTCTGTGTTCTGACAGACATATACTCCTTTCCACACTAACATGGTAGTAAGGAGAATGAATTAGTTGTCTTGGACTTTAAATCCAAAATTCTTGAACTTGTCATGTATTTTCTACATGGTAATGGTGTAGTCCTAGATAGGATGGTCCAACCTATAAAGTGCTGAGAGTAAATTATATTATTGGTTTCTAACACTCTGTACTGTTTTCAGTGATGTAGCTGTTTGCTTCATATCACTATGGTAATAGTCATCACTTTAAAACTGATACTAAAGCAAACCGTGTGCTACTGTCTTTCTTTACTCTCAGAAGATGCTGAAAGAGTCAAGAAAATAAATCAGACAGATGACGATTTAGACAGCTGTAATGAAAATGTAGTAAGCCATATCAGGTGGTGCAGTAAAGCTGATGACTGAGAGTTCTAAGGACTTCAGACTGTACCTAATTGCTGCTGCCAAAATGTGTGAAATGTCTTTGAAAGCTGCAGGAGCAAGACTTACTTTAAATAAAAAAGAAAAAAATGTTCAGTGGTGTAATAGACATTTTGGAATAGTGAGAAAGAAATATTAAATAGCTATTAAAGAAATAGCAGTTGCAAGCAGAGTTTGTCCCTCTTTAACAGAAATGCTTCTTCCTTTCCCAAGTAGTGGTGTTTGCCCACCTCTTCTAAAAATAAGTATTTATATTTATTAGAGAAATTGTGCTGTGCTGCACATTGAGAAAATGTTTCCTTCTTTTCAGAGCAATCAGCTCACATGGATTTGATTCTTCCACTATTTTAGCATTTGGGAATATGCTTGTTTTATTACAGATAAAATTCTCTAAACCTTTCAAAAACTTTCCTTCAGTATGCACTGGATCTCCTTTGCAATAGTTAATTACATGTATGTCAGAGGTATGATGACATGACCTTTGCAATTTCCAGTCCATTTCTGATGCATTTCTTCCATTTTTGTAATTTCTCCCACTCAGTTTCTCAATCTTCTAGTCACAGTAAGCAAGCACTAGTTTTTCAAGCATGCACTATGCTGTTAGTGTGTAAACATCTTTAAACATCTGTTTTTAACATGCATTAATGCATTTTGAATAGGTGTCTGCTTTACAACATTTGTATGGATCTTGATGGCTGTTGACTCTAATTGTTTTGAGACCCTCACAGAGCTCACATTCTTATTTCCTTCAGTTCCAATGGAAAGACTCCATAATTTATGTGAAACAGCTAAATTCTAAGAAGTTAAATGAAAAAAAAAAACCAACCCTCAAACCAACAAACCCTCTGTAGATTTGGAAAAAGGTTAAAGAGCTTTAAACATTTGTCTGCCTTCTTTCTTTTATACTGGTAAGGCTGTAGTGTCTAGTATGCACATACTTGTGCTGTTTCAGCATTCGAGAGAATCAAAACACTTTGGTAGCATTATTCTGGATTTGCATAGATATAAATGACAGTATATCTTAATTAGGCTCTTAATTCAAAATACAGAAAGTTTTTATTCCAGACGCCACACACAGAACACAAACACCATGCTGCAGCTGTTCTGGCTTTCCAGAGAATGTGCAACACATTTTTTTTGGAAGGTCTTGTTTATTCAAGAGAGTTGCTGATCAGAGCACTGTAGTACGTACTTAAAAGGACATCACTCTATATTTAGATGGACTACCAACTCAGTTAACGCTGTATGTGATTGGAAAGCGTTTAGCATAAAAGTGTAATCGTGGCATTAGTTCATTGGCACTCTGTGGATTTAAGTTGGTACTTAATGTCTAGGAGGGCTGGATAGGAGACTCGAGGTAATATGGGGCTGATTATTTTAAGCCTAATGTGATGCTGGATAAGGCACTTAGGGCTATCTATAAAAAATGCTCTTGGACATTGATGTGATGGGTTTCTTCTTTTGATCCCCCTCAATCCACCTTCAAGGAAAAAAATATTTACTCTATATCATATTGATAGGACAGCCACTCCAGCACTGGTAGGGTTTTGCAAAATTCCTTGAGTTCCATTCATTCAACTCATAGGCTTCACTGCAGTTTTCCCGTGGTTTGACTTGCTCATTTTTACTATTCCCTGTTAGGAAGTTGAGTGATGTTCACTGTAGTTGAGTTGGATACAATTATGGGAAGAATTACTTAGAATCACAGGTGCTTACTGGGCTACGGACCATCACGTGAGCTGCTCCTAAGACACAGACCCAGATGCTGGTAGGAGTCAAAGGTGGGGCCCAGACACACAAAGGTTCATGGCCCTGACTGCCAGGCCGTGAACCCCAGCAGTATTTGGAGGAATCGTGTGTGAGCAGTGATAAAACTCAAGGTGTTTGTGCATGATTCAGATTTTATGGCAAAATTCCTTGTTTAGGATAAGATGCCTCAACAGATAGCTGTGATCTCAAAGCTTGCATAAGCCCCGGGATGAATCTAGCCCTTAATGTTTCTGGTCTGGATTTCTCTTTCCTTATTATAATTTCCTCATTTTAATCCCCATTTAATTTTCTCGTTTAATTTCCTCATTTTAAGCACTTAATGAGGCACATATTTTCAGAGATTAATCACCTGAGGCTTTTTTTGTAGTTAAAGGAGGGAGTACTCCTTCAGTTTTCAAAGCTCTGAACTATTGTATTCTCCATGGTTTTGGAAGATAAATCTAGAAATATAAATACTTATTAATATGGAAGATAATATAATTATAATGGACTATTAAATGACTTCTAAAGTATGCCTTATAATTAGTAAAACTGCTAACATTGCTAGTCATTGAGGAACTGTAAAAGTATTCATGAATTACACTCTTGGTTTATGTCTATGGTTTTTCCACTGACGTTAACACATCTGCAGTTCATCATACCGCTTTTTCCTCCTTTTGCTGGCATAAAAGAAGCAGCAGCTCCACAGGTGGTAAAGTGAATGGAAGAACTGCATTTCAGCTGTTTATATTTCAGCTAGATATATAGAAAAAACTTGTGTCTTTGTAACGCAGAAGCAGACGCTGCAGATATGTTAGGCATTTGAAGCTAGCTGCTATTAATGTTTAAAAAACCAGACCTACTCTTTAGCAATTGCTATCAAAGCTGCTGTAAACTTCAGCAATTCTCCTAACGTGATAAATAGAGCCCAAAATAGAACACAAATGTTACATAAACTTTAACTCTGTAAGACATAGAGCTGAAAAAGAAGTGATTGCGCTGAAAAATCACTTTATTTTGAAGCTTCAAAATTATATAATATTTAAATATAAAATGATAGGGAAATTTATTACAAATACATGCAGAGTTATGAAAAGCAGTAGTTTTCTAGATGAGCAGGACTGTATCATACTACTTTTGAGCCAAGTTGGAAACTTGCAGGCATTACTTTAATGCACATACCAAATAAGCGGATCTTAGCCCATGACATTTTTCTTCTCAATGACAAGTTCAGGTGTATTGCAACAGTAAAATACTCTTCTTTTAATGATCACTGATTTGTGACCAGTGAGGGGAAAAAGGTTAACTTCAAAATTGCTCTCATTTTGTTCATCTGTTAGCTGAGATGACGGATTATCAGGTTGTACTGAAAAGGGGTAGGTAGGGAATAAGCAGGGAAAGTTGTATGCCTCCTGTAGAAGCAGCACCTACAGGAAGGAAGAGCTAAATCCAGAAGTAGTAGTAAAATGTAAATGCTGTAGCACTCAGCATTAACTTCCAGCATCACAACTTTTTGTGCTAATCTCTATTTCTGTGAGGGGAAGGGTTTTCAGTTTCTTGGGAATCACAAGGCTGGCATACAGTATAAAGGGGTAATAAAAGCTCAGCCATACCATGAAAATCTCATTTAGGAAGAGATGCTCTGTCTTTTATGTGGTAGCTCTGTGATTGAAATACCAAGGCAGGTAGAAGACATGGATTCAGTTTTTTCTTTTATCTCCCATCTCGCAGTAAAATTCTCTGTTTACTAATGTATGAAAGACTGGCTGTTAAGCCAGTCAGATGTTTACAAATTCCATTTTGTACAGACTGCTGGACTATAGGGAGCAAGACAGACTGAGGATATCTACACAGCTCCCACTTACAGGGAATGATACCTGAGTTGAAGACCCTGTGGCAATAAATGGTTTCATATTTCAGTCATACAATGAGGCTGAGTCCCGAAACAGTCACTGATACGTGAGCTGGGACTTCTGACTTCTCTCCCAGTATCCTAACTCGTAAGCTGGGCAGCCATGCTGATGCTTTCTCTCTCTCTCCTCCCCATCTTTCCCAGCCCATGTAGGTACCCCATGAAAGGTGGAGCAATTTCAGTACAAGTGAAACAGAAGGTCTTCTGTGGCCCCATACGGCGTATAGAGTCCACTGTGTTCAACTTTGTTATTTTGCTGTTGAATAATAAATTGAGTGCTAAACAAACAGCCAGATTTAGGTGTGGCTTGGGACAAAGGCCAAAGCCTCAACACTTAAGAAGAAGAAAGGTTTTCAGCAGGACAAAGAAAGTCACTGCATCTGAATTTGATGGTTCCCTTGATGGAAGAGCTCAGATTGTGTCAGTCTTCTCCATCAGCATGTCATGCTTGCTCAGGGACCACATGAATCTTATTCTACCGTTCCAGATTCGCTGTGTGCACTCTGCAAAGAGAATGTGGACTTTTTGGTGAGGAAGAAAAGTAACTAGACATCGTAATGATGGAAGGTGGAAGTCTTCAGCAAACACAAATAAAACATGGAGATATTTCTGAGGCACTCTGTTACTATGCGTAAAAAAAAATATGTATTTGAGAGAGATCGCATGGTTATATTGTAAACAAAGTATATTTAAAACCTCACCTGTGGAGGAATAATTTCTAGATATAGTTTAAATATATATGAAGGGTGAAATCCCTATTTTACTGAAATCAACAGAAATTTTATCATTAAATAGGGTCATGATTTCTTTTGCAGATTGCATTTCTATTTAGCTCAATGGAAACCCATAACATTCCATGTGTTCAGATACTTTTTTTTGGATGCCTCATTTTGGGAAAGCTTAAGGGATTCATTAAGAATTATGTGGGAATTTTGCATAAAATATCAAGGCTGGCTCATAAGTGGGGCAGTATAACTTAAACGAAAAAATTAGCCATTCAGTTTTCCATCCTCTGAACATTTATGTTTAGCCTGAGTAAAAAGTTTTCATAGCTTTTATTCTTGCTTTGAATTATTTTAGACTTTAAAAGAAAAATGTCGTCTAAAGAAATTTAAATGTTCCATTATCAAGAAATAGAGCTGATAAGAATTAGTGTGCTTTGTATTTCCATTTCAGAGAGGTTTATTTTGCAGTCTGAAAGAGGGCAAGCAGCAAAATTATTTAACAGACTCTACAAGCCATTTCCAAAAGTTGATCTGAATAAACATATCAGCATAGTCTCACCTTAATCCCATTTATATTCAGATAAGTCACACCGAGTCACTTGGAAAGAGAATCTCAAAACCAATCCTTGCTGTAGTTGAAAATATTGGAGTTCTTGAGTCCTCTGTATTACTCACTTGATTAAATCAGAGTTCTGCTGCATCAGTTTCCATGTCAATGCCTGTTAGACGTTATTGGAGCTCAAAGTCATCGTGCTCTAAGCTATTTTGAAATAATCTACAGGGTTTCATTTAGTATTTGAAGCTGAAAATTTACCTTTTCTAAACCAAAGCCTTCTCTCCCGCAGATGTGTTTGTTCAGTCTGCCAGTGCAAGCCCCTCACAGGGTATCGCTGAGTTTCCTCAGTGCACACTACTCAGGTCAAACCCCCAGGTTTTTATTCATAAATTTGTTTGTGTTTTTAATCTTAGTGTATGCCGTCCAGGAGCTGTGAGTGACCCTAAAACACACACTGAGACACTAAATTTGTATAATCTTCATTTCTTCTACAGATTTCTGTATTTACAGTCAGCGCTTAGTATCCTCTTTATTCCCTCCCCTTCTTTAGTCCTGTTAACTTCCTCATCATATCTATGTTTTACCAAGAGGTTTCCAAGTGTTCTGTGGAGATCTCAATCATAGTTGCGGAAAGGCACCAGAGCAAGAGAAGATAAACCTGGCTTGAGGACAGGAGGCCTGATAACATTCATCTGTACAAAACCGAGCTTGTGTTTGCTAGGCTTTTAAAGCTAAATCATGACATTTGCTGACTGACTCAGCCTGCAACCTGGTGCCTAATTGAGCTGAGGATATGCGCAGACTGTCACCGCTTTGTGCATAATTCATAAATAAACTTGTATGACTTGCAATTTTATAGAGTACAGATCCAGAAAATGAACTCCCCGGAGTGTCATGTCAAAAATTGCCTAGTCTTCCCACGTGTTAATAGTTGTCCCATAATATGCCCTGGGAAATGTAGCACTGTTTTACCCCCTCCAGCTAAGGGTACCTTGCTCTGTAATGATAGTGGGGTTTAGTTTTGTGAACCTGACAATGATTTAAACCACATTTCTGTGTGACTGCAGATTTAGGTTAAGTGTGACATTGATAGGATTGAAGCTTCCTTTTATATACGTCTGACTGACTATGTGAGTAGTACGAGCATTATGTAATAGGCACTGTGGTGTCGCAGTTGTTTTTAACTAATCAAAGCTTCTGCTGTTAGCAAAAGGGAAATAACTTCTACCCCTGTCCACGTATTCCTCCTACTGGCTCTTCTGCTAGTTCTCACACGTGTGCACATCTAAAAGCAACTAGATCAGGGAACTGATCTGCCTGAAAACAAATGCTATTTTTGCTGAGTTAGCTTTCTGCCTGACTAGTCCTCTAGTATCGTGATACTAAGAGGTATTTTGAGGTAGGAAATGCACTTTTTTTCCTTTTCTGATAGAACTCGGGTATTGAACGTCAGCTTCATGCAGCTTTACATTTCATTCAGTCTCATACGCACTTCTTTCCAAACTAACTCTGTACAGGTACTTTTTAATATTTGAAAAATTGGAAAAAAGCCAAATTAGGCAAATATGTGATGCATGTGCTTGAGAAGATGTCTGTCCATTGCATAAATATTTAATTATTATAGTTCAGTGTACTAAAGAACCAGCAGCCTATTTCAATTCCAATGCTGTAATTTATTTCAAGTGTCTTATTTAGTCCATAAATACCATGTTTGATTTCTTCACTAGACATAAAAACATTCTTTAATGTAGGTGTTTCTCTGAATTTCATACAATTTTGTTAGATCTAAAAGCAGTTAGAGAGAATTGTCATATTTAGGTCATTTGTTTTGTCAATATATGCGTTATGTTTTGATGAGACTCCTCACCCTTTCTTTTCTTGATCTCTAGTATAATATACAAACAGATCAGTACAGAAGTTGTGATAACGTCTCTGCCAAATCATCAGATAGTGATGTCAGTGATGTGTCAGCCATTTCCCGAACCAGCAGTGCCTCACGCCTCAGCAGCACAAGTTTTATGTCAGAGCAATCTGAACGCCCTCGGGGCAGAATCAGGTGAGTTCTCAGTGCAGCTTTAATTGTATCACACCCCTTCTTTTGTTTAGTGCCAAAATACAACTAGAAATTATTGAAATTAGATGACCACAACGTAAGAATTTATGAAAAATGTTATGCACATATCAACTGTCTTCCATTGCTAGCCTAAGATGACAGTATTTTTGCGGTTGTACATTTAAAACGGAAAGCAAACTTCCCATGAGGAGATGACAGGTTAATGTATTTGTGGCAACTGGAACTTGAACACACACTATCATTTCATTGCTGGCTATGAATCAGTGTAATCAGTATGCCAATAAGGTATTACAGCAGAAATACTACTAGATTTTTAATCTAAAGGATTTTCTTTCATAAAAGCTGTTTTTCTTTCTTTCAATCTATATATTTATTTCCCTACCTACCTGCTTTTATTTTGCTGTTTTCATGCATACGATAAATTACTAGATTTGAAAAAGGTATTTGGACAGTAATTTTGATAACTCTGATTCAAAAGTAGTTTAATTCCTTTGCATTATCAATAATCAAATATCTCTTTCATCCTTGATAATAATCTGTTCTTGGTTTAGTGCTTTTTTAGATACACAGATTGGTTCCTGTCTTCATTTAACTTGATGACAGGACTCCCACCAGCTATAATGGCTGTAGGATTGGCTTGGTAGTCTATGATTACATCTACCAGTGTTTGAACTCTCAAAAATTTGACTTCAACTGTTATAAGACACAAGAAAAATTAGGAACTATTAAAAAAAAAAAAAAAAACTATGGAGGAAATCAGGCTGATAAAAGTCTGGATGGCTTCACTTAGTACTTCAGGCAACTTCTAGACAGACTCGCTATCTGAGAAGTTCAGCTGTAGGCTTTTTGATCTGTTCATGCAACAGCAAGGAACGTTAGGGAAACTCAGAAACTGGCCTCTATGTATAAACTAACTCCACCTCATTTTTTTGTTAAGGAAAGTTCATGAGGCTATTCAAAGTCATGTTTCGGCTTGGTGAAATTACAACCTGGCAGCTGCAGTAATCCACAATCCAGAAGAACACTGCAGTGGAACTGTAAATGTATTTCAAGTTATTCGAGTGTTTAAAGTTACTTCAATTCATGTATTTAAAAGCATTTTGTTGTGTTCTAGCTTTTCAGTATTTGTCTCTTACAGAGGGCTTTAGTCATATCAAAATACCTGTATTTTCTAGACATTGAATTTTCTCAACTAGGCCCTCTCACAGTGTCTTTGGCAGGTTGAATAAAATAGGATTTTTTCCCATAAATATCTCTGTGTTGAACAGCTTTTATCAGAAATGTTCCTTGTGTTCAGAATGTCTGATCACAAATATTAGAATCAGGAGAACCAGCAACCTCATGTGAGGCTGGAAAGGGGGGAACCTAGGGTCAGATCCTCGCTCTTGTTCAACCTCTTCCATTCTAATGAGTAGCACCTTGGGTACAGGATTAGCCAACCTAGTGTACGAAACCAAGTTGTCTGCAATCAGAGCTCCAGTTCACCTTCACTCCTAAAGGGAGATGTCAGTAGAATTCAGATGCCTTCCCTTTCAGGTACTGTCTGCAGAATCCATTAGACAGGGATTAGACACTTTATACTTGCTTGCTTTAACTTTCTCTAAATTCAGGTAGTGCTTCCATAGTGAACAAAATGTGTAGTAATAATATACAGTGCAGCTCATTTGGTAGAAATATGAGGAAGAAATTAACAGATTCATAAACTACTCATAACTTTCAGTATTTTTCTTCTGAGCTAGCAGTGGGTTTGCTCCGCTGAAAGACCTGTTAAAATAAGTGGGACATGCCTGATGTACTATCTTTGCAATTAGCCTATTTCAACCATTAAGTGCAGTAGAGTGAAATTTAAAATAATTTTGATGTTATGTTGGAAAACATTGTCTCCAGCAGATTAACATTCACTATTCAAAATTTTCCATTTGACTTGTCCACACTTGTTTTTGGATGATTGCCTATCATCATTATAAAAAGGTCAAAGTCTTTAGAGACCTGCAAAAATGTATCATGGGAATTAGATATCCAGAAAGGTCAGAATGAAAGGAAGTCAGATGTTGAAGAACAGAAAAGGAGAAGGCATTTTACTGATGATCTGAGCAAAGTCAGCTTCCTGCCCTCCTGTGTCTGTACTGGTAGCCTCTGTCACGTAGTCTTTAGTCAGTTCTTTGTGCAGCTTACTTATTACGTGGTAATGAAGAGTTAATTTGGGGAAAGGGTTGATTGTATTAGGAACAATTTTTTCAGAGGGAGATTTGTGCTGTTTGACTTTAGTCTTAAAAACTACGTACCTACAGTGGAATTTGTGTAAAAATTATCTTTTTTTAAAATTATTTGTCTAACTTCCCCAAGTCATCATTAAAAAGAAGAAGCACTTATGGTTCATCTCATCTTCAGATAGAGGTCAAAGACAGGTGAATTGTCCTTTTCTAGAATTAATTGTTTAAGGAACACTAGATGACTAGTTTAGATTGGTTGCTTTAATTTCAGACATCTAAAATTCAGTGAAATTGATTCTTTCTCCTAATTACTAATGTTTCAAGTTCAAGGAATTAGAAATTTGACATTCAAGTTTGATTAGTAACTTGAAGTTCAAATTTTTTCTTGCCTCCAAGGAACTTGATGTTAACATATATCAAGTGGGATGGGATGTTCGAGCAGAGGGGCAAGGAAAAAAGCGTTTTTTAACTTCCTGTCCTCTGTTTTACAGAAAACATCACCTTCATTTGGAGGTAGTCATGTAGCCCAGTAGCCATGGCAAGCATGTGAGTGTAAGGTTAAGTTTAAAGACAAAGTTTGTTGAACTGCCTTTTTATGCACCTACTTTTGTTCTCTGTATACCTTCTGGAGATGAGAGCTGTGAAGAACCTAGTAAGCATATAGAAACTCAAAAGATGTGGCTCAGTTTTAGCAATCTCACTAAACTATGTCATTCAACTAGGTGTTCTTAGGTGTCTTTTGCATCCAGAAGCTAAATACACAAATTCAGAATACACATGCAAGATTCCTGGTCTGCATCACCTTTGGAAAGGATTTCTCCATCTCTTTCTCCATTGAGCAGAGAAAAATGAATCCAAGGGCTATTGACCAGCAACCTGAGTTAATTAAATCAAATGGAGAAATGTGACTGGGGTTAGTAACCTGAAGTGAAACTGTGCTCCTCTAACATTTCTACGTGAGCTAAAAAATACTGGTTGGTTATTCATACTAAGAGCTGTGGTGTGAAATTTGTGAATGTAAAGTGCTGAATTTCTGAATGCTGAATAAGACAGCAGTAGTTTTAGTTAATGATGTTCATCAATATAACCCCATCATGCGTCATATTAATGCTTCTGTGAAAAGGGATGTAAACTTAGCTCCTAAACATATCAAAATACAAGATACTGTCCTCTTCAGGGCTGTCACTAAAAGAGCAAACTTTCCTTGGAAGTTTGTACAAAGTATCATTACTTTTAAATGTCAGAAGGTGCCAGCTTTCAGGTCGTAGTGAGTATGGTTTATATCCACTAACTTCACCACCAGTTCTGCCAGCACTGGTGGTTGTCTGTGCCAGAAAGCAGCTTTCTGACCTCTCCTCCCAATTCCTAATGGAGGAAAGATCCTTAAAAAAATCTAGCTAATGCCTTTTCCCCATCAATCCAGGCAGAATCAATCTCTCTCTCTTCTCCCTCAGTTTTGAAGATTCTATCATTTCAGACAATGTCTTCTATATTATCCTATATTTATAAATAGTTATTTCTTTATTCAAGCAGTGAAGATTTTAAAACCTGGAAGCACATCTCTTTTTCTTGGCTCTAAAGTCTATGGGTATTAGCTATAAGTGTAGAACAATTTGTGGGTTTTTTTGTCAATTTTTAATTCAGTTACATTACTCAAACTACACTGTGCTTTTAATAAAGTATGGCATTTATAGAATGAAACACTAACTGAACAGCAAGGATAAAATCAGTTGGTGCAGAACAACACAGAAATACTGTGCATCTTATTTGAATAGCTACATAAAACTCTAGCTATTCTTTGGGTCAAAACTCCCAAATTTAAATTTGTGTAGTATTAGGAAACTTGAGCATGTTGAAGAAGTTAGTAACATAGAATGAAAGCAAATCTTCCCTTTCCTTTAATCAACGACAAGGCTGTGTCTAAACCTTTTAAGGCAGAAGACTAATTTCATTCCTACAGTATATTTGTAGTTGAATTACCTGTCAGAAAGCTGTGATATAGCCTGCATGCAAAATACCATTAGTTAATCTTCAGTCTGGAGATTTTGTTGATTAACACTTCTAATAGCTTGCAAAAGGGAATTATGATTGATGCAAGTTCTAAATATAAGTATATAAAATAGCTTCTTCATTTCTAATTTGTTTAGCATTTTCAGATGAGAGTTATAAGAAATGGATACGCATGGATAAACTAGTTTGCATGTGAAATCATTCCAAACATCTTTCTTGTTACCATCCTGGGAAGTCTGGTTGACTGCCATGCTCTCTAGTGGAAGTGCAGGCAAATATCAGGAATTTTTGTTCTGTAAACAAAATGTTCTGGGACTTTTGACTGGAATCAGATTCAGAGTTGTGAGTTTGGCTTGTCATAGCATTTGGAGTTGGTGTGTGTTTCATAACTGAAGTCAGATTACCAGTCCTTCTTTATGGAGGTTTGCTTTCATCAATCATGGTCTTTATGCACTCATAATCCAGTCAAGCAATACTTTGTACCTGTGTATGCTATAGATGTTACTGTATATGACTCAAGAACATTTCTCACATCCTAAATGAAGCAGAAGGAAATTTTTCACGGTTTAATGCAAATAATCGATAAGTAAGAATCCACGTTAAATACATGATGATTAATAAGCACCATATGGGCTTGATCAGACAAAGAAGGACATTTTCTCACTTTCACTCAAAATTATGCCCAGTGATGTCATTGCATCATTTTTCATTAGGGGCCTACTTAAGCAAAGATACCTGAACTTCTTGGTGATGTCAAATAGGGGACTGTCATGCATGGTAAAGGTGGGCTGGAGGATTCTGTTTTGGAGGATTTATCAAGTTGGCTACCGTAAGGTGTTTCTCTTAAATCTGATTGAACAAAATCTGCTAAATACAGGAAGGACCAGATACCTGCTTTTAGGGTGAATTTTTCTCAGTGTATCTGGATTTCAAAGGAATTGCCCCTGCCTCAGGAATATCACTGTTATTCCTCATTTTAAATTTGAAAACCACATCTTTATTAAGAATTATATTTAGTATCTTAGTAAATGTGTGGTATAATTATGTATGTGTCATATTTTACTCTGGTTTTACATACTTTGCATAATTGAATGCTTAAGTTTAACTAAAATATTTTAAATGAGCTTATCAAAGAAGTGTGTGGTAATGGTGGACTTAAACCAGTCCTAATTTGTTTCACATATTATACCATGCCACTGAATGGCTTGTATCACAAACTCATACATGCTTCTTGGGATTCAGGTGTGTTTTTAGTACATCACTGAAGAAAAAGAACTTTTTTGGTGCGTACTGTCAGACTCTATCTGACAAACTTTTTCATCCCCGATTTCCAGAACAGCATATACAACTTGCAGGTAGCTGTTATCCATTCAGTACAGTACAACTTTAGTGATAGTACACTTGAGCTTTGAAACAGGAATGACGGAGGAGGGAAATGACGACACATGATCAAGTGAGGAAGTGGTTGTTGGGTTAATAGCAAAGGGTGCAGGGTGATGGAGACAGGCAGGACCTCATAATCAGCAAAATAGGGCAGGAAGGAGCCCGCCCTAAGTGTATGCACATGAATAAGGACATGCTTGAGAGGAGAGCATTTGGGGGAAGCTCTCATACTTTTTCTGGGAGATCAGCACAAGTGGGTGGCTCTCTGAATGGCCTGTGCTCTAATGCACGGGGAACAAACAAGAGGAATTGAAGATGTGTTATGCAGCTGCAGGGCTATGATCTCAGCATGATCACAGAGATGGGGTGGGATAGCTCACATGACTGGAGTGCTGCAATCCATGGAAGCACAGGGCAGAACGGCAATGAAGGGGTGTTGCCCTTTATGTGAGAAAGCAGAATATGCAGGGAACTCTGCCTCGAGATGGGTGATGAACAAGCTGAGAGTTTATGGGTCAGGACTAGAGGCCCAACCAAGTGTCATGATGTTGTGGGTGTCTGCTATGGACTTCCTGATCAGGAAGAAGTAGATGAAAACTTCTTCCAACAACTGGACAATTCACATTCACAGGCTCTGGTTCTCACGGGGAGCTTAAACCATCCTGATATCTTTTGGTTGAGCAATGCAGTAGGGCACAAGCAATCCAGGAGGTTGCTGTAGTGCATTGATGACCAGAGGGAAAGTCTGGAGCAAGGACTCAGCAGATGAAGATCAGGTCAGAGAACATTTACACGAACGGGATGTATACTGTTTTGTAGCTGTTCAGTACTATTTTGTCGCAGGTGCTATCTGTAAGCCAGTTCTCCCTATGTTTGTTCTATCCTACATATAAGAACACAGGACTGGAAGGGACCTCTCTGGAGCCACTGAATGTAGCCTCTGCTATCACAAAGAACTGAATCATACTCATGTATTTTCAGGATCCACCTTCAACTTAATTGGTGGCTTTTGCATCCACTTATTTTGGAAGGTTTTCCAAGTCTAATTTCTTTGATACTCTGGAAATTTATTTCAGTTACAGGGTAAATTTATTCATGGGGAGTTTAAACACGTTGTTCACGTTTGTCCCTGTGCCAATTTGGCATCTTATTTAGATAGGTTTTTCCTCCCTTCTATTTACTCCTTGGGCTACCATAGCAAGGAATCGGAGCTCAGTGGTTTAACTACCTGTTGTTTTACTCAGTTACATATTACATCCTTTCTAATTTGTTGGTCATCCTAGCAGCCCTTCTCTACCAGTTTCCAGTTTGAATGAAACCTTGAATTTCTGTGACCAGTGCTGTAGATGAGGTCTCCTGCACAGTGTCATTAATTCCGCCCTCACCAACACATGGAAGAACCCATTTGCTTTTTTTCATAACCATAACACTTGGTTGTGCTGGTCGTGTAGCAATTGTCCAAAATGGTCAAAAACTCTAACCATGTCAGAAGCTGTGCCTTTGGAGGCATAGTAACAGCTGGATGGTTTCCTTAGTTCCCTGCATCTCCTTCAGAGTCCTTTCTTCTCGGATACTGAGCATGCATGAATGACTTTCTGTTTCTAGAACCTCTTGTGATCCATTTTTTCAGCTTAGACTGGTGGGGGGATTTTTGTTGCTTCTAAGTGGAAGAATTACCTTAAACTGCTTCACCTTAAAAAAAAATAGTCTATTGCTAATTTTCGTTCTTCCCTGAAAACATTGAGCCAGTCTCTCCACCATTTTTTGTCATGGACAAAAAATAAAATAATACAAGTAATGTAAGCGAGACTTCAATGGAGTTTGATTCTTCTTTTTTGCCTAGTTAAGTCCAGGTTTGTACTCTGTGTGTGACCCAGAGATTCTAGCAGAACAGAAAAACATGGATTTTCTTTTTTCTTACGCAGTCTTTCTGGTTTAACTTCACAGGCCCTTAGAATTTAGAGCAAGGAAGGAGAGAATTTTGCAGAGGCAGATCAGACATCCAGCTCAGAGAGTCATCAAAACAGAAACGCTTTAACGGCCCAGTTTGTCCTAGTGTTGAGGCCAGATCCCTCTTCATGGAAAGAAAGGAGTTTTTGGTTCGAGGCACTATTACAGAGCACAAAGTGCTGGGATTCCCTGGTGATCTGGGATCTCAAAATGTTTAGTCACTCTATACATTGACAGTGAACATCATCTAGGGATAGCCAGCAGAGCACACTGGTCTGATTCTTTGTTGAAAGGTTTCTCGTCATGCTGTTTGCTTTTGTCATGTTGATGTTTGTACTAAGATGGATATTTGGGGGGAATTTGCAGGGAATTGAGTGTTTGAAGAGTATCTTCACATCAGCAAACTTAGCTGTGCGCAGGGAGGGGAGAATAAATGAGGAGATGATTAATAGCTTTTTCTGTTGCATGACAACAACAAGGAGTAGTGAGAGACCATCGGCAGTGAGGGGGAGGAAAGGACAGTGAGCTACAGACTACAGACTACATGTGCAAGAAGACCCAGGTGGTTTCAGTGAAGGATGAGCAAGCGCTCCCCACAACTGATGAAGGGTTGTGCTTAGTGGTTTATACTCAGGTTCAGTGAAGTTCGTAGCCTGTGCTGTGCCACATGTGCTTTGCTGGAAAGAAAAACATTCAAGTCCATGGCAGCACTTTGCTGAATCAGGATGTTAAGCACTTGTTTGTATGTTTTATTCTGGCTGGCTGGACTTCTGCATTGCATTGAGTGCTTGCATTGAATTGTCAAGCACTTTTCCATTCCCATTAGCTTCAGGAATTAGACTCCTTGAGCACTTGTATTAACAAGCTAGTTAAGCACATGGCAATAGAGACCATCTGCTTTGATTTCCCAAATATTTTTTAACACATATTTATTTGTAATTTTTAAATACAAGCTATTAAAGTCAGTATTAGAACTAAGATATCATACTGCTTTAGGTTTTGTTCAGCGTGACTAAAACAGTAATGGAATTCCAGTTTGATATAAAAAAGACTATTGTAAATACCAGAAGACAACTTCTATATTTATGACACTAATTATATTGCTGATAATTTTCCCGTGTATGACTGTTTCTTTGTAGTCAAGGTTTCTGCTGTAAAGAAGACATTTAGGGTCACTGAGTAGAGACTGATTTTCTTATATAATGTAATAAGCAACGTTTATTGTGCAGTGGCTTCAGTGGTTTGTAGTTCTGTGTTTAAATACTGAGTGAGATTAATTAGTTGATATTGCAATGGAGAACATCTTCCCTCCCATAGCTAGAACGGGAGCATCCATAACATAACCAGTGCTACTGACAGACTGAAGACTTTCCTTGGGTCTTAGTATTAAAAATAAACACTAAAAACCCTCATTGGATTCACAGCTGTATGTCTGCTATGTTTTCAGAAGATTTCTTTTCATTTTGGAATTTTCCATTGCAAAGATTTTATTTAAAAATAGAATGTTTAAATTAACATTTTACTATGTGACTGATACTAGTGTTTATTCAATCCAAAGAGCATCTCAATATTAATGATGCAGAGAATGGCATATGAGGTAGCATTATAAGAAGGAGTATTTTTCAAAGCATAGGATGCTTTGAAATCATCAACGAAATTTATCAACTCCATAGTTGCTTTTCAAACTCCTACTGCAAGAATGAAATGAGGTGAAATCAAGACCAGGAACAATGGGTATTAGATTCAATCATTTTTTTTGGTGTAGGCTTTCTGGTTTTAGTATGCTTATTTGCACTGTATGTTGCATCCATAGGTAGGTGTGTGTGTCCCTGGTATAAGTTTCCATTAGTGCTGTGCTCACAAAAGATATACAAGTATTAACTAAAACATGGAGGGTCATAGAATCATAGAATCATAGAACCGTAGGGTTGGAAGGGACCTCTGGACATCATCTAGTCCAACCCCCCTGCCAGAGCAGGGTCACCTAGAGCAGGTTACACAGGAACACGTCCAGGCGGGTTTTGAATGTCTCCAGAGATGGAGACTCCACCACCTCTCTGGGCAGCCTGTTCCAGTGCTCTGCCACCCTCAGGGTAAAGAAGTTCCTCCTCATGTTTAGGTGGAACTTCTTGTGCTCCAGTTTGTGCCCATTGCCTCTTGTCCTGTCCCCGGGCACTACTGAAAAGAGCCTGGTCCCATCCTCCTGACACCCACCCTTTAAGTATTTATAAGTGTTGATAAGATCCCCCCTCAGCCGTCTTTTTTCCAGACTGAAGAGACCCAAATCCCTCAGCCTTTCCTCATAAGAGAGGTGTTCCAGTCCCCTAATCATCTTGGTAGCCCTCTGCTGCACCCTTTCCAGCAGTTCCCTGTCCTTCTGGAACCGGGGATAAAAATCTGGTCGATAAAAAAAATAAATTAATCAAACTCAGTTCAACTTTAATATTTATCTCAGTGAAAAGACCATGCATACAAGATGTTTTGGAACGACTCAGTTACTGGAGTGTCACAACCAAGCAGCCCATGCTGCAGTTACCTCCCTCCTCCACTGTATCTCCATGATCTTCCCCTACCCAGAGTGTTCAGCTGACAGACTAAAGAGAATAGAGAAGTACTGAGATCATATAGCAGCCTTTCTTCAGCAGGGCACCTTACTTAACATATCTCTTGTCTGCCAAGTTATCAGACTTCACAAAATTTGTAAAACCTTGATACCTTCAACTCTTTCCCAATGGATCAGTTTGGGTAGAATTCACCTTCATGAGGCAGTAGGGGAATGAGTGATAGAAGCTGTATGGATTGCATAAGGAACACAGAAAGCAAGACTAAAAGCTCCGAAGCGTCATATCTGAGTTAAAAAATGAAGTTTCACTAATATTTGTGTTTTCTCTGAATTGGAAGCTTATAAACCAAAAAATAATTTGACTTTCAGAGGAGAGTGTGATAAATAGCACTTGAAACTCTTTAACAAGTCTGTTCTCAAGATAGTGATATATTTTTACAAGCATTAGTAAATTTTTTATGGTTATTTAGAACCTTATGCTCTGGAAAACATTAGCATAATGGTAACATTTGAGATCTGGGTTTAAAAAGCACACTAAGTCATCCCTTTATTTACAAGCTGGGAGTTTGACTATTTTGTGTGCTTAACAAACTGATAATCTTTATTCAGCTTTCCCTATGGGGGTAACCGATACTTGTCAATACAGAGAGGTCTTTTAAATGATTACACTGCTCTTCAATTTTTTACACACACCAAAAGTTCAAGCTGATGGAAAACTTGTCAGTCTGCAGTGTAACTGTGTTGCGTAGTAGTGGTATGATTGCTACTTTGCTTAAAATACAACAATTTAAAATTGAGAAATATGAATGTAAGACCAAGCAGTCCAAGGCAAATTGTCTTGAAAGATAATACAATTTTAATATAGTGCAAAATGCAACTTGTGGCTAACGCAAATTCCCTAGCAGGGTTAGAAAAGCCTAAGAGCTTCACAGATGTGGACAATTGTGTTCTAGCTGTCATCAGTTCTGAGAAATTAAGGAGCATCTTTTAAAACTTCAGGGTGGTAATAGTGTTCATTCTCACAAAGAAAGAGTATTTATGCAGCAAAAAGCCTGATCAAGACTTTTAGGCAAAGCTGTAGGGTAAAACCTCTCTAGGAACCTTTTCAGCATTGGGCAGTTTTGAGACTTGGTTGTCTCATCTGCATTCCCAGCTGTCTGAGAAGTAGGGAGTACAGTTGTAAAATTCTTCCTGATCTAAATGATCTTCTGTTGGCAATAGAGAAACTATAACATTATGAGTTGGTCAGAGTTTGTTAGGAAAGCTAAAAGTATATAGCTGAAGACAGATTACCCAAACCGTAACACAGCATAAGAAACTTGGGTAGAAATAGACAGTGGTAAGAAAAGGAAGGGAACTTTCCACCAACTCTGGCACTGGAGTACCATCACGTTGCCTACTCTGGACATGTCCGTGCTTCTGGATATTCCCTGCCATGTATCTGAAAGTATTTGTCTGTATTTTGCAGTTTGATCCTCTTTTTGGAGTGCCTGGTTTAATCACGTAGTGCATACACAGATACTCATATACAGCTTTATCCCAGCATATTATCTCAAGCCAGCAAGTTGCTGTGCCTGGGCTGGGAGTCTGGCCTTTGAGTGCTCATGAGGCTGGGCAACACCACCACTAAGTGCAGCTCTGTGGCTTCTCACTCCAGAGGTAGTTTGTTTACAGGAAGTTTTTGGTCCCTGTGTTGCTTCATGTCTTTGTTATCAAGAGTGTCTCCACAGAATAGTTACTATATGGACTGTTTTCCTTTGAACAAGTGCTGGAAGAGAACATACAGTAATTTGGTTTGAGAGTGATCTTCTGCATTAGTTTGTGATTTTATGGTTAGTCTCCGTGCCTCCAAATAACTTAACTTACGTTGGAAGACAAATTCAAGCACAATAAGTTACCAGAGTTCAGCCAGAATAGTGAAGGTATGTTTAAGTTCAATAAAAATTACTTCAATGTAAAAAGTCAAAAAACTACAATTTTAACAAAGTTTGGCTGGCTAAGGAATTCAGTACAGTCACTGAAATTAATGATGACCAGAAATGGAAAAATGACCAGCAAATTGGCTTGAACAGCTGTCAGAATAAATTTAAAATCCCCAAAACCCCTCAGCCTACAATACTTCAACTGAAAACAGAAAGGAAGAACTTAACAGTTCTAATTTAAGCTTATGGCTGTTCACTCTTCAGTTCTTGATATATTAGAATAAAATATGTTCTTATAAAAATCCACCTGATTAAAAAAAATGTAGCATAAAATGGAAAGAAACAACCCCAACAACCCCTTCTCATTTTTTTGCACTCCAATCAGATGACTTTGTCTTGGGTCATGCCTGATGACCAACAGGGAAGATGTAGCCTCCCTGCATCCCGGCTAACTTTCCCAGATCCGGAGTAGCCAAGAGAAGCAATTCCTGGAAAATACTGACTTTCTACCTCTAGCCTTGAGGCGAAATAGTGATATTCAGGAAATGTAGCATTCAGGAAATGTTTAGCCATAGGAGCTGTGAATAAGTGCAGTGCTGCTTTGTGATAAAAAGTCTCCTGGTGTTTTAACTGTTGATCTCTTTGAAGTCTCTTAACATGAGAGTTATGGCTTAAAGTTGTTGTTTTACCAAATGTACAGATACTCAAAGGAACAGAAAATAGTTTGTGCCAAATAGAAGGATCTCCTCATTGGCACCTGGTCAGGCACCAGCCATATGTACTTCTCAAAGTGAAGTGAATTTATTTGTTTATTATGTGACAGTACAATATGGATTTATTTTTTTTGTTTTTAATTCCTTCAAAAGGACTAGACAATCTGTCATGGTAGTTCAGCTGGAACTTAGAATAAGTAAAAGAAGAAATTCAACCTTGGGCAGAAACCAGGCATGGAAAATTCCTACCTAAATATTTAATGTTTGACAAATTTGAAGAATGGATGTAATTAACAGGCAAGGCAGTAATGTTACAACTGACTGGCATTTTTGTATCTAAAGTCTCCGCAGTGTAAACATCCACCGCAATACTTGAAGTAAATTGTCGGTCCTACTTTGTTTCTTATTATCCAAATCACTGCAGCTGAAAACCGAACACCAGAACCATTTCATTAACTAGTAATTCCCAGTTTCATTAGAGAGAAGCATTATGAACATGTATGGCAATTGATTAGTATTGCTTCTTAGGTGATCTCTCTTGGGGCAAGGGCAAGCACGCTGATATAACCTGAGTCACAACTCTTGCTTTTTTGGGGGGAAAAAGAGTGCAATGGCCTCCAAATTGTCATCAGCGAGGCAAGATATATGAAAACAGTTAAGCTAAGCTGCTTAAAAAATATAATATATCCTTTTTACCCCAAACCAGTATATTACACATGGAAACTTCTGGATATGAGGTCATTTATGTACAAAACCAAGGTGAAGCCAGAGTAATTAATATTCTAATTATTCATTATCTAAAGATAATGATTTTTTCAAATCCATCATTATAAACTGTTTTATGTGTCTGTCAGAGCGGGACGGAGATGGAGTCTTTAATCCCTTCAGAACATCTGTACATGAAAAATGTACTATGGAGCGTTACTTGTGCATTTTTAATTATCTAGTTATGCTTCCTCTTTCAAAGAAACTATCCTGTTACCAGCAGCCTTTCTTAATGATTTGAAAAAGACTGAAAAATAATTTTAATTGGTTTTCATTTAATTATTGAAGTTGATTAAGATGAAATATAATTCATAAACTTTAAGTATAAGAACATTACACTAACAATTTTAACAGGCAGTACATGTTATTTTTAGAATGAAGAAATGTAGGAAAATAGTTTTAGGCACGACTCAGACCTCAGAGCAGCTTTCACTTGCCTTATCTTCATCTCAGTTTATCTTTTTTATGTATTTTCTTTGTTAGTCCTGTCCTTCCACTGCTCCATTTACCTTTCAGATGTTCCTTCTCCATTCCCTATGTTGTGGCTATTCTCTGTTGCTATTATTTACTTTTGTAAAAGAGCAGTGAGCAATATATTTCATATCAGTGGTGTAGTCTTTTTATATGAAGAGCAGTGAGATCGCAGGTGCTTCAGTACCTCATGCTTTGGAGGGAAAAAAAGCAATGCAATGTGTTGTAACAGGGAGAATATCCTAACCTAATATCCTAACCCTATCCCAAAAGGGGAAAAGGGTACTAGGCCAAGAGTTAGCAAGGCTCATGGACAGGGCTTTAAACTAGAATTGAAGGGGGAAGGGGATAAAACCAGGCCCACTAGTAATGAGCCTAGGGATAAAGGGACAAGGATGGGGGTGAAATCGGTAGCCCAGCTCAAGTGCATCTACATAAATGCACGTAGCATGGGCAACAAATGGGATGAGCTGGAATCCATTGTGCAGCAGGACATCTATGATGTAGCCGCCATCACGGAAGCATGGTGGGATGACTGTCATGACTGGAATGCTGCGATGAATGGCTATAAGCTCTTCAGAAGGGATAGGCAAGGAAGCAGAAGTGGGGGTGTGTCTCTGTACATTAGGGAGTGTTTTGATTGGATAGAGCTAGATTCCAATGATGATAAAGTCAAGTGTTTATGGGTAAGGACGAAAGGGAAGGCAAATAAGGGAGGTTTTGTGCTATAGACCACCCAACCAGGATGAGGAGACAGATGAAGTATTCTATAAGCGGCTGGCTGAAGTCTCGCAATTGCCAGCCCTTGTTCTGGTTGGGGACTTCAACCTGCCAGATATCTGCTGGAAAAATAACACAGCAGAGAGCAGGCAGGCTAGGAGGTTCCTCAAGTGCATGGAAGATAACTTCCTGACACAACTGGTAGGTGAGCCTACCAGGGGAGGTGCCTCACTAGACCTACTGTTCACAAACAGAGAAGGACTAGTGGGAGATGTGGTGGTTGGAGGCCGTCTTGGGTTTAGTGATCATGAAATGGTCAAGTTTTCAATTCGTAGTGATGTAAGGAGGGGGGTTAGCAAAACCTCCACCTTGGACTTCCAGAGGGTGGACTTTAGCCTGTTCAGAACACTGACTGAGAGAGTCCCTTGGGAGACAGTCCTGAAGGGCAAAGGGGTCCAGGAAGGCTGTACGCTCTTCAAGGAGGAAGTCTTAAAGGCCCAGGAGCAGGCTGTCCCCAGGTGTCACAAGATTAAAGGGCAGGGAAAATGGCCAGTCTGGATGAACAAGGAACTTCTGATGTGATTTAGGAATAAAAGGAGGGTTTACCACCTTTGGAAGAAGGGACGGGCAACTCAGGAGGAGTACAGAGATCTCGTTAGGTTATACAGAGAGAAAATTAGGAAGGCAAAAGCCCAGCTGGAGCTCAACTTGGCCACTACCATAAAGGACAACAAAAAAAGTTTTTTGTAAATATATCAACAAAAAGAGAGCCAGGGAGAATCTCCATTCCTTACTGGATGCAGGGGGGAAAGTTGCAACCAAGGACAAGGAGAAGGCTGAGATACTTAATGCCTTCTTTGCCTCCATCTTCAATAGTCAGACCAGCTATCCCCAGGGTGTTCAGCCTCCTGATCTGGAAGATAAGGATGGAGAGCAGAACAACCCACCCATAATCCAGGAGGAAGTAGTTAATGATCTGCTTCTGCACCTAGACACACATAAGTTTATGGGGCCAGATGGGATTCACCCAAGAGTACTCAGGGAGCTGGCGGGAAAGCTCACCAAGCCTCTCTCCATCACTTATCAACAATTCTGGTCAACAGGGGAGGTACCAGATGACTGGAGGGTGGCTAATGTGAAGCCCATCTACAAGAAGGATCGGAAGGAGGATCCGGGGAACTACAGGCCTGTCAGCCTGACCTCAGTACCAGGAAAGATCATGGAGGGGATCATCTTGAGTGAGCTCTCACGGCAAATGCAGGGCAGCCAAGGGATCAGGGCCAGCTAGCATGAGTTTAGGAAAGGGAGGTCCTGCTTAACCAACCTGATCTCTTTCTATGACCATATGATCCGCCTTCTGGATGCCGGGAAGGCTGTGGATGTTGTCTATCTGGACCTTTGACACCGTCCCCCACAGCATTCTCCTGGAGAAGCTGGCAAATCATGGCATAGACAAGTGTGCTCTTCACTGGGTAAAAAACTGTCTGGATGGCCGTGCCCAGAGAGTTGTGATTAATGGGGTGAAATCCTCTTGGCGGCCGGTCACCAGTGGTGTCCCTCAGGGCTCAGTTTTGGGGCCAGTTTTGTTTAATATCTTTACCAGTGATCTGGATGAGGGGATTGAGTGCACCCTCAGTAAGTTTGCAGATGACGCCAAACTAGGTGGGAGTGTTGATCTGCTTGAGGGTAGGAAGGCTTTACAGAGGGACCTGGACAGGCTGGATCGATGGGCCAAGGCCAATTGTATGAGGTTTAATAAGGCCAAGTGCCAGGTCCTGCATTTCGGTCACAACAACCCCAAGCAATGCTACAGGCTTGGGGAAGAGTGGCTGGAAAGCTGCCCAGCAGAAAAGGACCTGGGGGTGCTGGTGGGCGGCCAGCTTAACATGAGCCAGCAGTGTGCCCCCAGGTGGCCAAGGCGGCCAACAGCATTCAAAATTTCCAAGTCATATGAGGAGAGGCTGAGGGAACTGGGCACGTTTAGTTTGGAGGAGGCTGAGGGGAGACCTTATTGCCCTCTACAACTACCTGAAAGGAGGTTGTAGAGAGGTGGGTGTTGGCCTCTTCTCCCAGGTGAATAATGACAGGACCAGAGGGAATGGTCTGAAGCTGGGGCAGGGGAGGTTGAGATTAGATATTAGGAAGAATTACTTTACTGGAAGAGTGGTCAGTCACTGGAACAGGCTGCCCAGGGAGGTGGTTGAGTCACCATCTCTAGAGGTATTTAAGAAACATGTAGATTTGGCACTTCAGGGCATCTCTAGTGGCAGAGATTGTAGGGGTTTTTTTTTGTGTGTGTGTATGGTTGGACTTGATGATCTCAAAGGTCCTTTCCAACCATGAAGATTCTATGATTCCATGAATAATATCTTATTGCTGAATGTTATACAAAGAAAAACTGGTGAATTCTGCTTTGTTGCTACTGAAGAAAGTTTTCTCCACTCAGTAGTGACCATAAAAAACTCTGCATTTTTGTATTTGTCATACACAAACCCCCCAACACCTATTTTCTTGATACAGATTTAGCATTTACATGCTTCCTATGTTTGGAACACTTGAACTTAATATATACATGGCTATTTGCGGTCAAGTTTGGGTCATTTGAGCTGTTTGCCCTGTCATTCCCATTAGCCTGCCCACATCAGCATTAATTGCAATACTTAACCCTGAGCAGCACCCCTGCAGTAATTAACTGCTTTTGTGTTGGCTTCATTTTATGATTTATGTGTTTAGTTGGCTTCAGGTTGGTAGTGCTGTGGGTATGCACAGGCAGACACATGGGCTCCTGCATACAGAGACAATTGCTCTGCTTGTCTCAGAGAATATATATTATCTTGATTAAATGTTCTTGGATGAAATATCTTTTGTGATGTTCAGACTTACTTTCATTTCACGGACAAATGCTAGTTTTACGAGTTTAAAAAATAGAGATGTCAGAGCTGTGAAACTTGCACAACTCACTGGTCAGTATGTTACTGAGAAAGGCATTTTCACAAAACAGATTCTGATACATGTTCCAACACGGAAATCTGATCTTCCAAAGTAGGATGTTAACCACTTAAGCTCCCAGAGGAGAATTCTGTAATGAAATCTTCCCCAACCCTTACCTTGGTGAGCGTTTACACTTTGAACACAATGGGGCTGGGACTGTATCTGTATCACTGAGTAGCACTTTTTGACAATAGAGGAATATTTTCAGCAACAGATATAATAATTTACGGAAGTTACTGAATTTCAACTATCATAATACACCAATACGACTCTAATATGGTGACTTCAGAGGAGAAGCAGGTTTTTTTTTCCTGATTCTAACAGCTATTTCATGGATTTAATATATGATCAATATGCATGTTAGATCAATATGTAGTTCCAGTTGGTACAGACTGTACAAAATTATTATTTCATTGAATCAACTAACTTCTTTATGGTCTAAAAAAGTTTCTTGACTAACTAGAGAGAATTTCAATATAGGATATGTGTTTGTCCTTTGGTTTGTAAAGCACCATGTTTTAATTAATTTATGAAATACCATAAATTGTACAGTAATTAATCTTGAAGCAAATGTTATATATCATATGTAAATATAGCTATATATTCTAAGACTGATAGAGCAATTTGTGGATAGGTAATTTAGAGTTTGGATTTATTAATTACATATCATGTAGTACTAATACCAAGAATCAGTTTATTTTTAGAAATGTAATGTTCCTCATTATAAAGGAGCGCTCATCTTCCCTTTGGTCCACAACTATTACATGTTTAGGAGGTTATTAGTATTCATGAGCTACCTCATTCCAAAAGGGTGCCACAGTGGCTATGAATGAGTACGTGATTCTGCATTCAGCAGAAGAGAAAGGAAGCTTGCTAGCTCATGCTGGTGAAGGCCAGGGATTCTGTCAAAAGCTTCAAGTTATTGCAACTGTGTGGAAAGAACTTATATTAAAATATCTTCTATACAGCAAGGAATACAGGGGATTATTTATTTACTCATGGCTTCCATTATTGGAAAAATGGATGGAGTAAAAATGAGTGATCACAAAAATAAACACCTAAACTATTTTTTTATAAATCATCAGTAAGTCTAAGAGAATGAAGGAAATACTGTAATTTTAACAATGGCTAATCACTTAAGATTTTTTCCCTAAAAGGATATACTTCCAGATATTATACGGGTAAGTTTATGAGCAAAGTTTGTTCTAGCTTTCTGTGTCTTACTGTCTTTCTTTTTCAGGTGATGTGTACTATTGGCAGGTATTTTATGTAGTTAATGAGAAATATTGAGTGTATGTCTATATACTACTTTTCTCAATACAGATAATTTGTCCAGTATAATTTTACGCATCTTGAATATATATATATATATGTGTATGTATTAGATATCTGCATGTAGGAAGTCATACAATTATTTAATGCATGTAATTGGCTTTGTTTCAGTTCTATATAGTTGTGCATGCTATAGTCTAATATAAGCAAGTATAATCCACAGTGTCCTTGTAGTGTGTTCATTTTATAGAATTTACCTCAGGTTTCATTTTTATGGCAGCTTGTAATGCAAACTACTCTTCGAATAAGTTTTTTATCTTAGTAGTTCATTCTTCGTTCCCATAGATACAACTTTCAGGTAGCTGCATCTTGCAAAACTGAAAGCGCTGCTTTCTTTCAGGACTCTGATGGCCGACATGCAAATACAGTCTTGATTTTGCCTTTTGCAGTACAGATACCACTGTAGATAGGATCCATCTCGAGTGCATAGGTTTCGGCAGGCAAATGTAAGAGTTTTTTCCCGTGGTAAAGGGAGCGGCGTCTCACCCGGGGGTGGTGGGTGACCCTGGTGCTGAAGGACAGCTCCGGGGAGCCCGGGCCAGGCGCGGCTCTGCTCCTGGGGGCAGTCAAAGGGGTTTGGGTGTCAGTGGTTTACTTCCATTAAAAAATAATAATTAAAAAAAAAGCTAAAAAAATCAAGTGACTCTTTTCCCATTCTAAATATCTGTGAAGTAAAACAGAGGCACAGGGAGATTGTCTGTAACCATTCTTAATAGACACATTGATGACGTTATTATGCCAATAATTAAAAATAGCATAAGATTTTGAGCTACTCATTGAAAGAATTGCTAAATATCATAAAATAATTTTAAATAAAATTTATTGAATTATTTCATTTAGAAATAAATGAAATATACTGATAAATATATTACTCTCAGTCATCCTGCTACTGAAAACTGCATTTAGTTATTGTGTTATGATAACTAGGTTTGGATCAACAATATAACTTAAGAATTTAGCAATTTTAGCCTGTAAAAACTTGCATCTGCATTTAAGTGAATGTGTCAATAATCCCAGCAAGTCCAGTAAAGAAAAATATAATTTTAAGTATGTTATTATCAGAAGGGTTAAGTGCAAAAGGATATATGTAAATTCATGCAGGTCTTTTGATTCTTTGTGCTTCATAAATTAAACTCTAACTATACTGAAGAAAGTAACAGTGTGAAGTAGGAGCTATTTCTCCAAGTGATAGCCAGTAATGGAATGGAAAAACATTGTGTTCTACGACTATCCAATGAGATGGTGTAAGAAGATCGAATTTTAAATAGTTGTTCTTTTGATACTGTTCCAATTAATGTAAAATAATAAACTAGCCCAGGCATTAGAGCAACGCAAAGGAATCTTAGTCTGTCTGTTTAGGTATGACAAGGGGAAGTATTGGACAGCTGTAGGATTTGATCCTTGATCCTATCCCATTAAGCCTGTTTCTAGCAAACTAATAGCTATTTTATAGTAGAAATGCACTAGAGTATATTTCCTAGGAAAGTAAGGCTTGATATTTGCAAGGTAAAAACAAGTACAAGATTAATCTGAATTCAAAATATCTCAATTTTTTTTTTATTAAGGTGAATCTTCTAGGTCCCTCTAACTGTCACAAAGAATGAAAACTGAAATTTATTTGTGTCTTTGAAAAAGCCATTCAACTACTATTCAGAAAGTATTCATAGTCTTTGAATTAGGGAATTAATATATCAAAAATGGAATTTTCCTAAAGCTATGATACTCTCAGTTTATATTTCTCAGTTGGTGGACATCATTGTCTCCTAAACTCTTATTAAATAATGCAAGATTAGAGCATTTCAGCTCCGTTGTACAAAAAAGTGAAGACTAGCATAAAAACATCATAAGATTAGTATTTATTATATTCATAAACACTTGAAATTCAATAGACGAAAGTCAGTGGTATGATAAACAATTATTTCTTTAATTGCATGGCAGATTTTATAGTCCATTAAACTTTATTGCCATAAATGATACATTTATAGATTAGTATGTCAGCAAAGTATATGTCAATATAGCTCAAATGTCAACAGATGCTCTCAAAGGAAATATTTTCAGTTTCTTCCTTCTCTCTTACTAAAGTGTTGATGTATAAACTCAAGAGTTCCAGAATTGGCAACAACTCCAAGGCTCAAAATGGGAATAAAATGACTGTAGAAAGCTTTGATTAGGGGCCACCATCAGCATCACAGAAATAGTCACTGAAATCCAATTCCAAGCACTGGTGGGAAGGAATTATCTATGTCTAATCCAAGTAGAAAGTAGGACGCCTGAAAATGAGGCCTGTGTAATTCTGCTCTCCCCAAGTATCAGACTGTACTTTTAGTTTGTCTCCTTCTCCAGAGAAGGAAACCA
The DNA here is from genome assembly GCA_947846985.1 of Fratercula arctica. NCBI lineage: Eukaryota > Metazoa > Chordata > Aves > Charadriiformes > Alcidae > Fratercula > Fratercula arctica. The sequence continues at coordinate 91,737,405 of CANTUZ010000003.1, read as the reverse complement.
GTCAATGATGTTGCCTTCTAGCACCCTACGGGGACGAGTGTGAGATCTTGTTTCCTCAGCAGAGGAGGAAAAGGGATTCAGCATCAGAAAATGAAATCAGTTGATGAAGGAATGATGTTGGCAAGCCCTGGTATTCTGAATTAGGGACTGAAGTTTCTGTTTGAATACAGGGACTGTATGACAGCACTCCGTGCTAATGATGCAGGTTGATTGCATATTCAGACAGTATTATCGCACTGTACATTTGATCTCCAGTTTTAAGGTTTTCTTGATAAGTGTCCAAGTTAGTAACATCACTTCTTCTTAAAGGGAAAACTTATCCTAAGATTCTCTGGCCATAGACAGACTTCTGTGCTAGAGCTATGGACCAATATCCAGCCCCAAAATTAAGAAGGATAAATTTCACTGTCTTCTCAAATTTGAGAAAAGTATTTTTATCAGAAGTTTCAGCATGAATTTTGTGATGTTCAGCACTGCTTTTTTAAATTAATTTGCTATTTGAAGAATAATGTCTCCTATGTTCTCAGAGCATGGGCAATCCCAATTCATATTTTTTCATGTTATAGTGTTTGTGGAGAGGTAAAGAAAGACTTCTGTGTTACTTGAAACAAAAGAAGCTGGTAGGTTAGATATTTTGTATAGTTGACTTTATTGCATTCTGTGAACAACAATAAAGATAGCATTATTTAGTGATCATTGCAACTTTAAAAAGCAAAAAGCAGCAGTATTTGTAGCCTATGAGGCAAACATCTGTACTATATTAGGGACATGAGTCATATTAAAGCCAAGAAATTAGTATTTTTCTCCCTCAAGACAATCAGTATATGTTTTGAAAATGGGAAATATTTTACAGTGTTTTTTCTCAATTTGATGCTATTTCTAAGTGAGCAGAACTCGTTTGCCTTACAGAAAACCTTTTCCTTGATACTTGCATATTTATGGAAGATGGTCTTTTATGTGAGGTTTTTTTTTTAAATTATCAAAAAAGGCAGTTAAAATTCTTCCTAGAATGATTGAATATAATATGGAGTGTGTGTGTATGTGTGTGTGCTCTCATATATGTGAGGGAGTGTGTACTGGGGGAGATCTCCAATAAAATACAAAGGAATTTTACATGGAAACATCAAAATACATATGCCCTTCCGTTTTGCCATGCAAACCCAAAAGGCAGTCACTAAAGTCACAGTGGGATAGGAGGGAACAACAGAGAACCTATTTTATGCTCAGTGTGCCTCAGGTGGTCCACTAAAATGTGTTCTTGAGTGCTTCAGTGCATTGCAGCACCTTGTTCTGCGTGAAGGTGCTAGCTGTTGTTTTATCTGAACTTAAGAGAAGCAGATCGTAGCTGCTGAACATAGTTAAATGCCTGTGTGGACATTGATAATGACCTTTAGATTGTGTTTTCTACTCAAGGACTTTTCCAGATTCTTCTTCAAAAAATATTGGCTGTTTTTATCTGCTCTTACAGATGGTCACACATTAATAAATCTTGGTAACTTTCAGTAAACCATAATTTAGGTATACATAATTTTATACTTTCCTAGATCTGTCTTTGGACAGGACTGATTTAACCTTTAGCAGGGCCCAGATCTGTAGAAGTCACAGGATGTCAGCTCTTCTCCCATAAACCCCTTCATTTCTCCCTGGTGAGATTTCCTATCTGTCTGAAACTTGCCATGAGATAAAGAAGCCTGCACTTCTAACCCTTCTTTTCTTATCTTTGGGTGGGGGAGGGAGGGTGGGGCTGTCCATCACTTCTGCTGGACTGTCCCTCAACAAGTAAATTCAACATTTGACTTCAAAATACAGAATTACTGGAAAAACAATCCCTAAAATTAGGATATTGGCAGCAGGACTATTAATCAGCAATACAATATCAAGGAATATTCCAAGTATTAGGCTGATTTAACAACTACATCTGAAGTGAGTGAGGCTGCAGCTTAAATTTCTGGGTCTCTGCAGAGTGACAGCTAAATTCATGTTGCCATTAGAGCTAGGGCATTGCTTGGCCATAGCAGTGTTAGGACTGTGTATTAGTATGTCCTGTGTGCATTTGAGATTGTTCTCTAGAGTGTGTTTCTGAATACTTTATCCAGCTTCTATGTGCAGGAACAGAAAAAGGATTCGTATAGAAACATTCAAATGCAATACAATAGCTGAAGAAAATCAAACAGGACTGACAGAGTGATTCATCTTTCTGTCAATCAGTGAAAGTTCTAGTGGTTTATTAGGTCTTTTACCTCAAAATTGTTTTGCCTTCATACTTTGATTATTTCATTTACCTTTAAAGAAGTGAGAGAGTGAAGAGCTAAAAAGTACTACATATTGTATTATCTCTCTGTGAAGTAGGAAAATATAGAAGATGATATTTTCATATCTATTAGGTCTTAAGGCTTTGGTGAACAGCACTGATAAGATAAGTGTATTAACCTACATATATCCTCTTGGCCCATATTCATTTTCCTTGGTGGTAAAATTGCTGTTTTATTGCTTTCTGTACTCTGGGAATATAGACAGAAGGTTCCACATGACTTTTAAATGTTGAGTGTCTCTTTATGTCACTGAAAAATATGGGAAAGTGTTCATTTTATTTGTTTCCCTCAAAGAAGTGAACAACATATTATAATACTGGAAATAATATACTCTGAGGAGCATCAAATTAACCTTTTATTTGTGAACCAAATAAATGAAAATGTATCAAGACTTAAAATTAATTTACTGATTAAAAAAAAAGGGCTTTTGGAAATGCTGTTTCACAGACAAATTAACATGTTTGTTTTTACTTTGTAACTGTAGTACATTTACTCCTAAAATGCAAGGCAGACGGATGGGGACTTCAGGGAGAATCACTAAGAGCACAAGTGTGAGCGGAGAGATGTATAAGCTGGAGCACAATGACGGGAGTCAGTCGGACACGGCTGTCGGCATGGTTGGAACAGGTGGGAAGAAAAGGCGTTCCAGCCTTAGTGCCAAAGTGGTTGCCATAGTGTCTCGCAGGAGCAGAAGCACATCTCAACTTAGCCAGACAGGTGAGTGAGACGCACGCTCTTTGGAAACAGGACTCTCACCAAAGGTGGTTTACCATATTTCATCTGTGGCATCTGTGTTACGTGTATTTGGATATAGACCACTCAGGAGAGAAGATTTTCCATCTATGAATAAATTTCCAAGATGTCAATTTTCTTTCATCATTAGGCATCTGCAAGAAATAATATACAAATGCCTTTTAGAATATGTACCATAACAACTTTCTGTCCTGATCAATGAAAAAATGTTTTTATCTCTTAGAAGCCTTGTTTACAGGTAGGCAAGGAAATGCAATGAGACATACATGGCTATCAGCAATGGATAATGGTTTGGTTAAGAGCAGCTTTTTATGTATAGGAAATTTCTTTTAGCGGAAGAGTTGAGTACGAATGGGGGAATTGGAATCTGAGCAAATGAATGGCAGTTATGTGAGCTGGATAAAAGGTTGTACCTGTAGTGTCAAAAAATACATTTTTAAAAACTACCTTTGATTTCTTAGCCAAGAGTAAATCCAGTATTTTTTCTTTTAAAACAACACTGGCAACTTGGGGTCAGCGAATTCAGATGAAATATAGGACAGCATGATGCTTCATTAGGAACATAAGACTTCCAACTCTTTATTGCTACTTCAGAAATCTTAAAAGCTTCACATCTGCATAGCCTGAAGGAACAAAAGCTTATTCAGAAAGATACAAAAGGTAAAAAACATGTTTTAAAGTCCCTGTCCTTCTCTTATTGAACCCCAGTGAAGACTTTTGCTCTTGTCTTCAGTGGGAGCAGGACCTGATCCTAAGGGTTCGTTCTTACTAAAAGAAGGAAAGGAAAGAGGAAAAGCTTCAGCCTAGCATAGAACGCATGCATATTGCAGCACTCCTCTCACATAGTCAGGTTAATATAAACTAAGGTAAGTAACAATATTGTTTATTTCTATCGTCAAATATCTCACCCTTTTCCCTTGGTTTTCTTTTATTGCCAGCTGAGTAGTAGAAGTGTTTCTTTCAAAATGTAAAGCTTGGTCAGCCTTAACAAAAATATTGTAATATTTTTCTACGCTGCTGATTTAGGAATATTAAGCCAGAAAGGGTATAATCATGCAGTTGGACCAAATGATACATGTACTAGACATATATGAAGCCTAGAATTGTAATTAATATTGGGTTGCTCAAAAATGCACTAACCTGAGTATTAGACTAACGTACAGGTAGTTGCATACAGTAAGGCATTATTTTAGATGCGTCAGAATCAATCACATGCTCTTAACTAATAAGAAGTGGTATTGTGTTAGAGAAAGGATTTTAGGTTTATATTTACTCCACTTACTAAGGAACAAAATATTTTTAAGTATTTTACAGATCTTTTTGTGGTTTGATTTGGCTTTCCTTTCTAGCTCCTAAATCTCATTGAAATAGGAATTGCTGTGACTGAGCAAATCTTGTCTCCATCTTACTCAGAAGTCTAGCTCTGACCAGGAACCAAGGCTGTATGAGTAAGAGGGGGGCACAAGGGGCTTCCAAACTTAGGATGCTTTGCCTTGCACGAACACTTGCTCTTACATCTCAGTGGAGGCACTAATTAACTTAAAATCTAAACTGTGACCTCCAAGCACTTTTTAGCATTATCTATTTAAAGCTCAGATGCTCCCATTCTTCACAGACAGATGTTATAGCTCTCCAGATTTTCCTTGGTGTAAATGTCAAAACAATAGGAATTTAGCAAGGAATGGAGCACCTGAAGTGATAATGAAACTCAAACAGCAAATCAAATATGAAAAGTACAGTTATGTATTATTCATGATTGTAAAACAGAGTTGAGAATATTTACTTTGCCTTACTGTGCTCAGGCAAACAGTACTATTTGTGGTATAGGCAGAGCAAATAAAATGTGGCATGTTTTATCAGTCAGTATTTTTTTAGTTAAATTGTCAGAAATCAGTGAGTTGAATTAATTCATTGTTTAGAACAATATGCACATGAGACTTGATAGGTTTTCCAAATAAAATCCATTGTTGGAGACTAAATACTCATGCCCTAAATCAGGGACATGCTTTCCTTCCTTCCTGTAGTGTACAAGAGGGGAGGAGAAATCTAAAAAAGGCCTATTTCACTTTAATGTGTTGTGCCTAAGTAACTTAATAATGTCTCCACTATTCAGAATTAAAAAAAAAGAATTGGCTTGACACTATAAGATAAACCAAGTCCTTAAAATTGATTATGTGAAAATTGGTTCTAATAGCCAAATTCTGAAGCTGTAAAACTTGTATGGAAGTGTTTGGGCCTCCATAAAAGAGGTGCCAGGTATGAACTTCTGCTACAGATCTTCAGTGACTGCAGGTATGCTGTTGACACAGAGCATGTATTTTAAAGGAAGTATAAAAAATACAGAATGTGTGTGTAGCCTCCATAGCTTTTCATGAACTGGTCAACTTAATTTCTTTTTTCCTATGACCTGCATGATTGTAAGTCAGGAACACATGACATACACATACATTGCTATTTGTTTCTGAAAACTCAAAATAGAAGATCAGGAATAAAACAAAAGGTCAGATATTTCTTTAAAATTGGAGATTCCATATTTTTGTGGAACACGTAGATCTGAAATTCTAGTTTACTACTGTCTTCAAAACCAGTAAAGTTAACTTCCATCTTGCTTTTTTTCAATAGTGGTCAATAAGGTCTGAATTTGACTTTTTGTGTATGATTCTTGCTTTTAGCGTACTGCACGGGTTTGATCTTGCATAAAAATTGAAGTGGTGTGTATGAAGCTGCTAAGTAGCTATTATTTCTAAGAGTAGACTTTCTTTTCAATGGAAAAAGGAGTGTGTGTGTGTAAGCCTCTGCATGCATTTGTGTGTCTGTATATACACACACGGACCTCTGCATATATGGGGCAGATCCCCTTGCGTGTTAGATTTAGAAGGATTGGTAATCATGCTATTTTGTGCACCCTTGTTCAGTGCTCTTGGAAAATATTTATTCTGAAATATGTGCCTTATAAGATTATCAGTGAAAGAATCAGTTTTTATTTTTATGTAAATCTACAAGGAAAAGTATATACTTCTGCTGCACCTTTCTTTCTATTACGTTTAAGATTTCCTAACACTTCTAGTAACTGTTCATTGAAATAATGAAATTCTTATTTACTGTGGTTTGTTCATTGTGCCCACAAATTGGATAGATTTTGTAGTTCACCAAAAAAAGCTTGTAATCTGCTGGCAGTATTCCTAATGAAAATCCAGCTCTGCTTATGCTATCACAGTTAAAAAGAAGAAAAGAAAAGAAAAGAAAAGAAAAGAAAAGAAAAGAAAAGAAAAGAAAAGAAAAGAAAAGAAAAGAAAAGAAAAGAAAAGAAAAGAAAAGAAAAGAAAAGAAAAGAAAAGAAAAGAAAAGAAAAGGGAAAAAAAAAATAAAACCCACAGAAAGACCACAGAAAAATGAAAAATAGCTGCAGGCATATTCTGTACAAGCCAGCTTTTCTAGCTTTCTTTGCCAGCCTTATTTCTGTGAATACATACATACATACATACAAAATATATATATAACTTCAGATTTTCTAAATAATTACAGCAACTAATATTTAAATTATAGAAAAATTATAGGAACATAGGCTATGATAGGAAATCATCATCTATTGTCTTGATTTGTGATACAACACTCTATTCCCCTACAGATATTCTTATATTATAGTTTCCTGACCAATGAGTGACTGAAGGCAGTATTGATGGTATTGCATTATGATTTGGGGTTCTGGGTTTGTTTTGAAAGAGATAAAAACTGCTGCCATAGGAGGAAAGAGTTTTATTACAGAATTTATACCACGAATAGAGACATAATAATGCATTTCAAAGTGGATGGAAGTAATGGTAGGGGTGTCACCAGTGAGATGAGTTCTGGAGAAAAGTAAAAGCACAATCTCAGATAAACAGAAGTATTCCCATCTCTGGATTCCTCTCAGTTCTCGTGGTATGTGCAGAGGCATGCCTTAAGAAGACAGAAGGATTCCTCCCTTTTCCTTTCTAACCCCTGGTCAGCTCAGAAAGGTCATCTGCTAGTAGGAGGGTGCTTTCCTTGTTCTTTTTAAGGCCTAACAGTGCTTTGCAACCATTCTGACACCGTATCTTCACCATCTTGCTATCAGAGATTTGGTAGTGTCACGTCTCTATGACATATTCATCCTGCTAAGTCAGCCTGGCTAATTGCCTGCTAAGTCAGCCAGGCAGATTTTTCTCGTTAAGGCAAATGGGCAGGATGGCTGGCTGGGGGTTTGTTTGGTTTGTTGAAGCTCTTAGAAGATTTTCAGTCTTCAGTCACTTCTAAGGGAAGCCAACTTTTCTGTCAAAAGCATTGGGAGTCAGAGTTTGAAAGGAATATGAAATATGAAGAAAATTACTAGAGATGCAACTGGTGAGCCTTTTGAGGCATGGGCTCTGTTTTTTCCAAATATGAATTCTTTGAGATTACTTTTATTTTTCAAGGTGCTCAACACCATTAACATCAGTATTCTGACTAGTTTTCCATTGACATCTCTTGAGAAGCGTTAGTGATCTCATATAAGACAGAGGTGAGACTTTGCCTGGGATATTGTATATTGTTCCCATTACTGGCCTAAAAACAGATGAGAGCAGAAGAGATGTGGAGAAGGAAGAGATTGGAAGAATGGGGAGCGTGTCCAGTCGCATGTTACACTGATATAAGGTCATTTTTCTGAATGGAAATACCTTGCCATGTTTATGGTAGGGACCAGAATGAAGTATTTCTATGTAAGCTGTCCATCTTCTGTTTGTGAAATTTAACATCAATGACCTGAAATGAAGCCGTAGTCATTAATGCGTCAGAGAGAGGTTACATACCATGAAGTGCAGCTGAAATCAAGTATTGTCACAAGGTGAAAACAGAGTGAAAAAAGACTCTGTTCACTGACGTGCATCTGTGAACTGGATACTTGGAAGGAATCTTGAAGCGCTTAACAGCTTCACTCAGGAAGTAACTGGCAACCTCGGCAAAACCACATGAGAATCTTACAACGTATTTCCCTATGTAAAAATTGCACGTTCTCACATGGAATTCCCTCCTGTCGCATATTTTGTGCAATTTTCCCATTGAAGAAGTGACTTTCTGTATGTTGCTTTGAATTAAATTCCAAATTCCCAATTTTTTAAAAGTCTAAGTGAGGAAATTGTCATTGAGCAGTGAAGTCCTGATAATCTTGTACTCCACAGTATAGCTGTGCTCCTTTTGTGTGCTCACTCTAGCTTTAAGAATACATCTTCATCCGGTTGACTGCCCCACATTTCACCTTCTAAAACTGATCTTAAGAAGGCTTTCTGTCATGGTTTTGCTGGCTGACCAAAGTTTTGGTAAACGTTTAGAAAAGACAACCCCATCCATTACACAAAACGTCCTCTAGTGATGGAGAATGTGATGGTTCACTGGAGGTACTTAGTGACTGTCAGCAGGCACCGCTATGCTGTGGTAAAAATAACACTGCCTGGGAAACACGGAAATTAAGCGGCAAAATCTTCAGGCTCAGGGCTACATCATTTCAGAATAGATACTGCTAGAAAAAAAAGTAGTTTTCATTTTTGCAGTCCTTGGTAATACCAGCAGGGATAATTTTCTGCCCGTAGTTGTGGTAGTTTTATGATACAACAAGAGATTTCATACAGGTCTAAACAGTATGGGCAGATAAAGCAGATAATAAATCAGAAATAAAATATGCTGGAGAGCGGAGGCTTTTGGGATAAGGACGGGTTGTCGTCTTTCTTGAGAAAGCCATTGCTTCTTTCCATAAGCTTGGGGAAATCATTTAGTTGCTTTTTTACAAAGGTCGTGACAACCTTTTCTTGCAGAGGTGAGGCTTTTTTTTTCCCCACATTTCATTTTGATTGATTGAGTCTCAATTATAAACAATGACAAGGATACATTTTTGAGTATGTTTCTTTTACCTCATGACCTCTGAGTTTATTTTTTTTATTACTGTAGTGAAAGAAACTTAAAACATTACATTTATTTAATAAGAAAGCTGATTGCTAGATGAAAGTTCAAAAGACTTATTTTACCTACACTTCAATAAATCATCTATTATTATTAGACTGGATGGAAAGCATGGAGATCAGTAAGAAATACTGGATGTCAGGAAGAAACTGGTTAGGAGGGAAGCATCAGCCAGTTTTATTAAAACTAGAGCCAGAACGTGCTTACTGGTTGAGTTTCTACGGCAAAAACCACAGGCAGATCTCATTAATATTTTAATGAGATGTAGTGTGTATGCTGCTAGAATATGCTAATAATACTGATTTGGAAAGTATGTCATTTACAGGTGATATAGAGGAAGGACTGATGAACTTGAGGACTAGAATAATAGTTCTAGGATAAAATGTGGTAATGCAGATTGCAAGATCATTCCTTTCAGCATGACTGATAAAGATTTCCAGATGCAATCTGGGAGCTGTCATCTAAAAAAAACAGCAGGAGGAGGAACACATGGGTATAATCAAAATCACAAGATGAATGCAAGCTATGTATAAGATCAGTCCAGGGAAAAAGGCAAGTGCTATCCTGGGTGTATCAGGCAAGGTGTTTCCTTGGAGAGCTAAAAAAATGTTAACATCATTGAATGAGGCACAGCTGACAGCTCATCTGGAATACTGGTCACTCAGCATCTGAGAAAATGAATGCTGGATGTTTATGGGAATCAAGACCTTGAAGGATGATTTATTGCCTGATTTGTTCAGCCTATAAAAATGAAGGTTGAACGGGGATATGATTGTTCTGTAAGAATGCAATGAGAGTAAACATCAAAAAGGCAAAAGTATTTGAAGCTAAAGGGCAACACCATTGGAAACTGTGGTATAAGAACAAATGGGTAGTTATAAATTAGTTATGAACAAATTTTTTATTTGTCTCAAAACTACAATGAAGTTTCTAACAGTCAGAACAGAGAGAGAGGTATCTTAAATCTCTCAAAGTATTTAGCATGCATGGGATGAAACAACCCTTTTTTTTTCTTTTGTTTCTTATCTACCATAATATCCCATTGCTTTTTACATAGGATTTCTTTTCTGATGTTGTTCTTTTGTATTGCTATCTCATGTTCATCCAGATGAAATGGTACAAGATCTCAAATTTTCTTATGGTAGATTCAGAAAATCACCTTGGAAGTCAGAATTACCATGAGTCCTACAGCTATACAGTTACCCATGTATTTAGCTTAGTCTTCTGTAAATCACCTGTTGTTCATTGTGTTATAGAGGAGCATTTCCAAGTATTTGCTTGCGTTGGGTGTTTATCTCTGCCAGAACACTTAGCATTTACACATGAGCTTCCTGACCTGCAGATGCCTCTGTTTTGTCATCTTAACTCCGCACACTTTGCAGATGTTTTCCTTAACATTATACTGCGCGTACTTGAAGAGTAACTTTCTGCAGCCCAGCAGAAGTGTGGTGGTCCATCCTGCAGCTCACCCGTTTTCTTGTTCAGTATTACTTCCGTGAGAGCCTTTCCTCTCCAGGTTGCTGTTTTCCCCAGAGCAGGCCATTAGAGCTTGCTTTGCATAGTTGTGGTGAGCTATGAGGACAACGGCTCTGTTGCACCAAAACAATGGAGGGAGGCTGACATTAAGATGATTTTCCCTTTTCAGCCAATCTAAAAAAAGTCTGTAGTGCAGCAGCAGGGATGGTAATTGTGCCTTAGGGACCGTGACAGGATCTGGGCTCTAAACCTGACACCCTGTCAGTAAAGAGCACCCCCCTGAACCCAGCAAAAGCTTCATACCGACCCCACGTGCATCCAAACGTGTCTGCAGCAGGAGGGGGCAAACGAACAAATGGATGCAGAACAGTATTAAAAACAAAGAAAAAGACCGATTATTTTTGTAAGAGGAACTCTTTGTTCTAGTAATGATACTTAATTCTTTGAAACTATTGAGTGAATGTAAGCATGTTCTCTTTTATTTACTGTGGCCGTCTAGCTGAGGAATTCACTACCCTTAATAGAAACATAATTCAGTTCCAGTTACTCATCTTCCAAAAGATTTCCTAATAAGGACTAGTATTTTCAAACAAAGTCTCGCCGCTCAGTTGAGTTAGCGTTACGTGTGGCTCTTTTCCTTTTTCCTGAAATATAAATTCTGAATTTGTCTCCTGTTATGTACTTGGTTGACTTGTACTCAAAAAGTATTCATTTGCTTTGCTGTCTATTTGCACTTTCTCCCTAGATTTTTTTAACAGATATTACTGCAGTAATAACTGTACTTTGAGCTATTTCCAATATATAAATAACATGGCGTTTAGGAGAATTTATTGCTTTCCAAAAGTATAATCTTGATTTTAGCTCAGCCATGACATACATGTACTGTAATTTCATGAACTATAATTTCAAAATATGTCAATTGTATTGAATAAGTGTAGCTTCACTGTTATCTTTCTATTGTATTTTTAGTGAAATATTTTATAGGAAGACCTACTGATAATTCTGACTGTATTTAACTGAGCTGTGTTTAAAGAGGATTTTTATTTGTGTTTTCATCTGATTCACACTGTGTTCACAAGAATTATTTTGTGCAAGTATAAATGAGTTGAAATAATATCAAAATTATGACAGAAAAAGGAAATAGAGCAATGCCAAAGTACTATCAAGAGGGGGAAATGCCTGCTGTCTTCACATTAACCATTTCTACATAAATGCCTATCTGTAAGAGAATGTCAGCCTTAACCTTGAATTTTACTACTCTTCATATACTTCTTGCCTGATCAGGTCCACAGTTTGTGACTTTCTGGAACTTGAGGGATTTTGTAGAAAGGTTTAGAGTACCTGCAGTCATCCAGAGGAAAAATACTCTCACTCTGTGGCACAGGAATGAATTCCTGTCTCACAGAAGAATAAAACACCCTTTGTTTCAAGTCAGATGGTCCAGCCTAATTTTGATAGATCTGAGATTATTTTTTTCTTTCCAAAGCAGTCCTTTTCTTAACTAATGTAAACTTTGATTTTGGTTTGATTGAGATAGCCTGTTCAGCATGAAACAACCCATTCAATTTGTAAATACAGATTTGGGAGCTCAGGCTATCTAGTTTGAAACTGGGAAGAATAGCTGGATCTGCAGTATTGCCTTCACAGAGTTGTTCCAAGTGTCTAGATGAAGTTTGGGGCAGAACTGACTTGTCATATGCAGTCATCTACTCAAATGGCTGCTCAAGACTCTGTTAATGTCACCATTTTTTGTTGAATTTTGCAGAGTCTCACATTAAGGCCTTTTCCCCAATACTTGTAGTAAACGTAACACAGAGCTCCAGAGAGCAGATCAAAATATTTCATAGAAAGAGAAATTTTGAAATCTGGCCAGTACATTATAGTATTTCTTAAAAACCATTTACGGTACTATTTTTCTCATGTAACTGAAGAATCTGAATAAGTTTTAAAATGTTTTTAAACTGTTCTTCCCCACAAATACACAACTGAAATTTCCTTTGCACTCTTCTTTTATAGCTCACCTTTAATATTTTGCTTGCTTACTTGTAGCTTCCGTGTAGCTACAGTCAAGGACAAAGTGGGTCTTTGCATCTAAATACGGGCAGAGATTCATCTTTGATTCCAGCACAGTATTTCAAATATGAGCATCATATCTCTAAATCCATTAGGGGAAAGAAAATATTTAAATCCGGATCTTTTTAGAAAACTAAAACTGACTTTTTAAAATCTTAAAGTTGTTTTTTATAAAGCATTTATAAAAATGAGTGGTAATCATACATTTGATGATAAGATATTGGTGGGCTGAGTTTAAAAAAATGCATTTAACTGGATGCAAAGAAGCATTAGATTCAGAGAGGCTATTTTAATCTTATTTAGCACTTTTGCATGTGAATGTGAAGATGAGCTTTGAGGAATTTTTCAGTATTTTTTTTGACTGGGAATAGAACTGTTAGCAACAGAATCCAAATGAAAAGCCTAACCTAACTGAAGACAAAATGGAGGATCAACACGTGTTTTTACGGGATTTTCAAGGAAAATAATGATGATGATGATGACAGTAATAATAATAATAACAATAATATAGCTTGCTGCTTTTATTGCAGCTGATGATGTTAATGTGTTTATAAAGAATCTGTATACATATCTATAATATAACTAATAGAGTCTGCAATACAGATAATGGCCCTTAGATACTCTGAATTGCATATCATAAGTAATGGACTGTGCTGAAAATTATGAAAATTATGTTCATAAAATTATGAAAAAAATGTTCGTAGGATTTTTTTCAAAAATAATTTTCAGGGTCTTTGGCAAGTCATTAAGTTGGATGAAAAATTATTTCAAATTTATGATTTCCATCTTGAAAAGACACAATTCAGCTTGAGTATTTCCTTAAATATGAATGACGTTTTAAAACAAAATGTTGACAGCATCAGATAGAGCAGGTATCAGTTCACAAAACATTCCAGTGTTGCTGAATCTCCTTTTTTCTTTTTTCTTTTCTCTTGCTGAAAAAAATATTCAGCTGAAAAATTTCACCCAGCTTTGCAGAGCCGTGTTGGTGTTTTGTTTCCCCCTGTGGCAGCTCTGCATTTCAATAGGAAAGAGTCTGGGCAGCAGCCACCCTGTGCAGCATATCGTCTCCCTGAGCACACCTAAGGAACAGTCCTGAAAGCAGCTCCCTCCTCCAATACTTTTTACAGATCGTGGAGGGAGGTTGGGTTCAGCTGGCTGAGACCCCAGTAACAGCAGCATTGCAGAACAGGAGAGGACGGATGATAAACGAGGACAGTCACTGGCCTTGTTCCCACATGCAGCAGTCTGGCAGCACATCTGCTAGCCAGGGCTATTGGCCAGTCCAATGTTGACTTTGTTTCCAAGACGAGAAGGAGCAGGAGTCTAACGTAAACTGTGTGACAAAGGAATTTGATCTCTGATTGTATAACATTTATTGCCCAGAGTCCTCTCCACACTTTAGATGGCATTTAAATTAAATTAACATAAGTAATAACCACTTTGGCAAGTCTTAAAATAGAACAAAGATAGAAGAGATGAAAACAAGCGCATCCCATTACTTTCCAGTCCAGACTTGCTTCCTGCCAACCAATCTGATAAACAAAGAGAAGGGAAAAAAGGCATTGAGGCACCCAATGAATTTGTGCCTCTGCAGAGCAAAGCTTGGCTCTTCAGTGGCATCTGCTTGTGCTTCATGTGTAAGTGCTGCTCATGAGCAGTGGGGTTTATCCCATGGAAATGACTGCTCTCTATGCATATGAATGACTTCCATCATAACATACCAGGTGTGATTTCTTTTTTAAGGAAATCAATCAGACACTAGTGAGAATTTAACAGAGGTTTATATATTTGAATATGCTTTTTCTTTTTTTTTTTTTTTCACTATCTTTTTCTTTTCCTTTGTACATGTACTGGTATTTCAAGTGTTTAAATTAAACTTTCAGTGCTTTTTAGACACTCCATTTGACTAGCCAGTTTTTTTGCATCTGCTAAATTTTCTTCAAGTTGCCAAGAAAAGGCAAAGGAAAAAAAAAAAAAGGCCCAGGAAGTTAGAGATGTTGGGATTTCTAAGTCATTGGCATGTTGTACAAATGTTTTTATCAGCTGTGGCGTATGTTTATGGTTTCATCAGGGTTTTGAATGTTCTGTCATGTTTTCTTTAGTTTGACAAGCGTGCAATTTTTAGAATATGATGGTCATATAACTTCCAAAAGGGGCCAGTAATGTAAAATGTTAACTTTGTTTAAATCTGTGTTGATTTCTATTGAATTGTTAGGTGCTATGTATATCAGTTATTTTGTGTAACTTACTCTAAGTAAGGCTTGAAAATCCCGTCCAATATTGAAGTTGAATTACCGTTTCCTGTTGTACAGACCTCAATGTAGTTACCTAGACCTCAGTAAACAGTACATGTTGTCTCTATATATCCTCATGTTTCTTTTGGAAGGTTCATCCCTGAGCTTGCTGAGATTTACTAGAATTTGACAATCTGTTTAGATTTTCAGACTGAAGTCTACAAATATTTAGTATTATAGCCTTAAGACATTCAAAGACCCGAAAGGGTAAACTACAGTATTTTTTTTGATGATCTGTTGTATGTTTATCCTCATAAGTTACCTGAGAATTGCTTTGAAATTACTCAGTATTTATAAAAGTCCTTGGTGCTCACGGACAGACACTCATGTATAGTTTATTTCATTTACCCTTATAGTCATTTTTCATATCGCAAAAATTCAGTTTCTGGTGCCTGATAGCTTCAAAAGCCTTGCTTTACAAGAAATCTTAGAAATGAGATGTTTGTTCTTCTGGGAAGCTCTGAATGTCTGCCAATCCCAGCAGAAGTTGCCTGTGTGATGGAAGTTTGACCAGAATTGCCCACCCATTCCTGCTAGATTCTGAAAAAAATGCAAGATTTGGTATTATTGAAGAAAGAAACCAAGGCAGAGGAGTCTGTATGAGAAGGCAATGTGAGGTACTGCCTCTTCACACTGTCAGTACAGAGGAGACACCTGCTTAGTCCTCCTTTGAGCACTCTTGCTGCGTCCTCTCAGGTTTCCTCATGGCTTACAGCTCCTGAGCATGGTCGGACAATAAGAATCCAAGGGGGTTAATGCTAAGCCGAGAGGAAGCGGTTGTCTTTCTGCTTTACTTCGGTGATTTGTGAAGCACAGAAGTTTCGTGGTTAGGTAAGACAGGGTGGCTGCCCAAAACAGACGCCCAGCTTCTGGTTTTGAAGCTTGGGTTAACTGGGTGACTTACTTTGATTTTAAGTGGTGATTGTAAAAGATCAGTATGAAACAGAATTGAATGTTGTTTTTTTTTAATGGCAGCTGTTGTGTCTTTGGGATAAAAATCGGTCTTTGGAATCCATTTATTTGTAATGATTTCTCTGAGAAAAGAACTTGTCAGATTGACAAGTTATTTTAACGCAGGTACCTGCAAATGGATTTCCTGTTTATAAAGCCGGTTAAAATATCTGCAAAGCTCTTCCAGGGGGGAATCTCAGGGCTGATGTTTTGATTAGTTTTGCTTTCACATGGCTGTTGATGGCTTTATTTATAGCTCTGCTGTTTGATTAGATTTGATGGTGCGAAGTGTTCTCTCTCAGAGCATGGCCAGATTGAAACACTGAATTAGGTATAGATGTGACTTAGGATTTATGTATAAAAGTACATCAGTTCTACCCATCATTCTCCCTTTGAAAATTATCTACTAGACATCTTTTCTCCTGCCTGAGCAGCTCTTTTCTAGAGTTCATGGTCAGGGCAGGGTGGGGGGATTTCTTTGACAAGACTCATCTGTTTTCTTCCGTCTGGACTCCAAAGTGACTAAAATGCTACTGAGGGAAGATGTTCATGGGACATTGAAAACAAACTGCAGTGTAAATACACAGTAGGGCTGGCTTGGTTTTTGCATACTAAAAGTACTCTGTTGAAGTTTAGTTTTTATTGATAGGAAAGGAATGATGTACCAGGAAAACATTTGAAGGGAGTTGGTTGTCTTTAGCTTCGAGGCATACCATGTTAAGAACCACGTTCTTCTGCCAAGGTAGAGGTACTCCACAGCACTGTGAAGTGGTCACACACAGGATCCAATTAAACTAGTAACCAAACTCTTTCTCTGGAGTGTCACTAATGGCCCTTGTGAGGCACAACCACTCCGAGAGCTGGGCATGACAGAACTGAGTTGCATTTGTGTTGCACTTAATCTCTTCTCTGATGCTCCTCTGACATGAAAAAATTTACAGCTTTGGCAACAGGCTCATATCACAGGAAGAAGAGAGCTATCATCCTTAGCACCTATTGGAACAGGCAACTTTGACATATTTATACAGGAATTATAGAGCCAGGTGAGCATGTAGCTCTTAACAGAGGAACCGTTGTCACTGAGTGGGTAATCCAGGAGAAAAAGTGACTGAGAAGGTGACATAGAAATTGTGGCGGGTTTGAGTAGCAGTCCATGGTTTCACTTTAACAGCACTTACATAGTTGTAAATACAGTTTTATTTAGTTTTGTTCAGGTAGCATTTTTATGCTCCATACCTGGGTACAGGCCTTTACCCTATACTCTGCTCCAAGAGGATAGGCATGTTTATGGCCAACTTGGGAACAATGGCAAGAAATTTGATAGGATCCCAAAGTTTCCCTTTTAGCCAAGGTTCAGGTTCTCTCAGTGGGCCCCACAGTAGTTTCTGTTTCAAAGTTTGCCCGTGGCCAAAATCCCGGGTCCATTAAATTGTCTGGTGTTTATTTTGGAGCATGTGTTTTTAAACATCTGATCGTGTTCCCCAAATGCTCAGAAGAGTGACTTTTCCCAGTAACCACCTTCAGACTGTAACAGGTTACTGCAATACCGCTTAAAGCTCACGGACTTGGGCAGGGAAATAAATACTCTGAAAAGGGCAAAAAGTGCCTCTCCAGTCCTGGTCATTGTGGCTCAGAAACAAATCTTCCTCTGCAAATGCTGGTGACTCGATATTTGACATCATGGATTGTTTCATTTACGTGGCACCAATCTGTTGCGTGTGGCATGCTTTCATTGCTTTACTTGCTCTGGTTCAAAAAAAATGGTCAGAGTAAGTGTGTATTAATAAGTATGTATTAAGTGTCCCTTAGGTAGCACCAGCAAGTCATTCACTCTCATCTGAGGTGGCCTTACCTCCATTCCTTTTCTTTGGGCAATGTCAGATGATGGCATTTTTATAAGGATGTGATGTTCACTGCAGTAAATAATGTGTAGGGTGAAGTTGCTAATAATATGGCCGCCACACATTTTCTCTGCCTCACATTGTGAAAGGTCATTTAGGAATTTTTACCAAATACAGATGAACTGCTCAAGGCTGAAATGGAATTACAGTCTACACTCAGATCTAATTATTGTGAATTCAAAATCTCACTATTGCTCACCTTCATTAAGCCACATTAGTGGTGGTGCTGGAAATAACAGGACTCCATCCAGGAGTGTTCAAACCTGTTTCCAAAGTTCTGTCATATTTACCAATTTTTAGAAAACAGTTGTTTCTAAACAATGCATTTCACCATTGTACTACATTTCAAAACAATTATTAAACTAGTATTCAACTAAGATAGGGATCATATCTTTATGAGTTTTATTGTTCTCTGGGGGTAAAATCGGAGGCTGCATCTAGAAAGACATGAGTACAAATCTTCCAGACACTAATTCCCACTGTGGCTTGTCTCATCAAGGAATCCCATGTGTCCATGTCTCTCACATCATACTTTTCCAATACACCTCTATAGTATGAGCTATACTTCAGGAGCTGGAGACGGATTGTGGGATAGAGAGCAGGAACCCTCCTCATGACAACTAGAGTGGCACTGTTCTTCAAAGAAGCAGACCAGGACCCATAATCGTAAAGAGTGGTATTCATCTGAGCAAGTGTAGGTGTCCACAAAGTAGCTGTCAGTTCATCGCTTCAGGCTTTCTTTCTAGCCAACAGAGAGAAACATGCACATGTGCGCATGGCTTATCCATCCTTAATTAAATATCTGAAATAGCAAAAATGAACTGCACCATAAAATGTCTGTTTCTCTCCATAGGCTGTAAAAGGAGCCTGGCACCACTAGCTCCACCACAGCATCTACAGGCACGTAACGTTCAGTGAGCTGGGTCACAGCCCCCTTTCTTTCTGCTCCCGGCCCCTTCCTTGATTCCCCCTCAAAGGCTGGCGGTAGCAATGGCATCAGCTGCCACAATTCTTCATCTCCTGCAGCTGAATCCTGCAAGGTTTCCTGTTGCCCCTCTTACACAGAGGAGAGGCACAGAGCGGAGTTGTGTGGATAGAAAAGTTCTTAAGAAATGACCCAACCGCTGAGCTACACAAAACAGACGTGCTTTTGTTCTTGCAGCTTGGTGTGCAATAAGCAAACTGTGTCACAGCACCAGGTTTGATCCTCATCTGCTGCACAATGGCAAAGTTCAAATTACAAATTCAAGAGTGCCTTTGGCACGCTTACAGTGAAATTACCACTTTTTAAACAGGGTGTGTTTTTTCAAGTGGTACAACTGTCTTAAGTTTTCTGATGCTATTTTTGTAGGAGATCAGATAATGTTCTTACTGAGAAGGAATAATTCTCTGCCTTCTAAGCGGTTTCTCTCATTTGTTCTGCTGATTGCTCAGCATCCATAAAAGCAGCAGGATTTGGTTGCAGATGTAAAGTCAGTGTTTTCTAAGTTTCTGGGTGGATGCTAATCAAGAGTTACATATATGTGTGTGTCTGGTTTATATTTTTGTATTAACTGTTTGCATGAAGGGAGCCATTAATATGTTTATATAAAGGACAGTGAGATTGTCAGCCTCAGAAGAAAAGTACTGCTGTGAAAAGCCTTTAAGAAGGCCATTGGTTAATTGTTTTAAACGTGATCGAATCTGAAGAAATAAGGGAAGGCAGTTTGATGTCTGATGATCTCCTTAAATATCTTACCTTTTCTGGTAAGCAAATGTCATCATCAAAACTAACACTATGTAATTGGTGTAAATCTTTCCAGTCAAACTACAAATTGAATAACTGTGTGGATGGAAACAATACAGTGAACTGTAATTTTATTGTAACTCTAATTAGTTGCCCTCTCAGCACAACTGTTAGGACCCAAGCCTTTCATACATTGCCATCAAAGAACCAGAGTATAACAGGATTGTCCTGTGATACCTTGTTTATGATGAAAATGTAAGTACCTTCACTAACAATAATTATTTCTTTTAGTGTACTATTAACAAAAATATTACTTTTTTTTCTGTTATGTGACACTGCCAGTTTCGAAGAGCTGGGAATATGCTTTTAGTCTTCAAAGAGCAATTGGAAAGCACAGCAAGCTGCACTGTGCTGTTATTCTTCTGGTGCTGCCATGTGTTTGGTGCTGGTGTAATGAGCAGTGAATATGCTATCCTAGTTTTACTGGGGGCGGCGAGTGACTTTTACCTTGTTAATGCGTTTATCCATACTATGCTTTTTTACTCTTGTATTAATATTACTTTTCACACATAATTGCAAATAGTCTCTTGCTGAAAGAGAAAACATATTTGGGCAACGTGAATTTCAGTTGAGTTAAAAGTGAGGGAGAGAAACAATGAGACAAATCAAATCATCAATGGATCTATGATTGGTCCCAAAAGAAGAGCTAAATCATGTCAGTTTAGGGTGACAGATACGACATCTCCTGGCTTTCTTCTCATCTTTTACTCTTGGTCTGTGTTGATGTGGTACCCATCACTACAATATTGGCAGTACTTACGAGAAAAGCTGTGTGCCATAGAGAAGTAGGATCATCCCTCTTTTGTAAAAGAACGGGGAATGAAAAGAAGCTGCAAAATTGAGAAGTGAACCTTGATGCTTTGCATCACAGCGTGCCTTTTTCACTTAAAGACCTTCCTTCTTCCCACAGGCATGCGAGTCAGCATCTTACATACACAAGTAGTTTCTCTTTATGCATAAAAGCTCTCTTTGTTGGTGGGATGTGCTTATTTTTAAGAAATCAATTGCTCTTGAGAGCTCGGTGCTGAAAAATCCCATTGATTTCAAGGCTTAAGAATTTGGTAGCCGATAAGACTGTTCTGTAGAATAAATGGATGACCTTTTGCAGATTGGTGTGTGTTTTTTTTTTCTGTTTGTTGTCCAAAGTTTTCTACCCTATTCAGACTTGCAGTAGCAGTATAGCAATGATTTTGCAATCCCAACTGGAGCAAAAACTGCCATGGATACTATGTAAACATGTACAATTGAACTTTCCTTTGTAGTGCAATTTATTTTATGCACTCTTAATTTATGTCCTGACTTTTATAGGTCATCTCAGACCTCTTTAGTAGTAGCAATGGTTCTTCGTTCTTTGTGTTGTTGGCAGTCATAGAGTTTAAAGCATTTTACAAAGGAACGGTAAGTTCCCGCTGTCCCATTTTGTTGAGGAGCAAACTCCAGGACTGGAAGTGACCTAGTAAAAAACTCACGGTCTGCAGAAGAGCCAAGAATTCCTAAAAGCTTATGACTGTAATTACCAGATCAAAAAAAATGTGACTGTGTAAAGTACCCAGGAGCACAATATAAGAGATATATCAATCTCACTGAAATGGTGCTGGAAAAGAAACAGCCCAGAGTGTCCACAGAGTGTGCGTGTATGTGTGTGAGCACGTCTGCGTAATCTTTAGTTAGGGGTATTTTTTTAAGCAAAGATTCCGTGGGACCTTAAACATCCATACGTTAAAGCGTGTCTAAATATCATTTACGTATTAAACATGTTTAACAATGTTTACAATATAAACTAGGACAGTGTTAGCTTTCTCGAAATGGGAATCCATGGCTGAAAGCAATATGTTTGACCCCTACAACATGTTATAGAAGGACTCACCTCTGTGCTGCTGGGATATAATGTAGGTCATGCATACAATCATCCTTGCCTTCATGTAGCATCTTCATTTCTTGTATTCTCCTAGTAAGAATGTCTCGATTTGGGGGATTTCAATTAAATACTCTACCAGGAAGGACTTGCTTTAAAGGTTAATACAATAGATTATTCTCTGCAGTGTAAAATTAGCTAAATGAGCAAGTAGTGGTACCTGATTACTTGATATATTTTAGTGATATTATCAAAAAGGTATGTTGACCACAAGCTGAGTTATGACTTCACTGTAAGATCTGTAAAATCTTTTAACCTGGTGAACTCAGTTGAGCCGTGAAGAAATGCATAAGGTATTTCAACAGCTCATTAAAAATTAAAATAATTACAAAGAGATTCATCCATCACAGGATAGCCTTGAAAATGCATATGTTTATACTCACATCCTGTTGACCATTCTTTCAGCTCATGTTTTGTACTTCAGAACACAGCGTGGTGACATTTGTTATCTAACTTGATGGCACAGTGCTGAACTTTCCGTAACAAGATCTTTTTATTCATATCGCTAGTTTTTCTGTCAAAATAATAGCTTATCGCTGTCGTAAGTTATCTTTACAAAATACCTGAAAATACTGTGGTTTCCTGCTATGCTGAATAGGAAGATGGCACGGTAAGAGATCACTTAGGTGTGTACCAGATGTTCTCCTTTCCCTTTGTAAATCTGCAGAAAAGCAGACCAGAGTTTCACCCTGATTGTGGCTTGGTGCTTTATTTATTATTCTGTTGTTATGATAAATGGAACGGAAAACTATAAATTCATGGACTGTGAGTTATATTAAAAACATAGTATTATTTTATATAAATCATATCCTAGTATCTAGGTAATTGTAATTATTTCAAATTTTCAGGCACCATTGTGCTGGAACAGGTATTTATGGGAAAGTTGACTTTGGTTTCTCAGGTGCATTATTTTCCTCACTGTTGAAATACCATATTGTCACATTACAAACGTATTGGAAGTTTTATTTAAATATGATGCATTAAAGATCTAGATGAGGAAGAAGTCCAGTCCAGTGTATGTTTCACAGGGATAGTCCCATGGAGATCTACGCATGATGAACTTGGACTTTGGTGAAAATTCTGCATGCTTTTGTGAAGTATGTAAGACATAAATATGAATGAGTATGCAAGACATAAAAAAACACTTCTTCCAGATATAGAGGGAAAGGAAATATTCAAGAGGGCCATGCACTTTGAATTTGGTTTAAATTACCCCTGCTTTTATGTTTAGTTTGATATAGTCAATGAGCCTGTGTAGCCCAAATTTCCTCTGAAGGTGACAGAAAGATGTATAGAAAAGTTAATGCCTTTGAAAAGGCTTTGTTCATCGTGCATCTTCCTCTTTCCCAACTTGGCATACATATAATGCAGTCTTTAGAGAAAAAAACAAACCACTGGACAATGGGGTGCAATCAAGGGTTGGAGAGATTACTTTTACTTAAAAATTTCTGTGGAAGAAAACATAAATTATTCTAAGAACTTTTCTGCCTGTATATTGGAAGTTCTTGACTCGAGAGAAATGCCTTCAATTTTCCTCTAGAATGTGTTCTTTTTGTTAAAAATTAAATATGTGCATTCAATGCTGAGCAAAAAAGGAGATATTGTGAATATATATTCTTTTGGAAACTGTATGCAATCAGGCACATTGTATGAAAGAATTAGAAAGTAAAATAATTTTTAGATTTGAGTCATCTTTCAGTGACATTGGCTCCTTTTGCCACTGAAATGCACATCAAAACTCACTTCAAAAGAAAGTAGAGATTGTCTTCATTACATTTCTTCAGTGCTGCATCACTAATGGATAGGGTAAATCCTGTGATTGCAGTCTCCTTTTAAAAAATACCCTCATTCTAATACCTGACACACTAGTTTTAATAATTTTCATAGTCTAAAGATGGGATATTTAATAACGTATAATTGTTATTATTTAAATGCTCTGAAATAGTTATTATAGTATGTATGTTACTTAAGCTTATTAAAGGTCACTTCTATATTGTTTCTTATTCTGGCAGTAGCTGTATCATTTAACTTATCAAGGAACTTACCAAACTTTTTCTTCTGTGATATTTGCATGCTCTTGATGTCATCTATCATTATGATTTTATTAGAGGTTACCTGCCAAAGCTAGTTTTATTATGTCCATCCAATCTTTACTTATTCAGGAGGGTAGTAATATCATTTTTATATAAATGAGTCAGGCTTTATGCACACACATTTTATTGTTTCCTGTTTTATCTCCAGTATTCTGTCATGTTAGATTCTGTTGCAGTCATGGCATTTTAAAATCTGATATATTATAGAGGCTATAATAACAAAATTGCATGTTTCCTTAAAGAGTATTTTCATAATGCCAGAGCAAGATCGTGTTTTGATCTTAAGTTTTACCTTATGTGATTTTGATTCATATTGTGTATGGCAATCTTTTTTTTTGTGCATATATTGCGTTTAATCCTTACTTCGACAATGTCTTACCTGCGTAGAATTTACCCGTCTTACTTTTGACTACTATTTAACTGTCCATTGCTATTTTTATAGCAGCCTGTACTCAATAACAGCTAACCTCTCACAGGGTGAACACACCCTAAAAGCAGCACTCTCGCTAATGATCGTAGTAATCCTGAGCAGCAAATAGAGCTTTATCTGTCAGTTCCAAGAAAAAATACTGTCTGAAAATAATTTGTGTAATATAGAGATAATAAGAGATTAGTGCATCTGCTCCAAAGAGCCTGACCTTCAAACCATTAGCCCTGCAAGATTCAAGCGCCATGGTGTAATCCTGCTATGACAGGCAAGTTTGTTTTACTTTTGTATTTTATGAGCTTCGTCCATGAGCTAATATATATTGAAATCACTGGAAAGATGTAGTACTGCTTGGCTTGGTTTATTCTATGCTAAGATAGAGACAAAAATTACTGTAAAAGGCAAGTTTCTGTTTAACCAATAGTAAGCCTAGGAACATGAAAATAAGGTTTATTTATTATATTTTAATTTTGTGCCATGTACTCTGGGGAGCCATCTTTCTATATGTTATCTGCAAGTAAATTTGGATTTTAAACCTATGGTTCAGACTATCTGATTCATTATTGTAGGTTTTCAGGTTCATTTTTATGACATGGATTTGAAAGTTCCCCTTCATACCGAGCTGTTTGCTTTTCTGCTACCCGTTCTCATTTTCTTCGGTGCCAATGTTCATACGTAATTTTTCTTTTCCAGTTTATTTTAAAGTGATTGTCACCTCTTCATCTGTGATCGGTTTGTCAGTGCCCTCTATATCAAAACAGCAAGAAAATGTAATGCTAAATGTTAGCCTCTGCTTTTGGATAATACAGAAAGAGGAAAATGGCCTTTAGAGCAGTTTAGAAGTATTGGAATTAGCTTCACATTGTACTGTAATGTCCGTTATTACCATACATGGAGCAACATTTGTGGATATTATATTATTTCAGGAAAAGTTCATTCAATCATTGAACTTACAAATATGCCTGCACCGTTGCATTAAAAATTGTAGTTCAAGTAACTCTGTGTTTTAGTTGGCATAGCAGTTTGGAAGTGTTTTCACTTCAGAAATAACTAGAACTTTGTGGGGGGAAGGTTGTTTTTATCTATAGAGATAGGCAGTAATAGCACCATTTCATTTTCTTTTTCCATCTCATCCTGCCTCGTGTTTGAAAGGGCTTTAAAATTTGGTAAACACTTGCCATCTGCTTAAGTATATTGGCTGTAATTCAGATGTTCTCAAATATTCATTTATAGTATATGGCTAATTCTCTTTTGTGCTTATATTTTCCATAGCTTTTTATCATGTTTGTAACGGATTAATTATATGAGAAATTTGCTAGCACTCAAGTGAACAGTCACAATAAAGAAATCTTGCTCTGTAATGAAAAGAATGAAAAGTTACCATAATTTACCAAAGAAAACACAGAACAAGTCTTCCTGCATTGGTACCCTTTCTGCCTGGTGGCTGTTGTCTCGTCTCCTTTGCCTTTGAGAGAGGCAAAGCCTTTCTAAGCAAGGTTTGCAACCCAGAAAGGAGAGCTGAGGAGAATGAGAAATGGGCAGCCACACAGACCTGTAAAAATATCCTGGATTCATTTTTAATGGCAAAAGGCAAGGTGTTCCAGAAAATCCCGCTCTATCTATCCCTCATCTATCCCTTGCCCTGTAATCAAAGCAATACTGACGCTGTGGCAAATTTTTGTGCTGGTGTCTGTCTGCGGCAAAGTTGAGCCTTTGCGCCTTGTCAGTAGAGTTCTCCTCAGTGCGTATTTGATAAAGGACACAAACCAGCAATATCGGATGCAAACCTTATGACTTCGAATGGCGTTATGCCAGAGCATTCATTCGGGCAGTTTGGCTGAACGGTCTGTCTCTAAACCTAGTCTTCAGTTGTCCACTGTCAATAATATAAACACAAGGGGAACAATTATATCTTACAGTTATGCAGTGTTTATCTAGCGCAGATCCACTCTCCAAGTCCGTAGGTGTTTTTACATACTGACTGCTGCGACTAATGTAAACCAGTTTGAACACTATTTTAAAACGGAAACATTCAGCGACTGTCTCTCTCACTACTTACCTGTCTTAACTACTACTGTGGATAAAAAGCTGATTAAAAAGATAATTTTTGCACCAGGACCGTCATTAAGCGGATTTGACCTGACCAAAAGAAGGAGCCTCTCCTGAGTTTTTAGCCTCTCTCCTGGCAGCTGTTACCTCAAATGTGACAGGGGTAGGTCCTTAGGTCATCTCAGCACATCTGGCTTGGGACTTTATATAGTCACATTTAAAAACCACATTCAAAAATGGTGCAAAAGAAATTCAAAAGCAAAGAAAACCTTAGCATAAATAGTGTGGCTGGAGAAGAGCATGGCTGCATTTTACTGTGGCTGCAGCTTGAGCGGGATCACTGATGGTGATGCCAGGTACAGCGGTGCAAACAAGGCAGCGAAAACAACATGCTAATTTGTGTTTAGGAATGTAGAAAGTTTAAATGAAAGTTTGTTTTAGGGTGTAGTGCTTTGGAGGCTGCCCAGAAAAATTTATTCTGTAGAGAGTCTGAGGCTAATATTTCAGGAGGCAGAGGAGCTCAAATTTGTTCTTCCTTCAGTGGTGGAGGAACAAGCCAAGCTTTTGGTCAGCCTTTCTCTTACAGACCCAGAAGAGCAGGTTGAACAGTTATAATCCTGGAAAGGGTTTTTGATTATACAAATAAGAAATATAAGGAATGATTTTTACTGGGACGAGGAGAAGAAACGTAACGGAGGCTGTGACCGAGGTGGGGGCTTTTGGGGAGCCTGTGGCCTGAAAGCCTTCGCTCCGTGGTTTTTTTATTTAAACTTCAAGCCTCTGTTGAGTTTCTGCGAGCAAGAGCCTGAGGGGGAGGGACCTTCTGCACACTTTCCCTAAGTGCAGCACTTTGTGTAAAACTGCTCAACGTGGCAGCCTGGTCTCGGAGCCTTTGCCATGCGCATGCTGAAGGCACCTCTCGGCAGGGTGATGCGCATGCATTAGCAGCTACCACCATCGGCATTTCATTCCTACCATGGCATTGTACTGATCTTTGGAAGAGAAATCTTTCCATTTAATTGTATTTTGCTTTTTCAATGTTTTAAACTTACATCATGAGAGACTTTGCATATGATAAGACTACCTATTTTTCAAAAAGGTGGTAAACCACCATCTCTGTGGTGTTCAGAACATCATTTCTAAATGTGTACTGCAGAGCAAGGTACAAATTACTTTAACTGTTGCACTATGTAGGAAATCTGTGCCTGTGCAATGGAAATAGGTGGACATTTCTGCATAGGTGTGACATGAGATATACTGCATCCCTACTGCGGAGGATTTTGCATTTGTTAATCACCTATACAGTCTTTGCAATCGTAAGTCCTATTATATGTTTATTAGCTGAAATTTGCAATATCATTTGTGGCATTTTTCTCATTAATCATTTTATGATACTTAAAATAAACAGAATTTCACCATAACTTGAAGATCCACTGGAGAGAAATTTATTGCATGCATGTTTTTCATTTTTTCCCATTCTAATTCTTTTTGGTTGTAACAAGGTGGGGGTTTGTCTCTTCTCCCAAGTAACAGGCAACAGGACAAGAAGAAACCGCCTCAAGTTGCACCAGGGGAGGTTTAGATTGGATATTAGGAAAAATTTTTACACTGAAAGGGTTATTAAGCATTGGCACAGGCTGCCCAGGGAAGTGGTTGAGGCACCATCCCTGGAGGTATTTAAAAGACGGGTAGACGTGGTGCTTAGAGATATGGTTTAGTGGTGGTTTTTGTCAGAGTTAGGTTGATGGTTGGACTTGATGATCTGAAAGGTCCCTTCCAACCTAGGCAGTTCTATGATTCTATGATTCTTCTTGAAATAGTTTTCTTGGTTTTGCTTGGCAAATGCTGAGTCATTTCTTTTCTCCTTTCTATCTTTAATCAACCTGATATCCAAATCACTATGTACATTAGTTTGGGTGTCTCCTTTCTTTGTAAAAAAGAGTGAGAGAAAGCACATCAGTCCCTACAGTGCTTGAAGGTCAACTTGATAAAGGTGTGTTAAATTAATTAATTCTTAACCAAGTGCAAGAGGAAAGCGTATTACATTTTTGGAACAGAATATCAGAAAAACTGAACAATTTGACCTGGAAACAACCATATGGCAAAGTCTGTTTCTTCAAAACGCAGTTTAAAGATTAAAAGAGTAATTCAGTGATGAAGTTCTGGTCTCAAAATGCATGTGGGCACTTAGGAGGCAGTGAAAGTTTAACTCTGGAGTGCTCAAGTCCCTCTAAGACAGTAACATTATTAAGGGTTGTCTTTAGTGTAACTGTATTTAATGCTAATTTGATGCTTTCTCAGCTTTGCAGCTTTTCAGGTGGTTTTGTACCAAAATTCATGCAGAATGAATCAAAATCACCAGGGTAGGGAAAAGTGTTTCTGGGTTTATCTGACTCTCCTCATCCAGTTCTGAACAGCAGCGTTAAAAAAATGCATCAACCGAGGTTGCCAAGAGTATTTTGTGCTCTTCTCTGCTTGCACATCACTAGAAAATACACTGCTGCCTGAATTTTTTAACCTTTCGGCAATATATTATGAAGTGCTAGCTGGCAGGTAGTTCAGTACTTTCTTCGCTGCAAGGCCCTGTAATGTAATCACAGTTGTAAAAGGAACTTGTGAGTGAAGCAACTTGATCATTCCTCGCAGTGCTGCGGTGCCAAGTGGTTACGGGAGAACGAGGGAGAGGCAACGCCAGGACCCCAGAGGTTTATTCTACCCAGAAACAGCACGAGATATTTAAACAAAGGTGAAGGTGCTTTAGGTGCTGGCTGCTCACTAAGGATTAGATCACAGCCGATGTTTAATTTTGCTTAAACCGGAGGTAAGCCTGTATTTTCTGTGTGTTGCTGCGATGAGCCTATGTATTAGTGTAATTTAGCGGTGGGTGTTAGTCCGGGGTTATAACTTTGCAATGCTACAGTCACTAAGGAAAAAGCTGTGTCAGTGTGATCCGCCCTTGATCCGACACACTGGAAATGATCTCTAAAGGCAGGTTAGAAACATTTTTGAAGGGAAACGTAATCCCCACCTGGGAGGTGCTGGTAGTGGTAAAATAAAACTGGAAGGGCTTGCAAGTTGCAGCCTGAACAAAGCAAACTACAGAAAAGGTACAGAACATTCTGAACAATCAACAGGATGCTAATTGCGAGGAAAAGGAGAGGACTCTTTCTGAGGCTGTAATGTCTCCTGATTAGCATGCTGTGCCGTTAAATTAGGGTTGAGTTATTATTCAGAAACTTTTCACCTGTATGAAAAGGCACGTAACATCTTTTTCCTAGAAGATGCTTTGGCACTAGTGGTTTTGAAAGTGTTTTAATTTACAGTTTTTATGGAAATTATTAAAGTAATTAGACTTCGAGTTGCCATTATGTACATCACATAGTTCTCGGGAAATTTTTTGAAGACGCATAGCAATAGTAAGTATTTTATTAGCGATGTCTCATAAATTGTCTTATTGGTGATATCATCTGGTAACACATTTTATTTTAGTAATCATGCTGTTATTTTATGTTTTTAATAATAAATACTGAAGTATTCGTAATTGTGAAGACTCTTATTTAAAAAACTCTCAAATTTACTAAAATTGTAATGACTGCCTATAACCAAAAAAAAAGACTTCATGCAGTTACTTAAATATGTTTAAATTCTTAAAGAAATGAAATGTTGGTTTAGTTTATCTGAAGAATCTCTTCTACTTTCTTCTGCATTACAGTTTTGTTTTCCCCTCCTGTAATAACTGGCAGCTGTGTCCCAGCACCCTTCCAGTGGACAAATGTTATCTCTATACCATATGCCAGTTCTCTTCTAAGGGTTGGCTGGTAATAAATCATGTTGTAATATAACACTGTGTTTTGCTGTAAAAATGTTACTTTTGAAGTGCAAACAGCTCTTCTGAGCTGCTGCTTTCATTCCATCTCGCTTTCTCCTCCAGTCTAACAAAGCCAAGTGTATATGAGAAAATGAGTGCTTGAAATTTTATAAACTGTTTATATAGTAAATAATTTGTTGGAAGCATGACTTTGTTGTGTTACTAATTGAATTTCACTGAAACAGGCTTGAAGAGTTGAAGAACTAGGCATGTATACCTATTATCAGCATCATTGGCATATTCTGGTTTTATATAGCTCTTTGCATATATGTGAACAAGGTAATTAAGATGCTGTTATTTCTGTATGTTTATAAAGAGTGTTTAGGGCAATCCCAGCAGTAAAAACTCGTTACTATATATCATCACTGATTGCCTCATTTTTGGCCGACAGACAGTGGCTCATTTCACTTCATTGCAAGTATGTGGACAAAACTTCTAATGTAAAAAACTATGGACAAAAAATACTAGTGATTTCAGAAGCCGTAACTGAACTTCTTCTGACCAGGTACCCTTGCTTTTCCTTAAGATACATGTGTCCTGGTTAGATAAAGGTTTTCTTCCCTGACATGGGAAAATAGTATGTATCAGGATAATCATACGAAAACACATGCTTAGTTTTACGTTTTGGGGGGTTTTTTCTTAAGGAGATAAGATTTGTAAAAGGAGTTGCTCAAAGTTTTGAGGCTATTGTCAGGTAGTAAATAATGGCCTGATTTTCAAGTTCTTGTTTACTTTTGGCTTGAGCTTGGACCTTTAAGCAGTTCTTGTCATTTGTTCTCACAGTACTACTTCAGCTTCGCAGAAGTCAGTAAGAGCTGTTGGATAAGTAAAGTTACTCTCCTTTGACACCTAAGTGCAAACTGTTGAGAGTCCGAGTTTGCAAGTTTGCTTTTCAATGAATAACAGTCAAAAGCTGAGCTTTTGCAGTGCAATGGTGAAAATGCCATCAAAGCATTAATACAACTGTTAACAGCATTTCAGTGATGTCTCCTTCTGTTAGGACTGCTGCTTTCTTTTCCTTTATCTCTAAATATGTAAGAAAAAAAAATACTGTGTGTGTTAATAGACTAATTGCACTGTCTGTTTTGTATTATCTGAAAATATTTATTGGGAATGAAATTGGATTGCCAGCTGAATGTGTGAATTTATAAGTATAGTTATGAGATACAGTTTTTTCCAAATTCATACAAAAAAAAATACATCTTGATAAATTATCCCAGCTGAAAAGGTGATTGTTCTTTCTAGAAGTTTTTTTTTATTTATTTATAATAGTATAAATGTTGTTTGTGGATAAACAGAAATGTGAAAAAAGTACATTATGATATTTGGATTTTAAACCTTGGGATCTAACACCACCGAAAATAAATAGCATTCTCCTTTATTTGAATATATTGTGCGATAGTTGTAGGAAACATTTAAAAGGCCATTACTGCAATATTTCAGATGTCTTTTTATAAACAGCACTATATATTCAGGAGAGTACAGCAGAAGACACAGAATGGAAAACACAGTGGCATATTGCAGGATATAAAGTCTAGGAAACATCTGTATTTAAATGTCCTATTTTTTACTATTTACCTTCTGTCAATAGTCACCATGCACTTTCAATCTTTGAGATTAATCTGCTGCTGAGTTCATTGGAGAGATGTACACATGTAAAAGAACAAATGCTGTTTGAATGATTTCTTTTCTTTCTCTGTTTTAGGACTGTAAGCCAAGGGGCACTTTGTCAATTCATGTGTAAATATATTTTGTTGTTGTTTAAGAGTGCTACATGCAGAGTGAGTGGGATGCTGCAGAACTTGTAACTCAGCAGGTCTCCAAGCAGCCAGATTTGAGGTTGTAAAATCAGTAACACATCAGAAAGAACCAGAAGGAAATGTGCCCCTTGGCTTTTCTTTTTATAGTTCTTTGAATTGAGGATGACCCTTACTGTTCGAGCTGGCATAATCTTGGTGGTGTCTCGCACAGGCAGTGTGCAAACCAGCAATATGGCCACAGTCCTGCCAGGTTTCAGTCAGAGCTGCCTTGGAGCTGTTAGTCCTTTTGGGCTTTCTTTGAATACATGAGCATGCTTGATACCGTGAATAATTTGCCCTTGAGTCATGGGATGACACTGAGTATTAGTACCCTTATTATCTCTTTCATTAGTGAATTTAGCAGTGGTGTATGCTTTGTTTTCTGGAGCATTCTTTTGAACCATTTTTCCACACCACGTACCCAGGTGCTGCATGTGTGTAAATTTGCTGCTTTTTTTTTTTTTTTTTTTTGGTGCTAACCAACTACTTGCCCTCAGGTATGATTCTGGGCGATGCTGGCTCAAGGCACCTCTCCCTGCAGGCAGTACATAGAAGACCACGTCAGGATTGTCTTCTTCTGCCCTACAGAGGTCTCTAACACTGGCCTAGTGACTAAGTCACCAAGCTTATGTTCTTGCATATGCTTGTATGTCTCCTGCCCTCATCCCATGGCTTGTAATACGCGCCTTGGCATCACAGGATAAAAAATTTACTCCAGCAGGCTGTGGCAGAGCCCCTCACATTATTTCAGACTTACTATACTGAAAAAAGAGCAAAATGTAGTCATTTCCCTCGGGCACCACATGGAGCCCAAAGGAAAAGCCAGGCCAATGGGGATGCCATGTGTAGTCGTGCCTTTGCTAAGGGCAGTCATGGATACAAGCCATTTTGCAGCATTTGTCCTGGCGTTGTCCTCTCTGAGTTGGATACCTTTAGTAACATAAAGCTAGCCTTGAGGTATCTCTACTAGGCACCTTAATTCTATAGTTACTGTCACTGACCCTTTCTCACTAATACAGTTCTGTTGTCAATAGTGTTTTGCTCCTGGCTGCTATACTTGGAGGTAATTAGGAAGTACAGAAACTGGGGGCGCATCAATTGCATTGATATTTTGTGCAAATGGAAGCGCATACACTACCAAGCTTGCTTTTTGCTCTTCATCATTACTTAGATCAGGATCTCCATTAATTTACTTTTGCCTGAGAAAACCAAAAGCGGGGACCAGTTTCTTGTCAGACCAAAAAGGAACCTCTATAGGCTATATTTATAAGAGGTAGACTGAAATAGCACATCACACGCGCTCAGGGGTGTGTTGCAGCAGGGGTGCTACAACAAGGCTGTTGATGAATTGCAGAATGCTTACAAGCTGCGTATCTTTCGTAGCTACAGATGGCTGCTTTATCATCCTTTTGCATCAGTTATTAACTCTGCAAAAATGTTCATCGCAGTTGCTCTGTAATAGTTGTTTTTCTCTAGCTTGTACCTGTTAAACTACGCGTTTAGAAGCAATTTATGCACATCAGTCTGCACTTCTGCACGCAGAAAGCCTTGCACAATTGACACAGCAGACGGAAGCATACAGACCATTTTGGAGTAAATTTTGCCCCTAAATGGTATTCAGTATAGAGACAGTTTATCTTCGGTCTGCACGATGAATATAGTGCCATTTACACAGTGCAGGAAAATAACTGTAACATATTACAAAAATTAGTTGTGCGGATTAAACTAATAAATATCAGGACCAAGCATTCTCCAATAGATATCCAGAGAAGAGTAGAAAATCTTCTCAATATGCGATAGCATAGATATTGAACTTAGATATTTTATGAACTTGTACTGTTTGTATAAAGACAGCGTTCCAAAGATATATGCAGAACTGCTAGATTAGCAGTAATACAAGATGAAAATGAAAGTTTTAAAAAAACCCAAACATTATCAAGAGCAGGAGAAACACTGGTAATTGTTCAGCTCCTGTATTTCATTGTGCAGTCAGGGCAGGACTGGAAGTTGTATCCCAGAATGACTTCACGTTTCCCGGGCGCCTCTAGAAATAACAGCAGTTCCCACCTCAGCTGTATGCTCACCACCTCCCTCCCATGCAGAACAGGTTCTGCTGAGAAGTTTGCAGGAGTACATCAACAAGACAAACTGTTCTCATTACTTTTTGTGCTATAAGTGGACAAAATAAAATATGATATGCATAACTGACCAAGGTTAAAAACTTCCAAAACCTGTGCAACGTGTGTTTTGGTTCTTACTCGTGGGCAAAAGCAATTCCCTTTATGCCATAGAACTCTTGATGTATTTTACCATTCTGTCTTGGGTTACTTTTATGTTATATTTCTGATTGTACCGCAGAATATTAAGACTGAGGTTATAACATTAAATATGCAGAAGGACTCTGGTTTTCCCAGGAAACATTATGGCTATTAGTAGCAGTTACAAGAGGAGGCAGAAGAATTCTTTTTACTCTTTAACCTGAAAAAAAATGTTGACGAGAAAAAATAGAAGTGGAATCCAGCACAGTAAGAGAGAGAGCAGTGACTTGGAGTATTCTGAAAAAGATAATCTGGTATTTGCAGCACAGTGAGACAAGGCTGTGGACTTGCTTATGGCTGTGCACAAGGATTCCTACTTCATGATCTGTGCATTTAAAATCTGTGGAGCAAAGAAGTGTGTTCAAGCAGCAATGGATGTTATCCATGATAATATAAAATTACTCTTTCAAAAAAACCCACATGCTATTTTCAATCTCTACTGTGTCTCAAAGATAAAATATTTCTGTAATTTAGTCAACGGATATTTTTTACAGTGATTACTTCTATGAATATGATCTTCATTATGCTTTCCCAACAGGCTGGCTCTAATCTCTAGGTTTCAGCATCCACCACACCCACCATGTTGTCCAGGTGGTCAAGAGCACCAACTCTTTCCCAATTTGTGCCCAGGTCATGATGATCTTGTAGCTACATTTAGTGTCTCATCATTCGCATTTCCTGAGCTGTGAATACTCACAGGAAACCCTACTCAGCTGCCCACATTTCAGACTCTACCATACTACGTCCTTCCAGTCATGCTGCCTGATCTGGATGGCTCCAGAAAAGAAGTCAGGGGGTAAATCGTATCATCTCACCGGCTTTTTGGGAGCAGATGGAAACAGAGGCGCTTTCAGACAGGTCCCAGCAAGAGAGAGAGGCACAAAACAACATGGGTGGCAAACATGTAGCTACTGAAAATGAGAGAATCCTGCTTTGCATAGAGCTCTGCATGTGAGTTATACTTCCTAGGCTGCCTTTTGATCCATTTTTGATGCTCAGCTTACCTTTCAGCGTTGATATGCTGGTCACACCATCTATTTTTAAAGCTCAGGTCCAAAATGTAGCATTTGTTTTGTACATACGGAGTCACTGAAGTTCCAGCAAATACCTTCCACAGCCACCTGCACTGTGGAGCCTGCTCTACCTGGTGTACCTTGTCTTGCCTGCTCCACCTCACGCTTAGTAGCACTGAATGAGGCGGTTTCAGCTGACCAAGGACCTGGAATTTGGATGAGCTGCAGTGGCCCACAGCAAAACCTCAGAGCTATTGGCCTCAGGAGGGAGTAGAGGATCTGTGGAAGTAGCTGATTTCTTCCACTCGGAGGCATTTGTTTCTCTGCTCCTGGGTGGCCACAGATAAACATCCCTCAGTCCAGAAGGCTTAAGAGCAAAACCACAGCCCCTTTTGCTGTGGCGTTGTCTCTTCTTAGCCCAATATACGAATTATTTCTTCTTCGCTTTGGCCATGTTTGCTGTCTCTCTGCTAACTCGAGAGAGGTTACTGTGATAACTCAGGAGGAGGGGGAGCTGCTCTCTCCTGTGTGACTTCTCCCTGCCCTCCACCGCCTCTGCAGGCACAATGAGCAAGGACCAGCTCTTCTCCACAGCACGTTTAATCACTCTGAGCAAGGGGCAGGACATGCGGGGACTACCAAAACCATAACTTGCATGCGAAGAGAGATCAAGATCTGTCTGCTTCAAACATCTGTGATGTCCATGCGAAACAGGAAAAGCACAGATTTTTTCGGAGCAATTCAGTCTCCACAGCAGCGGGAGGTGGAAGAAACTTTTACTTTTTCAGATGCTCCCCTGAGCAGACTACGAAAAGGAAGCAGAGACATCGCAGACAGTGAATGAAGGGGCACTGAAAGGAAGGGGCAAATGCAGGAGAATGGGTTTTTGCATGCACTTTTGTGAAACTTTTTCAGATCTACTACTTCCTGAGAGAAACTAATGTTACCCATCGAATGACAGGCTGAACTAAATGAAAATGAACAGGACACTGAGTTTGAAGTCAACACACACTTTTACATCACATAGAGACTTTGGTGGCAGTATTTCAATTAAAGGTCTTTGAGAACGAGTACCGTCATTTAGAAGCACAATTTCTGCCATGTGACAGCAGAATTCATTGTAGATTGGCCCTCAGAACCACCCCTGTAAAGGCCTGTTAGCTCTCCGTGCTCAAGGGTAACACGAAGCCGTCCACGTGGAACTCAAAATGCATTTTAAAGAATGTGTGATGGAAGCTTTTCCAAATGGATCAAGTGTTCAAACAATTTCACAGGGTTTACATTGCTCTGTAGTGTTCAGTTGCAAGCCTAGACTCTGTGGAATCCATCATCTTCCACATGGATTCTCCAAAGAGTTTATTCTACTTGGGAAATGCTGAGATCAGAAGTTGTGTAAAGCTCATTGTTGACTTTGAAGAATTTCTGTGGTGAAATTAAGATTTTGCTGGGTCAAAACACTTTATTATATTTTTGATACTATGTATTTTAGTACTTAACATTTTTCTGTTGAATTCATGAAGGGTTTTTCCTCCTCTTTTTTTTTTTTCTGTGCCAGTTGTAACTTCTTTTGTAGCCACCCAACCTAACTAACAGGGTGGCTAGAGACACCTTACCAAGTGTGTGGTCAGCAGACACTGTCACAGTCATCCTGTCTACATTCCAACTGTATAAAGGTTATTAATAAGATGCCTAATTTCTAACAGTTTGCCCTAGCAAGGATCTTCAGGTTTCAGCCCTTTTAAAGAGAAGCCACCACTAGTTTGCAACCGAAGAAGAGAGAGTCCTTCTTCGATCACAATAGTCTTTTTGTATTATTAAATAGTAATGCTCAAGTCCGATGATTGTTCCCGGGGGAGGAAACTCAAGGAAAGGCTTTGCTCTAAGCTGTTATTCTAACTATTGCTTCTTTTTCTCTGCTTTCAGAGGCTGGCAACAAGAAGCTAAAGAGCACGATACAGAGAAGCACAGAGACAGGAATGGCAGCAGAGATGAGAAGTCGTATGGTTCGACAGCCAAGTCGGGAATCCACTGATGGCAGCATAAATAGTTATAGCTCCGAGGGCAAGTAAGTGGCATTAAAAATACCAGTAATGTAGGAGAAGTTTCTCATCTTTGTAAGATGTGAACAGAGGTCCCAGCTCCGGCTGAATGGGATAGCCCTGTGTACAGATTCTTCCTCTTGAAACGTTTGCAAAACTGAACTATTTTAGGCACTTAACACAAATTTATGAAAACTGAGAGTAGACTTCTTAGGGATTCACATTTTCCCTGTCATCCAGTGAGGCATTTTGTTCATCAAAAGACAACTAGATTCAGAGCGCATTATTCAAAACAAAACATAGGCGTACTTTTTCTGTGAGTTATGTTTGGATTAACTCAGAGTTAAACTTCAGATGTTGTACGTAAATCCCTGTGATATGGAACTCTGCTCAGTAATACTGTACACAAAGAGAGTTTAGTTTGGAGCTGGCCCAAGTCTCCTATTGAGAATCGTAAACCGTAATTTGTAAACCAGCTGCCCCACCAGCTGAAATCAGGCAGACAAGTGTGGGGAACGGGGCAGCTGGTTTCATTCACTGCCGAGTGACTCAGTATGTGGGAAAGGAGAACAAAGGCACATCTGACACAAAAGTGTGCATGAATACTCCAGCCTCCTCCCAGCGCCCGGTGGGACTCTACTGCCTGTGCCAAAGCACAGTGGTCACTCGGGAGTTCTTAGAAGATGCCTCCCCACAAAAGGGGAAATCGAGTGTAGGCAAATCTGCCCTGTAGACATGGAAAAAAAAGAGAGATTGGGACTTCATTGTCTTCATCTTTTGATATGCTTACCTTGTTACCACAATTCTGATCTAGTTAAAGATGTCCCTGCTTACTGCAGGGGGGTTGGACTAGATGACCTTTGAAGGTTCCTTCCAACCCAACACATTCTATGATTCTGTGAATTGTTACTGCACATTGTATAAGGCACGAAGAGGCAGGGGCAGCCATGGTGGTGGCAAGGAGCTGTGAAAAGGTGCCCTTTCTCCATCATCAGGTGATCTCGCCACCCTCATTTTTTTACAATGAGGGTGGTGAGGCACTGTAACAGGTTGCCCAGAGAAGATGACAAATAAAACAATTTTCTACTGTTTAATCACTTCCCCCATGTGCATCACTGGGTCATTTGTAGAACATCAGTTGGACACAACTGCAAAGTGGAGGGGAAGCTGCACAATTGCATCACATAATCGGGGGTACATGCACAGCTGATCCTAAGATCCTCTCCCTTTCTCCCTCTTCCTTCTGGGCCTTTTTTGAACATTAGAAATGTCACCTTTAACTTCAGATGTCACCGTTAGTGCGAGCATGAAACATTTTTTGATAGCACCTTGTATTCAGAATAGCAAAGCTGTCTGCTAGATTCTTCCTGTTTCTTGTAGAATCATAGAATCGTTTAGGTTGGAAAACATATTTGAGATCATCACTTCTGTGAGATTCCCATCAAAATCAGTGAGAGCTTGACTTTGGTTGCTGGAGTAGTAATTTGTCTGCAGTTCGCTCTTGACATTACTGTAGGCTGATAATGATGACAATTAGGAAATACTTATATTAAGTTTGCACAGGCTACTTTTCCTTTCTTGTGTGTGTGTACATTATAATACTGACTTTACTTCCAGGATCATATAGTTTATTGACAGTATCATGCCTCATCCTGCATTTCATAAGACCAATCAGATGTGTAGCTCAGCTGAGAAGGCAGATTCCTACAGGAGGTACCCCAAGTATCACACTATGTTTTTCAGCTTGACCTGTAACTGGAGTTTAATGAATTAGAATTCAGACACAGTAAGGTGAATGTGTACTTCACAACCTCCATTATTATGTGTATAGCTAGAGGTGTCTGAAAAGTGAGAATGCTTTCAGGTGAACGTTTTCAATGTTGTTAATCATTCCGTAGCAAAATGTAACATGTTTTGCGGAAAAAGGTGAAAGAAACGAGCAAGAAACTTCTCATAGCAGGGGCAAGAGTGAACAGGTAGAAAACAGGTAGAACTGGAGAGAAAAGCAGATTGTGTGTCTTGTCAAGAAGGGTGGGACTGAAGCTGCATCCTGAGGTTAGGTGAGTGCTGTTACTAGTGGGCTGATGATTGAACTGGAGACCTTGAGGTTCTTTTCCTCCTCCATCTAAAGGAACCTTCTTAAAAAAAAAGATTTCTTAAAACTAAACTTCTGTGAAAAGCTTACCTTTTGGCAAATCAGAGTTTTCTAATGTAAAGCACCGTGCTGATATTTTCTGGCCAGCTTCAGTGACAGGCAGCCTGTAGGTTTATGCAGGCATAGTAAGAGCAGTTAGTCTTGAAGAGAGGAATGGACTTTGTCCAGCTAACTGGGGTTTGCAAAGAGTTTTCAGTGTGAACTGAACGACTGGAGCACATAAGCCTGATCTGTGGAAATCAAAGCTTTTCACACTAGATATTTTTCTTAGGAAGTTTTGTTATTATTTTCTCCAGTCTGATAGGGAATTTCCTTTGAGGGAGAAGCAAATACAAAGTGGTGGATGGCCTGCTGGGTAAGATGCTATCTAGACTTGGTTCAAAGTCTGTTCTTCTGTTCCTTATAATTGTGATGAGGAAGTCAAAGCTCAGTCTCCCCACCATGGATCCTTCTTTCTCTCTCTTTTTGTTTCTTTTGTTATTGTTTGGAGACTATATCAATTAAAAAGAAAGTGGAGATTCTGGAATACAAAAAAGCGGCTTGGAAAAGCACATAGCATAGAATCATAGAATAGTTTGGGTTGGAAGGGACCTTTAAAGGTCATCTAGTCCAACCCCCTGCCATGGGCAGGGACATCTTCAACTAGCTCAGGTTGCTCAGAGCCCCATCCAACCTGACCTTGAATGTTTCCATATACTCTGCGCCAATGTATTACAGTTCTGTTTGTGTCCTGAAAGAGGGGTGGGTACCAACTATAGATCCAGATGTGGCTACCAGAATATTTTGTCTAGGGAGTGGCATTAGGTTTAGCTCTAATCAGCACTAGTACTACCTGCCAGTTTACTGCTTCATTAAACAGCTGCAGCAATCAGATTAATTTAGTGTATACATCTGCTTTCCCTGTTTGTTCTAACCAATGCGGGGGGGTTTTGAATGTATGTACAGATATAAAACAGGATTACAAGGTACATCAAGCATTCAAGAATGAAGAATGGTAGGCTATTAAATTTCATGAGGCTTTTTATATTTTCTCATACAAGGTCACTCGTAGTTTATTCACCTGTCAGCTCTTCACTGCTCCCGGATAACTTGTTAGCAAGAACTGGTTGGTTCTATGGACTACTTTGGGTCCACGTGCAGAATTTCACTACATTTCTTTGGGGTCTGAGGGAGACAGCTGGTTCCAGATGCCACAGAACAATTTGTGGTTGCACATCCTGAGCTGCTTGCCTTGGACCAGGAGTACTTTTGAGGTTAAATACAGTAGGACAATAGAAATTAATCGTGTTCTTATGCTTAACCGGCTTTTGTTTTGCTTCAGCTTAATATTTCCTGGAGTACGGCTGGGCGCTGACAGTCAGTTTAGTGATTTCCTCGATGGACTTGGACCTGCACAGTTAGTAGGCCGGCAAACGCTAGCAACGCCTGCCATGGGTAAGAATAGTATGTTCTTCTCTGTTAAATGAATAATAAGCCAACTAACTAACGCGCACACGGCCAGACTACAGCACCAAAAAGACTTTTACAAAGTGTCTTCCTTCACTGTAAACGTGAAGGTCCTATACGCAGTCGCTGGTACTCCTAGCGTCCTAGCATCCAAAATGGGGTGAGTAACGGTATTTGCTCTGTGTGTGAGGTGTCTGCTAACCTCATTTGCAATTCGAAGTTATTACTCAAAATTATTGTGGCTCTCTAATTGTAGTTCACTGCAAAGTCTCAGCTGTGCAGAGTTTATATTTCCTCGCCACAGATTATATTGGAGGTGACAGATAATTTCTGGTCAAACTCTGCACTTGTTCAGGTTTAGTGCATCTCACCCCAGAATGTGGAACTTCTGCCCACGTTTGCAATACTCAACAACCAGTTGCTGATAAAGCCAGTGTTTGTCACAGAAGAGATAAAATCCTTTTCTACAGCAGCTACCTGGGGCTATCTGTGGTCTTCTCTCTGTTCCCGACCAGTTTGGGTTTCCCTGTAGTAGCATTAGCTGTACCTGGGTTATGAGTAGGGTATCAGTGTATGAGGTGTGCAACAGCACAGGGCTGCGCAAGTATCTTGGGAAAGGTTTGAGGGGGGTTTTTTTTGCTTATATGTGAGGATGTGAGAATTCTTAGAGACCCTTTAGGATGCTAAGTGAGGAGTCCTTAATCCAGTACTCTTTAACCATACTTTTCCTGCTGGAAATTATAAACGGCCAATGCTTCAGTACAGGGGTCTTGGGAGAATCAGCTTCAGGAAGGGCTAATGAGCCGCTTCTGAAAAAGGAGAGAAACAGAAAGAAAAATCGCAGAAGAGTGTTCCCAACTCATGAGCAGGAGAAGACAGAAACTTTCTTGAGAATGCTTTGAGTACCCCCTAGGGCAAGGGTTGCTCTGTAAGTCCAAATGACTGCTACTAATGTATTGATAAGCACCAAACTTGTTAAATTCATACTTTTTATTATTATTTTGAAAGAGAAGGTATTTTGTGAGATGATTTGCCCAATAAAAATCTAAGTGGCTCTATTGGTATCAGTACAAGGATCTAGATTTCTTACGTCTCTTTATTTTAATCTTGTTTTCTGACTAAATATTTTTCTACAGATTACTTGAGTAATATGTTTATTTTCACTTCTTAGAACTGCTTTATTTACTAAAGGCTCAAGTTTTGGCCCCCAAAAAAGCACTCAGTCATGCTTTTTAACAATTTTCAGAAGACCTTCCATGTGGTATCCTTTCACTAGTGACGATTTGAAAATCTTTGTATTACCGCTCCCCCTTCTGGTTCCCAGTCGCATGTTTTATTTTGGATATGCGATACGGAGATGTGCTCTTAAAAAGGCTTGTTGGAATTTTCCTGTGAGGTCTGTTTATTCAAGCAAAGTTTGATTGATAAAAAAAAAATCTTCCCTGCTGCCCTGTCATACCGCAAGTACCGAGGTATAAACCCTGCTTTAATATACTGTTAGACAAGCACCTGAAAAATCTCATGCCCAGTTAATTTCAAGATGCTGCCTTTCTAAATCCAGACCCCAAATTCTATAGTTTAGGACTATCTATTTGTGAGAGTGGTTTTTTAGACAATCAGAGTTTACATGCCAAATATATAAATACTCAGGTGTTTCGTGGATATACGTATGGTTCATTGATTTGTACAGGTATCACGTAGCTGCCCATGTCGTACTATGCATTTTTTATTCTAAAAGTGGCCTGTTACGATTTGTACCCAGCTGATTCCATGATATATGAAACCATAAAGATCTAACACTTGGAGCAGCAGCTTCCCTTGCATTTCATTCATCTGGATCAGAACAGTGCTTGGTCTCGGACTAAGCTGTTTCCTTTTTCCACAGGAAATGTCATTTGTCAGAACTCAGGCAGGGAAACGAGTTTGACTATTTAAGTAGCAAAAGCAGCTTCTTATTTTAACATCTTGGATCATTTTCTTCACACTGAAAATGGGTGTGGAATATTGATAACAACGGGAAAATTGCCACCCCTGTACTTGTTGGAGACTTTTGCAGAAAAAAAAAATACCTCTTTTGAGCTCCTGGAGGGCAGGGCATTGTTCTCTGAAGCTGTGCTACGGCTGTGGCCTCGTCTGGCTGGTGCCTCTGCCTTACGCTGGGGATCCACTCAGGAGATTGTAGTTACAGAAGAAGGTTTCAACGTCAGCCACTACCAGCAGTTCTCCTTCCTGCTACGTCAGACAAGGAGCCTTTGCACTGCCAGCTCTTGTGTCTCAGCTTGGAGGCAGAAACTTCCAGCCGAGGGGATTTCTGAGCGTGAGTTTGGGTTTTAGGCTTGCCGAGTGTGGGACCACTGTCAGGGCATCGCACATCAGTGACGAGCACACTGGGGCAACAGTCTGAGGTAGGAGGTCTTTAAATAATTCAGCAGTGCAAAATTAAAGGTGTGGTGGTTATACCATAGTGTTGCTGTAAATTTGCCTGCTTCCGTGGAGCTGAAACACTGAGCTCTGATATAAACCGTACACCAAGAGAGGGCACCATGCTCCCTA
Source organism: Fratercula arctica (assembly GCA_947846985.1). Classification (NCBI taxonomy): domain Eukaryota; kingdom Metazoa; phylum Chordata; class Aves; order Charadriiformes; family Alcidae; genus Fratercula; species Fratercula arctica. The sequence continues at coordinate 91,694,229 of CANTUZ010000003.1, read as the reverse complement.
AGTATGTATCTTTTAGTCCTGGTTTAAGGATGGAGAAACTAAAGGGATCAGGAGGAGAGGTGACAAGCACACGAATGCAGCAGACTAGTAGCAAACTGATCTTTCTGTTTCTCACTCTTGTACCCTCTCTCCCGGGCCGTACTGCTTCTCTAAAGTGTGGCCTTCTTTCTTCTCCCTCTCAGGTGACATCCAGATTGGAATGGTGGATAAAAAGGGCCAGTTAGAAGTAGAAGTCATTAGAGCCCGGGGCCTCACACAAAAACCTGGCTCCAAATCTACCCCAGGTAAGGAAAAAAACAGACAATGTAAGAACAGAAAACAAGAATATGAAATATGCTGATGGGGATCAGAGACTTTTTGAGTTCCTCGTTAGCTGTCACTTCATTTGCATTTGTTTGGTTTGCTTCTCAACACGGAATGTGTGCGTGGATATGTCCTCGCTACCAACGTCCACTTCTTACCGGCTTGCATCTGCCAGTCGCGTGCCACCTTTCAAGGAATGATTTTCAGCAACGCAGCATCCCGTTCTGGGAGGAACATTTGCAGAATTATTTCTGCGTATCTTAGGCAAGTCTTACATCTCAGAGGGGCTTTGTCGATGTAGATGAAGTCCTTTGCATTTGTTCCACATGAAAACAAGAGATGGAGAACAGATGAAAGTGCTTTGGACAAACCACGACGCCCCACATGCCAGGATCTTCCATAAGCAACAGTGCTTCAAGAAGACAGCCGGTTGCGCTACCGCCAGTGTCCTTAATTAGTATAATGAATGAGATTTAGTACTGTATCATTTTATAAGGAATTTTTTTGAAGTTCTAGTTATTTATAGAAATCTTTATTAGAGGAGATTCATAATCGCTACCACAACCACCGCTTACTGTAACAACTGAAACAGTTGTCTTAGATAACATTTTGCCAAAATGGTACTTTACAACCTCATCATCCTTGAAGATGAAAGAGCAATTAATGTCTCTGTTATCGGAGTGACTTCGTTTTACATATTCCTTTCAATGAAACATCAAAGTCTTTTTTTTTTTTAAATATGTCTGACCCCTAAATATACATAGAGGCTCCAGAGTAGCTATCAGTGACAGTTAATTCCTGTCAAAGGAAAGTGTTTGTAAAATGACAGACATGAAGCCTAATTGTTGCTAGTAACATCTTAGATCATTACATTCAAAGTTTATAAAAATCAAATTGATTTCTTATGGGCTGAGTCATTTATTTGATGTAGAGAATTATATTCAGATTATACAGTGAAGATAACGTGTGTCATTTTCTTTCCACTCAGCTTCCTTTTAAGGCATTTGTCCTCCAGTTCAGATGTGCAATGTACAAGTTTTTAAGTCCCAACATAAAATTCATGGTGTTCTGTTTGCAGCTCCATATGTCAAAGTGTATTTGTTGGAAAATGGAGCCTGTATAGCAAAGAAGAAGACAAGAATTGCAAGGAAGACCCTTGATCCTTTGTACCAACAGACACTGGTTTTCGATGAAAGTCCACAGGGCAAAGTCCTTCAGGTCAGTTCCCTCTTAATCCCATTTTAGGCTATCATTTGGAGAAGCACTTGCATGTTTACTTAAGTTTAAGCAATATGCGTAAACCCATTCCAACTCATTAAGCATTTAATTTTATAAATACCAGCAACCACATCCTCGTGGCTTTGTGGTTTCAGACCTGCAGAATGTCTGCCTGAATTAAACATTTCTCTTCTGCTGACTCTTGCTCCTGTCCTGCTGTTAGGTTTTCCCACAAGAGGGAGCAATCATTCACCCTTAAGAATAACATTTTCCTTACACTATACGTAACAAAATACAGCAGGAGTGAACGCAGAATCATAGAACTGCCTAGGTTGGAAGGGACCTTTCAGATCATCCAGTCCAACCATCAACCCAACACTGACAAAACCATCACTAAACCATATCACCAAGCACTACTTCTACCCGTCTTTTAAATACCTCCAGGGATGGTGGCTCAACCACTTCCCTGGGCAGCCTGTGCCAATGTTTGATAGCCTTTTCAGTGAAGAATTTTTCCTAATAGCCGATCTAAACCTCCCCTGGTGCAACTTGAGGCCATTTCCTCTCCCCTCAGCCTCCTTTTCTCCAGGCTGAACAACCCCAGCTCCTTCAGCCGCTCCTCATAAGACTGTTCTCCAGACCCCTCACCAGCTTCGTTGCCCTTCGCTGGACATGCTCCAGCACCTCAGTGTCAACATCTCAACATCTAAGCATGGGTCTGGGGACGATGCTGAACCTGTGTTTTACGTTCTTCCAGGTAATAGTCTGGGGAGACTACGGCCGAATGGACCACAAATGCTTCATGGGAGTTGCCCAGATCCTTCTGGAGGAACTGGATCTGTCCAGTGTGGTAATAGGCTGGTATAAATTATTTCCACCTTCATCACTAGTGGATCCAACCTTGACTCCCCTGACACGCAGGGCTTCCCAGTCATCTCTGGAAAGTTCAACTGGGCCTCCCTGCGTTAGATCATAGTAGCAGGTGCTGTCTAATAAAAACGTCACCCAGGATAACAATTGGAACCAGATATTCACATGATCAAAAAACACTGTTGGAGAGAGACAATCACTTCTGTTTTCGCTTGTAGTAGTTATCCAAAAATATGTCTGAGTTGTTTGGCGAGAGATGGCTTAAATTGACAGAACAAAGGTATATCACATAACGGCCAATCTATTAGCGGCTATCACCGATGCTTATAATGATTAAAAAATTTAAAAAAAAAAAAAAAGAGAGAGACACACCTTTAGATTCGACCTATGTCAAAGACGAGCCAAACTGGAAGCTCTCACTCTGTTAACAATGTTGTATTTTTCACATTTTGACAGAGCCCTCAAGCAGTGTTACCTTCCTGGTGTTTCAGCAGTTTTTCTGTACTTGTCACTTCCACTAGTTTTTTGCCATGTGATTCTGCTAGTTTTGTAGAAGTCCTCACAACGCTAACAGAGACCCTTCCTTTCTTTTTCTAAACCAAACAAAAAAGGGCTGAAGCATATCTCTGTGAGCATCACTAAAGTGTTCAACAGCCACAGTTACGATTCCAGCGAGTTCAAATCCTTTCTCAGTTCTGGTACTTCCAAGTCTCTCATGTGGGATCCCAGAACAAATGACCAATCTAAGTTATATTCTTAAAAAGAAATAATCATCACAGTGCCACTTTTTCTTTGTAAAAAGCAGATATGTTTGCATTATATATAATAACTTTTATGTTTATGATGTTCTTGCATGGAAGAATTTTGAAGAATTCTGCAACTACTGCTGGGGACTGGTGTAAAGCAACTTTAGTCTTAATTTTTGACATTGAATATGTTACTGGTAATGCAGTTTTCCTCCTAGAAATGGAGAGGAAATATTTACGTTTCTGTGTATAAATGTATATTTGACTTCCCGAAATGTTGACCAGGAATGGATTGAGCATATGACACTTTCAGCTGTACCCAGGCTTCTCTGGCGTGTGTCGCTTCAGACGCCCCTGTCTGCCCTGGATAGAGCACGGTATGAGTTGTTCAGTGTTTCACTGGAAATTCCAGTCGAAATATTCTGCACTTACTAACGTTTTTATCAAATTTTAGTTTACATTTCTTTGAGATTGATGCAAGCACAAGGCTTGATTTTTTAACGCAAGATATCTTACTTTTTGGAGAAAAAAAAAAAAATCAAATTTCAATTTGCTTTTTATTCATTTGAGTTCTTCTTGGCCTTGAAATCCCTTGTGATATTCTGTAAATGTGCGAACAACTGCAGATTCCTGCGGGTGCATCGATATGTTTCCCCTCCTTTTACGGACCATTCGATTTTGTGATCACACAAATAGAGCAGCATGACTTGGAACTGTTCAAAGCTGCATGCACGTTTTGTAAAAAGAGATGAAAAAGGTTATTTAATAATGTATGTTAGTTCCACATAGGCCAGCTTGTATGTTGCATGTACTTGTACAGTTTGCTCGTAATTACTATACTGAAGTAACCAAGAAATCTAAGCCATCCATTTTTCTTATAGACATTTTGCAGGTTTTAGCCAGGCTAGGTCTGTGAGTCTGGTGCTAAATGTCTATAGATGGACTTTATTTTTTACCCTATGGAAAACGTGATGTAGTACGGACCAAATTCCTTCTAATAACTATTTTGGTGTAGATTCCTACTGTGGGGCTGTAACACATGTAGAAACTGTGTACACACTAGGTTTTAATTCATAGACATACTGCCTGCACCAAGTGAACTATTTATTATTAACTCAACACGTGGGAATTATTCTGCCCGTCTTTCCATGGGGCGCAGATTGGTTACTGCTCGACCTGCTGAGCAGGAAGAACTCAAGCATTGGTGCACTACTACTAGGTCCTGTTCTGTCTTAGTGGCCAAAAACCAACTAGTCCTAATTCGATAGTATCTTTCTATTTTGACCACTTGTCTTAACACTCCCCTGTGCTTTTAAATGAACTTCCAACTCATGTTATGTAAACAGGTTTAATAAAATTTCCTTTTCATGTCCAGTGTAGTAGTCGTGCTCTCTGTATGTTCTGAGGTTCATCTGTGATTCTGCTCGCTGCAGGACTGTGTGAAATGTGTTCAGGAACAGTAAAATGATAAGTAATTTCTATGGTTCTTTTGGTCGCTGTAATAGTGTGTGTTGAAATCTGGGGCCAAAAACTGAGGCCTGGTGAAAGTCGTGTTTGGTTGGCTTCCTTTTCACCAAGAAAGGAGCCAAATTGTGCTCTCATTCGCTGAAACAGGCAAATTGAAGCCAAACACCAAATTTAGCCAAATTACAATCTGGTGAAAGCAAATCAGCTAATGGGAGTTGAGTGACGCTGTGTCTGCTCGCGCTAGGTCAGCGGGGCAGTATGTGTTAGAGCCAGCCACCAGCTCTCCGCTTGGTGTGTGCTGAGCCTTCAAGACACGGGAACAACTCCTCATCTTTTGCGCTTTTTAAACCCAGAAATATGCCCTTGTGTTGTAATGCCCTTATGGACAATGCTTTATAGGAATTTACCTGAGAGCAGAATTTGGCACTAAATTTTATTAGAGAAGCAAAGATTCTGTACTTTGTCTGATTTTTAGTTTTCCATGTCCCACAGATACCTGATCACAATTTAAAAAAATAACATAAAGAAAATATTGCCTCACTTTGAACACTTTTGTTTATTACTTTATTTATCTGAATACATGGTTAAGCTACTGAAAAAAATGAATAATTAAACATGGTAAATCTCTGAACAAAAGGCATGTTATATTTCTGCTTCTGTGTGGTGGGAGTGATCTGTTTTACATACAGAATTTGTCATACTATGGCAAAAAGCCCCCAATTTCCTCAGTCTCATGGCTTCAAATATCGTGTCCAATATTAGGGTATCTTTTCCTTTCTGATCCTGAGCAATACATAAAATTCAGCATTTCTGATCTGCCCCCCCCACACACACACCTTGAGCACAGAAAATATGACAGCAAAAGAACACGCTGAACTGTATCATTTTTGGTGTTTCTGGTGAACGGGGATCCCATGTGCAAAGATTACGGGAACAAAGTAGTAGATTGTGCTAGGACAGATAAGTCGTGTGCTGCTCGCCTTTCCCAGGGACTGTTTCCTTTTAAAAACTCATTGCCAAGTGTTGGGATTATAATACACAGATAAATCAGCTTTAGTTCCCTCCTGGTTTTCCCTTGAGAATGCAGTACTGCCTTATATGTAACGTGCAGGGGAAGAGCAAAGATACTAAATGCGTAATCCCTGACATATAATCAGACAGTTATTTTCCTTGTGACGAGTACATGTTCTAAATTTTGTATTGAAATTAATTTAGTGTCCCTCTTTGTGGGCGCAGAAAAAGCTTTTTGGCCTTGACCTCTGTGTTAGAGAGACAACAGAACTGCTGTGAGTGGGTAGAACAACCCAGAGCTTCATGATCTCATTCCTTCGTAATTCCCAGAGAAACGATAGTGCACTTTTGTTGCCCGTTTTCACTAAGAAATAACAGTCACAAAAGTCGAGTTCAGACAGGTGTGATATGCTATACATACAAGAAAAGTTTAGGGTAGATCTTCAGTGGCTGTTCTGTATGCTCCAAGATTTTACTTTTACAGCCGGTGACCTGTCCTCTATGAAGTCGGCTATTTGCTGCTCCCCTGTAGTCGCTACTCTACAGTCCACAGCCCATTTAACTCTTGGGAAAAGGATTATGGGACTCACGCTCTTCTCTTGCCTTAAGTGAAGAAAGTCATGGCAGACAGCAATGGGGCTCTTCCTTTAAAGCCCCCCCACTATAATTCTGCAAACACAGAAGAAAGCAATCTGCAAGAAAGCAGGCTATTGTTGAAGGATGTGGCTTCTCAACTCAGGTAATGAGTATTCTGGCCATCCTGAGTGAATAAGAACTCTGCTAACATCTATCAAGAGTAACAAGTCTCAATTAATACCTTGCTCCCAGCCTGTCTAGTTCTCTCCAGGAGAGAAAGAAAATGTACGGGTCGTGTGTATTTTCTCGGTGTCTGCATGGGTGACCACGTCAGCTGCTTACATACCGTTACATACCATCCTTATGAAAGAGGTTGTGCGTGGCAGGCATGTCACATAGATCAAATGTTCTTCCAAGTTTTGTAATCCGAATGTGTCTTACCTGAAGTGCCAGAGAGCGGAGGGGAAGCTGCCTTCATTCCTTCTAGAGTCCAGCTGCTGACGATGATTCAGCTCCTGAACGCATAGCCTGGTGTCTAATGAAGTGTCCCTTGGTGAGGTACTTTCTAGTCGTTGGTATGATTTGAAGTCATGGTTGTCCATCAGGACATAAAACCTTAGACATTCTGCCTTGTTGAGTCAGTGTCCAACACTCAAGGCTGGTAGTACCTGAGGGAAGGGATAAAAAGTTGACAGAATCTGTAGACGACTGCGTCAATACAGCAGTTCAGGTAAGGCACACCTTACACAGCTCTATTTGTGTCTCAGCTAGTACAGGAAAGGCATCCCTGAGAGCTGAGTCTTTTGGAGGTTTCAGCTGCTGTCTGCTAGAAGTCACCTAAGGGTTTCACAATCCCACGGGTGGCCTCTGGAAAAAAATTACTTTCAGAAAGTGATGAGCAGGATTTCGTCATGATCATGCTCCTTGGACAACTCAGAATTTATTCATCCTGATTGCTGTTCTTTGACATGTCTACAGTTTCAGAGCCCTGCTAAAATGCAGATACAAATCAGTAGCGGCCCAGCTGGTAAAGCACTGGGTCCATAGTGAAAGGTCCAGAATGTGACATCACCATCTATACGGATTTTCACGTAGGACTTTGAGAACCTAGGTATCAGCCTCTTCACCTGGGTTTTGTGATAACTAAAATGGGGGTAGGTGCAATCCCCTATTTCAGAGATATCACATAGATATAGAAAGCGCAGAGCATAAATGTGGAAAAAGCACTTGTGAGGCCTGGGAGACTGGAATGCCGTAGTAAGATCTCATCTTCTTGTCCTGGCTCCCAAAGTCTTTTTCACACTGACAAGTATCAGGAAGCAATACCTTCAGTACTAAACCTTGTCACTACATTTCAGCTACAGCCAAATAAAAATTCCTGAGCCACACAGCTAAGCAGGACAGTGCTGTTTTCTTCAATTTATCCCACCCTCTGTACAAAGGGTCTTTCCATACAGAAGATGTCTCCTGTCCCAGTCTCCTGCTCTTCAGGAAATACAGCAGTGCTACCACCTCTGCGTTTCCTGTACCACCACTTTGTCTACAGTCACTGTTGTCTGGACTGAGAGCAGGTGTCCACAGAAGAAAGCTGCCCATGTACATGCTACGGCACTAATTATAAAAGACGGAATAATCCCATTTAGATCAAGTTCATACAAGGGTTGGTAAGACAGTTCTAGATAGTTTAAGAAATCTTGTCATGCGGTTTAACCCAAAAAAACTAAAATATGCAAATCCAGCAAATATTGCAAAACAGAACTTCGATTAAATGTTATGGTGTGTACTCAGAAGATAAATTAGTTTTGGTAACTGTATTTGCATACTGCAGAAACAGTGTCCATGCACAATGCAAATGTAGCAGTATTACACTAGCACATAGCACAAAAAAGACCAATTATTATTTTCAGTAATGCAGAGGCTGAGGGACGGCCAGGAGGGAAATATTTTCTAAATATTTAGCTATTAAGCAAAGTCTGTTAGAAGCCAGGAGCAGCATTATGCTTGAGCCACTGTTTCTTAAACCTGCAACAAAAGGAACCAAGAGAGAGCCCAAGAACTTCACCCTTCAGTTTTAGAAAGCAATCCAGGGACAGAGTCTGAGGCTACATGAGCAACTCGAGTGCTCAGGAACGAACAGGCAACCAAAAAGAAAATAATGGCAGTTGAAATAGAGAGGCAGTCTTCAAAACCATGTGGGCAGTGCTTCAAAACCATGTAGGAGACTGTCTTACAATTCTGAAGGACTGAGAGTGCAGCTGATACAGAACAAAGGTCTGGATTTGGAACGAGTCCCCAGATGTCCCTCTCATACCACAGGTTAGACGTGCGGGATGCCTGTTAGCAGCCAATGCATTGAGTGTGAGCTTAACTTTATTTAACTTCTTTTTAAGCTCAAAAAACTATGTTGTGGAAGAGGGATCTTGCATCAACCCTCATAAAGCACTGGCTGGGACAGTAAAGAAGTCTGGTGCTCTGTAATGGGTAAACCAATGAGTCAGAAATAGAGATGCCCATGGAGGGCAGGACAGGCTTGGGGAGCACAGAGGAAGGAGGGAAGGAAATGGCACCTCCACTCCCCTGCAGGGACAAAAGAGGGAGATCCGGGAACAAACCTGAGGCATAACTGCTTAGCTCCTGTCTTTTTGACTGAAAGCTCCAAAAAGAAGAAGAGTGGACTACTCCTTAAAGCCGCATAGATGTCAGCGGATTATCTTCCTGAAGGGCTGAAGGACTTGGCCCAACATCATTACTTCAGTATTGGAAACAGACTGTCTGGTGGCAGCAGGACTTGGCAAAAAGAATATGTAGTTTTCCTTTCTGATGGGTGACTCTCTAGGAGTTAACCAGGACAGGAAAAGTAAGTTGATGGTGCAAATAATCTTTGAGTTGCTCTGTACCTAGTCTCAAAACCAAACCCAACCCTCAGGCCTTTTTCATCCATCGTGTGCATGAAAACACAGAGGGAAGAAACCCATCCATTTTCTTTTGTCGGAGAGCTTGAAACAGAATTAAATTACAGGTGCACCAAAAGTCACTGCTGTGCTATCTATATAATCCTTCAGCTCCACTATACATAAGGGCTTCTTTGTTAGATTTCTGTTATGCCATTCAAATATTCCCTAAAACAAATCCCAAAATGTAAAGGAGGAGAAGAAGATATGTTGCCATGGCAGTGAGCCACTCGTCAGGGCTTAACCTTCTTCTCCCTTTGTTCTTTAGGTGGGTATCTCCCTGCAGCACTAATCTTAGCCTTGTTCTCCCATCACTTGTTTGCCTGATACCAGCTCAGAGCTGTATCTGTTGTCTCCAGAGAGTACCTGTTGGATTTGATAACATTTACATTTCTGCAGCGAGCGAGAGTGAATGGAGGAAAGCAGGGGAGGGTTTTTTGTGTACCTCACCTCTCCGGGGCTGCTCTTCAATCTGTACGTGCCTGGTTTAAGACCACTCTTCTCCGCCCTGTACTTGCATATCTCGTATACGCTGTGCATTTTTTGTGGACTCGGGATTCGCTTCATCTGCGCTGAAGAATGTGGGAATTTTGCCACCGATTTCAACGAGACCGAACTCAAGGCACTTTTGTGACAAAAGGTGACTGATGCACACAGCGCAGAGAGCCTCTTTCACTGACAACAAACCCCAAACAAAGCAAAGCACAGAGCGTGAATTTCCCTGCAAGGTGGCGGCGATCCGCCCAGCGATGGTGGAGGTGACAAGCCAGCGGTGGCACATCTGGCCCAGATGCCGCATCCCTGACAAGAGGACATTGCCTGGCCTGTAGATGAGCCTCATTTTTTACTTTTGCAATGCATACACCCTAACAAATAAAACCAAAAGCAGGATTGTGTGGAAAGCCACCCATGCCCACGGAGGGTGGGTCTGGGCTGTGGCATCTGAGGTGGCCCCAGATGGCGCCTGGCCCAGCCGGATGGTGCTGGGGCCGGGTGAGGGGTAGCCAGATGGACGAGCTGCTGCTGTGGGCGATCGCTAGTCAGCCAACCCTTCCAAATAATGCTGTTTATTTAGAGAAATAAATCTACTTAGGGACATTTATTGAGTGGAAAGCGCCCCACAAAAATCCTTCAAATAGGTTATTCAGGTGACCAAGTCACCCCGTGGAAGGGCAGGAGGCCGCCGCCGCCTGGGCCGATGGTGCCTCACGGGGCCACCGGTGCCACACGGGGCCGGCGGTACCTCATGGGGCTGCAGGTACGTCACGGGCTGCCGGTGCTTCACGGGCTGCCGGTGCTTCACGGGCTGCCGGTGCCACACGACACCCGCGATTCCACACGGGGCCGCCGGTACCTCACGGGCCGCCGGTACCTCACGGGCCGCCGGTGCCTCACGGGTCCGCCGGTGCTTCACTGGACCCCCGGTTCCACACAGGGCTGCCGTTACCTCACAGGCCGCCGGTGCCTCACGGGCCGCCGGTGCCACACGACGCCCGTGGTCCCACACGGAGCTGCGGACCGCCGGTGTTTTACCGGACCGCCAGTTCCACACGAGGCCGCCGGTATCTCAAGGGCCGCCGGTGACTCACGGGGCCGCCGGTATCTCAAGGGCCGCCGATGCCTCACGGGGCCGCCGGTGCCTCCCGCCCGGCCGCCCGCCGCTCCCCCTGCCGCCGGCGGAGGGCGCCTCATCCCCGCGGGCGGCGGGCAGCCCTGCAGCGGGCGCCGGGCCGCGGGCGAGGGCGACCGCTCGCCCCTCAGCGGTTTCCCGCCCGGCCGCGCTGGGCCTCGCCCGACTGCGGGGCGCAGCCCGAGTTACTGGGCTCGACTGGCCGCCCCTTCACACCGCCGCCAGTTTGCCCGGCCCCAGTCTCCGTTGTAACGTGGAAAAGCAGACGCCTGCTTTACTAGGCAATTCTATTTAAAAAAAAAAAAAAAGCTGTAGTGTTTTTTTTTTGGTCCAAGTGTTGGATGTATACCTGCCCGTGTGGTGAAACCGGGTGTGTGATCACCGGCTGTGCTTGTCTACTTGATTTCACATAAAAGCTCTCAAACCGGTCAAAACTCAAAAGTTTTGAAGGAGAATTCATAAAGCATAAAGAGAAATAATGCTTATATTTAACAGCCTGCCCTTTTCTCTGAGTCAGTAGTGATTATGAACTCACTCAAATCAATGCAGTTCCACTAAGGAGTGTTAAAAAAGCGCATTTGTCCCCATTCCTGCATTATTTGCAGTGGCGGCTCTGACAGATTAATGTCAGGCTACCGTGTGGGTAAACGACAAGCCCCATTTTGTTTTCTGAGCGCTGCTTTTATGGTTAGACTGTGCTGTACCCGCACGACACTTCTGTTACTTTCATATTAAGCTGCAAGTCAGACACACCAGGAGAATTTCTTGCTACCACTGAAGGCTTGTGCCGGAGGATTATTAAACTTTGATGATGACCTGTTTAAGGAGGAAAAAGAAGGCATTACTGCTGACAGCAGAAATGGTTTGGTAACACAGGTGCTGCTCATCTAGCCACTGTCTGGGAAAGTTCGACAAGGGCATAAAAGGAAAGATGTTGCTCAGGGCAGACAAAAAAGCGGGCTGGGTTTGGGGGAGCAGGGTCTAATTTGATACCTGAGCCGTAAAAAAAAAAAAAAAACCACATTCAACACTATCAGCATAAGAAGGACATGGACTTGTTGGAATGGGTCCAGAGGAGGGCTATGAAGGTGATCAGAGGGCTGGAGCACCTCTCCTATGAAAACAGGCTGAGAGAGCTGGGTCTGTTCAGCCTGGAGAAGAGAAGGCTCCGGGGAGACCTTACAGCAGCCACCCAGTACCTAAAGGGGGCCTACAGGAAAGATGGGGAGGGACTCTTGATCAGGGAGTGTAGTGATAGGACGAGGGGTAACGGTTTCAAACTGAAGGAGGGTAGTTTTAGATTAGATATTAGGAATAAATTATTTACTGTGAGGGTGGTGAGGCACTGAAACACGTTGCCCAGGGAAGCTGTGGATGCCCCATCCCTGGAAGTGTTCAAGGCCAGGCTGGATGGGGCTTTGAGCAGCCTGGTCTAGTGGGAGGTGTCCCTGCCCATGGCAGGGGCGTTGGAACTACATGATCTTTAAGGTCCCTTCCAACCTGAACCGTTCTATGATTCTATGAAACAGGGAACTGCACAGAACTGGTTTGTATAGCCCCATATAGCTACTGTGGTGTTTAAATTGCCAAATGAGTGGATTAGTCTTTATGCCTCTTCAGCTCACCAACAGCCCCAAAGAGAAAACTGGAGTTTGCTGGGACCCGGGCTCAGGCTGCCCTGGCACAGAGGATCTCACAGCCCGGCTACAGGGTGTCAGTGAGTGCGAGGGCTGAGCCCTGAGGCCGGTGCTAGAACTTCTCTACCCAAATCACAAGGAGCTAACGACACACAGCCCTAGTTTAGGACTCTAAACCCAGCTGTTGGGAACATAAAGGGGAGCACAACCAGAAGAACAGCTCAGAGGGTCAGCAGGGGACAACATGCTTTCCTGCCCCCTGCTAGTGACAGCTGCGCTCCAGCAATGGGGCTCTGCTGGACAGCAATGAGGGAAGTGCTCACTTGATGTAAAGTGCTTTGGAAGATCGCTGGCGTCAAAGTCTGCAATTGTAAAAACTACCAGTTTTCAAATTAGCTTGTGTGGCAGAGCGGTGGCACTCTGTGGCAGCTTCGCACTAGGTCAGAGCACAAAACTTCCGACGTTCAACCCTGCATTTCCAGCTTCTTGAAGCTGTCCTCTCCTGTGCAAGACACAGGAGTTCAACAGAAGGTGTCCCTGGCGTTTTCCCCCAAACTCCTGGAGGAGAGGCTGTTCCAGGGGACATGACTAGTGTATCCTTATGTCTGTATGGCAGTGCTTGGTTGCCAGAAAAGCTTCTCAAGTTGGTGGTTGGCATAGCTTGCAGCAGCCTTTAACCTGCTATAACATGCTCTGAAGCGAGGACAGCTGCAGGCAGCTCTTCTTTTGAACTGTGCTCCAGTCCGAGGCACACATGCTGCCCGTCAGCAAACTAGCACAATTGCAGGCAGAGAAGGCAGGGCTCTGCCTGCGAGCTACAGCTTCCACTTGTGAAGCCTTCTCGCTTCCTCCTGAGCAGGGCTGGCGAAGGCCTGCCGACTGGCTTCACCTGGGTATGCGAGCAAGATTCAGCAGGACTTGTTCACAGAAGTTGACACCGGACCAAGCCCTTCAGATGCACATTCCTGAGCCCACTCCTCCCCTTCAGGCCATTTTATGGCAGCCACTCCTAGGTTTCCCCCTTGATTTAATTACCTTTCGGTAGAGATCAGCTCGGTGTGTGTGTGTGCATGCTGATGCTGGAAGGGCTGTCAGTGTAGCTTTGCAGCCCACTCTCCTCTAATATGGTCCCGGGTTTAGGCTGTGGCTTTTTTTCCAGTGCCTAAATGCAACACGTGGATATTAGGCGAGGGCAAGAATTTGCTTTTTTCTTGCACGCAAAACAAGGAAATGCATTCTGCCTCGCCACAGCTGCTGTAACCACGACGGCACCCCTGAACCAGCTGTGCCTCCTGAGCAAACTCCAGAGTCACCCTTCCCCTTCCCTCATTGCCGTTCCTCCCCCAGAGTCCTCTAGGCACCAGTCCCGCAGTGGAGACTGCAGGGTGTCTCTCTCTTGAGATGGATGGAGGAATCTTTGGTGAGCGTGCTGCAGCCATGTGCAGAGGACTAGAAATGAGGGCTAGTGTGGTCCTACAATAGTGATCACAGCTCTGCAGCCAAGCAATGAAAGCACTGAACAGGACAGGACGGTGTTACAAGGCAATCTGAGGAAACACCTCCTCAGAAGTCCACTAATAGGCTGGAGATAATGAAGGTCCCTTCGAACTCTAATCATTCTATGATTCTGTCCTTGCCCTGCAGCCTTTGTAGGGCCCCGCTTGATCTTGGATACAGTAAGAGGGGCTGGGAGAGTAAAGACTCAGATTATTAGCTCCCGGCATGATTCAGAAATATCTGTCCACACTCCAGGCATGACTCAGAGCCTAGAAAGGTGTTTGGGATCTATGAAGATAACCTGAAGAGGTCCAACCCTTGAGAAACGGTTTGTGACCTTAGATTGGTCTTGTCTCCAGATCTCAGCTAATTTTTGGCGGATGCAGAATTTCCTGGATAAAAGTTAAACAGAGAGGCTGAACATACCTTGCCATTGGCTTTCTTGTTGTCGGTTAGTTTGGTTTTGATTTTTTTCAGTGCTTCTGTGGTGTTTTTTTGTATCTTTGCATGTTTCAAAAGGATTGAAAAGAAGTGGAAATGCTAACGGGTGTTTTGGCTCGTTCTGCCGTGCGGAGGGTTTCTGTGCCAAAGCGCTAGTTACCAAGGAAACTGCTGTGGGATTGAATTTGGATGGATGTGTTGTCAACTGCAAATGAGTACAGTGGCTTTTCAAGAGGTGGGGAAGAGTCTGAAGCGCATGGAAAATACGAATGCCTGAAATGTGGCTTCTAGGTAAGATGGTGGTCCTGGCATTTTGTAGGCACCTTGACAACTGCACAAAGGGATTGCCGATGGAATGCGTGGCCGTGCCTCGGCACCTGAGCTTGAATGCTTGTAAGCTGAGTGAGCATCCGTCTAAATGTCAAACCACGACTGTCTGCAAAAAATAGTACTAAGGTTGCCATTAAGCATTTTGCCCGTTTTGTTACAACAGAGTTATGACAATCCAAGGAAATTGCAGCCTTTCGAGAGCTTTGAATGGCAGCACTGCATGGCCATTTGCAAAAAAAAAAAAAATAATAAAAGAAACTGATGAAACGTGTTTGATGATTGAGGTACATCTAGGGGCTTATGCAATGAAGAAAAATGTGATTGCAGAGCTTTTCCTAGAAATCATCAATAATGGGCCTTTTTTAATACAGCAGCAAAAATGTGAGAAAGCAAATAAATGCCTCAGTCTGGGGGAGTTATGCCGATGTCTGTCAGTTCTGCCACAATGGCTAAATCTGCAAGTGGTTATTTATCCCAGGGGAGCCAATACTTAGAGTGGTCCACGGCTGAAAAAAAATGAGCAAAGCATTGGGGTTTACTTGGTTAGATTAGCTCCCCCACAACTCCTCCTGTTCCCTCCCCTGCCCCGAAACACGTGCAGGATTAGCATTTGGGCTTACACTGAGCACCAGTTTCCTTGTATTTCACCTACAAAATGCACTTCAAATGGCAAATGCGAACTCTTAGTACTTTATTCATGTTATGACAGGTGTCACCAGTTGGCACAGCTACACGGAATCTTCAAAGGGTTGGACTTCTCACACCCCACCACCCCCAAGCAGGTGAGCAAGTTTCCAGCCTTGAAAAGGCAGGTTGTACTGCTTGTTTTGGGTTAGGCAAGTGCACTGGGTGAGGAGAAGGCTGAGGTAAAGCACTGCCCTTGTTCCTCTGGATAAAGCTCTGAGGTAGGACCTGCTTCCCAGAGCCACTTCTGAGGCCGGCTGGTCCCTGCTCCCTGACACTGTGCATCACCATCCTCTGCATTTCACTCTGCAGGTGCTTCTCTCCTCCCAGGTGTCTAAAATAAATGCCGAAGTCACCAGTCCTAACCTCTGGCCTGACCACGGGGCTGTAGAGTCTTCCTGCTGGGAGAAGACATGCGTCTTGCTTTTCCTACCATTTGAGGGCTGCCCAGGCTCTACCTTCAGGGCAGAAATGGTCCCTCAGAGCTGAGGGTCAGATGAGGGTCCCACCAGCCGTCTGATGAGCTCAAGTCAGGCTCACACATCTACAGGACTAAGACAAACCACCCTGTGGACGTACTTGGGCTCTGCCCCTGCCTACTCTGCTGCCAGGAGGCCAGGCTACATGGGTCCAGCTGCTGCACAGGAGGTAGACACCAGAGCCAAAAAGAAGCCGTGATATCTTGGACCTCTTATCCATTGTTTATAAGAATACAGACACCCCTGATCACTGTTCCTTCAACGATGTCTTTAACAAAGTTTACATTGGAGATCAGCCAAAACCTGTAAAACTGCATCCCGCCGGGCCTGGAGGTGGCTGCGATGCAGCCCGTGACATCCAGACTTTCTCTCTGGCCTCTGTCTTTGGTGGGAGGGACATCCAGGGACATCCAGAGCCGGGCACCCTTCCTCCCCGCTCCAGCCTATGTGCGTCGGCAGATGTGCACGCAAACCTAAGCAGACTCCTCTATGTCAGGCCATCTGTAACCTGCGCAATGAATAATGTACGATGAATTTGTGGTCTACATGTTTATTAAGTGACTCAGTATTTCCAGTGGAGATTTGGTGCTCATGTTTTACTCACATCGCGGAACCCACTCACTCTTTTATTATCCCCAGCAGCGGTAGGCGATAATAAATTATACAACTGCAGATGACGGTAACTATATCAACAAACAAATTGTATCAATTTTCAGCCTGAGTTTAAAGCTCCTTTTACTGGTTGTGCAAACTCTGAAAAAGGAATTTGGGAATGCTGCTGCTGTTATTAAACGTTCTTACTGGGCTGTAATCCAAGCCTTCCACAACGCGTCTCTAAAGAAGAGTTTTGCCTACAGTGTACCACTGATTTTACATACGGGATTAGGCATTTACATACGTAAGAGCAGAGAGAGAAATGTAACTCACGCAATAGTGACAGCTCCCGTTCGTTACCGCCTGAAAGGGCTGAAAGTTAAAAGGTGCCTCGGTGGTGGAATTCAGAGCTCATTCCCCTCCACTGCGTCTGCAGAAACACGCTCGTACCCTCCGAAAAAAACCAACGGCTTGTAGCAAAACGTCAGTCAATCAGCAGCACAGCTACATCCTGTGTATGGAAACGAGCCCGCACGCTCCCTAAATTGCTCCGGATCCTGTTTTGAGCTTAATAAGTTACTCAATTAATAATTTGTACAGCTGTGGAAAGACGTGAGCTTATGCCATGGCAGACATTTTGAAACAGCCGACACACATCCCATGGCCAGGAATTGACATCTTTTGGGAAGCAGGTGTAGCACTATTTGGAAAGTTACGGCATCCTTTCCAAGAGGAACAGAGGCTGTTTATAGATAAACTCGTTTCTATACAATAAAGGTCCTCACCGGTCACAGGACAGAAGACTTGGGCAAATGTAAGTGTGGCTCACTTACCATGCCACGTGCTGAGTTCTTGCTTTAATTGAAAAATTGTCCTTTTTTAGCTGTCTGTGCTCAGTGGTTACACGGAAGAATGGGCCTGGAGCTGTGTCTCTTACCCAAGTGACCCTCGCCACCTCGGTGCTGGATGGGGCATACAGGTGGGGGAATAAACATGACCGAAACTTTCAGGGCGAGGAGACCGTCCCACAGGCTGGCTGATGGTCAGGTTTTGCTCTGGATTTCCCCACATAGTGATCCTAATCCCTGTGGGCCTGGGACAGGCTGAAGCAATGCAGAGCTGACCACGTTGCTGCCTGACTAAGCCTCCTGGGCCTCACCAGGCTCAATAACTAATACTTCGAACTGAGCTGCTGATCACCGCCCTGAGACGCCAGCCGGGTTTTGCTCGTTTCGTTGCCTGTAAATATGGTTAGGGCTGTCGTGAGCCTTTTCTTTCTGCTCCTTTTGTGGTTCCTTCTTTCCAGGGGCTGTGAAGGAACCCTCTGCCAGTGGAGCTGGGGAGGTTTCAGCCCAGAAAACTCTTGGAAAAGGGCCCTCAGAGAGACTGAACTCACCCCCCTCCCTTGTAATTACTATTGGGACCTGGCAGAAGTACGCGTCTGCAATTAGGGTTGGCTGTTAAGGTGTTCTTGGAGCTCGACACCATTAACTTTGACACTGAGAGCTTGAGGCCAGACCTGTGAGCATTTCCTCCTGCAACATCACCAATCTTTGCACGAATAAGTAAGACCAATTACCGATATAAGTCGATTCTTGTTACTCGGATGTCTCTTATCCACAGCCTATATGTTCCTCAGCATCTTTTTAAAACAGCAACCAGTCACTATAAAGCCAGCAGTTAGTCAGGACATATGGGTTGTTGCTCTTGGGCTTTTATAAGGATTTAGCTGTGTTACACGAAATTGCCAATTAAACTGGAAAGTTAAAATGAAGGAAAAAGTCAGGTAGTGTCATTAACTTAGCTTCAGACTGCAAGAACCTATTCTCCAAATAAATGCAGTATGCCTGGAAATCCAGGCACATTCAGAATGGCTCTCGTTTTAGCATCGGTCGACTGCTTGGCCATTTTTAAATTTGAATAGTTAATTATTCACTCAAACAGGCTGCAATGTTCTACTTGTTTTGTTGGGAGCCAAGCATCAGTCTTCCCTTCTGGAGGACACAGAGCTAACGTTTACCTAGGCAAAGCAACTCACTTTGTTTTGATGGGAGGGATATTAGGTTTTGCTTCTTTTGTGTCCCCATTGGCATGCTGTGGGGGTTTTCTTCTGCTCCCTGATCACTTGTCATTTTGCAAACACCTCTGCATCCTCAAAATGACAAGATTTACGTCGTGTACAGCAAGTGACTTTTAAACAGGCTGCCCAGAGAGGTGGTGGAGTCTCTGTCTCTGGAGACATTCAAAACCCGCCTGGACACATTCCTGTGCAACCTGCTCTGGGTGACCCTGCTCTGTCAGGGGGGTTGGACTAGATGATCTCCAGAGGTCCCTTCCAACCCCTACCATTCTGTGATTCTGTGTAAAGCAACCTGATATTCACAGAAATAATTAAAATGTTTTATTGGACTTTCACAAGAGCAAGGTGCCCCAGGCCACTGCAAGGGACGTATCTTCCCACCACGCAGAGGCCCCCGCGGCTGCCCCCCGAGCTGGCAGTGCCCAGCCGCCACTCCTCACACCAGCTCAGTGCTCCCCCTGCTTCCCAGTGGCTTCCAGCTGAGGAGCGCAGCTCATGTTACTGCCCCTCTCTGTCTCCAGCAAGAACAGCCTTTCAGAGGAGATATTGCTTTGTGCTTAATTTCAATTATTTTGGATTTGGTGGGGGGGAGATCTACAGCCAGGCCTGGACTAATGCTGCTTTTTTTTCCTTCTTTCCAATTCTCCTATGGTGAGAAACTCCAGAAGTTAACATTTGAGTAAATTACCCTACAGTGTATGAATAAACATAAGGATGATCAACAGGAATAACGTAATATGTTCGCCTTAATTTCATAATGACATCTCCGCTAGGAACACAATAGACCAACAAGTGGCACTGTTACAGTTACAGAGCTAATTTTAAATAAGCTTTCTTATGGCCACCCCTGGGTTTTCAGTCATATCCCGCCTTCTTTGTGTATGTCCTTTATGGTGGATCCTCTTTCCTGACAAACTTCATGGCTTCTAGAAGCCAGGGAAGCACTCGGAGACATGGAAAGTTACTCTTCCTTATTACAATAATGATATGTAAATGTATGCTACATCCTCAGCCTCTTCTGTAAATAGAGCCGGGCATGTTATCTTTACATTCCAGGACTGCTGTTATTAAAACATCTCACATGAACATACACTGAGTTTGTACGGAAATGGCCTTGCTCATTTGCTTTTGGGTGGAAAAAGAACAGGCTGGCACTAAGGACATGAGAGCCTGGGCAAGACCACGTCACCAGAACAAGCTGACAAAGTGAGAGAGCACCTTTGGGAGCATGCCTTTCCTAGGTTAGGAAAAAAAGATATCTTCTTAATCTAGGTTCACTCACCTGATTTCAAAGAGCTGTGAATAGCAGGTTGTTCAGTTTTAACTTGGATCAGCGGCTCCAGTTCAAACGTTGTCATGAACCTGATACTTTAACCTGGGCGATCATGCCAGGCGCTGCAGGAGGCAGGGCAGGTTCTCCCAACCTGTACCAGTGGCAGGCAGGTGGGAAGCGCGGTGAGAACCTGTGGCACGTTCACGTGGGGTCCCAGCCCAAGCGAAGAACTGCAGGTGCTTCCCAGCTGGATCTGTGGCCATGCCAACTGCTCTGCTGGGACACGCTGGGAGCAGAGGCCAAGTGTCCCCTTGGCTGGGCAGCAGACAAAGGCTGTCTCCAGGCAGCCACGCTCATGGTTTGAAGCATATCATAATTTTCTTTCCCATCACACCTGCAGCCTCTTCTTCCTCCAGCAGCTCCTGCCACCGTCTCCAAGGGCTGCCCTGTACCCCGTGACGCTTTGTTCCCCACAGCCCATCTGACACTGGGCAGGACTGATGGAGGCTGCAAGTCTAACACCTCCCCATGGCCACCAAGAGGAAAAGACCCTCGGTGGCACCCCGCAGGAGCTGAAGGCAGCACAATGCAGCTGCAGCAGCATGGAGAGTCAGCTAGCCAAGAACCTGCGCACCAGTCTGGGCCGGTGTGGTTTACCCACAGCTGGGATAAGTGGCTTAACCAGTATAAACTCTCTTTATGACACCTGTGAAGGTAACCAAGCTCTGCCGTGTCAGCCACTGTGGAGGATGCCACCATGAAACCTCACACAACACAGCCCAACCGGGGTGAGGAGGACTTCTCCGAGGGTTCAGAAATACTCGATGGCACTCTTCCCAGAGAAGCGGTAACATCCCTGTGAGGTGATGGGGAAGTGCTTTGGGAAACCTCACCCTACATTTTCCTGGAGTTACGCCTTTCTTTGCATAGTATTTAATCTCTTGCTTCTTTGTCTGGATTAAACTGGAAATGTGGAATGTGAACGCTTCAGATATGGGGCTGAGAAAACAGTCTTTCTTTGTAGTAAAATTTAGAGTATTGTATTTAACTACATATAGTTAAATAGCAGCTGTTTGGTAGTCAACTAATTATTTTTATCAATCTCTGTCTGAAGTATTTAGCAATTAGAGCCAGAATGATTTATGGATTCTTATTTAATCCCTCTCTTGTTGGTCAAGCACTGAGCAGGCAGGTTAGTAAAGGCTCAGGCAAGCTGATCTCTTTTGCAAATTCACCCGTGCCTGCAAAAACTCATATCCTTCTTAAAATAAAAGGGTTAAAATCAATAATAAACTGAGAAATCAAGAGAGTGAAGATGTATTGTACTGCCAGCAAGGACTAAACAATGACCGTGCCACGATACACTTTAATCTTAAGATACCAAGTTCAAAATCCAAAGATGAGCTATACCACTATACATCTTTTACTAAGAAAGTTTCCGTTTCCTTCTTGACAAGTACGAATGTCTGTTACTGGCACTGTGAGTATGTGCCTTTTTTCAAGCCAATGCTGTTTATAAAACTTCTTTAAAAAAGTTACTTAAAGAGGAGTTAACCCCTTGTTAGCTTGACTTGACAGATTCTTGGTTGAAATCACTTCTTTTCTACCACATTGCTTTCTCCAACTGATTTTTCTCTTCAGCAGCTTACATTTCAGTGACATATTTCCTGACCTCTGTGCCATATTTTGCATATATCCCTGCCTAATGTGCACTTCAGCCTGGAAGCAAATCATATTTGTTTTCTCCTATACCCATCCATTCGCTGGAAATTATGGTTTTCCAGCCAAGGTTTTACAGACTTAGGTACTCTATTTCATTGTAATGTGGCTGTGCTAGTGCCAAGATATGTCAATTCCCTGAAAATATTGGTGTCTGAAGGGTTTGATTTTCTCTCTTTGCCTTAATTAAATACTGTGCAGATGGAGTTAAGGATTTATTTATAATAATTACTGAATTTTTTCCTTCTTTCGCACTATTTTTTTCTCATTGTGGAGTTTTATGCCTATTTTAGCTTGCTTTTTTTGTTAGGCTGCTTGTGGGCCACAAACAATATTATGCAATGGTGGGTCATCTGCTCAGGAATGTTAGAAAAAAATTTCTGTGAAGGCAACTATAGAGTTCCTATCCATTCAAAATCTTTTTTGAAGTCTGTGGTAATAGATTTCAAACTAGTCTGGAATTAAAGAAATAATCAAGAATATTTTTGTGGATCTTTTTTCTCTTTAAATGGATAACTTTGAACTTCAAAGATCATCACTCCATCAGGTATTTTGATGAAGAATTTCTTGTTCTCTGAGTAGCAGGACTGTGCATGTCCCAGGGTGTGCTAAGAGATGGGTTGTGCCATGGGAGTGGGGCTTGTTAGGTTTCTACTGCAAGACCCGGTAGCTTTGGTAATAAATGACAGTAATCTCATGAAACTACCCAGGCAAAAGACTTTCCATGACTCTGATGCTGCCACTGAATGGAAAGGGAATGTTTATTTAATGACCAAGCTGGCTTGTCCTCAAATGTGCCATTTTGTCTTCATAAATTTTGTGAAGAATCCGGAGAATGTTGCCAAGGGCAACCACTGCATCTTGAGGAACTGGAAATGAAATACAGGAAGAAAATAGAACAAAGATTCCTTAAAGGAGCATATCCTGCTGTATTCAGTGCCTTGTGAGTGAGCACATGTTACAACTACCCTGATTATCCCTCAGCAGGTAACAGCCCTGGGGCCTTAAATATGTCAAGCAAAGTTAAACTGCAGGCTGAGTGCCTCTTCCTACGTCAGTCAGTGCTAAAGGGCTTCAGCTGACGCTGTTGAGGGGCAGGGTGTCTCCACAGAGCACTGCCGTCACTTGCTTCTCCTCCTGCACTCCCTCAGACCATGGAAGGGTTTTTCCTAGCTCTCTTACATCTGCAACCCTCTTCCCAAAGTGGGAGCATATTTCCCTCCTCTCTCCTCCCCCTCGGGGCCATACATCTGGCGTTGGGTAAGGATGGGTGAGCAGAGGCTCCTGTAATCGCAGTTCACTATCATGTTCTACAAATGTCATAACTTGGGTCAAATGTAGCCAAAAGTCGTAGAATCATAGAATGTGTTGGGTTGGAGGGGACCTTTAAAGGTCATCTAGTCCAACCCTCCTGCAGTAAGCAGGGACATCTTTAACTAAATCAGATTGCTCAGAGCCTCATCAAGCCTGGCCTTGAATGTCTCCAGGGATGGGGCCTCCACCACTTCTCTGGGCAACCTGTTCCAGTGTCTCACCACCCTCATTGTAAA